>OY728165.1:460978143-462178143 GCA_963277665.1 Viscum album | reverse complement strand
CTAGTCACAATAAACAAAACTATTCATATACATTTAGAAAAATAATAAAATAATCAGTAATTTTTTATAAAGCGCCCCTCTACTTATCTTATAAATAAAACCCATCACCACCCCAATTACCCTCACACGTTAGTATTCTTATATTGAAAAAAATTTCACGATTTCTCTCCATAAACCCCTATTCACATTCTGGATTTTCTAGTCCTCAAATAATATTATTAATTAATCCTCGAGTAATGTATCAAAAGTGGGCTTCCAATGGAAGAGGTAAATCATCCCAACACAACTATATTTTTTATTATTACTCTAATACACCATCAAAATCTATTTCACCTATCAGGATATAATTAAATAAATCTAATAAGTATATTTATGTGTTATTATTATAGTGAAATATCCATTATCCTACTCTCCATCATTTATTATAAAATGAAAATATCACCCATATTATGGATGGTTCACCGCCTCCGAAAATAATGTATTTAATTTTTCTTAATCACATACAAAGATGGATTAAATATATTAATTATGTGTAATTTTTTTATAAATGAAAAATAAAAACATATATAATAATCTTTAGTGAGAAAAATATATAGCATCAACAACAATACAAATAAACTATCTTGGTTGGTAAAACAGACTAATGATATTGTCTTTAAATAATTATTATTGCCTTCAAGTATGTTTATAATAAAACATTTAATGGTAAAATATGGAAATAATAATGATTTTATATAAATATTCATATTCTATAATGTATAAATAATAAAAAAATAAAAAAATACATTTTTTCATCATGGCTAGTTTAATCCCATAAATGAACATACCACTGTATATTAACATTTATAGTAAATTAACCATGACAATGTAGAAAATATTTTGGATATTTGGAAATATCTAAACATATGTAATGAAATTAAATCTATATAAATAAACTTATGGAGATTTTGAAACCATTTTGAAAAGACCACAATCTATTACCATTATACAGAAGTGACAATGGTGTTAGGGACTGAACATTTCCAAATTTTAAGTGTGGAAGAAATAAACTAATAAATTAATGAAATATTTAAAAAAGCGGTTAAAATATTTGATATAAGAATTAATAATATTTTTTATTATGTAAATAAAAAAACTAATTCAACCATTTAAGAGGTTATATGATCATTCAATGTGTCATGACATGTGGTAAGGGTTCCTAATTCTCCTGATCTTACAATTTCATGATTTTATAAAATACTTTTTAAATTTCATTTTTATATTTACCATAATTGAAATTCCATGTTTTTATAATAACATTGAATTATCTACAATGACATATTACCCAATCCTTCTCATTATACACCTTTTCTAAGATATTTTTATGTATATGTAATATTTTTTCTTCCAAATCCCATTTTCGTTCAAGAATTAATTCATTATTGCCTATATTTCACTTCATAAAATATAATCAATGTTTTATATGAATTAATTATTAGTTTTGTTATATTTTTGAGGAATTATTTTCTCATTATATATGTTTTTTATTTTAATGGCATCTCACAATCCTTTCATGTGATTATATTCTCTATCAATCTATATTTCCTACAGTTGATATAATATTTTATACCATGTAAATGTTTTTATCTCATAGATATATTAAAAAAATTAATATTATTATTATAGTTCCTTTAATATTGAATAAATAATATACCATTTAATCTATATGATGTGGATACACTATATTTATTAACAAATATTGGAGATTTCTTACCAATAATGTTATTATTTTTATCTAATTGGGGAAATTTTGAATAATTTGAATAGATTATATGGTGTTTATCAAAAAATATACTAAGTGAATGAATCCCATTAGTAGATTAAAATTCATTGAAAATATTAAATATAAATAAAAAAATGGAAGTGAATAGCTTGTGAAATTTGTGTACCTTACACCACTATGCCACTAAGATATATCAATTTCCATTGTATACACTTGATGATATTCACTGATGTGGAAGAAGATGGACCTATAGAGAAAAACATAGGTCTACTGGAATTCATAATGCTCATCTATGACTATTCCTTATCCACTGTGTTATAGAACCTCATTGTACTAGACATGAGAAATATGTGAGCATAAGGTAAGTTTCATTATAGGCCCAGGATTCTATGTAACCTGAAAGAAAACCAGGATGCCCGAAGGTCATTAATGACCCCAAGGGATGGAAACTAGTGCATTTGAATCAAATAAGACATTTAAGAATGATTTTCTATGTGAATGATTATCACCATCCATACCAAACATTAATAAAAAAATAAAACAAACATCCCAACCACCATCCACAACAAATCTATACAAATGGTGAAAGCACATGGTTCAAGATATGCTTAAATTGATAATCATAACCCAAAATATTATCTAAAAATTGTTGGGGACCAACAAAAAAATCCTCATCATGACATGGTTATCGACACACACCAAACCATCATTATAGACATAACCTAAAGGAAAATCACTAACAAGAGTACCAAATCCCCATCAAAACATAAATCCTTGACTTTACCCAGGTCAAACCAAAAAAGGTATACATACACCCAAGGGGTGTATGTAGGTCATCATCTCACTTTCCTAGTAATATCCCTCCATTTGTTCAATGAATATCCATTATAATATATATAAAATGAAAATTTTGAAATAAATATATAATTATAATTTTTAAAACGTTCTTTAGCATTGAAATAACGATAAATGAATAAATTAAAATATATAATACACAACATAAGAATTATGGAATTACATAAGAATTTTGGCTTTGTGGGAAACTAGGATCCTTGCAATCTCCCAGATCAAACATGGAAACAATGTTTTATCTTTCACACAATCCATACTATCCCAATAATCCCAGTTTAGTTAGTGTTGTAACATAATGCTACAAGTTAGGGTGGGTCATGCCAAGAATACTAATCCTAGTCGACCCACCTCGATACCATAGGTTCCGATATGATTAATCACCTTTATAATCCTTAAAAACCCACTTTTTTCCATCCAATGTATCAAATACAAAATAATTCCATTTTAAGCCATTTTTATAGGGGATAATCCATTTAATACATTACATACACTAAAAACATTGAAATAACCCATCTTCATAGACAGGTAATTCGAAAACACATTTATAAACAGGTGAAATCATCAAATAATAGTACTACATGGATCTACCTACCATTATCCCTGAAATAATAAAAATTCATTTAGAGAATGCAAGCCAAGATGGCTGGGGATCCTAAAAAATAAATAACACTCCACAAAAATGAAAAACAAATTTATGAAATTGATATTAGTCTATACCTAGGCCCACACAACCACCATAAATAAGGAAAATCATGAATAAGGGATTAGATACCAAAATAAGAGAATAGAATATAGTTAATTGCAAATTTCATGATGAACCTAGCCGAAAAATCCAAAGATATTATTCGAACAAGGAGGTGAAGGATGAGGGTTGTGTTCCTTGGGATGGAGGGGTCTAATGGGTGAAATAAGGAATTGAAATTTTTTAAAAACAATGAGGGGTAAAATTAGAAAACATAATTGGTTAAAAACTGGAATGGATGCACTATTTGGATGCATAGTCTACCTAACTATGATCCAACCATGTGGGAACTGCTAGCCTAATAGGTGACGGCTAGAAGGTTTTGGCCACATAGTTTCACAAACTTTGTTCCTAACCACATATGATTCTTTTTCTACTAACAAAGTTTCATGATTTGGATGATGGATGGTGCACATCCATGGGCCTAATCATGTGAGATTCTGAACACCTATTTCAAGGCATTCATGGGTTGTAGAGGTGGGGAGATAATTTATACATAGAATGCACCAACCATTTCCTACTCTCTACCCCTCAAAAAACATTAATTTTTCCTAGAAAAAAACATAAAAAATCTGTAAAACCAGAGTAAGACAAAAAATAAAGGAGAATTTCTGAATACAACACCATAAGTTTGAAAATTCTTCCATTCATATCACTTTCCACCCTTATAATTTCAAAATATATTCTTATTATATAATATTTTATGGTACTTATCTTCAACCCAAGACATAACCTGGGAATCCATAAACCAAATTTGTTCATGATCACTAACATGCCAATTTCCAACATGAGATCTTCCCAAATATACTTGAGAGAAGAAACATTATGAAACTTATTTAGCAAATACACATTGAATATTTCCTGAATCAATGTTAACTAAGTAGGATACACCAAATGATA
Source organism: Viscum album (assembly GCA_963277665.1). NCBI lineage: Eukaryota > Viridiplantae > Streptophyta > Magnoliopsida > Santalales > Viscaceae > Viscum > Viscum album. The sequence continues at coordinate 462,173,887 of OY728165.1, read as the reverse complement.
TTCCACATTACTAATCCTCTATGTAATATCTAAAGGATTGAAAAACCTCGGCACAATCATCCCTTACATTCAAATACAATGAAGAACTAAGAATGGTGTTACATTTAGAAATACATAGTCTCCCATCAAGAATTCCAAAGCATGGAATAGCTAATCTATATAGGACATATAAAAATAATGAGATGTTATCCAACATTGTCTGATATTATAAATATTTTATGTTGTATCCTATATAATACTCGATCCCATTAAGGAAGAATCACCCAATTCAGTCCAGTATATAAGAGACTAACATGGAAGACCATCAAATACATAAAAAAATCCATAATGATCAATGATTGGTAACTATAATTATAATAAAATTAAACCAATATATGATAGTTTTTTAATGGGAAAATGTAATATACATGAATGAATAATTTAATATAGAATTTTGTTTTCCTATTATATTTGGCCTTCTATTTAAGGATGGTATGCCATGATAAGATAGAATTGAAAAATCATTTCCTTATGAAGGACTTCCCAAAACCGATATTTGAAATGAGGGTACCTATAAAAAGAAATAACATTTGACACACCACATTGCCTCACTATCTTCTGAATAAAAAAAATATTCCGAGCACTTTCACTATAACAATATACAAGATTAGAATAAAATGGAATATTTTCTCATTTAGTTAACGACCACACAAATTACATTCCCTTTGTGAGTTGTATGGGGTATCCAAATAAGGAAATATATAGCTACCTTATCCCCCTTAATTGTAGGATTGGGAAGATGCTGAAGAAAGCCTAAGTGCTTATGGTTCTATGCTCCAACCTTCTATCAAGTCTATGATCGATATAAATAATAAGATTTATCACACATTATAATTGGAAAGAAATACTAGAAACATACATAATAAAAATTCTTGGTACACCAGGATGAACTAACCACTGATAAAAATTATAGTCATGTATTATAAAAAATAAAAATGGAAACATCAAAAAATAGAGGACTTTAAATTAGAGATCACCCTTAGAAGATAAATATCAATCAGTAGACACCGGCCCATAATTTAAAAATTGGGTAAACCATTGGAAGAACCCATCTTTTTATTTTCTTACCATATCAGTTCAAAATGGTAACCATTCAATTTCTTTCAATATATAAACATACATCCAATCCATTATTTATATTTTAGGTGCATCTAATAAAATGGTCCCATCAAACTCCACTCATCCTTAAGCTCCTATAGATCTAGGATATGTAACTATTTCCTCAAATCATCAACACCCATATTTAATATACCCATGGAACATAAAATATCAAGGTCAAACCTCTAATGTTACTCAATCCATCATCACTATAGTAGTTAAAATTCTCATGGGAGAAGATATAAAATATGATTTTTTGTTCTTATTAGACCATAAAATTATCCACAAAATGTTAGTGATGCCAAAATTTAAGGGAATTTATCACCCAAAAATGTTCATGGTCTTCGGTTGGGTACTTATTTTCATGTGTTCGGAGTTGTAATGATCCATACAACACCACATGGTCACCCTCCATATGCCCAAAACCCAAAACCATACATGAAGCATCATAATAGACCGCATCTCCCTATCCAATCATGGGTAAAATAAATATATGGGTGGTTTTGAACCATTTCTTATGATCCGTAAAGGATTATTGATGGTCTATACTACTTGATAAATTTTTCAATTTATAGGTTAAAGATATAATTGGTTATCTTATCAAGAAAATTCCTCAATGAACAACCTGTAATACACTTCGACGACAAAAAACCATGAATCATGAAGACATTCCTTAGATCCTCGAATGAAATAACAACATTTATCTACTCTGGGTGAACTAAAACTCCATTATAATAGATAACATATCCTATAAAAATTATATCCCGGAAGAAAAAATTTCAATTTGAGAGCTTATAATAAAGACAGTGGTCTCGCAGTGTGCCCAAAATAATCGTCAAGTGCTGCCTATACTCCTCTTTCAATATCTAATAAACCAAAATACATTCAAAAAACCCCATAAAAAGTAGTATAGGTACCTAGAACACCTTATTAATATTATCCATGAGTACCATGATTTTAAATCCAAATGATATTACTTGATACTCAAAATGTCTATACATACTTCAGAAAGAGATCTTGGGAACATCTTCTTATCACACATGGACCTAGTCATACCCATAATATTGGTAAATATTTGATAATCATCCTAACCATTTTAGAAGATCATGGAAATAATTAATGAGGGGGTGATGACTATTAATTCGTTATAGTCACCAAATTTAGCTCTGGATAGTTGATACACAAAGAGAGAGATCCATTAGTTTTTTAGGAAAAGACCCTTGTAGAAGCCAAAGGATAGATGATTGTGGAAATAAACCCTACTGATTCCAAATATTCGAGCATTATCTTTAACTAACTCAACTCTACGGGATAAACCAATATGAGGGAAGATATATAAGATATTTCCCTGGTTCCAAATCGATGGTAAACTCCACATCCCATTCTGGTTGTAGGCCTGAATAATCTTCTAGAACTTCCTTAGGAAACTCACTCACTCAAAAGGAAATACACTCTCCGAGCCTTCCCCATTATCCCTATATAAGAGTGATGAAATCGATAAATTTATCCTACCAATATTTTGAAGTGGAGGTCCATATTGTCAAGACCGAGGATCCCATTCACCCTAAAAAAATCATGTTCTCCCATCATGGGTTGTAAAATTGACCCACAGATGATATCACCAAATATGGACCATGAAGAAAGTTATCCAATCCATTGTTAAGGGAATTTAAAAGAGTTAAATTTTAAGGATATAGAAGACAAATCTAAGAAAAAATTTAGATAAAGAGACATAGAAATGTGGGAATCATAACCCATGCTTCATTCATCTTCCAAGAGGCATAACCAAGTCTATGGAATTTCAATTGATCTAAATTGGGAATTTCAAAAATTACAAAAGGAAAGAAAAAATTGAATATATTGGAAGGAAATATATCAGAAAAAGAAATTTCTAATGAAAATTATATAAAATGGGTATGTTGAACTATCATACAACCTACATGTGACTCCATTAGTTCATTATCCATAGCATAAAAGTGCTTCACCTTGGTCTATGAATATGGTTTACTACTATCACACGACTCTACTATAAGATAAATATTCCCATAATAAGGTCCAAAATATCCACCATGTCCACTTAAATGTGACCCCATGGCTATAGACTCGTTATAATATGCTTTTAGTTCCCAAGGATATGTAGATCCTACATCACACTAAGGAGGGACAGCCTTACCTGACCTTTGAATGTGGGAAAAGAATCCACATTAATGGAAGTGTTTGGGTGGAACCAGACATGTGTACTAAATGATTTCAAACAACCTACAATGATGGAAGATGAAATAAACTTCTCTTATAGATATATAAAAATATGATTGGGGGGATACCTAGAGCTATTTCCACCCTTCATCACATGTTATTCATGCTTTATCTTCTATTTAGATGATCAAATACCACTCTGACCTAGTTATAGAAGCATCATAGATAATACTGACTTAATAGAGTTTTCTAACTTCACCATATATTATCAATCAAGGCCATTATTATACATAATCATCTTATACAAGAATACATAAGGTCGATTGTCTAGATGTAACCCCATGCCAAAAAAATTATCCTTAAAATATTACTTTATACTATATTAGGGGAAAATAAGACAATATCCTCAAAGTGGTTAGCATACTACATCACTAAAATATCTCCATGATAGAGGTATATGAAGTCCCGATACTATACATTATCCAAATTATCATGACATAATTGCTCATTGGTGACAACCTTCCAGTCATTAAAAATAGTTTTCTCATATTGAACATCCAAAAGAACTTACTCAAACAACCAGTGAGTCAGGTCTTCCAAAATAAATGTTTTTCTCTTTAACATAATAGCATTTAGAGTATCAAGGAACCAAGAAATCATATCTACATTCCCCACCTAGTCATCCAATTCATTAGTATCTTTGATTCCCCTGATGGAAGGTGGTTAATATTAACGGAAGTCATAAAAAAATATTTTTATGAATATAGGTGGAGTTTATTATATATATTATAATGAAAATATGCTCATTGATCAAAAGATCAAATATCCTAAATGTCTATCACAATGAATCTCTGATCAATTGGTGATAAATAACTCTCTCTATCCTCTACCCATATAAACACATGAGGTCTCTTAGGTGGAATGAAGCAACACATGTCAAAAAAAGAATAAAAAACCACGAATACACCCACCAATAGGGAATAAAATGATCCTGAAAATACCCCCACCTAAATAAAAATATCCCAATAACTCAATCAACTATTTATAGCACTCCACCCTCACAAGGTGTTCTGGACCATTCTGCATCCTATGCATTAAATTGGATGGAAGAGTAAACTGAATCCCCAACATCCCACGGTAACCCAAGACTTTTCCAAATGTGTGTTACCCATACAACCACTCAAAATAATAACCCCAGTCCCTGACAGTCCTAGATCATATCTATATAGACATTAAAAATAATAAGTACCAAAGAAATGTAAAATCCTCCTTTTATAAAACATTTTTTGGAACAAGCCTTATCTTTCATCCAACTTGACACCCAAATTGATACATGGCATATCCTGAAGGGAATTACAGGTCCCCAAAGGATGAATGATATTTTAGGTTCATAGAATAACTCCACTGGTAATAATTTTACAATGAAAATAAATATCAATATCCAATTTTTTAATAAACAAATTACATAAACATCCCAAACATCATCCACAATAGAGATAAAAAAAATCATAATGTACACTTTTCAAGTTAGTCTTAAATTTAGAATCATACAAAAAATAAATAAATAACGGTACTGGAAAAAGTAAATAAAATTTTTTCATCATGAAATGATGTGTAAAATCCACCATGCCACCACCATAAATGCTAGAAAAAGGAAATCCACTAATAAGAGTACATACCACCACCACTATGGAAATCCTCAACATTATAAAAGAAAAATAAAAAAATATTTTTACATATAGTTAAGGGGAGTTTTTGGGTGCAATCTCACTTTCCCAAAAGTATCCCACAATTTGTTTCATGCATAAACATTATAAGACAAATAAACATGCTAGTTTTGATATAATGAAATAAAATTAATTTTAAAAAAAATTTAAACATTGAAATAAATATAATTGATTCAATAATAAATAAAAATTTGTAAATTAATAGATTAAGAAGCATGGGAAACACCAAACATGATAGGGTTATTTGGGTCCTAGTATCTTCATACCCCCGATAATAAAACCTAGACATGAAGGTCCATCTCTTGCTTGGGAAAACCAATTCCCATCAACATAGTTTATTTAGTGTTGTAATTCAATCCTTCTAGGTAGGTAAGGTCTTGAATATATTTGTTTTTCTAATCATCTCACCTTAGTTCACGATATTCTTATGTTTTTCACTCTAGTTGTCAAACATGAAAATCCATTTTTTAACAAAAACCCATTAAAACCCAAAGAATACTATTTGTAACCATTTCTCATATTTCTATGTTGTTTTAAATACTTTATCATATCAATACCTAGAAAATATCCAATTTTCACTCATACAAAATTTTAAAACACATTTATAAATAGAGGAAATCATTTTAAACTCATCAAATAACAGCACAACATGGAAACACCTACCTGTCTCTTTGAAATCACCAAAACCATATTGGAAATTCTAAGACAATATTAGTGGGGATCCTCTGGAATAGAAAAAAAACTAGAAAAAATGAAAAGAAATTACAAGTAGTGAAATTTATATTAGTTCAATCAGAGGTCAAGAAAACCAATATGGAGAATGAAACTCAAGAAATAAGGGATACGAGACTAGGAGGAGAAGAAAGAAGACACCAAAAAATATCAAAAATTACAAATACAAAACCATCCCGGTTTTGATACCATGACAGATATGGCGGTGAAGGGGGGAGTTCCTAGGTTTAGAAGAGTCAAATGTGTGAAATTAGGGGGGAAAATTTGTTAAAAACTGGTAGAGATAAAATTAGAAAGCATAATTTTTTTAAAACTATGTAGGCTGCACAGTTTGGATGCCTGGTCCTCTGGACCACACACCAATTTTCAGGGTGCCTCTATGACAATAGGTTGAGGAGGCATAGTTTTTGATGCATGGTTTCACAAACCATACACCTAACCATATAGTCTTCTAGTTCCACTAAACATGAAATTTAGTTTTTATGAGGGATGGTTTATGGCTGCTAACATAACCATGATAGCTTCTCAATTCCACAATCAAAGAATTCACAATTTATAGTGGTTGGTGGATGTTTTCAACTAATCGTTTACCAACCATGCACCACCATATGTCACTCTAAGAACGTTTATTTCTCTAGAAAAACACCTATAATATATGTAAATCAATAGTAAACCAAAATATAATGGAACAATATATAAAAAACTACAAGTATGGTAGTTAGATAGTTTTTGTTGTGCTTCATATGTGCAAACCAAATTCCATTCCATGATGGTGGATCTTTATAGAACCCCCAAGGTTAATCCATTGGTGTTGGATAATTAAATCATGTGTTATAATTGATGATTTAATTTATTTTCTTAAATTCATAAAATGAATGAATAAATGAACTTCTTTTATGTAGCATACCACCCCAAGTGTCACTGAACCGTGCCTCAAGAAGGTGGACTACAAATCCACAATCGCATCTCCTTGAATGGTAGAGGCAATCAACTAGTAATAAGGGCATTGAGTGTTTCCATGGGGGGACTATTCCCCCATATTTCAGAGTATACATAGTGATAAACAATAAATAGAAAATCGAAGAAACCTAATATTAAGAATACATCGGTGTAAATAATGAAATAATCCAAGAAGAAGACATATATAACTAAAGAAATATGAATAACAAAAATAAATGTAATAAATGATCATTATTTCATGTGTCTATAATCAAATCGGAGAGTTTAGGAACATGGGATACAAGAAAATATTTCATGATATAGAAAATCCCATAGAAGTCCAGAAACATCTACATAGGAACTTGTTCACAGGCTCAATACTTGTCCCGCAAAATCCATCTTAAGTAGAAAGTAAATCAAGAATCGAGAGTATCACACATCCTTTTATCCATACAATCAATCATAATGTCTACTCAGTTACCAAATGGCACCCGTGCAGGGTGTGAGATAAAAATCTTAGTAGGCCGGTACCTACAGTGTCTAGACCAATCCATTTCATTCAGTAAACAAATGATCATGTGAAATATGTATATAAATGAAAATAATTAAAAAAAATATGAAATGTAAACCATGGTGTCGGTTTCTAAAGACACCCATCCCATATAACCTACATTGGACTAATATGGAAGACTAAATGGGGTAACTATGAATGTCAAAATAAGTATACAAGGGACATTACTATTTTAATTAACAAAGTTAAAATACGAATCCCGCATGCTATTTCTTTAACTTTGAGGTCACATTACCAATTCATTATACAAGTATGTTAATATCAAAAAATATAAGTTTCACAATTGTACAGGAAAACATTCCATTCATTCGTCAAATCCATTGGTGGAGTCCAAAACTCATCCAAGGAGATCTAAAGTAAATCCCAAGGGTAACTATGTATTTCTATGAATAATCTAATATCTCCAAGTTCATCTAAAGAAACCCATATGGCATTACTTGTATCAATCAAGGTATGGTTACCCAGTCTTCATACCATGTATCTGATATAAGGGATCGAGTATCAGCTGAGGCATGGCTTAACCGTCTTTCCACTATTTCTCCCATAGGGAACCGACATCACACATCAGTAAAAATTACCACATGGAGAGCCTATACATAGAAAGGAAAAAAGATCTCTCACATCATGTAATGTAATTCCAATTAATCATGGGAAGTCCATACATGGAATATTTAATTCGATACCTATGTTCTCTCTCGACATATAGCAAGTGATCCATAACAATCAAGGTACATCATAGGAATATAATTTATATGTAATCACATGACAACATATAACATTAAATACCACATCTTTACCAAGATATACCAGCTATATAATTAAATAAAATAACAATGTCGCAATTATATGGAAAATGAAAAAGGAATTAAACATGATCAAGACTTGAGAATTAGGAAAAATCTACAATGGATAACATGTAAACAATTACATGAATTCATTTGAATTTCAATATATATTGCTAATAAGATTACCAAAACATAAGATCTAATCCAAGCCGGCCGAGTATAGAATAAATCAATAAGCATAAAATGAGGCAAAGAGTCCATTGAACATGACATAGCATAGATGTATGCAATGAAATGTAGAATAAATAAAGATGTTCGACCAACATGAAATATGAAATTATATGTAAGGATTACGGAATTAAATGTGAAACATGAAGCAATATAATATTGATATATGGTTCAAGTCACGTAGATCAAGGGCTAACTCATTTCCATCCATTACCAATATATAAATTCTAATATAAGAAAGATAATTACAATGAAACTCAAATGAGGTAATTAAAAATTTATTATAGAGGTAGTAGGCCATTTATGGAGGGAACACCTAGGGGTGATGAGCTAAACAACCCCTGTAGGGGTTTCTCTGTAAGGTAAGGTCAAGCATTGAATGGAAAACCAATTTAAATAATTTATTTATCAATAAAAAATCAACAACACATGATTCGGGTGTGAAGAACAACGACACGACATTTAAAATGTGATGAAAAAATATCAAAGATCATAGAACCCCTACAACTATATATAAGCACACCACTAATCTATTATCAGGGCTTAATTCAACCTAAAACATAAGAAATCAATGGATTTTTAAAATGAGCAAATAATAGGGGAAAACCCATTACACTAAAATAGTGCAACAGATGGGAGAGTAAACTAGAAATAGAGTTGTTTGGAAAGAGGAGGTTACATAGGGCTTTCTATTTCTTCCAACAACCAATGATTTGGACCATAGATGGAGTAATAATTTTAAAACAACATGAATGGAGGTGATAGAAGCTCACGTAGCATGGGAGTATAAAAATACCACATGAAATTAGGGGGGAGGGGTAAGAGAGAAAGGCTTAAAATCATTTTTGAGTGGAATTTTTGGAATTTCACCCATTTTCAACCTACGCACCGTTGGAAAATTGTGCACAAACCAAGTGCTATTCACTTATACTAAGGGGTACATCACATGGTTCGATTCACAATTTTACTAACCATGAGTAAACCATTCAAAACCAATCCTTCCTAAAATCCTTCAATATCTCATGACTGAGTCCGTTGGGCCACACTATTTTAGAAAAATCATACGGCCCAATCGCCTCTTCCAATTTCAAGGCTCTAAGCTTCCAATGAGCCCTCAGATGCACCAAGGAAATCCTTTAACCTCTTAGGAACCATTAATTGGAAAGTTTTATGAAATTAAACCATATATTAGAGGATCCACAACTAATGATAAATATGGGTCCTTAAAAAATTACCTCATTAAGACAAATCGTCACTGAGTTTCAATTCCGAGTGTAGAATAACTTTTTATGAGAAGAGTTATGGTCACTACATACGTATATCTATCCACCACCCCTAGGTCTCGTCCAATATGTATCATGATTCCATATCTCCTAGACCAATGGAACTGACCTACCACAGAGAACCTTCACATTATGATCAAATATACGAACTTGATGATCCTAGAAGGATGCATCCACCTCTATCTTAATATCCTCAATATCAAACAAATAAGACGGGTTAACATGATACTGTCGAAGGTGAGAAATGTGGAAGAAATCATGCATGGAATGATACCTATAATGTAATATAATTTAGATAAGCTACCATCCCAAACCTGTCAACTATCTCAAAATGTGTGACATAACATGGTGAGAACATCCGTTGTCACTGGGTTTGTCTCTTTACCAATCTTGGAAACACCCATAGAAAGACCTGATGCCCCAACTCGAACTCTAGAGGTGTGTGGGGACAATAATTATATGAATTATTCCTAGACTAAGATATATACATACTTACTTAGAACTACTTTTTTTATTAATAAAACACTTTTAAGGAAAAAGTGAGAAACCACAAAAGTTAACAGAAAGACCAGATCACCCAAAGAAATCAACCTACCCTGCCCCACCAAAGCAGCTGTTCCGTAGAGGGCCTAATATAGAGGGCATCATATATGGCCATTTGAATTATTGTTTTAAATCTATCATTGTAGGAAAACTCAACTAGATGGATATTTTTTCCCGGGAACCTCCAAAATCAAGGATACATGCCCTCATCATATCTTATAACACCCAAATAATCTTCTCGGACTTCCCATCGGTCTATGGTTGATATTCATTACTATAGAGCACCTGTAAACCCAAATCCTTATGCAATCCTTTCCAAAAATAAAATTTCAACTAGGAATCTTGGTCCATATTGTTAGAATGGGCAACCCCTTTAAGACACACTCTTTACTGTATGTAAATATATCATAACTCATTAAAAGTGAATTATTCCAGGATCAGTAGAATGTGTTCAAATTTGTGAAAACATTTGATAATCTCTCATACAGCATCATTTTCTTGAGGACATCCCAACATTCCTATCATGAAATCCATGGTTACATTGTTCCATTTTCACACAATAATTGATAGATGTTGTATAAGTCCAGTTGGTCTCTAGTGCTCTACCTTCGCCTATTGACTAGAGGAGAATCGAGTGATAAAGCCTACAATATGACTCTTAATATATAGATACTAGTACTGATGACATATATCTTGATACATCATGGTAGTACCATGATGAGATTCCCATATAAATTTATGTGATTACCTTATCAAGTATTTCTATAAATCCAAAGGAACCCATACATGACCACATAAAAGTGGTGATTCACTAGAATCGATAACCAATCAAGGAGGAAGGTTATCTACTATGATTCTCACCCTCAAGAAATGTCCCTTGGAATCAGATAATTTCCTCATCTAGACCTAGTACATAAGAGAGGGTGTCACTACCCAAGATTCTATGGTTAGTTTATTATGTTGTCTCTAAACCTCCCAATGTAACATAGAAAACATAGCAATTATTTTCCCCAAACTATAGACCAAATTGACGACTTGCATCATCTTTTTCTAACTAAAGGAATTAGCTATGACATTTCCATTACTAGGCGTGTAATAAAACCCAAAGTTAAACAAATATAGGTATTCCAATCACATGTGCTACTTCAATTTTATTCCTCATTGATTGAGAATATATTTGAGACTTTTATGATCTTTATAGACAATGAATCACTAACCTAATAGGTTGTGCATCCAATAGTGTAGATAATGAACAATGAATTCTAGATTTGGGGTCATGCATAAGAAAATTCATATCATGAGGACTTGACCATAAAGATCCATATTCCATGAATCAATCACCTTGCATCCAAACTACAACTAATTAGATTCTTGAAGCATCATAGTAAACAATATAAATTCTGACAGACTGTGGAAGAATCAGAATTGAAGCTGAATTAAGTCTTTCCATTAACTCATGAAATTTTTTCTCACAAGGTCTAGACAAAAGAAAATTCACAACCATATTATTATGGGTCATAAGTGGTTCTGATAAGTGTAATAATTCCTTACTAAATTTCTCTTAATAGCCAGTTATCCCCATGAAAATGTTTATATAAAATATATTCATGGGATTTTCCCAAGAAACCATGGAACTCACCTCATCTTGGTCAACTAAAATGCCTTACTCATATATGATATAACCCAATAAGTGACCCCTAATAATCCAAAAGTGACATTTATTGTTCTTCACATTTATCTGGTTCTCTCTTAGTGGACATAGGATGACCTCAAGCTAATAAGCATGGTCATGTCTAGTGCGCGAATACTCTAAGATTTCATTAATGAAGAACACCACATAAGAATCAAGACATTGGTAGAAAACCCAATTCATCAGCGGCATGATAACTACTAGCACATTTTCTAGACCAAACAACATAACCTAACACTCATACAGTTTATACCTACTCTGGAATATTGTATGTGTTATATCAGATGGTATCACACCAAACAAATTGTAGCTGGATCTCATATCAATCTTATAGAAAATACTTTAATCCTAGGATCTATTCGAAGAGGTTGTTGACATGAGGAAATGTATAATAATTCTTCACTATTTACTGGTTTAACCAGTGATAATCCATGGAAAATTTCAAGGTTCCATCATCCTTCATGGAGAAAATAAATGGAGAATTTTCTGACGATGTGATGGGTCTAATGAAACCATCAGCCTATAGATCTTCATGATTTTTATTCAGTTATAGAATCTCTCTTGGTTATATCCTATAAGAAATAATGGAATTTGGAGATTCGCATATCACTTTGTCAATGTTGATGTAAACCTCTCTTGTAGAAAGTATGCCAGTGAAATTTTCAGGGAAGACATCGTTGAAATGATCCACCATAGTTGGAAATTCTATGAACCAGACCCCCTGATCGCTCATAAAGAGACTTTCGAACTAAGCTATCACTATGCAAAACCCAGTTCAGTTGGGTCAATGTTGATCTTTTTAGATATACCACTCACCCTTATATATATATATATATTTGTTTCCTTTAGGTGATATAAAACAAACATAGTGGTGATAGACATCCACTTGGTCATGATACAACACAAGCTAGACCATACTAAGAATGATGTCAAAGACGATCATCATGAAGATGAAGAATCTACAGAAGAAATGTAACCCACGTATTTCATGGGGGAACTCTAAAAATTGATGTATTCTTTCTATTATAACCCCAAACAACATGTCGAGAGACATGAATCCGTAGAACTATTCTATTTCAAGACCAATTCTTTTCCTAACAAAAAACAGATATTAAAGAGTACAATCCACATATATCAAAAGGGAAGAAACTAAAGTAGACTTCACCAAAATAGTAATTCTAATAATAGATATTACTAGAATATTTTCCTTTGGTATGGGATGCCCTGAATATATATGGAATGAACCACATCCCTAATATGCTGTCAAACCAGCCTAGGATGATCCACTATGCTATCATAGAAGCTCTAGGGACTGACAACCTCGACCAGGGCCATTTTCTCGTTAGCATAATCAGATGGTATAAGAATAACTCCTATCCTACTATAATGTCACATATCCAATACCTGATAGAGGTGGTGGAATGGATCCCCTTTCGATAGATGCTGGTGGTAATTAATATAAAATGTACCAAATATGACCCATCCTCTTGCAAGCTCACTAGTCAATCAGGTTTTCCATGAACAGAGGATTATTATGGGTAGGTCTTTCCCACCAGTTACACACTATTTCATTGTCATTGCATGTCATCTTTCTAAAACATGCCTTATGTGAACCCTCAAAATAGATCCTTTTTACTATAGGAATAATTGTCGGCGTGTCATGGAACTGAGCTTCCATGGCTCAAATTGCTAGCTTCTATAGGATTCGATTTCAAGATCAAGGCCTGGTAAACTGTCTCTGTAATGGTCTTTAGTCAGAAAATATTCCCATATAAGTGAAAAACATTCCCAATTTCATCTGAAAATCACCTCACATTCTTCAATTGGTCACCAATCAAATATGGTTAAAAAAAACAGAGCTTCATGAAATGAGTAGAATCCATCATGGAGCATTGCAGAAGATGAATGAACTCTCTTGCATGATCTGATCCCGGATCTTGTAGAAATAATTTGTCAAATAATTTCATCTAGAATTCATCCTAGATCATACTGTGGTAATGATCATACTACGATATGATGTCCCACTAGTTATTTCAAGAGTCATATAACATGTAGGTAGTTAGATTGACCCTCCACTCTGGTGGTGTATTAAGATGGTCAAAGATAAATTCCATAGCTTCCAACAATGACTCAGTATCTGGAGGTCTTCTATCCCTCGAAAATGTGGGAGTATGTTTATACTAGAAGTTCTAAGATTGCTCTTCCATAGTCAGGGTAGGATGTGGAGCACTATGAATAGACTGCAAAAACTGAAGAAATATCATATGAAACTGAGAGGTGGTTCTATGAAAAGAATTAATAGGAGGTACCTCAGGTGGCACTATAGGTGGTATAACGGGTGGTTCAAGGCCCACCACCTTCAGAAATTTCCCATAACCACTCTCTTGGCATACAACCCAAAGTCATCATGGTGACATATCAATACAAATTCCAAGTATATTTCTAATAGATGATTTATAACAGATAAAAAGAAAAAGGAATGTAGATAAAGAGCTTGATAAGAATGAAATTTATAAGACCTTCAACTGAGCATAACATAACTAAAAGCCTAATCCTAGATGCAGGCTTAGATAAGAAGAAAATACATCATAAGGATCTCAAGAGGCATAACTTGTATCCTATTTCCATGTTAATGTTAAGGTCAAAGCCCCACATTTAACATATATGGTGTACATTTAATTTATTTTTGGAATTCATTTTATCCAAATTATGTATGTAAAAATATTTTAAAGAAATTGAAATAGGTAGTTCACCATTCAAATTTATAAGGGTCCATAAAACTCATAAATTTAAATTGGGTACCCACATAATCCAATCTTATAACTTTTACTTGTAAGGTATATTTGTACATTTTAATAGAATTAAAAAAATTAGGCACCGCAAGACCCTACGAATAGTCACTACAAAATCACATGAAAATTTAAAAATGATCACTAAAAACTAGATATGGAATGGAAATATTCATAAAATTTCATTTTATAGTGCATAGTATGATACATTACTTGACATTCCCTCAAGTCATCAAGATAAAGTAACAGAAATTGTAATTTTAATCATAATAATATTAATAGGAACATAAAACAAGAGTGTTAGCCATTAGCGAAGTCCTTTCAACCATAAATGACATAATCAATAAAATATATTCCACCCTTGGTAATTTGGGTTTCCCATATACATGGGTTAGATACTTCCAAGAATAGGGTCAATTCCAAATTCATATATCCTAGTATCTTTTCTGAACCCAAAAAATAATAAAACACTAAAACACCTCTGATACCACTTTGTAGAATGACTCCCCGTGTCCCATTGAACAGTGCCCCGAGACGGTGGTCCCCAAGACCTCAAGCACATCTCCCCAAATTCTAGAGTCTACCAAATAGAAATGAGGGCATTGATTGTGTATGTAGGAATAATTTTACCTCACAAATCAAAGTATTAAAAATGGTAAATTATAAATGACAAATAGGGGAAGCATACTAACAAGAAGAAATCATCAAAAATAAATAAATAATCAAAGAAGAAGAAATAGATAACTTGTGGAAGCTGAATAATAATAATAGATACAAAAATATGATGATGATTTCCTACGTCTATACCAAAATGTGATCTTAGGGGAATAAGGGATACAAGAATATATATCTTCATATACAAAAAATATAAAATGAAAATAGCTGCAACACATAATCATTAGAATAGAATCAGTCATCTACCCCAAAACCCCCTCATAAGTAGTAAGTAAATAAATAATAAAATTCTACATTCTTCCTTTAATCCATTCCATCGATCATGAAGTATACTTGGGTACCAAATAGTGCTCAAGTAGGGCATGAGATATAAATCTCAGTAATACATCACCCATGATGTCTAGGCTAATCCATTTCATGTAGTAAATAAATGACTGTGTTCGGTTGGTAAATAAATGTGGATCATTTATTAAATAACACATGTAAACATTGTTATGGGTTCCTAAATGGATACCCATCTTATACAACCTACTTTAGCCTATGTTTGAAGTCTAAATGTGGTAATTTTTCATGTCGTAGTATTTATTCAAGGGCCATTACTATTTTAACCAACATAGGTAAAATAATAAATCCTTATGCTTGCACTTTGTCATGGATGTAAGATTGCAAAGACATTATGAAAGTATGTTAATATGAAAAAAGAGATGTGTAATAGGTGTATAAGAAAATATTACATCCATCCATATAATTCATTGGAGGAGTCCCTAGCCTGTCTAAGGTAATCAAAATAGAATCTTAATGGTCTCTACAGCTGACTTTGAATAACCCACTACCGATGAGTCCAACCAAGGAAACCCATACGACGTTCCTTGTATCACTCAATGTATGGTGACTTTGAATTTGTGCCATGCATATCCCATAGGGGACCTAGAATCACCTAAGGCATGGAATTTCTGTATTTACAAATAGTTACATCCTTTGTTTCTCCCCTAGAGAACATACATCAATCATGAGTATAAATAACCATTTGGGCAGCCCGTACTTGGAAATACAAATTATCACTCCCAACGCTTCAAGTAAATCTCACCACGCATGGTGAGTCTATTAATGGAATCCTTAAATCTGGACCCATGTTATCTCCTGGACCATATAACGTGATCCATAACAATAAAGGTATATAAAAACAGAATGGAATTAATATGTAATTGCATGCCACCATATAACATTCAAAACCCCATGTTTACCATGTTATCCCAACTATTGTATTCCCTCCAAGAACTATGTCAAAATTATATGAAGAAGGCCCAATGAATTAAGGACGGTCAGGGAATGAGTGTGAGGCATAATATAAAAGTAATAACATGTGAACAATTACATTTCATCATTGGAATTTCAATATATTATGATAACAAGCTTACTAAACTATAACATCCAATACAAGACATTAAATAGTAGAATAAAAAAATTTATAAAAATGTGGCACAAAGGATATTAAAATTCATATATCATAGATGTTGGTAATGGAATGTAGCATAAAGAAAGGTGTTTTACCCACATACAATAATCAATGAACTGTAAGGCCTGAGGAATTCAAAGTGGAACATAAAGAATGATAATTTAGATATATGGTTCAAGGCTTGGAGATCAAGGCCTATCTCAGGGAAAACCAATTATCTCAATTAAATTTGTATTCTAAGGAATTTAATCAAAATGAGAATCAGTTGAGGTAAATAACCATTTAAGACATAGGCAATAAGCAATTCAAGTAGGCACACTGAAAGGGGAGTCCAACTATGAGGAGAATTTCCCTCATATGGGGGTTTCCATAAGGTATGGTCCCAAAAGTAATGGAAAACCACTTTATATAATATATTTATCAAGAAGAAATCCTCATTTGATGATTCTAGTAAAAATAACCATATATTGAAATCTAAAATCCAATGAAATGATAGAAAAGAGCATAAACCCTCTACCTCGATGTTCTAGCACTCCACTCAACCCTTATTGGGCCTTGATTCATCATAAAATGGTTGACATCAATGGATTTTTCAAATTAATCAAAAATGGGGCCAAATCCACTGCAAAAAAAATGAATAACAAATGGGGGAGGAAACTAGAAATAGAGAAGTGGGGAAGAAGGAGAATACCGAGGGCCTTTCATTGATTCAATCGATGAATGATTTGGACCACCGATGAAAGCATTAGGTCAAAACCCCATGGTTGCGGGGAAGATCACACACACTGGGAAGAGATAAACCCCATAGGAAATGAGGTGGAGGAAGATAAAAAGGCTTAAAATCATTTAAGTGGTAGATTTTTGGAATTTCATTAATATTTATCCTACGCTTGGTTTGGCCGCACGATTGGAAAACAAGGTGCCAAGCATGATTCATTTAAAAATATTAAGGGGAATATCACATTATTTTGAACATAGTGTGACTAACTATTTGCAGACAATGAATAAAATACAATTTCTCAAAATGATGCAATACCAATGGTCCATGTTCCCAAGGACATATGGTTACAGACAAACAGTGTGACCCAATCTACCTCTTCCCATTATGGGGACCGAGCTTTGAATGAACCTCAGATGAACCCAAGACCTCCTTTATCCTCTTATGCATCATTTTTAAGGAAATTTTATGGAATTAATCCAAAAATTAAATTGTCCATACCATCAGATAAAGATGGGATGCAATATTTTTGGTCTCATTCCATGAAATGGTTCATTAAATACTAGCCTTAGGGGGAAGATATATGAATATTAATACACATAAGGTTTAATTTATAATGATCTACAGCCATTCCATATGATTCATAATATA
Organism: Viscum album; assembly: GCA_963277665.1. Lineage (NCBI taxonomy): Eukaryota > Viridiplantae > Streptophyta > Magnoliopsida > Santalales > Viscaceae > Viscum > Viscum album. The sequence continues at coordinate 462,155,767 of OY728165.1, read as the reverse complement.
CGATCCATGGAAAAGAATTCCATATGGATGTATGGATGGAAATGAAATAATATATAACAATAATCAATATGACACATATCTATCATTTAATATTACTGGGATATGTGTCAACATAACGTATCATTTAAACCTACCCTTATTAGATACCCAATTATAAAATATAATTACGTATGAAAATAGAGTAACATGAAATTCATTATATAAAATATCACCCAATCATACCCAATTATTATTCTAAATGAATCACATTAAAAATATTAAGGACTTAACTTATATTCAAATCCTTCAATCTCCCACTTTCACTAAAGCCTCATAAACATTATAACATTAAACAATAATTTATATCATATATGATAGCTTATCCATCCATATCCTAAAATATTTTGGTTATATTTCAGAACTCTTCTAAAAATACATCACGAATTTCGAATTTTATAAAATTTTATATAATACCTTTTCAATACCCACTAAATACACATTTAGATTAAATTTAATAAACATTTATAGATTTCCACTGGGTTAGACTAAATCCTCATTAAGTCAATCATAATGTGTGGCCTCATTTCCCTTTGTAATATTGAAATTTTTTACCAAATCTATGAATGTACGAAAACAATTTCCTATAGTAACCCATACATGTTTCTAAATCTATAAATGGATCTGATATGATCTCTATTAAACACATGTATCTCAATAAAAGTGTCCAAAAACTATATATCATGCTATCATCCATACTCATAAGGTCTTTTTTTCTATGAAATTGAATCACAATGGGACATTCTTTTTTAGTCCCGTATACCCAAATCATATGATCTTGACTCTATAAGTATAGATTTTCAGGGAATATATCACATGTAATTCACCTTTATGATTGATAATATCACATTTTCATTATTCTAATAGATAATAACATCATTTTTACAACCTAGGTGTGGCCATGAACTTCCTAGTATATCCCAATTGAGCAGCTAGATCTCATATTAATAATATAAGAGGAAAAAACATTTTTGATTTATCTGTAGTTAATAAAATGATAAAAAACATAGAAAACCAACTCTTTATTAGCTAATATGAAATATATTTTATAAAAAAGGTATAATGGTATAAATGTTCTTATACAACGAATCACACTAACCACAGATAATGGGTACTCGTATATGATCCATGCACCCCTAGAATACAAGAGACATATGGCATGAAAATAAAAGTGCCATACTTAGTGGGCTATCTGACAAAAATAAATAAACCGTTATTTTATTATGTTTATTATATTCATACTTTATATCATAATAAAAGTATCACACTCAAAATAACCTTAAAATTGAATCATAACCTACAATACTCCATGAAAAATATCAATTAGTGATAAATCCAAGTCATACTTTGAGAGTTCAATTACCATTTTTTTTCATAAAATTTATATCTTTATATAAATGTATAAAACCACTATGAAATAACGATAAAATGGAGATCAACTCTTATATGATGTAGTTTTTATTATTAAACTCTATATAATTCTAAATAACCCCAATATATGCATGGGTATATCATATCATATATGATAAAAAATCAGAAAAAGATTCTGTTTCTAAAAATTTAAGACTATTTTTAACTTATTAAAATGGTATAAAATTATTATCAAATCTATGTATGAAAATATGGAAAAACAATCCCACTAATGATTTTTATGAGAAAAACCTAACAATAAATAATGTTTGAATAATAGTGTTTTTTAGGAATCATAAATTTTATATTTAACACCATGAAAAAATTTTAAATACCAGCATAAAAAACAATCAATTTTATGAGGTCAACATCTTGATTTCTACTTAAAAATCATTACATGTATAGAAAATAATCCTTTTAACCATATACCATCAAATTTTTCAGGAAAATAATTTAACTATTTACATTATTATTTAACATCATAACTTAAAATACATTAGGATACATTGACACTAAATATATATAGAATAACCCTTTAGGAAATAATGATATTTACATTTTTATGGTATGTAAATGTATCCATTTTCTTATTTTTTTCATATCATCATATATAGTAATCTCGTTAGGACATAAGTGAAAATCACCATATGTAACACTCCATGTTTCTATAAATTATTATTTTTGAATAAATTAAATTTATTTGATAGCATATGATACAAAAAACAAAAAATTAATTTTTTATACACAAAACACAATGTTAAGATTTCACTTCATGGAATATTGGGTTAGCTAGTGTTAAACATGATAATGCGGTTTAACAAAACCGCAATATATTATTAATATTTTTCAAATATGAATGTTATAGCCTGGTCATTAAACCCAAAAGTTTGAATAGTAATATTTTTCTTAAATATTATGTATAATTTTATTATATAAAGAAATCATATTGATAAAAATAGATATTTTTTAGTAAAGTAATTATATGTTTCAAAATCAATATTTTCTCACCAAAATGATGGTTTTTTTGAAAAATAATAAAATTACATTTTTTAAAATCATAGAATTTAAATATTGTATCAAAATGTATTTGCTAAATCATAATTTCAAAACAATCTTAGGGTGACATTTTATGTTCTTTTATAAAAGGTTTTATTTTTTTATGAATAATAAAAAATACTAAATTTTAATTAAAATCTTCATTTTTCTTTAATTTATTTATAATGTTAAATTATATTTTAAATTGGGTTTCAAATTAAATTACTTAAAATATATACCCATTAATCATATTTAGTTCATTATAATCATTTTCATATTGAAATTATTTAAAAAACATTTTCATCTTATGAAAATTCTCTCTTTAAAAAATAGCTTTCTAATTAAGTCTATAAGATTAATTTAAAATTAATTTTTTTTAAATATGTGATTAGAATTAGAAAAAATATATCCAATAAATGGAATATTCATAATTTATCTTATTTTATTAGATTAACTTAATTTTTCCCAAAATTAATTGTGAGGGCAGTAAAAATTCATTACCGCGATTAAGGTAAAAATGGGATTTCTAGGGGTTAAACTAAAATGTTAAGGGTTAAAATGACCTATAAACTTGTAAAAAAATATTTTATATCCATATTTCCACTATGAAACCCCTATGGTTCAATAATTATAAATTCTTTACCCATGTACAGTTGAAAAATGTGGGATCTATCAATTATTTTCACAAATACCAAGAGTGTCATCTACCCCAACGTATAAAAGGACACACCTCTCCTCTATTATTAACACCATAAATCCATTTTTCATTGAATAAAACTACCCAAATCATAGACCAAATTCAATAGCATTATTATATAATCCTTATTTTGGAAATAAATCCAACTAAGCCTTTTAGTGCAAACTTATGGAGGATATCTGAAGTAGTGGTAATGTTCATCAATGAGAAACGTTATTTTATTTCTTTTTATAAGTAATTTAATTACTATAATACCATTATGATATAATAACCTCAGTATATATCATATAATTATATGTTTTTATGTTAATTTAATGAAATAAAACCATCTCCCCTTCCATCAGTTGATTTACAAAATCAACATTCCTGTATACAGACGAAAACTAGCACAGAAACCAATGCCATTCATTTTTCCATTAATACGAATAAAAGTTAAAAATAATTATTGATTAATTTTTTATAAACTATATTAATGATATTTTTATTATAATTGAGTTTTTATATCACACATAACATCATTCTTTCAATCTTGTGGTAATACGATACCATTGCTCTTGTCCATGGTGGGAAACCTTCTCGTCAAGCAACATAAATCATTTATGATTTAGGTGGAATGTATTAGGGATGATTTTAATATAAATAAGTGATATATAATAAATAAAAATGATTCTATAATGATAATATATATCATTTACTTTTCTTTCATTTAATTTGATTCAAAAAGTGAGACATTCCTCATGTGTATGTACAACATATTACCTCAACGAATGGTGTACTTCATTGCCTATCACTATTTTTTATATCAATAATTAAATATATAATAATTTTTTTAAAATTTATAACATTGTTATAATTATATATATAATGAAAGATTAATCAATTTAATAGGACCAAAAAACATGTTAAAACATACACAAAAAACAAACCAATTATTACGTGAAACATGACTTTAACATCAAATTTTCAATAAAAATGTAATAAAATGTAGTTAGAAAATAATAAATGGTACGATATATATGAATATTATTTTTTAATATATTTAAAATAAAATTATATTTTATATATAGGATATTTGAATATGTACGATGAATGTCACAACCTACGGTAAGAGGTTTTTGTCTCAATTGGATTCTTTGAGATATATGTTATGTTATGCACCAATATTCTTTTACAAGGGGTGAATAAATAATCTTTGAAATGTATTATAAATAATTTTTTTATCCTCATTTTTTATCATGTTTTATTTGATATTATCCTTTCATTGTGTTTATAAAAAAAAGGATACCAAAGTGGTAAGAGTTTTATGTTACAGTGACATCTTTTATCAAAATTGTTTATGATTAAGTCCCAAATATTGAAATATCTAGATATAAATGTCGGTAATTATCTTGAATTTTATGATGAATTGGATATTACTGATATATTAATGTAATATTACCATTTTTAATATATTTGGACATAAAATAATTCATATTTTTTTATAAAAAAAGAAAATTATTTCTCTCCTCCATGAGACATAAATTGTATTCCTAAAACATGTTTTGTAACAATTATTTAAAAATTATTTCATTATTATCCTAATGATATATTAAATAATGTTTTACCCATGATTTAATATTGTAATTTTTTTTGAATGAAATCTTATGTAATTTTTCAAATAAGGACCATTTGGATATTACTAAAAATGTGAATGGAATATAAATTTTTTCATGTAAAACATGAATATTTTTTGATGTCATGAATATTTATTTCTTTGATGATTCTATGATATGTTTTCATTTTTATATTCAAATAAAAATATTTTCAAAATATGTTATATTATTAAAAGTGTTTTTCATAGTGTAAAGAATATTTTACTTAATAAATGTTTTAAATGATACATTAAAATAGTTTTCCACCTAAGATGTATTCCATTGATATTATATATTATTTATTGGGGATATTATAAATGGATGCAATTAATATTATTTATCTAAATGCTTAATTTCATTTATGGAATGATGGTTATGTAACTCATTTCACTTCTTAGAGAATTGCCATGAGGAAAACCTTATAAAAATCACTTCTTTTCATGGGTTATGATATGATGAAATAATTTTGAAAACTACATATTTTACGTAGGTTATTTTATGGGGAAATGCTTATGATACCCATTTTATTTCATGGGTTATTATATGATGATTTTTTTGATATTGTGGCCCATATAAATATGGATTTCATTATGTGATGGATAATACTAATATCTCTCTCCAATGTATTAACTAATTAATTATAACTAATGAGATATAAATGAATTGAATGAGGTTTGGACTCAGTTTAGTAAGGGACTTTGTCCACTATAATGGTCTTGGGAGTGAACCTTGACTACTATGATGGTTTGTTGAGTGGATCCATTCCAATATTGTGTGTTAGTTAGTGATCCTAGATTAATATGGAAATTATTTTATATGATCATGTGTGTGACATAAATTCCATATCTTAAACTAATGTTATTCTCTTAGGGATTATTTTCTTTTATTTTTTGATGTTTCATGTCTTATGAATTGGAAATATTTATTCCCTGAGTTTGGTTTCAGATCATTGATATTCAAGGTTTGGTTTTTAAATTTTGTGCTCATGTTCTCATACCCTTATGTTCATGTTATGCTTATGCATATGAATTATTTACCCTTTTTATGCATCTGATCTCACCCTTTACTATGTTTTGTTTCTGATGTTATAAAGAAATGTGTTATACATTATATTTCTAAGAAGTGTGATAGTTATTAAGATATTAGTGGGAGATGATGTATCTCACTTATAGGAAAATGTTTGTTTCCATGTTTCCAAATAGACTTAACTATTATGGATCTCAATCTTGTGTTTGTGTAATGAAATTAATATTCACAAAAATAATATAATATCTTTTTTTGACAATACTAGGTCACTATATTTGGTATCAGATGATAGATTTAATTAAATATAGGAAACTACGATGAGATAACCTTAATGAGATCCCTAAGGAAATGTTTGTTGTTTTGTGTAATATGATTCACAGCAAATGAAAATGTCATGGAATTTTTGTAAGGGATAATGACTGTGGTTTCTAGAAAATTACATCCGAGTTTGGACAATATAACTAGATGTGGCTCCAGTACAGAGGTACCTAGGGGTAATAAACCTAAAAAGGGATCATTGATCTGGACACAATCATCACCCAGTGACTGTATATGGTCTTTGACACACACCTATTTCAAATTCCTTGGGTATTTTATTTGGAAACTCACAATTAATTTACAAACCGTAAATAAGGATTTAAATACAATATGACTATGAAAAACCTTGGATAATCCTACATTTTAATAGATTAATGAATATTGTTTCATGATTTCAGAATCCAATAAGTGAATTTTCATGTCTATGTGGTTCCATACTATGATTATTATTACCTACACTATGATTTTTTGTTTTAGTAAATGGATTAAACATAATTGAACTGTGTTTACACTGAATGTGATGGAAAATGAAATTATATTCCTATGAAAAATCCAAATTTTATTGGATCTATAATTAATAATTTTATTTTGATGCTCACATAACTTTCCCAAGATATGAATCATGGTGACCTTAAAAAAACAAAAGAGGGAACTACATTCTATTATCTCCTTCAAGAGGAAATTTACACCTCCCTTTAGTGGAACCATACACCCATTAGATTCTAAATATTGTAATAATACCACTAAAAATTTATTTTCCTTTTTCTATTTTTTAGAACATGAAAAATTCATTTTGGATATCTACCATTTAGAAGGTGAACAAGATCGATGGTCGAATCTTATCCAGAATATGAGGATATTGGATGATATTAACTCTATAGATTGGGATGAGTTTAAGAATTTATTTTTCAATATGTATATTCTTCATATTCTTCATACGATGATATATTATGAGTTTTTTGAGTTAAATAAAAATGATTATGAATCCATTGGAACCTTTGACAAAACATTTATAAGACATGAATAGTATGTTTATGGTATTATCATCATACCATAATGTACAGTTGATCGGTTCATTAGGGGCATAAAACCATGCATCTGATTGGTGTTATCCATAATAGACATTAGTATTTATGAACATATTGTTCTATTTGATATCAAGGTATGAATAGAGGATTGAATGACGTATTAATTTCATGGGTTTGACAATAAAAGGAAGATAGAGTTCAAAGGAAAATCTAAAAACCATGGAGAGAAGAAGATGAGATTTATTTTACTCACAAATTGTTGGAAGAAGCATAGAAGAAATTTATTTAATAAAATAAGTAAATGTTTTATGGGATTAAGGGAAGGTTATCCTGAAATTGACTTCTGATGTGATGTGAATATATTTGTTAACGATGCACAGGATGTGCAACTGACAATATAGGGTTTAAAATGACAGATTAAGGGAACTTTGGTAACTAATTCCCAAACTAAATGGTTAATGATGATGATCTACAAAAGAAACCTCTAAATTGGAGAGACAGATTGAAATTTCATTTGATCACTATTTCTGATGAGTTGTGTGATAACGATGTAGAGAAATTAATACTTACTTTCTCTTTTTGAAATGATAATGTTTTACTTGAATAAACATATACACATTATTTTTTATAAAAGGAATTTTATATGGGTATCAAAATTACACCTAAATGAATATATATAGACAATGTAGTTAATACCCATAATGGAATGATGATCACAAATCAAGTGTATGAATCCTCTCTGGTTGATATTGATGTGAATGTGTTTCCTAAAAATGTTATGATTCTTAATCTAGCTTAATTTTATGTCATATTTGGAATGGATTTTACTATTATACCGAAATCCCATGTAAATGTTTCATGGAAGGGAAGTCAAGATTGATTTTCCAAACAAACATTTGATAGTATATAAATGTGATGATAATTTTGAATTTATGATGGAGATAAAATCCATTATATGAGTTCTAATTCCCATACATAATGTGTTTTTATCTCAAACGGTTAGGGAGAAACTTGACATTGTTGATATTTCTGTTGTCAATGAATTAGATTATATATTTTAGTTGGATCTAAAAAATCCTCCCTCAAAACTTGAAGTTGAATTTTCAATATAACTCTTACATAGGGCCCACCAATTTAAAATAAACATTATATAATGGACCCAACTCAGTTGCAGGAATTAAATATGAAAATCCAAGAGACCATAACAAGGTTTTCAATATTCCAATTGTGTAACCTACAGGTGCACCTATTCTCTTTTTTTAAAAAGAATAGTGGATCATTGTGACTCTATATTGATTACTGAGAGTTTAACAAGATCAAAATTAATAACATGTATTCTCTTCCCATATTGTATACATGTATGATTAAACATGTGTAGATCAATACATTTCCAAGATTTTACATCATCCTAGATATCATTTATTAAGGGTCAGGAAGGAGGATACACCAAACATAACATTCTATACAAGGTATGGAAACTATGAATATATAGTGATTCCATTCAATAATACTAATTCCCTAGCTATGTTCATGGAATTATTTGTATATTCATTAGATATTACCGTGAATAGTTCATGGTTATCATTATAGATGATATTCTTATATATTTAAACAGAAAGAAGAGCATGAAAATTAGTTAATAATTGTACTAAAGAACTTAAGGAAATAGAAACAGTATAAAACATTTACAAACTGTGAATTATGGCGATAAGAATTTTTGATTTAGGGTCATATAATCTCAAGAGTGGGTATATCAGTAGATCCATCAAACATAGAGCCTATTGAATATTGGACTACACCATCCAGGGTGACTGAGATCCACCAATTTCATGATTTATCATGTTTTATTGATGTTTCTTGGATAATTTCTATTGAATAACTTAACAACACAGTACGTTAACTCAAAAGAGATCCATGTTCTTCTAGACAAATGTATGTGGGGAAAATTTCAAGGAACTGAATAGAGTATTTGTCAGTGTACATATGCTTACATTACCCTGCAGTGGAGAAAGGTTTGTAAACTATATTTATATATCTGGGAAGATATTTGGATGTGTTCTTATGAAAAATGGCAAGTTTATATCTTATTATTCATGATAATTGATGGTTGATGAGAAAATTTCCCAACCCAGAATTTGAAGTTACCTATGTTATTTTTTACATTATAGATATGGAAGAATTATTTTTATGGAGTAATGTGTGATATATATAATGACCATAAAATTTTAGTGTACATATTCATATATATCGAGTTGAATACTAATCAGAGAAGATGGTTGGAGCTGATTAAATGTTATTACTTCTCAATATATTACCACCCTGTGAATGTGAACAAGGTGAATAATGCACTGATTTGAAAGGATCAAACTAGCCTATCCATGGAGAGGGTTAAAAAAGATCCCATATTTATGGATTTCCAATGGATGGTGATGTGGCGTTAAATTCATTATATGACACATCTTTTTATTACATTTTTATTCTTTTATTAAATTAATTTTTCTTTTTTTATTGATTAAATACACTTTAATTAAATTATATTATAATTTTGTAAATAAAAATATTTTTAATCAAATTTTTATTTTTAAAATCAAATTATTAATTATGACAAAACGTGTTGTTGTTAATATTATAAAATATCAATTTTATTTGTTTTTATGTTTAAAAGTAATTATTGAAATAATTTTTTAAATAAAACCTAAATTTTGTTTATATTTCCTTAATTTATATTTAATCTTTTATTTTTGTATTATCTATTTTTTTATCTTTAATTAGTCAATTTCATTAGTTAATTTTATTTCCATAATATTTTAATTCTATAATTTAAATGTTAAATTTCATTTCAAAAATATCTTTTCAATATATTTATTTTCCATGTTTGGTATTTACTTTATTTTTATTTTTAGTTATTAGTTATTGGGTTTGTATTAAACTAGTTATTTATTTGTTTTAAATTTGAGTTCAATTTAAATTCATTAATTTAATTCATTGAAATAATTTTCAAATTCATTACTTTTTTAATGTTTTAATTTAATTTTTTATGTTAACTGATCATTATTTTAGATTGTAGAAAATAAAAATTTTGAGACACTTCCAGCTCCTTTTCCATTTTTCATTACCTAGAAATGTAACCCAACAGTTCCTCATAAGACACCACTTGCACTAGCAGTGAACGGTGTCTCACTGAGACATTGCTGGACTTGTCACACCACCTTCACTGCTAGCACTACGAGCCCCTATGCAACCTTTTCACACCGTTATTTTTGTCACAGAATTTCATCAGGATCACACTGTTGGAGATCTTCTTCCATCATAATGACACACCACCAAGAGTACCTGCAATGAGACACCACAAACCAAGTAATCGGAACACCACCAATATAATTCTCTTGACTCACTTTTGTGTAATGCTAACACTTCCACAATCCATTCATCCACTATCCTTCTATAAAATGTCACAAACCAGATCTGAACTATTACATATCAAACATTCCAATGTTCATCTTTGAAATATAACCATCGGTCATGAATGTGATCACTGTGGAGGAGGGTTGTGCCGAAGAGGACGATTCGATGTTCACCAATACAAATTACTTGAATCCTCACCACTAAAGCCACCCATAATCATCCACCAATCAAGAGGAAACTCTAATTAAAAGATTACCAGGAAGACCTCTTTCTATGGGGAGGCAGTGGTGTGGAGAAAAATCGGTCGAAGATGTAGTAGTTGGTGAAGCTGTTGATCACTGTAGAGGAAGTAACTATGGAGTCGCTCTGAGGAGGATCTGACCTGGCTCCTTACGAAGCCAACCCCCTTGCCACTCAACAACATGGAGTAGAGGAAACAATGTAAGGGGGATTAAAAATTTATATAAATATTAAATAAATATAAATATGAAATAAATAAAATAAAATAATTAAATTAATAATAATAATAATTACTTAACTAAATTAATAATAATAATTAATAAAGGAATTAAATAAAATAAATATTTTATCCCCTTATGTTAGTAATTACAAAATGCATATTTATAAATAATTATAAATAAATAAAATTTAATTAACAAAATAAATACATTTATCTAATAAATGGTAATTAAAACAAATTAAATAAATAACTAATTATTTATAAAAATAATATTTTAAGGGAAATATAGAATTTAATTTTTTAAATTTTTTTTATTTTGTACAGAATCATAATTGAGTCCAAGATATGTCCAAATGAATTATCAACTAACTACACATCAAGGAAGTGGGTTTTTCCAAATTTCACTTGCATGTGATGTTATTTTAAGACAAGTGACACATGTGAAGATGAAAAAAGAGACCAACTAAATTTAGTGGAAGATGTTGGTGATAAATAGAGTATAATAAAGGAATTTAAAAGAAAAGAGAGTCAACAATAACAAAAATATATCATTCATTTGAAATTAATTTGAGACATCATAGAGAGTAGAGGAACATAGACTGTGAGTTACAGAGGGAGAGACATAGCAGAATCACAAAGAAGAGTAGCAACATGAGGTTTTCTATGAGGGATAATTTTTCTTCCTTAAATTCATTTCATTCATTACATAGTGTAATATTTTCTTATTGTTAACATAATTGGTAGCTAAATTTTAGTTTTGGGAATTTCATTTTCTATTGGAAATATTTAATTCACCTATTGACATTTTCATATCAATGTTTTCAAAACTGATTCGTGAGATAGATTATGAATTCATTAAGGTTTATTATGCCACTAGATTTCGATTTTAAACTCCCTGATTAGTTAGTGAGTTCTATCATGGATGAAATTTCACAAAACATTAAATTATCTAAAATAAATCATAACCTTCAGTAAGTTTGTTTCTGTTGACATTATCTCAATTTCATTTTTTAGTTGAATCTTTCGTGGAGTGGAAGACTACATGATTGTTTGATCAATATGATTAGTCTCCTGGTGATGTAGAAAAATCAATCTATTTCTGTGGTGTTTTTTTCATTTATATATGTCTGAATATGAACCATCATTAAACTATTAGGATAGATAATCCCTATGTATTTTTCTTGATTGTTCATATTTTAGAACATCCTTTGTTCACTTTCTCATTAATTTCTTTCAATTAACCAAAAATAACACTAATTAATTACTTTACATCATTAAGAAGAAAATTAAAATGAAAATCCTCCAACTTATAACAATAGTAGAGTAGGTTTTAAAATATATTTTTCACTCTAACTCAATTTTAGGCTTTCCCTTGGGTTCAACACAGCTTACCACTATATCATAGTTTATAGGTGTTATAAATTTTTAAAATTTCCCACTATTTAACAATTTATCATATCAATTTTTTTGTCACCTTTATTATAAAAGATTTGAGTGACCACATTAAAATTCTAGAAAAATTCAAAAAACATTCATATGAAATCTTTTCAAAAAATATATAAAAATTAAAAAATGATGTAAAAAATATTAATTTAATGTGATTCTCTATATTCTTATACTATTAACTAGTTTTATATTTTTTATTCTAAAATAATACTTAGTAAACTTTATATTTTTCAATATAATTTATTTTTACCTACTTGATTAGAAAAAGATAAACTTTTGATAGACTAGTTCCACTAAACAATGAAATCGAAAAACATTTAATTTTTCAAAAAATAAAAATAAAACTGTAATAAAAAAATGGAATGAAATTATTATTGTAGGTAACAATAAGAAATTATTCATCCAAAATATAATAATTTTATATAAATTCCCAGCATGAGGTTGTTTCAACTCCCTCATGTTTCAAGAAACCTTTCTTCTATAAGATTGTCACTAAGAGCTAGGATTTATGAGTTAAATTATTCCAACCTATCATTGCCTCCATCATTGAATGACATCAATAATGAGAACTATCTAGCATTCATTAAGTATTTATACAACATATTTTAGAATATACCACACTTAGGAATAATAGAAAAAGATCATATACTGAGTTTATTTCCCCTTTTACTTAAAATGATGCTGGGAATTGGTTTATGAGTCTATATGAGAGGATACAAAAAATATCAGACAAATTCTATAATTCTTTCATCATGAAATTTTATCCCAGAGACACAAAAGAGAACATATAAAAAAATATAATGTTTTTACCAAGAGGATATTGTATCCTTTCTTTAGGATTGGGATATATTTAGGGACCTGCTAAGGAAGTACCTCAATCATCAACTCCCAACGCATGTTTTCATGGACACATTCAATGAAGGAGTCTATTCCTCTGGTGAATCCCATGTTGACTAATCTATTGGGGGGTAATTATAATGGCATGCCAAATAAAGGATTAAATATTTTTTAATAAACATTCCATGAATAGTAAAAATAATCATTCAAGAAGGAAAACATTGAATTGAAATGAAAACACTATTTCTAGTATAGAAATGAATTCCGAAGAGACTGAAATAACAAACAAACATTAAAATTTAATGAACCAAAATTCCGAAAAAAACTGTTAATATTGATGGATTTGAAAATAAAAATAAATATCATATGGAACACTATTCTTAGTGTGGACTATTTGGGATACTGAAAATTTATATCCTAACTTTTACATTCCATCCCTACAACAAGAAAATTAAAATTTTGTTAACTATGGTCATGGGATGCCTTTTAAGGATGAACCATTTTCAAAAAACTGTATCCAATGCTATAAGAACCATCCCAACCACTCTCAGAAATATAAAGGTGTGATAAAGAATCATATATCCCATGGTTACCAAAAAATGACCAAGAAAAAAATTTCAAAATCAACTAAGAGGTGAGTTTTCTAATACATAATGAAATTATAAGGCTCAATTTTTTTCATAAATAGATAAAATTTTAAATATAATGGAATCTCCAGATGAAATATTATATTGTCAATTGAATAAAAAAATCCTAACATAATTCCGATAAAATTCAAAATCGTTGTAGAATGAAAAAATGGTAAATAAATAAGTCCAACTAGCCAAAGACAGGACATCAAAGGATAAAAGAAGGATACATATAATGAAATAAACCTAGGGAACATTTCATGGAATATGAAGCAATAAGAGGGCTTAATATTCAAACTATAGTTGATAAAGGCTTCAAAAATTCCTAAACTATAAAATTCTCTAATTTTGGAAGTTCAAATCTAGTTTACATAGACACTAGAAATGAATAGATAATTTTTGAAAATCTTGAAAATAAGAATTTTAAGGTGATTTTAAGTTTATTTTTTATTAAAATGAAAAAAATAAGAAAAAGTGGAATAATGTATATGTATTATTATATTCACCTTATATTTTTATGAATTATTCCCCAGCAATCATTTTTTCTGAAAATTAAAAGAAAAATGTAACTACAAGTCTGAACTTCATTAGTTCGTTTAAATTACGACCAAGCTCCATGTGAGCTTCCATTTTATCCAAAACTTGATCAAAATTCAATAATAAATTAAATATATTCAAAATAATCAAAAAAAATACACTCAAATATTTTCTACATGGCGCCTCACTGAAGAATGTAGTGATGTGATCTATAATAAAATCCCTCTCAAGATCAAAGACATATGTAGTTTTTTCATAATCTTCACCATATGAAATTATAGTCAACTTAACTGACTTCATAACTTTGTTTATATTATAAACCTACTCTCATAATCAGTATTCCATCATTTTATATTGGTTTATATTCAACCAACCACATTCATCTTATATTTGGTTGATCATTCATTCACAAATCTGGTAGGGAGGGTAGACAATCTTCTAGTTTGAGTAGGAAATTTGTTTCATCATGTTGACTTCCCAATGATTGAGATGGAGTGTGACAAGTTGTTTCCCATTTTTATTGGTAGGCCCTTATTTTCCACTAGAGGAGTTGAAAAAAATATATATGTGGCTCAATTGAAATTTAAAACTAGGGAGCAATACAAGTAATTCATTGTTTTCAAAAAATTTAAAGGAACAACATTTTCTAAAAATTGTTATAAAATATAGTCCTTAGAAGATAAAAAAATCTTTTAAAATTTTGGTGAATATAAAAATAAAACAATTTCAAAACAAATAAACTCAAAATCCAAAAATTCCGTTTTAAAATTATGATGTGTCTATTCAAAATAAAAATCAATTTTTTTACAAACATATATAACAGTCCGGTTTTTTGTTTCTACTAAAGTAGTATAAATACTTATGAACATAAATTTTTTTAGGGGAACTTGTGGGTGATTCTATTTTCCCCATCAATTTTGAAAAATTTTATTTAGTAGAAGATGATTTGATAAAATAACTGCATGAATTTTTTTTGATAAATATTTTGATTTCTAATCTGCAGAGTTATGAGAGTAATCTTTCTACATTGGACAACAGTGAAATAAATATTAATTTTTTTTATCAAATTGAAATTATTTCCACTTTTAAAGTTCTATCCTGTATAAATTATGAATACCTTGGACCTATAAATCACAAGAGTCTTCATTCAAGTGAAAAATAACCCACTTTGGTGCATAATCTTATCCCTACACATCTTAAATACTCATTTTTATGAGATATTTCTACACTGCCTATCATTATCACTACTCAAATAAAAGAAAATCTAGAAGAAATTTTTTTGGGTGTTGTGAATTAATTTAAATCTACCATCGGTTAGACCATAGATGATATTAAAGGGAATATCCATTTTTTTCTTTATGCTCAAAATCCTTATAGAACAAAACCACAAACCACGAACATAATGTCAAATAATATTGAACTCCAACATGATTTAATTTTTGATTGAGGGAGTAATCAAAAAACTAGATACTAGAATTATATATCATATCTCTGATAGTACCTTGGCCAGTCCAATCAAATTTTTCCATAAAAAAGAGGTTTCACTTTAGTAACTAATAAAAAAATGAATAAAATAATGTTAGAAAAGAAACCAAATAGATAGTTCATATCAATTATATGAATCTTAATTAACTCACTATAAATGACCATTTCCCATTTACATTAATTGATCAAATTATTTGGAGGCTTTCTGGGAATGAATTCTTTGTTTTCTCAATAACTATTCTTGTTATAACTAGATTCTTATAGCTCTAAAGGATCAAGAGAAAATTTTATTCTCATACTCCTTTGAGACATTTTCCAACCATAGAATTCTATTTGGTTTATGTGGTGCTCTAAACCCCATTCAAATGTGTATGATGGAAATATTTTATGATATGATCAAGAGGATCATTGAGGTTTTCATCGATGAATTTCTGTAGTTGGTATCACATTTGATACTTTTTTTTGTAAATTTGGATGTATTGTTGGAGTGATATTTGGAGACTAACCCTATTATTAACTAGGAAAATTTCATGTTCATGGTTAGTTAATGGATACTGCTTGGACATAAGGTTTCAATGAGGGGTTTAGAAGTTGACACTGCTAAAGATGGAGTCATTCAAAAACTACCAGCTCTGACAATGTTATGGGTGTTAGGAGTTTCTTAGGGAATGTTGGTTTTTAATACAGGTTAATAAAATAATTTCTTAAAAAACAAATCCCTGAAGTTACCTTCTTTTTAATGATGTGCGCTATAATTTTGATGAAAATTTACTTCAATCATTTAATATGTTAAATGTAAACTCACTTCATCACTTATCATAACATCACATGATTGGAAATATCCCTTTGTTTTTGTGTTTAATGAATGTGAAATGGATTTTAGATATGTCTTAGGATAGTGGAAATATAAGAAGTTACATGTGATATATTATGCTAGCTAGCATCTAGATAAGGCTTGAAGGATGTACACCCCTTAAGAGAATGATTTTTTAGGTATGGTCTGCACACTATAATAATTTATGCAGTATCTTTAAGGTTCAAATGTCATCCTCTTCACTGATCATTCTACCTTTAAATATTTTCTTTCTAATAAGGAATATAAAACTAGGCTTATTATATAGATCATTATATTACAAGAGTTTGACCCGGAAATTAGAGATAAACATGGAGAAAAAAATTTAGTTATAGAACACCTTTCTTGGCTTACTAATCCTCACTATTTTGATCCACGAGAGAGAAACTCTTTCATTCGTGATGATAATATTATCACTATCTCAACTAGTATGTATTCATAGTTTTTATATTTGGAAAATATTATAGCATCTAGTGTCATTCATAAATATTTTTCAAACAAACAAAGAAGAAAATATATTTATGAGGTTAAGTATTATATTTGGGATGACCCCTTTCTTTTTAGTATATGTGCTGATGGAATTTTTTGAAGGTGAGTGCCAAAAGTAGAGATGTTTCATATACTAGAGATTTTTCACTCCTCACCTTGGGTACGATATCAGGGTGGATAAAGGATAGAAATGAAATTCTTTTAAGATGGATTTTAATGGTCCACTTTATTGAAGGATGTTAGGAGTTATGTAGTTGGTTGTGATAGATTCCAAAGGCTGGGAAATGTTGGGAGGAAGAAGGAATTACAATAAAAATGAATTTTTTATGCTGAGATATTTGATTTTTGGGGTTTAAACGTTATTGGACTATTTACCTCATTACATGGGAATGAGTAAATCTTAGTGGATGCTAATTATGTGTCTATGTGGGTTGAGGTAGCAGAACAACCCAACAATTAAGTTGACAATGTGTTTATGTGTTTCAAAAATAAATTTTTTTCATGTATTCGGGTGCCTTGAGACTTCATGAGTGATAATTCAACCCACTTAATGAATTAAGAATTTATTTATTTAATCGATAAATATGGATAAATCTATAGGAATGGTACTACCTACCATCCACATTCTCATGGACAGGTAGAAATATCTCCCTAAGAGTTGAAATAAATTCTAGGTAAAACTATCTCAAACTCTAGTAAGGACTGGACTTTGAAGTTAGATGAGGCTTTATGAGACTATATAATTCCTTTTAATACCACAATTGGTATGTCTCTACAGATGATTTTATTTCGGAAATTCAATAATTTTCTTGAGGAGTGCCAACAAAAGTCATATTGGGCACCTAAGGCTCATAATTTTGATTTAAGATTTCTGAAGAGAGAATGATTCTTGGTATTATTTAGTTGAATTATATTTGGAAAGAGTATTATGATAACTCTAAGATTTAAAAATAGGGTTCCAAATTTTTTTAGGATTTAATCATCTAATATAGATAATTGAAACCTAGATATAAGGTCCTTATCATTAATTCAATATGTAAGGTCTTTACTAGAAATCTAAAATATAAATAGTCTAGACCTTTTAGAACTGTTAGACTATTAAAACATGGTTCTATAGATATTGTTAGAGAGAAAAACAAGCATATTTATGTTAATTGATTAACAATAAAACTACATTTTGAAGGGAAGATGAAGGGTTTGGATGCCATCATTATTCATGAAAACTGATTTTCATTATATTACAACTGATGAAATAAATATCAATGCTTCATGGGAGTCAACCAATGAGTTTTCAATGTTTTTAATTTGTTTCTCTTTTGAATAAAGTGTGGCATTATGTATCTTTAACATATTTTTTCTATCAGAAACAGGTTCTTTCTCATAAAAATTATTATTCTTAAAGTAGTAAGGATG
Source organism: Viscum album (assembly GCA_963277665.1). NCBI lineage: Eukaryota > Viridiplantae > Streptophyta > Magnoliopsida > Santalales > Viscaceae > Viscum > Viscum album. The sequence goes on along the minus strand of OY728165.1, from coordinate 462,137,032 downwards.
CTACTATAAGTGTCAAAAGAGGAGTATAATTACAATTATTCTCTAAATCACATAGAGTTTTCTGATGAATCAACAATGAATAAAATTTAATCAATGAAATTATATATTTTAATTTCGTCATTTATTTTTTATTCTCCTATATTATATTCCCAAGAGAAAAAAAGTCACTGTTAATTCACTGATCCATAGCACATCGGCGAGTCCCTGAATAACCATTCACTGTTTTCACTATTTAACTACAAGTTGTGAGTCACCACAACGGTGGCTCACTGGTATGATAGTAGTAGTGAGACATTGATGTTCTTGTTGCTGATGGAAAATTTTACTTCCTATGCCAATCTACAGAATTTTTTTGTACATTTATTTATTCACTATTTTTAAATCTTTTCACTATACGGAATTATGTGGGGGGGAGGGAGGAATTACCCTTGGCATGTTATTATTCATGTATGAGGCTTAGTATAAATTTCTTCTTCTCCGTTGTACATTAGTTTAAATCAAAATTTTGAAATTTCATACACCCTTTTAATTTCATATTTACGATTTACATGTTATTTTCCTAAACATAAGAAAAAAAATTATATTCATCAAATTTAATGAAAATCCATGTGTATCTATTAATATATTTAATGTGGAAAATAATTTCCAGCTTTAACTATACTGTGACCCATGAAATTATTAATAATCTTATTTAAAGAATTTTGTTTTGAAATTTTAATTTCAAATTGTTTTTCTTCCACCTTTGAAATCAACATTGGGTATAATGTTTTATTTTCAGTGTTCGTGAGAGGGTCAACATATGCTGATCGAATCCGTGCTTTAATGGAAGGACATCAAATCCATCTGCCATTATTTTTTTTCATTAAAAAATAGTCAAACGTTTTAAAATATATTTTTTCATTTTTAGATTCTTTAGGATTTGTTATGCATTTCAAAGAATTACTTTCTGAGTATAATGTCTTTTTTTAATTTTGAGTGTTTCGTTGAATATAAAATATTTGAATATAGAAGATTACTGAATGAAATTCTTACTTCATTTAAGATAGTTCTATTTATGAACTAAATTTCATATGAAATATGATACATATTTGGGGTGTTATAAACATAACCATAGGAAATTGATGTTTGAACATCTTTATAGAGGAATAATTTTTTAATTAATAAAAAATAATAAATTTTGTGATCCAATATAAATGGTATTCATATAAATATTTTGATACTAGAGTAAAAAAACAAGTTGGGAACTCACAGCGAACCTCTAAGACACAAGGAATAGTGTTCATGAGTAAGCCCTATGTATAATTATAATATGTGAATATTCACAGTTCATATAATAGGTTAATGGATGGGGAATATAAAAAAAATGTTATGATCCAAGAAAGGAAAAACAAATTCATTAAAGTGAGGGGAATTATGAACACCAGATGAAGAAAAAGACAATTTATTTGTATGAAACTATTTACATGGTATCAATAATGTGATTAAAATAAAATTTATTTAATTTTTTCATTTTGGAACCTAATAGAAAGTCAAAGTATAAAACACATTTTGTTAAGTTCTTAAATCCAATAATTTTAATCCAGTTATCACTCATAGATTTTGAACATAAAATAGAATAGAAGTAAGTCAGTATGTAGCTACATATTTGAGGCATGACATCCTTATAAGTAGATGATTAATTTCTCCCTTGATCATATAGTGAGTAAATATATTTGGTTTTGACTTATTTTGAACATTTCATTTCATAATCCGTTTTCATAATTTTTGGTCCTCTCATTTAAAACTACTTAACATGCTTCATTTTGAGATTTTTAATAAAAACCGCAATTATATTTAAAATGAAAATAAATAATGGTATTAATCAAGGAAAATCATTTATTATCTGGGTTCTAATTTGATGTTTCATTAACTATCTTGATATTTATACAATTTTTTATTTTTTTCATTTATTTAATTAATTATTATAATTTTATTAACTAATTTCAGATTTATTAATTTATTGTATAAATTGATATTTAATAAATTTTTAAAATCAATTTTATATTTTTACATTCAAATTATTAGTAATTACTTTATGGGTTTCTCTAATATTTTGAAATATCATAGTTTTTGTTTTTGTGGTTAAAATTATTTATATTAAGAATTTGTAAATTAAAACATTATTTAAGTTTATTTTTCATTAATTTAATTTAAATCTTTTGTTTTTGTACTAATAATAAGTTTAAATTTAATTAATTAATTTTTTTTATTTAATTTTATTTCATAAAATAATTTAATTCTGTAATTTTATTGTTTAATTTCAATTTAAACATCCAGATTAAAATTATTTATTTGCCTTTGCTTATTTTTTAATTTAAGTTTAGTTTTATTTTTTAGTTTTATGTTTATTATATAATAAATTATTCATTTGTTTTAAATTTATGTTTAAATAGTTTTTAGTGATTTAATTTCATTACTTTAAAATATCGAACACGTTTTTAATTTCTAATTTTTTTAAATAATTTTAAAATTTTCTGTTATGTGATTATAATTTTTGTTTGAAAGTAAAAAAAATTATCCACCACCATCACATTGTATATTTTTTATCACTCACACATATAACCCAATGGTATCTCGTAAGACCCCACTTTCACCTGCAGTTAATGGTGTCTCATTGAGACACCGCTTCACTTGTCACACTGCCTTCACCAATTACACTGCAAGCCCCTATTCAATCATTTCACATAGTAAGTTTCTTCATAGAACACCATTAGTATCACATCATTTCAAATCTTCCCCCATCATGATGACAAAAGGCTTGGAGTACCTGCAATGAAACATTACAACACCACAGAATCGACACACCACTAACAAAATTCTATTGACTCACTATTGTGTACCGCTGACACCTCCACATATCTCTTCATCCACCTTCATTTGATACAACATCGAAAACTAGATCTCGACTCTTACATATCAAACTAGAAACTAGTTATATCTAATATTAAAGACCTGGCCATGATCAGGATCTCCCTGGAAGAGGATTGTGCTGAAGAGGAGGAGTCATCGTGTACTGACACTGTTGATTTGAACCCTCTACATCGAAGCCACTCACTATCATCCCATGCGCAATGGGAACCACTGACAAAAACCTCACCTAGAAGACCACCTTCTTCAATGAAGGAAACATGAAGAGAAAACCACATGATGATATGGTTGTTGCCACAGATGTTGACCAATACGGATAAAGTTTTCAAGGAACCGCTACAAGGAGGAGCTGATCTAGATCATCATGAAGACAACCCCACACAACAACATAGAGAGGAAATAAATAGGTGAAAGGAGAGTGAAAATATATATAAATACTACAAAAATTGAAACAATAAAACAAAAAAATAAATTAATAAAAATAATAATAAATAAATAAATAAAATAATAATAATAATTAATTAATTAATGTTTAAAATAAAATAAAATAAATATTTGAACCCATTAAGATAATAATTAATATAATTATAGTTATAAATAATTATTAATATTTATAACTTAATTAACATAGTAATTACCTTAATCTAATACATTATAATTAAAATAAATAAATAAATATGTAAATATTTATAAAAATACTATTATTTAGAAAATGTTGCATCTGATTATTTTTTCATTGTTTATTATGTAAAAATTCCTATTTGAGCTGAAATTACGTCCAGATTTATACTCAATGAACTCAAGGAAATTAGGAGGGATGTGAAAAATTGTCTTGTATGTGATATTATTTTGGGACTAGTGACACATGTGAAAATGAAAAAGAAGAGATCAACTGAAGTCGATGGAAGATTTTAGTGATAAAAAAAGTATGAGAAATTACTTTAGAAGAATAGAGAGGAAGCTGTAGGGGGTGTAGATAATTTATTCAACATTCATTCGAGACATCATCAAGAGTAGCAGTAGAAAAGAGACCAGTATTTTTAGAGGGAGAGACAGAGTAGAATCCCGAAGAGACACAACAACATGAATTTTTCTACATTGGAAAATTTTTCTTCCCCAATTTCAATTCATTCATTTCATAGTTTAATATATTATTAATATAACTATGATTTATGGATATTTTTTATTTTGGGTAATTTCCATTTCTACTTGTAATCTTTAATTAAAATTTTCACATTTTCATTTCATTGTTTTTATAATTTATCATCATGATTGATTTTGAATTCATTAAATATCATGGTGCCACATGTTCTCAACCTCAAATTCCATAATCATTTAGTATGTTTTATTATGGCTTCTATATTTCTAAACATTAAAATTACTAAAAAACATCAGAACATTCAGTGAGATTGTTTCTATTGATTTTGTTTAAATTTTATTTTTCATTTGAATCATTATTGGAGTGGAAAACTCAAATATTGTTTGATATGAGTGATTAATCACTTGGTGAGGGATATAAATCATTATTTTTAGTGGTTTATTTTCCAGTTACATATCTATGAATATGAACCCTCTTTAAACCAGTAAGATAGATCTTCTTTGGTAAATTTTATTGATATTCTTATTTTAGCACCTCTGTTGTTCACATCCTGATTAATTTGATTTATTTTATAATCAAATTCACCAATTTTTCACATTTTATATTTAATAGTTACATGAAAAATAAAATACTCCCCTTGTTAACAATAGTGGGGTTTGTTCTTAAAATATTTTCTCACTCTAACTCAATTTTAAGCCTTTCCTTGGGATTGACCCTTTTAACCACTATATTTTAGTTACCTGTAGATATAAATTTTGAAAAATTGACATGGTTTAACGAAGTACAAGTTACATGGATCTAACAATCCTTATGGAATGGGAAATATATACTTTATATCTCAATTTAATTCTCTTCCATATATCCATGTGAACATTAAAGTGATGTAGAATAAAAATGATGTTCTACAAAATAAGGTTATAAATTTTCATGAGTTTAACCATGATAAAGATATAATTATAATGATTAGGAACGGTTTATGAGGTCTATGTATACCAGATTTAAGGAAGAAGTTGTTCGAGTAAGATCATAGTTCTTCATTCTGAATTCATTCTGAAAGTAAAAAATATGTATAGAGATTTGAATGAATACTAATGGAGGGATGGCCAAAAGTGAGATATCATATAGTTTCATATTGGTTCTTGGTAAGTTTAATGTTTAATGATGAAAGGAAAAAATTCAAAGGGGATGTTGCATCCATAACCTGTAGAATAATGGGAACGTAAAACAATTACCATCTATTTGGTTGTTGGACTACCCAAATCATATAAAGGGAATAATAATATATGGGTTTTAGTTGATCCCATACTATGTTAGCACACATCATTGAAATTAGAGAAAACTTCTCTCCAGATCAAATTGCTAGGATCTACATTGTGGAGGTGGTAATTTTTCATGGATTACTCCATTCCATTGTGTTTGGTCAAGATTCAAGGTTTAACTCAATGTTCTAGAAATCTATTCAAAATGTTCATGATTCATAGTTGAGTATTAGAACTCTAGGTCATCCACAAATAAATTATAAGTAAGAAAGAATAATTAAAACCCTAGAGGATATTTTGAGATCCTGTTATTTGGATATAAAAGTTGTTGGGGATTAACTCCATCATCTAGTTCGGTTTTCTTATAATGATATTTTTCACTCAAGAATTCATATGACTCCTTATTAATCCCTATATGGTAAAAGATGTAGACATCCAATGTCATGAAATGAAATCAGAGAAAGAAATATATTTGGACCCTAGATATAGAGAGATATTATAGAGAAGGGTATTTACATTTAAAAACTCATCAATTTAGCTAAGGGTTAGTATAAACGTTATGTTTGAAATCACTAGAGTGATTTAGAATTATAAGTTTGTGATAAATAGTTTCTTTTATATTATCCATGAAATAAGGTTTTTATATTTGGGAGGTCAAGGAAACTAAGACCTAGATATTTCATTCCTTTTTAATTTTTTGATGATAGAAAGGATATAGATTATAAATTGGTTATACCAAAAAACCCCTCTCAATTCCCTTATGTGGTCTATGTATGTCTCCTAAAGAAGCATATACCCTACCCTTCATATGAACTGAAATTAGAAGGCATACAACTAGAGAATGAAATTTCCTATGACGAACAACCAATAGAGATTTTGGATCATATATAGAAACTTCTATGAAAAATATCACTCACTTGGTGATTTTGTTTAGTGAAATACAATTTTTAGGAAGCTATGTGGGAACTTGAGGGTAAGATGAGGAAAAATTATCCTTATTTATTTGTATCAATGTGATGAATATTGAGGGAAAAATATTTTATGGGAGGTAAAATATAAAACCGCATGTTTTAATGAATTATTATTCATCAAATAATTTAAATTTATTTGATAGCATGTGGTATACTTAATAATAAGTTATGCTTTCACTACATGAAACACCAAGTTATGATTGTGCTACATGAAAATCTATCTTAGCTTGCATTACACATGATACTATGTTATGAAAAATCCACAATATATTCTTAATATTGTAGAAATGTGACAATAATAACCATGTCACTAGACTTAGAGGGATGAGAAATAATTAATTTATAAATATAATGTACAATTGTTTTATATAATGAAAAAATATTGACAAAAAATACTCAATTTTTACTAATGTCTATATGATATTAAAATAGTATTTTCTCCAAAAAATATTTTTTATCTATAATTTTAAACTATCATAAAATTAATTTTTGAGTATTATAGAAAAATAAATTGTTAAAAAAAGATAATTTTTAAAATTAACAAGTAAAAATTTTGTTATGGTTACTTTTTTGGTCCTTGTTTTTGAAATGTTTGATTTTTTTGATAAATAGTTAAAATAGTGAATTTTAATTAAGTCACTAGATTTTCAATTAAAATTTTTATAAAGTTTAATTAAATTTAAAATTAGGTTTAAAGTAAAATTAGAAAAATAATACACAAATTAATAAAATTTAGGAAATTGGATTCAATTTCCTATTTAATTTAGATATAAAAATGTTGTAAACATTTGGAAGTTTTCCCTTAATAAACGTGGTTTCTCATCATGCCCATGGGATTAATTTTAAAATTAATTTAACATTTTTATAATTTTAATTTGGAATGTTTTATTCTCTATTTAAAATTTGAATAATTTATATTATCTAATAAGTTCAAATTAATTTTTACCAAAATTATCATTAAATATGGTAAAAATTAATGATTGTGGTAAAGGTAAAAATGGGATTACTTGGGGATAAAATAAAAATATAAGGGTAAAAATGACCTATAAAATACTCTAAAAACTTAAATATATTGAAAGTTTCCCCTAAAATGATATATAATGTCCTATTTTGGAATCTTTTTAAAGATGAACAATTTGGTAGCACTCAATTATTTTTAAAAATTCAAAGTGTGTCCTCTGCCTCACTTATAAAAGGCTACCCCTCCCATATATTCTTCACACAATAAAATCCTTTTAGATTGGGCAATAGTTTACAAAATAATATTTCAATGTCTCTCATTTCATCCTATAGTCATTATTTTTTATTTATATCTAATAAAATAAGATGTTTAGTGAAAACCTAAGGAGAATACATGAAGTATATACAACATTCATCAATGAGAATCTGTGTTTTATTTGTTACTATACCTCATTGAATTATTATTATACCATGATAATATAATAAAATCATTAGATAACATATTATGAGATGTTTTTATGTTAATTTAATGATATTAAAATATATACACATCCATAATATGGGTTACGACATCATCGCTTTTGTGTACGACGTACTACCGTGTTGTGAACTGATGTCCTTCGTGTTTCCATTAAAACCTATAAAGGTTTGATATAATGTTGAATTTATTATTTATATATATATATATTATATTTAAAATATTATTATTATTTTCTAAAAAATTTATTACACATACATTCATGATTAATATATTTTTGGAATATAATAACATCGCCCTTGTGAAAGGCTAACTGCTTCCTCACTAAGTGATGTGGGTCGTTCATGATTTATATGTATTGTATTAATGAAGTGATTAATAAAAAAATGTTGTATATATGAAATAAAAATTATTATGGAATGATAATATATATCTTTTAATTTTCATCCATTCATTTCTATAAGAAAATTGAAATAACATTCATGCGTACGTGTGACCAATCATCTACATGAATGATATACTTCTTTTTATATCACAACATTTTATGGATTACTATATATAAAAATATAATGAATATATATTATATTTATATCATTGTTAAAATTATGGAGATGATGAAACCATTATCAATTTAATAATACCAAAAAACAATAAGTCAAAAACATACTTGAAAAACAAGGACATTATTGCAAGAAACATGACTACAAAATTGAATTGTTATTAAAAAGTAATAAATGTTTATCAGAAACATAAGTATGGTTTGATATATACGAATATGGTTCTTAAATATAATTATAATAAATATATATTTATTTTACATGAGGTTTTAAGGAGTATGATGGAAATCAAGATGCAATATAACAGATTTTTGTCTCAATTTTTATTCTTTGAGACATATGTTATGTTATGAACCTATATTATTTTATGAGGTATGTATACAATCCATTTTACATTTAACATCATGAATTAATTTATCTTCATTATTTTTAATGTTTCATTTTATTTTATTCTTTCATAAGGTTTATGGTTCAAGGTTACCAAAGTGGAAAATGTATTATGATATAATCCAATCATTTATCGATATTGTTTATGGTTATGCCTCCAATATTGAATCATCATTTTCTAACATTAAATAATTATTATTCATTTATGTGTAATTTTATTTTTCATGATATAATCAAGTAATTGTACTATTTTCCCACTCTTTTCCACTTAAAATAATTAAAAAATGTTCTTAAGAAATTTTTTCATTATTTCTCTCTTTAGTCAAAATCTCATTTTCATCCAAAACCAAATTTTATAAAATGTTTCTAAAATTTGTTTAATTATTCAATAAATTAATTTTTTAATAAATTTTTACCCTTTTGACCTATAATTTATTTAATTTAATATATATTTTATTATCCAATAAAATCATATTTTTCAAATAATGAAAATATGAAATTATTTATAATTTTAGCATGTACAAAATGAAAGTATTTTTAGACATCATGAATGATAATTTATTTGAATACTACATTATATGTTTTCACTATAATTTTCATATAAAGAGATTTTGAATATTTTTTACATTTTATTTTTTTTCAAGGTGGAAAGGTTATTTTCCTTAAGAAATGTTTTAAATGATATTTCAAAATCATTTACACTCTAAGATGCAATATGAAGATATTAAATATTCCTTATTAGGGATATTATACATAGATTACATTCCAATTAATTATCTTAATGGTTTTTGTCTCTGATGGAATGATTCTTAATAAACTTGTTTCTAATTAATGGGTTATACAATGAAAAAATATTAATGAATTTCACTTATTTTCATATGTTATGCTATGATGAAATGATTAAAAAACATGTCACATGTCTAGAAGATATTATATGATTAAATGTTTATGATACCCATTTCATTTCATGGGTTTTGATATGATTAATGTTTACGATCTTTTGGAACACATAAATATGGATTCCATTTTGTGATGGGTTGGACCTATATGTCATTACAATGCACTGTATAATTATTTATATCTCATTAGATAGATAAAAGTATAATGTCCAGTGAAATAAGTTCATTATGTTAATTTTTATACTATAACGGTATTAGCATTGAAACATTAAAACTATGATTGTTTTGGAGTGAAAACATTCAAATATAATAGCCTTGGAAGTGATCCTTTGTAAATTTGGAAATGATTTTCAATGCTTCTTTGTATGACCCAAATTACATGTCTTATTCCATTGTTATGCTTTGATAGATCATGTTATTTGATTTACTAATGATACATGTATTATTATATTCTAATATTTACTATATGACTCATTTTTATGATATTTGGTATGGATAGTATGGTTTTTAAAAGTTACGATCAAGTTCTTACACTCTTATGTTAATGTTATGCTTATATATCTCCTTTACATACCTATACTGAGCATTTGAGTGACTCATTATAATTTTTTCTTTCCCTATGTTACAAATATATGTATTAATTATGGTATTTCTACGACGGGTGATATTATGAAAAACATAGTGGGAGATAACAAAGCTCTCTTATGGATCAATGTTTATGTTTCTATGATTCCAAAGGCACTACACTATTATGGTCCTCAGGTGTGTGTTTCTATAATGTAATGAATATTCATAAAAAATTATTTAATATCTATTTATAATAATACTAAGTCACTATTGTATTAAAATATAAGCGAATAATTATTTTATGATTAACTTTAAAATTTTTTACGTTCAAACATACTCTCACTAACCTCTTAGACACAATATTCTATTCAAAATATCATGCTAAGATATAAAAATATTTAGGTTATAAAATAACACATATATCATTTAAGTATGAATATCTAATAATTACACTATATAATCCATATCATATTTTGATTTCGATTCATTCATATCATTTCAGTCTAAAAAGAAGACTACTTTACAAAAAATGCCACTTATTAGTTGCATGAATATCTTCCCTCGTATTTTAATATATATCTAGATAACCAATTTTTAATATCCTGGAAAATAAATATGTATTTATCCTTTAAATGAATAATATATTTAATAACATATACCACATAAAACATCAATTTTAAAAAACACATGATTTAGTATTGAAATATTATTATTCTAATATGACCACTCTAACCCAATTTTTGGATTGAAGAGTATTAAAAAGATTAACTAAATTATGAAATATTCCTACAAAAGTTCCCAAAATAAAAATTTATTGTTTAATTCCTAGGAAATAAATTTTAAATGTTGAGTGATAAGAATAAAATCGTATAAGGTTATGAATAGTTAATGTTTTAATATTCCATTTTTCAATAAAAATGGATGTGATATATATTTTTATTTTCATATAGAAGAGCAATTTAAAAAATTTATGAATTGAATTTAATAAAAATTATTTAATTTTAGGTTTCATAATTTCAAAATTATATTACGGTGGTTATTATGAATTTTTCTAAAATACTTCATTTTTAGGTGAATAGTTAAATATACAGATTTTACAAATATTGTAACTTTTATGTAATTATCAGGATATAATAATGAATTGAATGTTTATGTATCATTTTGTATACAAAATATATATTTAAATGCAATATAATTCTTTTAGAAATATAATTTGGACTTACAAATCTAGGATTGAAATTATGGAAACTTATGTAATGTCATTATTCAAATAAAAGTTGTTTCGTTACTTCCCTTCTAATAAAATTTTTACATGGTTCATTTTGGTTTTGAATTTATTCTATGTTAAAATATGACTCCTTTGATTAAAAATAATCCAATCAATATATTTGTAATAAAAAATATGAGTGATTTTGGTTTAAAGTCATTTTTAATGCTTAAAAAAGGTAATGTTTTATAACTGGTTTGGTGTTCTATTTTGAAAAAATGTTTTTAAATTAATTTCATCCACTTATTTGAATAGAATATTATAAAATAGATTGAAAATTTGGAATTATAATATTCAAATTATTCAATAAGTTCAATTTCATTTTTATTCATACATAATGGTGACCATGGTAAAAGTTTATCACTATGACAATGAATAAAATTGGTTAAACAATGTTCAAACTATGTAATAAAATAAATGAATATTATCTAAATTTTTTTTATGAGTTTTTATAAACCACTTACATCTATTTGGTAAATTTTTATAGATTTATAATACAATTTATATGATTATGACTTCACTTTTCTATTAATAAAATTGTATTTAAAAATATCACTCCCCCTTTAAATATATTAAATAGGGTTTCATTATAAGGATAAGAGTGAATATATATTTTAAAATAAAATATATGAATATAAATATTATTGATAAATTATATTCATGTTTATAATTTATCACCAATTTTAAGACTTATTATAAATTTCTAAAATGATTGTGTCGTGTTAACACAATGTCCAGAAAAATAAGATAAAAATCAAGTTATTGATTTTAATAATTTATAAAGATTAATTTTAGATGATTTATGGTGTTATTAAAATTTAAAATATAATTATTATGTATAAGTGAATATTTAATAATTTTAATTATAATTCCATTAGTGTCTTTTTATGTCTAATGTCTATTTTTTAATAGTTCTAAAAATGATCTTAAATGATAAATATTGTTTAATGATTAATTTTAAATTATTGAAAAATAATTAATATTTTTTCATAACTCAAGTGTATGGAAATGTTTATATATTATCATTAATATTATATGAATTTGAAAATTTTAATTTTTAATATTTAATTCACGACCCTTAAATATTGAAGAAATTTTGAAAATGTCATTGATTTCCCCTATAAATAAGGACTGCGAACATTTTCAAAAAACAAATGAATTGAATATTTCCCTAAAAATGCTACCCAAATACCTTTATATTTTTTCATTACCACATACCAAATTAATTTTAGTACATTAAACCACTCTTTGAATGGTGTTAAGCTCAATCAAAAGTTTGATTCAAAAGATGAGTTATAAGTACTAAATTATCTCTTTTATGTTCATTTCCTCTTATATTACCATCAAAACTAATATAAAAATACTTATATAGTATAATTAATTCCTATAATATAGTGAAATTTTATATTCTTTATGGTATAACATGTTTTCATCTCCTTTTTTGTCTAATAAGAAATGAAATCATTTCTCTTGCGAACATACACACAACCATCTCTATGAAGCGATGTATTTTATTTTTCTTTACTGAATACCATGGATAGTTATAATGATTTATTTAACATTTATATATTATTTTTATTATGTAAATAATATTAATTTAAGTTAAATTATTTCAGACCTTCTTAAACTTTCATTAATTTGGATATGATAATGTCAATCATGCGTGAATGTGAACATCCACCTCTACAAAGTGATGCGATTTGTTTTTTATTTTCTATTTGAATAGATTTTTATAATGATATATTTGATTAATATTTATTTAAAATGATAATTATTATATATATAATATTTTTGATAGATAAATTGTTGTTTTTCATTCTTCGTTTCTATCTGTTCGAAAGGAAGCATCACTATTGCATTTGTATGGACTGCTGTCTATACAAAGTGATTTAATAAATTTTAATCAACTAACATAATTGGATGGTTATAAAAGTATATAAAATTTATAAAAAACTTAATTATAACATTTTTAAAATATTTAGTAAGATTTAATCAGAACACCATTGACCACAATAAATTTAAAAAATACATTTTTGATTTAATGACCAAATGACAACAAAACATTTTACGTAAATTTAACAGATTTGATAACTAAATGAAGCATTATATTGACTTAATGAAAAGGTATAATGAAAAAATTTAAAATGACTTTTTTCAATTTAAATTGTTAATAAAATATTATTATATAGGGTTGGAGAATGTATTAAATGGTTTTGGACTTAAGGGTAGGGATTTTTTATATTAAAATATTGTATTAAATGATTTTACTAATTTTCTTCTATGTATATATACTTCAAATGATTCAAGATTAATATAATTTATGAATAAAATATTATTAATCTTAAATTTAATGTATGTTTTAATTTCTTTAGAATGTTTTAAAAGGAACATTTTCATCATTTCTCATATGGGTTATTTTTACTCTTTTTAGAATAAAAAAAATATTTATCACTTGGATGATTTTTCCTGATATCATAGACATTAATAATTATTAATATTACCCAAAAATAATATATGTTTTTTCAAATTAAATCATATTCTAATTAATTTGGATTTATTTGTCTTTAAATTCATTCAAAAAAAAGTGATATTTCCATTTGTTTTTAAAATGTATTTCTATTGTCTTAAAAAAATTATGTTTATCTTTCTCAACATATATTAAAGATTATTATTCATTGTATATTATATTATCCAATAATAACATCAAATTATTTTTTATGGAAATCTTATGATCATATCTTCCATTTATTAAGGGGGGAAATATAGTCATTTCATACAATGGGTTTTAATTATGAATTTTTATTTTAATTATGTAATGAATTATATATTCAGATTTTTAATATGATAAATTAATTGGACATAATATATGATGGTTGGGGAATCATACTGGGTATCCCCTAAATGTATCTATAGGACTCAAAAGAAAAACTATCATAGGTATTTATTGAATTCCTGCCTAATTTTTTATGATTTTTTTTCATAAGTTCTTGATATTAAGATTATGATGCTTGAAATTGTGAATACAAATACTTGGAAATAATTTTTTTATCCATGTGATTGTTTACATTTCCATATTCATATATATTTCATTTTCACATTGTCTATGGATTTTAATAGAGATTTTATTATTTTACAATTAAAAAATGAGTTTATGATTTTAAACGAAGTATATGATCTGCTAAGGGAGAAATATTTGTTTATCAAGGAAATGATTTTATATGTTTTAAATAAACCTTCATAAATTATGAGTTTTAATTAATTATTAATTTTGAAATATTTTAATAAAAACTCTTGGAAAGAGTTATTTTTGACAATAAGTGATTATTTTGTGTTAAAATTTTATTACATGAAATAGAAAACATCTTTATGGGTATTTATGAATATAAAATTGATTAATGAGTTCCAATTATTTATATATTCCGTATAGATATTTTAAATTATTTTCATATGTATATGTAAATTTATGTATTATAGAAATTTCAATAGTGACATGTCTTGAATGAAGATAAATTATAATGAATAAAACATGAGTTTAAAAATAAAAGAAATATTTCTGTGGAAAACTATACACTATGTGGAAGTGTCAACTTTGTATCTTATAGTGTTCCTAATCCTTTAATAACATAAACCTAAATGGTTTTTAAGATTTATGTGAATCTGTATTTTCTTTACATTAAAATTTTTCATGTTATATTTTTCACTCTTTAGATGCTATCAAATCCAATATGTAAAAAGTATTATTTTAGTATTGATATGGGTGTATTTTTTTAGGGTTTTATAGTTTGTATTTAAGAAACTATATATTCAAAATTAGTTTTTTTCAGGTTGTTTGATGAGAAACATTTAATGGTTAATATGATGGTTTGGGTTAATAATTTTGAAGTCATTTATAATAATATAGGTTTGTATGTAATGGATAATTGTTGTTATTTTTTATTAAATAGAATTATATTAATATAAGATGAAATGTTAAAGGACATATCAGTATATATAATAACTATAATATTATTTGTTATGATTTTATTTTACATGCTCACACATATAGTTTTTCATTTTAGTAAATGTATGGCACTAGTGGGAATCATGTTTTAAATGTGTGTGAAAGACAATGCAGTGGTTTTATAAATGAAAAAAATGAAATCTAGTATATATTGAAAAACATTATTATTATTTACAATAAGGTATGTCATGATATGATTATCAATTTAATCTAAGGTTAGTTTCCAAACAAACAAAATTAGAGAAAATGAAATTTCATGGAATTTTATGTGACAATGATCATGAACATAAAAACATTCAACATCATATGTGTCAAGAATTTTGTTAGAATAACCCAGTTAAATTTCATAAAGGGGAAGGAATAAGTTTTTTATTTTTTGAAGGAGGTCATAAATAATGAAAATACCAACGACAAATTAATTAAAAATACAGAGGGGAATAAATTTCATCCTAATGTATCTACTTAATTCCTTATGTGTGGCTGGTATGGGTAATATGAAGATCAATTCCAAAGGAGGGAAGATCATGAAGGGGATAAACAGTATATTATGAATGAAATTTTAAATAAAACATATTCTATACAGCTAATAATGAAGGAAAAATTGAATAAAGTATAATATGTATGAATTAAAATAACAATTTTTGACTATGTTTAAATTTAGAAACGTTATTGGATTTAGATTGATGACTCTTAAGACACAATTCGTGTTTACGATTATATGAATGAATTATGAAAGAATAAGAAAAAAATTCTTGGTTAACAGTTTATAAACGTTGTTGAATGACTGAATTTACTACATCTATAATTTGATGTGTGATGATGTAGTATTAATTTTTTATGCATTGATAAATTTAGGGATATTAATAAGTTAAAAGGTATAAATACCCTTTTGAGGAGTTATTTTCATTTTAAGGTGATTAATGTAATTTTTGGAAGATGTTTAACACATTTAATAAAAATTTCATGATTAAAGCTATATGATTTTATGTTTAGGTAATTTGGTAAATAATTTCATTGAATTTCGGGATTATATGTTATCAAAATAATGGGTATTTAAAATTAAATTAGAGAATATGTGATTAAATTTATTTTTATGAAGTATTTTCAATGGGATTTTATGTAAACCTACATTTTTATTAACTAATGTTTCATTTAATTTTAAAACAGAGGATCTTTAATGTGTAGTGCCTTGGAAAAATTTTATATAATACATGAAAACATAAAAAAATATTTTAATACTCTTGAATGGCTTCATGAAAAATTGGTTCTAAGAAGAATTACTAAATCTCAAAACCTAAAGACTTAAATCAAAGGAAAGGGTAAGAAGAAGGCCCAATCAGGAAAAGCAAGTGAAACAAATTATATATGAACTTGAGATATATCGTTATAAACATGTAAAAAATCATAAAGGAAAGATAAATAGACATATCATGGAAATAATAACTTGAATAAAAACTTGAAAATGTGGGTACAACATTTTATTTAGACAATCATAAGCATATCATCAAGGTCGATCCCTAAGGTGTTATAAAAATTACCAAGGTTATTATCCATGGTATCATAAAACATGTAATCTATAGAGATTAATTTATTTTACTAATGAATTGGGGAACTATATGGGATCACCCCTAATATGTCCTTATTTTCATGTTATTCAGATACATCATATTAAAAATTTCATAAATAATCCAAAATAAATTAAACAAATGGGTTTTATATAAAAATTGTGACATTTTTAAAAAGAGCTTAATTTTTTTTCCTTTTGTAATTTATAACCCACAGAAAGGGAATGCGTGTTTAATGTATGTCAATTCCAGAATAAAATATATATAATTTTTTTTTCTGGATTAGTACCCCTAGAAATTAAATATATTTGGTTACTCACATAAATAAAAAAAGATAATTTTTTAGAAAAATAGAGAGATTTTGAGACGAAAATTCTACTGCAAAACGCCTATGGAAAATGGTTTTTGAAAACAATAAAAAGAGAGGGGGATAGGGGTAAACTATTCATGAAAGAAGCATAATATATCATATGTACAGAATATAATGAAAATAATAACATGGTATGGAAACTTGAAAGAAATTCCATATAAAAGAGAACCTGAAAGGAAAAAAGAGAAGTAGATAATTTCCTTACGATAATTTTGCAACCTAACGATGTCACATAAAAATTCATAAAATGGGTTGATATGATATAAAAGGAAGTATAATCACTTGAAAATAAAATTTATGTTAATAAGGATAAATAATGAAATTCAACAACCTAAGAAAATGGAAATTAAAAGACATAACATAAAAGAAGTCATTGCTAAAAGAGGAGGGTGAAAGGTTCCCTTACTATGAAGTGTAACATTGAAAACTCAAATCCTGGGACCATGGGTGGATTTAGGGTACCTTGGGAGGAATCTATGGTAGTTAAAAAGGCTAAATATTATTTGAGTAGATATTTTTAATGAAATTAATAAAGGAATGGGTGGGTATTTACAGTCAATGTGAGGGAAACTTTTATTAATTTCTAAAGGACAGCTCATTAGTGGTATTTGAAAAACCATGTACATTAACATGGTATTTTATGAGGGTATTAGACACATGGGACACTTAATAACATATTTTACTGTACTCAAGTCTACCATCATATTATATTAATTATTACATCATTATTATGTCATTAAACATATCAAAAACTCAAAAACTATATTTTTACTATTCACTGAATAACTAAACATTTTAAAAAAATCTAAAAAATTCACCCTAACCTAATATCAATGTTCTAAATTCAAAAAAAAACTCAATTTTATGAAAATAATTTCTAAATATGAGATGTTTAATTATTATTTATAGCTACTATTTATCTAAAAATATACAAATACTTAAATAATAATATATGAAACAGTTATTTACTCATCCTATTATACAAAATTACAGTAAAATATACCTAAATTAAAGTTTATACTTTCATACATGAGGTTACTATTTAATTGGTCACATTACCTTTTATATGGATAATATTACTATTCATAATTTACTATTAACAAAAAATTACGTTGATCTTATCATACTTTAAATATCTTACTAATAACAATTGTATATGTCCATTTTTTGAAAATCATTTCACATTATTAAATATTTGAACTATAAAAAATATTTTTAAATAATCTCCTTTTCAATATTCATCAATAATATTAATCTTCTAAAAATTTATTCGATATTTATTTTGATATTTTAAATTCAGAAATTTTACCATAATAAGAAATAAAAATTTTATTTATATAATAGGATTACACAAAGTAACTATGGTATTTTTATATAACCCCTTATAATATCTTCATAGGGCCCTCAGGTAAGGGGTGCAAGGTTTATATAATATTAGGGAGGTTTTCAGAACATTTTTTGAGTGGTGATCTCTACCAACTGCAACTTCTTCTGAAGGCAATTACATTCAAGCTTAACATGTTGAAGGTTGACTTGGGCTTCGTCTGGAGTAAAGGCCAGTGATGCTACCTCCTTCCCAAGCTCTGAAATATGGGAATATTACTACCTGTGTCTACTAGATGAGTCCATTGACTCCTCATTCTACATTAATTATACATTATAATTTATATTTTAAACAAAAATTATAATGTTAAAAATTATTATTGTTTCCAACATTCATATTTAAAAATAGTGATATAACAACAAAAATGTAATGGTCACATTTCAATTATAACTATATATTTTTTATTTTTTAGGAAAAAGTATGATAAATATTTTCTGGAAACAAAATATTATTGAAAAGTTCAGGTTGTAACATTCTCCCCCCTTAAGAAATTTCACCCCAAAAATTTCAACTCATATGATCATAAGATAAAAGGTGTTGGTACATCTTCCTTATATACTCCTCTAAATCCCACAGGGCTTCTTCATATTTTTGGTTCCACAAGAACACTTTAACAAGGTGGGTAGTGTATTTGCATAGAACCGTGTCTCTACAATCCATGTTCTCCACCTGCTTCTCCTCATAAGAGAGGTCATAATCCAGTTGTACCACCTCTTGATTTAGTACATGTGAAGGGTCAGGTATGTACTTTATCGAGAGGGATATGTGGAATACATCATGAAATTGTGCGAGATTTAGAGGATGTGAAAGCTTTTAAGCCACTTCTCCTATACAATAAAAGATTTCATAGGGGACAATGTACCTAGGGATGGGCTTCCATTTCTTCCAAAACCTCATGAATCTACTCCAAGGTGAAATTCAAAGAATGAATTTGTCTTAAACATCCAACTCCAAGTCCCTTCGACGGTTGTCAGCATAGATCTTTTACCATCTATGAGCATACATAAGGTTTTGCTGGATGGCATGAACATTTTCTATCATCTCTTTCACAAGATCATGCCATATAAGATTTCTTCACTAGATTCATCCCAACAAGTAGTATCCCAAATTCCCTTCCCATATAGAGGTTCATTGGGTGCCATTTGAATGCTCGAGTTGGAATTATTATTGTAAGATAACTCAACTAATGGGAGATGTTGATCCCGTCCACCATTAAATTCCATTGATCTTGTCATCAGAATGTCCTTGAGTTATGAATGGTTCTTTCAGATTGGCCATCATTTGGGGGTGATAGGACATACTAAAATTCAATTCGTTACACATATCATGTTGAATACTTCTCTAAATAATTTATGTGAACCGTGGACCATGATGAGATACGATAGAAAGTGTAACTCCATGAATCCTTACAACTTCTTTTACATAAATCTTCTTATGATGATAATGAGAGAAATATTCCAAAATAGAGATAAAATGGAATGTCTTGGTGAGATGGTCCACTATAACCCATATCACATTGTTTCTTTTGGAAGTTATTAGGAGACCAGTGACAAAATCTATAGTGATATTGTCCCACTTTCATTCTAGTATGGTTAGTGGTTTTAATACCCCTTAGAGAAGTTTCCACTCTACCTTCACTTACAGACATACCACGAACCTTTTAGTGTAGTTAAAATTCTCTGTTTTATATTATCCCACCAATAATGATCACAATGGTCCCTATAATATTTTTTCTTACAGGATGTATAGAGAAATTAGACCTATGAGCTTAATCCATCAACTCGATCTTTATTATTGGAATTGACAGAATACATATTCTGTATGAAATTTCAGTACACCTTCTTGATAAAAATTTAACTTAGGAAACATCCCATCCTTCATAGCCTCAAACATATTATTTAATAATGTATATTATTTATGATATTTCATAATCATCTCTAGTAATGTCGGTTGAGAAATCCTTTGGGATATGGGTTATGATGTACATTCCCTTATAATTCCCATTTTTATATTTACTATGTAATTCATTAAAGGATCTCTTTGAATCCTCATCTTGTATAGAACAACGGGGTCTTTTCTACTTAATGCATCAATGAATTTTTCTCAAATGGGATAATAATGAATTCGACAATAAAATTTTTAAGATGTTCAAACAATATCTTCTATATCATGTTCAATTATTTTTTTGTGTGTGAAAACATACGTAAAACATTGGCGGTATGTGTATATATCACATTTCTCCCCAAAATGATATTACCTTATTATCTTCAGAGTAAAAATGACCACATCTAGCTATAGATCATGTGTGGGATAGTTAATTTTAGGAGTCTTCGACTGTCTAAATTCATAAGCAATCATCTTTTTATTTTTCATGAGGACCCACCCAATCCCTTTCAGATATGCATTAATAAATATAATGAATCCTTCTCCATTTGAGGGAAAAGTTAACAAAGGTGAAGTAACCAATTCTATTATTCATCTCTTGGCAACATTCCTCACATTCTTGTTTCCATGTGAACTTGACCCCATTTCCAGTTAACATGGTAAATGGATTAGAATGTCATGAAAAGTTCTTCACAAACCACATATAATATCACACTAATCTAAGGAAACTATGATTATCAGTTATTATTGTAGGCTGAGGCCACTCCTTAACAACCTTTATTGCTGTAGGGACAACTATTATTCCTTCATTGGTTACAATGTTCCCTAATAATATAACTTGTTGTAAACAAAATTCACATTTTCAAATCATTCAAAAATCATCTATTTCTGCAGAGTTGGTAAAATAACCCTTACATGATCATCATGATCCTCATGACTTTTTGAATATATCATAACTTCATAAAAATACTACCACAATGTTATCAAGGTAGTACTTAAAGACTTTATTCATCAAATCCATAAAAATAACAGGTGCATTAGTCAGTCTGTAGGGCATAAAAGTAAACTCATAATGCCCATATATTGATCAGAGTATGGTTTTTTGAATATCTTCCTTATTCACCCATAATTGATGATAACCAAATCAAAGATCAATATTGGAGAATAATTGAGCCCCCTAAAGATGAAAAAATAAGTCATCAAATCTTGGAAAAGGGTATTTGTTCTTCACTATGACCTCGTTCAGTTATCTATAATCAATGCATAGCTACCTTGATCTATCCTTCTTCTTCATAAAGAGAACATGTGCAACCAAATGATACACACTTGGTAAGGTAAACCCCTTTATCTATAAGATCTTGGAGTAATTTCATTAATTCCTCCAACTCCACATTTTCTATCCTATACGTGGTCTTTGATATTAGATGAGATCTTGGTATATGTTCAATGGACTACTCTACCTCTCTTTATAGGGGTGGTTCAGTTAACTCCTCCGGAAATACGTCAATGTATTCCTAGATGATGAGGACATTTTCTACCCTTATACTCTAATGTAATTCTTACTCTTCACAGATCAACTCCATGTAGTAGGATATAAGAGGTTCTTATAGAAAAATATCTGTTTGAAAAATATTTCCTTGGAATATAAATGTAGGAATCCCATTTAAAACTACTAATATTTCCTTACTTATTCATTTAATCATTGAATTATACTTTGAGATCTAGTACATCCCTTGTATAATGTCGAATTCCAACATAGGGATGACTACTATATTTTCAATAAGATTGTTCATAACTGAATTTAACACTGGATTTTCTAAACACTTATGATGCTTGGATAATCCCACAAGGATTTTTGACTAATAATTATACTTTTAGGACTTCTAGGGTTGATTCTAAATTTTTTCAAACATCAAAGAAATAAAGGAATTCATAGAAATAAAAAATAAAAAAGTACTTGATAGCTTTGATAAAACAAAAATATTACCAACCACCATATCCTTGTGAACTTCAACATCAGCTGTCATGATAGAAAAATCATGACCTTGACCCCTTGCCCTTTCAATGGTTAATGGGGATTCCCCTCTACATCCCTCGGATTCAGATAATGATTGGAAAAGGGCACAAGCTATCCACACTTATAACATTTTAATTTAGGTGGGGCCTTAACCATCTTCCCATTGTTGTTAGTTTTGTAAAGTTGAGTCATAACATCACTATGTCAATTCCGCACAATATGGCCATCCCTACCGCACTTGTAGCACTTCCTTCTCTTGAGCAGGCAGTTCCCCAAATGCTTCATCCCACATTCATTACACATGAGACATTTCCCATTTTTTCATCCTCTTACCTGATAAAATCTCATTCCTGATCTTAGTTTCATTGATATCTTCTTGTCATTGGATTTATGAGACCATTGCAACTCACTGAACTCTAGTTTGACTTTCATAGCACTCCACACAATCTCATCATTGGTATCACAGTATTAGTTGGCATGATTCTTCTATATATGAGGACTTAGGACACTAAAGAATCCATCCACCTTCATATTGGGATCCATGAAAAATCATAAGGTGTAATAGGAAATCCTTAGGAAGTTCTTCTCATAGATTCCAACAGATTTATTTTTCTTTTTCTTTATCTCGAGAAACTCCTTCTCCATTTTTATTATCATCGAACGAGAGAAATACTTATTGATGATGACCCATATGAACTCTTCCCACACCATATCTTAGACCTCCACTCGTGGTCTCATATTTCTAATCAATTCCAACCACTGATTAGCTTGTCCCACTAAGCAGTAAACATATTTGGCGGCTTTTTCTTTTTCTGAATACTAGAGAATAGAAAAGATCTTCTCAATAGAGCTGATCCACTATTTAGAAATCAATTAATTGGAGGATCCAATAATGTTTGGTGGTCATTGATTCATAATGGGATCAAAAGAATGTTGTTACCTTCATGGTGAAATTGGTCTCTTAGCTTGATTCATGTTATTTCCAATAACATGAGTCAGTTGGTTCATCATTCTTAGGAAACATTCCATTTTGGCTTCAATCGAAGGGACGTTAGGTCATGGTCTATTGAGGTCACAAATTTTATGTTTCCCCTTATTTATCTCATTTTTATAAAATAATAACACCTTAGTGAGAATCTTATTTGATTTACGATCTTTTAAGTATAAGATATTTTTATTCCTTAAAATGTCACACTATAACATTTTATTCTTTAATAAAAATTATGTTTCTCTATAAATATTTCATAATGATTCATAAAAATCTTCTGATTAACCAAAAATATCCCCTGAGAGTGTCAAACCAAGGGTGAAACAAGGGCAATTATCATGCACCAGTTTCCATCCAATTCTATCTCTATGTGGTGTTTTCGGGTTTTACCCCTAGATACATCTGTGCAAGAGATGCATCAACTTGTTCGTATCCCGACATAGAATAAATTTTTAAGAAACCACTTACATAATAATTCACCCAAATACCTGTATGTTTTCCTATATTTATACTATTCTATATGGTTTTTAATATTGTGTTCGTATCCTAATTTCCACAAATAACTAAACTATCCTTTGATACGAACTATGGAAAAAATTATTTTTATTACATAACATTTCATTTCATTTAAAAAATAAGGTATCTTGAACGTATAATGTGTTGGAAAAAGGTATATAACAGATGAAAACATATAACATTCAAAATAATATCCCAAAGTTCCATCCCTAAGGTGTCATCAATATTATCAATATTATTCACCAAGATATCAAAAAACATGCAATCTGTAGAGATTAATTTCATTACCCAATACATTGGAGAACTATCAAAGAGCACCTTTAATATGTATTTATTTTCATGTGTGTCACATATTTACTAATAAAAGATTTCATTAATAATATAACGAGAGTAAAAAATGGGTAACATATAAAAAATGGTGATGTTTTAAAAAAGTTATTAAAAAAATGATCATTATTTCATTTATAACCTATAGGGAAGGAATTAGGGTTTCATGTATGTCAATTCAAAAATAAAATATATATAATTTTAATTTAATGATTAATAACCCCATAAATAAAATAGATTTTCATATTCATAAAAATAAAATAGAAGGTTTTTTGAGAAAAAGAGATATTTTGAGATGAAAATTATGCAGTATAATGGCTATGAAACATTGTATTTGAAAACATTAAAAAGATAGGGGAAAGGGGTCACCCATTAATAAAAGTCTCATAATATTATTTATAGAAATAATAATATTCAAATAAGATCATGATATGGAATCTTGAAAGACATAAAATATAAAAGACATCTTGAATGGAAAAAATAGTTCTAGATAATTCCCTTATGAAAATTTGGAAGCCTAATGACATCACCTAAAAATTCAGAAAATAAGCAGATGAGACAGAAAAGGGTATCTCATAAAATGGACATATATGTAAATAAATAAGGATATAAAAGAACATACCCCAAAAAAATAAAGTGAAAATTCAAAGACATAACATAGAAGAAGTCTTCGACTAAAAGAGGACAGTGAAAGGTTCCCTTACCATGAACTTTAACATCAAAAACTCAAAGGTTGGTACCATGAGAGGATTAACTAAACCTTAAGAGGAATAGTTTTGAGATAAAAATACTAGAGCTTTATTGAGAGATAATTTATAATGAATGGAATGAAGGAATGGATTAGTATTTATAGAAAATGTAAGGGAATATTTTATTAATTTTCAAGGGACACCTCATTAGTGGTATTTGCAGACCACGAGATTTCCCAGGTTATTTGCAAATTTTATTAGCCACATGGGACACCTCATAACATATTTTAATATAAAAAAGTCGAAAATCATTGTATATTAATTATTAAATCATTATGATGTCATTAAACATATCGAACACTGAAAAACTGTACTTTTACTATTCAACCAAAAACAAAACATTTTATAAAATATTATAAATTCACCCTATCATAATATCGATTTTAGAAATTGATAAAGGAAAAATATTTTTTGAAAATAATTTTCTAAGTATATGATATTTAATCTTTATGTGAAATCACTATTTACTCGAAAAAATACTAATACTCAACTAATAATTTCTGAAATAGTTATTTACTAATGCAATTATATCACATTACCATTCAAGATTCCTATGTTATATTTATACTTTATTATGCCTGGTTACTATTCAATTTATCACATTACTATTCATTAGGGAAATATTACTATTCATAATTTAATATTCACCAAAACATAACTATATTTTTTCAGACTCTAAATTTATTACTGATCACAATTGTATATGACTATTTCTTTAAAATAATTTCACATAATTAACTACTTATAGTATAAAAATATATTTTAAAATACTATATTTTTCAATATTCATCAATAATATGAAATTCTCAAAATTCATACTATATTTATTTTGAAAATTGAAATAAAAAATATTTTCCATAATAAGAAAAAACAATTTTATTTATAAAAAATGATTACACAAAGTAACTAAGTTCTTGTTACGTAACCAATTATAACACATGCATATGATCTAAGAGTAATGTTTGAAATGGTGATAGAATTTTGGAGCGACTCGGAAAGCATTGATTGAGTGGTGAAATCTATTATCTTGAAATTCTCTCACAGGAAACTACATTCATGCTTAACAAGTTTAATCTCATCTAGGGCTTAGTCCATAGCAACTCCTAATGATTCTACCTCATTCCCAAGATCCAACAGATGGGCTTTATATGACCCAAGTCTAATATATGAGGCTATTGACTCTTCTTTTTTGCATTAATTATCCAATATTATTTAAATTTTACACACAAAAAATCATGTTAAAAATTATTATTGTTTCCAACAGTTATATTGACTGATATACATATAAAATTCAAAACCTAATGGTCACATTACATTTATAATCATATATTTTTTGTTAATTAGTGGATAAAAAGACATACATTTTAATGAAACAAAATATTATAGAAAAGTTCTTATCGTTAAGGTTATAATATATTATTTATCTATATATAACCATTATGTTTATCTGGTTGTTTATTATGAAGGTTATTTGGGATTAATGTTACAATTTTATTGATATAAAGACAACCATTAAGGTTAACATAATCTTCAATGTAGATGTAATTATGGATAATTTATATAAACAGTTATCGTATTTCTTGGGAACATTATAATATTATGGTGAATTGATAATTTTATGCTAATGTTGTATTGTATATAAAAAAGGATTGTTATTTTTTATCATTTTGTAAGTAAATATTATTTTGTTGTAGTTTTATGTATGCTGATTTAGATTATTTTTTGGAAAATATTAGTATTGTTTTGGTAAAATATGATCCAGGAATATAAATTTTTTCTATGTGAAATTATGTGTGATTAATTTTGTTTGGAGAAAAATATTAAATCTATCAATGAAGAATATTTGATAAAATTATTATAATATTTGGTATTCTATTTTGGCCAGATATATTTTGAATATTTTAATGGATAGTTTTTATGGAATGATTTACTTTAAATTTTGTTTTTATTTTATGGTATTTGGATATTAATATAGTATTTATTCATATGAAGATTATTTCATGTTTAATATTATGATATATTTTGATTACCAATTTTAATTTTGGTTAATGTTGAGAAATATGAGAAATAACTTGTCATCTTTTTTTGGATCTTGTAATTTGTTGAATGTTAATTTTAATTATTCAAGAATGAAAAGTTCAGCCTGGTAATTTATCATAGGTGATTAAGCAGAGGTGCATAACTTCTCAATACACAATCAATGGATAAAATGGAGCTTATGGAATGGATTGAAATAAAAAATTATGTTTTCCAATTTTCTATCTTTATGGTAAAGGAATTATATAAATCAAAAAAGATGGCGATAAATCTATAGAGTCTTATCACATAGTTATCAAGATAATATTTAAGAAACAAAATAACAATTTGGCATATTATAATTGAACATAAATGGTCTTAGAAATATTTAATAGATACGAGGTTTTCTATTAGCATATTATAAATTTTTTATCACGATAAAATTTACATATATGATTATACCAATGACTAGATATAATCATTTTAGTGAGAATAAAATCAATTTGTGAGGATATAATTTTCCAATAGGGGAGAATATGACACCTAGATATTTCAATATGTCATTATCCATTAAATTAACTCTATGTTTGATAACTTATACCACATGAAAAACTATGATTAAACAAACCTCAATATACTATAGAAATATTTTATTAAAATATATCCAATATAACCTAATTGTTAGATTGGAATATAAGAATATGTATAATTATATTATGAAATATATGTACAAAACATATCCTAATAAAAATTCCTTTATTAATTATTAAGATATAAGTACTAATTTTTAATGATAAGAATAAAATAACCTAAGGTTAAGAATGGATAATATTTACAAAAATTAATTTTCTATAAAAGTGTTTTTCTTGTGTATTTTTTATTTTTATATAAATTATAAATTTATACATTTTTCATATTCAATTTTATAAAAAGGATATTATTTTTGGATTTAACATATAAAAATTATATTCGGTTTATTTTTCTAATACTTTTTAGAAACAGATTAATTTTTTGGTGAATAGTTATAAAAATTGATTTTATAACTAATGTAAATTTTATGAAATTATTACGATATACAAATATATTAAAAAATTATGATAGCTTTTTTTATCGAGAGAATAAATATATATAATAAGTAATATAATATATTTAAAAATGTAATGTTAAACATAGAAATATATGGTTTAAAATAGGGATATCTAAGTAATGTTTCTATTCAAATAGATATTATTTTTGGTACTTTTCTTGTAATAATTGTTTTTAGAATGTGACACCATGATATTTTATGATATATTTATTTTCAAATAATATTAATTTTATCGATACCCTGTGATAAATGAAAACCAAATTCTAAATGTACCATAATACAATTTACCATTATAACCTAACTATAAAATTAGAAGAGTGGATCAGATGAACATCATTCTAATTTTTTTAATGTTTCTAGATAATTTAAATATGTTGATAAATAACTACTCAACTTTTCACTATAATAATTTTATGATTCAGAAAAAATATTTTATTCCAATATGATTTTTATTACCTTTTGTGAGAAACTATTATAATTCATTTACATAAATTTTATAAATTTTATTTCCAAAAAAGGATATAATTCATTAAATAATCATATAAAATATATCTTAGTATGGAATATGGAGATGTTTTTGAAATTTTTGAATTTCTAATTTATAGTGAAAAATACTAATTTTTATTGAAAAATGTATTATCATTTCAAGTACGTAAAAAGTAACATCAAATTACGGATTAGTTTTAAAATATTATTAGTTAATTTTAATTAAAAATAATCCCTTAAATGTTATGGGAGTCAACATTTTACTTTAATTGGGTATAAAATTATTTTTATTGTTAAAAGGTATTATTTTGTGAAATAAAATTTCATCACATTTCACTTGAATAATTTTAAATTGAATTATAACACCAATATGTATTGAATTTAAAACAAATTCTATATTTAGAATCAATAAGTTTAAATTTGGTAAATAAGTTTCATTTATTTTTATTATTAACCTTGGTAAATACTTGTCACCTCGGTTAGGTTAAAACGAGTAAAAAAAGGTTTAAACGTTAGGATAGGGATTAAAATTTTTATATTTAACGTGAATTTATAATAATTTATCTTTGGAGTTCATCCATTATCATCCATGTCTCGAAATTATTTTCACATGGTTCTATTTTCCATTGATATTGACCGTTATATTATTTTAAGAAAAGAATAAAAAAAATTGTGACTATATTGATAATAATATCTATAGTATTTTTTATAAGAATAAAAAATGGATATGTTTTGTATTAAATGTTTATTTTAATTAATTTATAATTCTTTAGAAAGATAGTTTTTTAAATGTTTATTAATTTCATAATTCCCTTAAATGCTTATGCAACACGGACATGATACTCTTTTAAGTAATTAAGAAAATAAAATATCGAATTTTAAATATATCAAAAACAATAAAATTTATATGAATTATTTTATTAATGTAATTGTATAGATATGTTTTTAATATTGGTGATATTTTAAAGTATTATAGTTTAATTCCATATATTTCTTGATGTCTTTAAAGTAAAATTAAATGAATAGCACCGAAAATGAAATTTTATAGACATAATATTTTATTAAATTATTTGAAATTTATAAAATTTATATATTCCAATATGTTAATTAAATATGGTTTAAAATATCTACCATTTTCCATTTATGGGTCAATTTTTCTTTTGTGGGAACAATATTGACCCTTAAATAGTAAAACACGTTGTTTTTGTGGTAATTGTAGAAAGTGTTAATTGGGGGTTTAAACTAAGATGCAAGAGTTAAAAATCAACTAAAATTGCATAAATATTCTTTTCTGATAGTATTTTGACTTATATTAATCATATATTCCAAATATATAATTCTTATCCAATTTATTATGAAAATTAATTTAAATTAATTTATTTCATTATGTAATTCCATGAGTGCCCCTACCCTCACTTATATAACATAATATATTTACCACTATTAATAAAACCTTTTAGTCCATATATATCATCCAATACATTCCATAATGCCATATTGAATTCATTACCCACATCCTAGATCTTTTTCTCTTTCCAAAATATCATCCTTTCAAGGCATAAGGTGTAACCAAAAACAGGATTCACAATAAAGATGTACAACTCTTTACTGAGTACATTCAATTTTATTTCTTCTTATAACTTTTATAAATCTATGGTATCCACTAGAAAATATTTTTTACTATATAATATATATAATTAAATTTTATTATTGTAAAGTTGAAATTTTTTTATACTTTTTTCTATCTAATGGAATGAAAAATTATCACTCGAGGATACATATGTCCTACCATATCTACATAGTAGTGCAATTCGTTTTTCATCACCATTATTAATAGATGGTAATTACGATTTGTTTAATTATTATATATTATATTTATGATTTATTTATGATTTATTAATTATAATATCATATAAATTATTACCATTATATCCATTGTAAAATGAAAA
This sequence comes from Viscum album, assembly GCA_963277665.1. Lineage (NCBI taxonomy): Eukaryota > Viridiplantae > Streptophyta > Magnoliopsida > Santalales > Viscaceae > Viscum > Viscum album. Next base: position 462,106,343 of record OY728165.1, on the reverse strand, counting down.
TGTCACTTATGCGCATGTGTAGACTACCATCTCCATGAAGGGAAGTGATTTTGCTATCATTTTTTACATAAATGGATGGTAATAATGACAGATGTAATATATATATATATATATAAAATATATTTTTTATTTTTTATTTTATAAGGCTGAATTATTAATTTCCCTTCTTTTGTTCTATCCATCCAAAAGTGAAAACAATATTAATGTGTACGTATGTCCTACCATCTCTAGGAAAAGTGTAATAAATATTTATATATATGTATTTTATAAATGAAAAAATATATATTGTGAATTTATATTATATTTATTTCATTATTAAATTTTGTTTTATATTATTTAACCATGATCAAAGTATAAGGACTAGAACTACTGAACCAAAATTCATATGAAAAATGAAACAGTTAACCCATTAAAATGATTATTTTTGTTAGGAATTGTTATTGGATGGTTATTGAAATGTTATATGTGGATAATATATGATATTATATGTTTCGTAAGTGCATTTTTATATACTTATAATTAATTTAAATTCCTTATAGAGTATGTTAAAATATCTTTAAATGAAAATTGGACTCATAATACAAAAAATAGGCCTCTACGGCCATCTATTAGGAGTGATTTATTAAAAAGCCGATAATATTTTTAAAGAAGGATTTTGAGGTTGTATTTAGTAAAACACCACTATAACATTCTTTTTTACATTGTTGACGCTTCCCCCCAACCCACCCTTGACCCCTGTGAGACCCCCCTCTACCCCGACCCCCATGACCCCCAAAGACCTAGCTCGCTGCCCCTCAGCGCACCTCACCAGTCTTAACCCATGCTCACCGACCCTCAGCGTACCATGCCACCCCTCAGCATGACTCTTTAGTCTTGACCCAAGCTCCCCGCAACTCAGGGCACCTCATCGCACCTTAGCGCACCTCTCCGCACCAAATGGTAATGTGTTTTTCCTTGTTTATTTTCTATGATATAATTATACTTGTTCAACATTTTTCATGTGAAGTTTTGGGTATGATTCTACTGAATCTAATTGTATTCTTACTCGCTATATATATATATATATCCTATTTTTATAAGTCTGTAATAAGGAGTTAGTGATTGGTTTAGGTGTTACTAGAACATGACATGGATTTTGTTGGTTTTTGAAGAGTCGTTTTCATAGAAGGTGTTTAATGGTGTTTCATCTAGTGATGTTCATTTATATATGGTATTACAAACATCATGGAATTGATTTATTTATATTATATGGAGTATATTTGTGGTTTCTTATCTTATATTCCAAGGATATATAAGGGTAATACCTACCATATGTGTGGTTTACACCCTTGATTTATTTTTCCACCTTGTGCCCTATTAGAAGTGGGATTCAGGACTAAAACATTTCTTTACTCTTAATACAAGAGGGGTTCCAATGGTGGTAGATTGTGACATAATCCACAAATTGGGGTCTCACAACACACATAGTGTCCCGGGTAAATCAAAATAAATCAAAATGTTTTTCTGAATCATGGGTGGGTAAAGTAAAATCATGTTCCTATAAAGAGAAAATTTGAATTATAGTCTATGTATAACATAATCATTCCTTAAATAATGATCCATACATTGGGATATCATAGAACACATGATATCTCTATAGTATCTGAATAATCATCGGCAATAATCTAAATCATATAAGTCCTTTGATGATATTTTCGTTCTTAGAATATGAACAATAGGGATGAGTCCATGTCATTGGGTGTCATTACACATGTCCCACTCTCCATATATTGTTCTCATCCCTTGGGGATAATAATCATACATACACATTGTATCACATCACCATCATAATAAACAATAAATAATCCCATAATATCACTCCACCCAACATGACTATCATGTTAAATGTACCATGCATCTAATGTATCACAATGTATGTTTCTAAAATCTTTATCATCCAGGAAACAAATGACTTTCCATAATAATCACCTCTAAAATGTTTCGAAGTCCTTTTTCATAGCACATCATTTCACATAATAACTCTCAAGGATTCTAATTATAAATGGTTAACTAATAACCTTACCCTCCCTAGCGCATTTCATTAGATCACAGAGGACCACAAATGATATATTACCATATGTTCACTCACCTATAAGGTTATTTTATATCCTTTAAGACATATTCATATTATTTGTACCCCCTAATCCCGTTAGGTTAACCACATATAAGTTTTAAACCCATTATTTCACTTTTCTTGGATTTCCTGTTCCTCAAGAGGCATCACATAATTTACCTCAAGACAATATTACAAATCTCCATTAAGGTAAAACCATTGTTCAAGAACTATGGATTATCTAATATTTCACTATTAACCCACAAAGTGATCCCACCATCATATAATAATTCATTCATTATAAACATAGTAAATTTTTTAACAAAAATAAAAGTGACCATCCAATGTCCCTTGAATTTTTTCTCCAACTCAGACAACCATTTAGAGTCTATCACAAAAACTAGAAAATGATTCACAAGGAAATGTAATTGTATAATGAACATAAAAAAATCCCACCAAGTATAAAAGGTAAATTTCCTACCTAATAGCCACTATATATTTTATCACCCAATTACAAACCCTTTTAGTCTACATTCAGGTCTCTCTAACTCAACTACCAACATCTATATCGCACAAAAATCATATAAAAAATAACGAATGGAGAAAAAATTTAACTATCACCTAATTATTTTCATTAGAAGTTAAACCCTAATTTATAGTCGTTTTATTTAACCTCAATCAATATATATTTCAAAACCTATCAAAATATAGAAGATAGATATTTGGAGTGATATTCCATTAAACAAAAAGAAGAAAACAAATATTGAGGTTTTAAGGAGGTTATTCTTCTATCTGGGAATCCAAATTAATTAATGACTCATCAATTTGACATTGAACAAGCTTTTAGAAATATAAGGAATGGGTAGAATGAAAAATTCCCAAATAACTCACCTCTAATATTTCCTAGTCATCTAAGTGGAAAAAGAAAATGTATTTTTAAAAATCAAAAATAAAATATAAAAAAATCCCATGCATGAAAGTTGGGGTTGGAGAAAGTAGACCCCCTCCTAGACTATAGTGGATCACCATGGATGTTCCATGACCCCCCCACCCCAGAGCTCCAATTTACATTTCAACCCCAATTGATGTTCCATGATCCACCCCAAATCATAAAACATTAATCACACAGAGGGTCACAACATATTGCTACCCATAAAGCTTCACCATGATACCCCACGTGTTCTAAAAATCTATACCCCAGACCATACCCGACACATTGAATCCTAATTTGAGTAAACCAATAACATAAAAAGTTGGAAAAACTTATTAATATACAGAATATTTAATACTACCCCTATTGTATTTTTTAGGGATTGAATATTTTTTATGAATTTCATAAGACTATGGATTTAATAGGTTTCCCCACTTCTTATAATTGAAACCAAATTAAATTGAAATTAAAAAGTTCTACTGACATCAATAATTTTTAGTGTTATTTCTGGATCTATTTTAGAAAATTTCATATACATGATTTCATTTATCTCTGGAATTTTATGTTTCCATTGAGTCTGAAAAAACAAATACATTACTTATAATAATTGGATTCATCTACCCTAGCCATGAATCCTTTCACCTGATGATTACAGGCATGTTCAACATCTTGGTTCCCTAAATATTATCTAATTTATTGAGTTATGTTTAAGGTAAGAGTTTTCTTGCATTTCATATGCCTAACTTCACGGTCCTACTTAGTCCCCCAAGATGACCTGGTTGCTAAAGTCCATGGGAATGAGCATCGAGGTAGAGTGTGTTGGATGGGTATGAGACCCATACAATATGAGGTCATTGGCAGGCCACTGGGGATTGCAGCATCATCTACTCCTAGTTATAGTCAGCCCATTCCCAGAGATGCTCAGAGAGAGTTTTCTTCTCAATGAAACATAGTTCAAGACCAGGGGGATCAGATATCTGCTTTTCAGAAAGCATTGATTGATTTATATCATAATATGAGAGGATCTACCCCCAGTGATATTGCTTCAACTTGTGGTGAGAAGGTAAATCAAAAAAGTCAAAATCATTTTGTTTTCAAACATTTATTGGTTTTATGTCTAAATATAAATATACAAAAATATTAAAATTTAAAAATAATGTTATTACAGGAGGTAGCAGGAAGTCGAGATTTATGTGGAGAGGGTGATGATCTAAGTTCATCATTGGATTGTGACTAGTTGTATTGTTGATATTTTGGACAAATATTGTAATATTCGGTTTTAATATATATCATGTGTGGCACATGGTTTCCACCAAACATTTTCATGACCTAATATTTTCATGATTTCTCATGTTTCCTTTTATGTATTTTATTGAGGTTAGTATAGAGGAATTGATAGGTTGGATACCACAAGGAATCATGGGAATTGGTATTATAGAGGTTATACCAATTTTATCATGGACTTGGTGTAACATCTTGATTATTCCATGCACTGCTGAAGTGGTTTGTTTTAGAGTTTCTACTTATTTTGGGGTTGTTCTTTTGTGGAGCTAAATCATAGTGTGTTTTTCCTCATAATGATGATTTGCATGTGACATGGAGTTTCTTATGTATCATGGAACTTCTCCAATATTATAGAATCTATAAGGTGGAACGCACTATGTTTTTTGGATATTATTTTTAATATCCCCATTATAATGTATAAGTATTCATAATTCCATGGTTTTCAATGTTTCATCACCATTACATTGTGATATAGGGTGTATCACCATGACATTTTAATTCTGATTCTACCTATAAATATCTAAACCCCATTTGAATAATTTTTTTTTTCAAAATTCGTTCACAATAAATGGGTGACATTGTTTCTATTTTAAGAGGTATTTCACCTCAATTATTTTGGTTATTGATCCCCTACGTCTATATATATAACATCACTGATTTTATGTGATTTTACTTATATCCCTGATGTATTCCTTCTATGTTCTTCATTTTAAAGAGGTTGTGGCTAAGGATATCCATAATTTGGTAATTTTTATAGATATATATTGATTAGGACACTATTTTATTGGATTATCGATTTGAACCCATCCATTATAGTTCATAGAGGTGGTTTTCTACTTGCCTTATCCTCATACAACAAATTGGAATTATTTGTTTGAGATAGGGTATTCTAGTTCTTTTCTTTTATTGTGAATATATTAGAACATCATTATTTTATTATCCATTTTCCAAATAGTATGGGTTTTTAAAAGAAGATAAATATTTGGTTTCACTAGATTATATCAAAATAGGGGGAAATCATATGTTTTAACTATTTTCATGAAATTATATATTATGGTAGTTTATTATTATTTTTTCTAAAAATTGAAATTTTTTGAAACATTTTTCACTTTGAATTTACTGATTTTCAAGACTATTGTTTAGATTCTGTGATTGAAATTACTATTCTTGAAAAATTATTGTAACTGAAATTTAATCAATGAACCTATTTCATAGAAAAATAAGAAACTTATTGATAATAACCCTTTTAAAAATATTTGTTATTTTGACATCCCTCAATTTGAAATTATTTACATTTGGGGAACCAATATATGTTTATATTTGATGATTGGTTTGTTTCATAATCTTGAGTTATGTGGGTGGTATCTTATGGATAATTTAAAACTAATGAGGGTGGTCAGATTAAATGTGTAATGTGACAGCAGTGAGGCTATGGTGAGTTAATAAGTATTGTGATGAGGGATGACGTATAATAAAATTCATGAGGTTGTTATTTTGTGGTTAGTGTTATGAGGTGATGATAGAGAAATTATTGGTTTATAGAGAGGGAACACAATTTGGTTATTTAATTTAGGTTGATGTGGGTTGGATGTTTTTTTGGAATGGTTGTGTTAGTTTCATAGTCATCTAGAAATTTGGTTTTTAATGTTGAAAATGTAATTTCCTTTGTATAATCAGATGCTTTTTTATAGAACTGGTACCAGGGCTATAACATCTACTATTTTTTCATAAATTTGTATTCCGTGGGATTAAAACTACACCGAAATATATGTATTTTTCTTTCTGCGGTGGTTAAAACTACCGCTACTGACAGTAATTTAGCGGTGGTTTTAACCACCACCAGAGAGTTTTCATCTTCCATTACCATCTAGCGGTGGTTGTTTTGTTTTCAATGGCGGTTTTCTTGGGCGAAAGATATTTTTTATAGTAGCGGTTTAAAATTAGACTAAAAAATATTCCTAGCCAAGATAAACATCATCTAAAACCATGGAAAACCACCACAAAATACATCCACTACAACGATTACCATAATCTTCCGCACAATCGATGAAACTTCAATGAAAAGTATTCTAAAGCACAATTTAGCTGAATGTTTTTCGAAACTGCCACAAAAGCTTATTGTGGCTATTTAAACTACCGCGAAAAATCTATTTTCTAGTAGAGTCAAGGTATGATATTTTTTTATAACCTCACTTTTTATTACGATTTCTTATGGTTTTATTGTAAATGATCAAATTTTATGATATAACTATCAAGAAACTAGTGAATTTGTAAATCATATAGATATTTCTAGAGACTAAATCTTTACAATTATGTTTCCTCTATTTTTGTATCAAATAGTAAAAAATAATATTATTAAATAAATCTTACTTTATTCCCCTCTTTGGGAAAAAATTTTCTTCTTGAATGGTCATGTTTTATAAATTTGTTAATGAATGGCTTTACAATTATCCAATTATTTTTTAAATTCAAGTTTACCCATGTTTTAATATATATTAAAATTTTTAAATGGAAATCCTCTTTTTGTTTCCAAAATAATGTACTTTAGAATTATTATATAAAATATAAAAATAAGTATTTTTTTAATGTACATGGGAGGACTGGAATTTAACATCATCATGATCGATAAATTATTTTATGATTCCATAACAATATTCCAAGGTTCTGTTTTATGAAATTTATGTCTTTAATATTATTTATTATTTTTTACTTAAATAAGTGGTTTCAAAAATAAAAGTTTATTTCACTAAGAAATATTCGAAGTGATATTTTATAGGAATTTTCATCTATGATGAAGTAATTTGATGATACTTGAGATTTATTAAGGAATATAATACCATTATTCCATCCAATTTCAATAATTTTATGGCTTATAAAGATGTTGATTTATGTATGATTATATTAATCCAATTTATTTTCCATTGGTTAATTAAATTGGGATGAAACCATTAAAAATTTCCTATCTCAATTCCAATAATATTTTGATGAAAGGATGAAATTTTTTTAAAATTATTTTATTTCCAAAAGTTAATATATGATGAATGTTTTATGATTTTGAGTAACATATATATATGATTTTCATCATATGATGAGTGTTCGTAGAATTATATATCTTTCATTGTAATGGATAAAGACATGTATCTCAAGAGATAACAATGAAAGGAATGAGGATTGAACCCATTTCAATAAGGGGCTCTATCAACTATGATAGACTTGAGTGTTAACATTGAATAAGGATATGATGATTGCAGAGTGAACCCAATCTACTATGATAACCTTGGTTTAGATCCTTTTATATTTGGGAAATGAGTTTTTATTTTTATATTTATGCCACACTATTATTTCTTACACCAATGTTTTTCTCTTTGGGATCATGTTATTTGATTCATTTATGTTTCATGACTTATAAACTTCAATTATTTATTCAATGATAAGAGGTTATGATATATGATATGTTGGGTATAGATATTATAATATAATTATCATATTTTTATACACATATCCTCAAGTTATATTAATGTGATCATTTATATATCCATTGATTAACCTTACTAATCACTTGAGCATAACATTTCTTATGTTTCCTTCCATTATTTTATGAAAAATGGTTTTGAGGAGTGTATTTCTAGGAATATTACTATATAGGATGATATTTATTTGATATTTTGAAAATATTTTTTTGAAATAAGAAGATTTTTTTATCTTTTATCAATGGAAAAATAATTCATTTCTAGGCGTCAATAATGTATTTGTAATTTACACTGAATATTAATCTATTAATATGTAATATCTATATATGAGAAAATTAGGTCTCTATTGTTGGTGTCTTGAGACATGCTTTTTAAATATTTGATGATTTGGTTTAGAGAATTATTTTGAAAACACTGGGTCTAAGTATAGTAATATAATAACATCCTAATGTTTTAGTAAGGTTTAGATTATGTGGATTCCCCAGAAATGCCTCCCTATATGGATATGAAAAATGGACACATTTTTGGAAAATATTTGTCTTTAGGTAATAAACATAAAAATAGTTGGTCATGTATATATCATCATTATCGTAATTACTAATGTGTGTAATATTACAATACAACTAATTTTTCACTCATGGGGGATATCCTTCAGTTAACTGACAATATATTTTGAAACCATGATGATGGTTTTCAATTGATGAATGTCATGGATAACCAGTATTATACCTAAGGGGGCATATATTTAAAATAAAGTGTCATGTTTTAGACATGATATAAATGATTGTACATGATTATGTTGTTCCCACTATTATTATTGTTTTGAAATGTAATTTTTTTGATTTATTACATGGATGTAATCTGATGAAACCATATAATGCTAAATGAGAAAAATTGAAATTATTTTCCAAATGAGAAAAAATATATTATAAGATATGGAATAAAAAATCATATTTCTATTAATATAAAATTTTCTTAAGATATGAAACATGTTGAGAATAGAAACTAGAAATGGATATAATAACATTACATTAGTTTTTCCTGATGAAAAATCCACCTCATTTAATCCATATGGTGATCTAGTAGTTGTTGAGAAAAATAATAGTACCACTAAACAATATTTTTATTTCTATGGTGTTTGGTGATATGAAATGTTATTTTGGTATTTTATTACATGAAAGTAAAATCAGATCTGTTATTGATGATTATTATTAACACGAGGCAATGAGAAGAAATCGACTCCATTGAGTGGGATGTGTTTGGGAGATGATTTATCAATAACTAAAATCATCATATATGAAATGGAAAATTCATTCCCTGAGCTAAATTATAAAGGTGATGGATCTATATATACTTATGAGGAAACTTTTACTATACCTTCAAGGAAAACACCTAGAATAATCATTCAACCTTGAATTATTGTTGATCCATTCATTAGTGGCTTGAAGAAAAGTCTCCAAATGGTGTAAAAAAAGGTATTTTCATATCTATGAAGAAATTGATCAATGTGCTATCAAGGTGGAGATGCATATTGGATATACCCGTCATTGTCTTTGTTTTTATAAGAAAAAAACAATTATGTAAAATTATATTAGAAAACCATTTAGAAATGAAATCGTGATTTCATTATCTACTGAATTATATAAGGAATCATGGAGGAAATTATCTTATGGTAACTGGTAAATATTTTAATTGAGGAAAGCAATGTTACCAGGTAATCGAATGTGAAAGTGATGGGAAGAAGAAGTTAGATTATGATAGAGATAATGCCCCAAAAAATAAACCTGCCATGTTCCAGTGTTTCAAATTAATGTTGTATGGGAATCATGCTAACCATTCCTAAAATTCAAAGGTTAATTACAATGATCTAAGTCAACAACCTCTTAATACTATATAAAAATAGAAATATCAATTGATTTTTTATTATGTAGGGTATGATAATAAAGTGGTGAAATGTATACATACCAATCAACATAAAAGTTTTAATGTATTAATATATTCATTATATACCCAGTATTGTTTATCAAAATAATTTTCTATGGCTATCATAATTCCACCCAAATTATTTTATGTTCAATTAGTAGTCAAAACTACTAATGGTATGATGATTTATAATGCAGTCTATGATTATTAACTGATTGATGTTTTTTGTACTATTCTTCTTAAAGATCTCATTATTATTCCTCTAGATGAATTGGATTTTATATTTGGAATTTATTTGATTTAGTTACATAGGTCCCATATCACTTACTGAGTAAGGGATGATAAATTTAATATTCAGAACCATCCTATGATAGTCCATCAGTAAGATGATAAATATAAACATATGATGGTAATTTTATTCATCTTAAAGGGTTGATTCCAATTTAAAAAGAATTTTTATCACATAAATTTGAGAGAAATCAATAATAAATACATATATATATATGAATACTGTACAAGACTTTATTGATTTAAATTTTAAATAATTTCAATGTCTTCTTTCAAGATGTGTTTCTGAATTTTTAATTGAATGAAAACATGGTTCTACACCAATTTCAATGAATCCATAGATATTTTACTTGATTCAAATGAAGAAATGAAATAAGGAACTCATGGGTAATCTTGATAAGGGATTCATTTGTCCAATTTCATCGTAATTGGATGCACCTACCAATTACAGAGTTCGATATTTTACCTAGATTGATCATTGATCTAGATACTATCAATTGTGGGCTAAATGTGAATCCCTATCCAATACAACATTCTGTATGAGGAATGGAGATAATTAATTTGTTTTTATTCCATTTCTTCTTACTAATTCCTCATATATCTTCATGAATTTAATGAATATAGTCTTTAGAAACTACCTTGATTAGTTTTTGGTAGTATTTATTGATCATATTCATAAATAATATAAGGTAAATGAATAGAATTATAACACTGAGCATTATACTGACTACCATAAATAAGGGGATGTTGTCTGTAAAATTTCCATACTATAAATTGTGGCTATGAATTTTTTTTGGGCCTTATAATCTCAATAGTGGGTAAATCTATGGTTCCATTAAATATGGAAATTATTGAGTGTTTCCCTAGAACAACCACTATGGTTAAGCTCCATAGTTTTTTTGGTTGGGATAGATATTACTGTTTATTTTTTGAGAATATCTCACATCTATCTAATCAAATAACTATGTAAACATAAAAGGTAGAAAAGTTCATTTGGATTAATGAATGTTAGTAAAATGTTTTGAAACATACAAGAAGGATAGTTATAGAAGATATTCTTACACTACCCAACATTATAAAAGTGTTTATGGCCTATAGTGATACATCGAATATGATATTTGGATCCCTCCTCAAGAAGAATGATATGGTTATATATTATTCATCATGAAAATTAAGGGTTCATGAAAATAATTAAAAAAATTCATGATTTAAAGTTAGCTGTTGTAATTTTTTCATTAAATACATAGAGACATTATCTTAATGAAGTAGGTTGTGACATATAAACTAAACATAAAATTTTTATGGAAATATTAAATCTTAAAGAGTTTAATATAGACCATAGAGGTGGTTGGAGTTGATTAAATATTTTGAATGATCAATATATTGCCACATTGGGAAAGAAAACAAGTTGGATGAATTGTTGATTCAAAATGATCGTGCTATATTATCTATGATGAGGATAAAAAAAGATCCAATATTTCTATATTTTGAAAGGATAGGTTTGTAAATCTTGAAGTAAGGGGATACATAATATCTTTCTCAAATGAGTGTTCAATCATCTATTCATGTAAAGGTTAAAGAGGTGTAGAATGATGTTGTGAAGCTATAAAAGAATATGATAAATGTTTACAAGTTAATCATTGATTATTATAGAATTATAATATTTATGAACTATGTATGTATCTCATCCATAAATGATTTGGGGAAAGGGGTATTGTGTAGAGCTCATAGTTCGACATTCTCTGCTCATACTAGACATATGTAGATGTATTGATATCAGAAGAGTATGTATTGCTGGAAAACATGACAAAAAATATTACAGAGTATGTATCTTGGTTATTAGAATATAATACAATTATGTCCAAGAGGTATAAGTATAAGGGAATGTTAAATCCATCACCCATAACAAAATTGAAATGAGAAAATATCACAATGGATTTTATCATTGGACTCCCCAAAATGTATACATTAGATAATGATATTTTTAATGTATTTGATGGCCTTATGAATTTATCACACTTTATTACTATCAGATAATATTTATCACTTGATTAGATTGTAAGAATATTCTATGGACATTTTGTCACGAATCAGGCCTGTGCGTCATCCGACCCGGCGCCCGACCCGGTCTACGACATGGCCCGAAGGGTGTTCCCAATCCCCACGGGCTGGCAACTAGTGTCGGGCATCAAAATAAACCAGTTGTTTATGATTTTAGCCCAAGTAAAGGATGAATAAACATAAACTAAACAAGAAGATAAATAAAAGGGAAAATAACTAAACAATGTGGCAGTGGAAAAAGGAATAAACAAAATGTGACATACCATAGGTGACACCGTGGATCACCACGGTACGTCAACTACACTTTCTCCCAAGAGCGATACAGGACTGAAACTTGCAACTAAAAAGTAAATTAGGCATGTGCATCGAGATGCTCAGCAGGAAAGCCAAAAATGTAACCACATCCTATGCCCCTGGATTTAGTAGGAAATCTAGTCATGCCAATTTGAAAAATAAGATATAATAAAATAGTGTTTTCCTTCTTTTCAAATTCAAGTAAAGAGTTTTCATTTTCAGGTAAAGCCTTTTACTCCCACTAAATCTTTAAAATAGGTTTCAAGCATGCATTAACATTTCAAAATGAAAAGAAATGAGTTTGGGTTAAAATATGGTTTTCACAAACAAGAGATCAAGTATGAAACAACTGAAAAGAAAGTTACATCGTTAGCAGCATGACAAAAATGAGCACCATGGGTAATACCTATAGGCAGCTAGAACAATTGGGAACCTAAAGACCTCGTACCTCAATGAAACATGGCTTAGAAGACCACGACCCTTAGAAAACGTGGCTTAGAAGGCCACGACCCTCAGAAAACATGGCTTAGAAGGACACGACCCTCAGAAATTCATATGTTTAGTTAGTGTTGTTGCGTTAATCCTGCTAGACAATCCGGGATAGACCCCTGCCGTGTCATCTAGCGTACTAGTCCTGGTCACCCACCCAGATACTCGGGTTTACCATTGTGCTCTATTCCAAAAAGGTGGTGAGCTTTTATCAAAAAAAGAGAAATGAACATCACACTTTATTTATCCTAAAAACTCGCTAAACCTCTCACCACCGTTCTCCCTCCTTAAGCGCACTCCCCTCTTTCACATAACATAAAGCATAAGCTCCATTATAGAAAGCATAAGCCCCAATATTTGGCACATATTCGTACACTCAACATACAAGTAATTTTCTAAAACCAATGGGTGTGCCTTAGGAGGGTTTTTTCCAATTTTACAGACCATTTAAAAGGGCCAAATAGGCTTTAAGGTTTCACAAATAATTGTTTTCATTTTTGAACATATACTCATCTAAACTCTTTGCAAAACTTTTTAAAAATATCAATTTAACAATCTACATGTTACATATACAAAAAAACAAGCTTGAAATCTTTCTTAAAATGATGCAATTAATTTATGAAAGTCCAAATGGCATTTGTAATACATTAAATTTTTTCAAAACAAATGCATAACCAATATTAGCGAATGCACCCAGATTTCATAACATGTAAATATAACATATATATACATATAACATATTTTCAAAGAAAGCAAGCAATTATGAAATTCAAACTAAAGGCATAGGCTTAGGAAACCTACCTCAAGGCACGCAGCTTTTTACGATGGCATCCCGAGACCGCTTCACCTACACACATATAAATTTTCATATATATATATATATATCCTTTGATCCAGGCACATATTCCCCGCGCCATGAGGAAACATGTTCAAGGATCATATGTATATATACATGTCTACCCATGTATATATATCTAGGCCTTTTTCGTCAACCACACGAACTCACCATGCGATGACCAACGCGCTACAAGATAATTTAATAAATCAATTCAAAACATAATAAAACATTCCCAAGATGCGAAATCAGACCTCGCTCCAAAGACACACTCAATTTCACTTATGAAAAGCCACTTTAATAATCAAATGCAGACTTAATCTTTTTGAAGACCACTTTCGCACCACACACGCAATTGAATAAATCAATAAAACCATTTATGAAACACTTGCAAATTAGCACCATAAAATTTTCACCAAAAACTGACCCGATTTCATATAAAAACACCACTTTAAAACTGAATCCAAAGCACAACCATACCAAAATATTTTTTTCGTTACTCAAACTATTTATAATTAAACTTTAAAGGTGCGCAAGAAGTTCAACATGCCAAAATAATACATTTCTCCTTCGAACCACATTTTTAATACACTCGCACCTTTATTGCTTTAGAAAATATTTCACACTTTCAAAACAAGGCTTGAAACACTTTTCAAGAAATACTACAATACGATGCGCATGACACACAACCATTTATTTTGTAGAAAAAGTCATTTTTAAAACATATACAAATTAAACTATTACCAAAACATTCTTTTCACACCTAAAATAATTAATTGAATGTTTCCAAGAATTCCCACAACAAGACCCTATGAAAACATAAACAATTCTAAAAGGAAACTCAATTCCATCACACATGCATGTCAAAATATTCGTAGAACACAATTTTCACCACCCAAAATAATTAAAGAACAAGCTAAATAAATTAATTTAGACAAAACCTTCATCAAACAGCATAAATAAATGAAATCATTTACCATTGGTGTCGAAAGCCCTAAATTTTGAAGTGAAGCACCAATCACGCACCAAACGCATCGCAAACAACACCAATTAACCCTAAATCAAGAAATCGAACACAATAAAAAACAAGGAAATCAAACTCCAAAATAAGATAAACTCAAACCCTTGCTAAGAGGGAAAAAAGGGGGTAACGAAGGGTAGGAGGGGCCGGCGCGGCTTCGGGCGAGGCAAGCGGGATGACCGGAACGGTTGCGGCAGGGGTCAGAGAAGTTTGGGAGGTTGGCTGGGCGGAGGGAGCCCGGCGTGGCCGGAAGGGGGTGGTGTCGGCAGGGAGTGTGGCCGGAGGGAGGCCGGCGTGGGCGTCGGCCGGAGAGGGAGGAGGCGCAGCGAGGGTGGCATCCAGAGAGGGAGGTGGCGCGGCGATCCGACGGGGAGAAGGGGGTGCAGCGTAGGGTTTGGTGTAGGGAAGAGGGGTAGCGTGACGGGGGGGGGGGGGGGAGGCGCGAGCGAGAGAGGGTGAGGGAGGAAGGAAAAAAGGAAAAAGAAGAAAAAATAAAATAAAATAAAAGAAAGTAAATAAATAAAATGAAATAAAAATAAATAAATAAAATGAAATAGAAATAAAAAATAATAAATAAAATGAAAAAAATGAAATAAAATAAATAAATAAAATGAAATAAAAATAAATAAATGAAATGAATAAAATGAAATAAAATAAATAAATAAAATGAAATAAAAAATAAATAAATAAAATGAATAAAATGAAATAAAATAAATAAATGAAATCTAAAAGAATAAACAAATTCCTAATTAAAATATTAACTAAAATAATAATAATAAAATTATTAACTGATAGCGGACACCGCGCACAGACTCATGCGCGGGGTCACACGCATTGTTGCATGTCTCAAAAACAACACATTCAATAACAAAAAATCCCTTAACAAAAATAAGGGGTTGTGCAGGGCGCGCATATGCTCACACGTTCGTATAAAAACGAGGTTTTCTTTTAATTTAAAACCGGTTCAAAACACAGTTCAAAAACGAGACCCAAAATAATTAAAATTAAATAAAGCATTGGGTCGGGGTGTGACAATTCTCCCCACCACAAAAAAATTCTGCCCCCAGAAAGTCGCCCAGTCGAACGAGGAATCAAACTCGAGTTTGAGATTGAACGAGGCCAACAAAATCACGAACATGGTATGAATTTTCACACCATCAGTTACACCCGACCAACTCTGAGGGAAACTGAGAAGAGAAGGACCATCAGGAAAAGAGGAGGGTTCTCCCCACCACAATAACCCGACTAGCACAACCGACATTGAGGCTCTTAGCATGAACTAACTCTGGAACTGCTAACTTGATCCAAGTGGGAACCGCCACACAGACCAAACCTCGAAAAAGGCATGACAAGATTCATGGTGTGTCTCCCCACCATTTAAGAACTGACTAGTTTAACCCAACCAGTATAAACCGACATGAGAACTTCCAATCCTAAACCAGAAACCACTGTGACATGAGAAAACCCACATAAGAATTCTACCAAATAACGAACTTAACTATGACTCATCACTTCCACAAGAGATGAGCAACTCCAAAATGAGCATGCATTAGAACAAAACGGGTCACTCTTGAGGAGGCGCAACTACTGGAATTTCCAAAAAGATGAGATCACCATGCCTTCTTACCACTACGGTGGGATATTCAATGAACAAATACTGCAACGAGAAAAAGAGACCTTTGCACCTCTTACAGAAAAACAGAACCTTCATAGACGAGGAAGATTGAACCAAGAAACTTAAACTATCCCTATTTTAGCACTGGAGACAAAATTTAGACCAATGTGACCCACACCCAACGATTCCAGACTGCGTGAAGAGCTTCACTCTGAGACCTGTGGCTGGAGCTCTGATGTCTTGAAGCATCTGCTGCCCCGCAGTCAGGAGCTGATATTTTCCTATCGAGACTCCTCCTGACGAAGCCACTAGCGGAGCCTCTCTATGTTTCCCAAATGGTCATATTGACGGCAAGCCTTCAGAGGATAATGAAAAGGCGACTTAAAGTACCCAAACCGAGCACACAAGAAGAAAACAAGGGGTGGTCCAACTAATAGAAGATGGAATTGACAAGAAGACTTGTCTGAGACGGGTTCCTCCGATTCACTCTCATCCCCAGATGGGGAACCTTCCCAAGCACCGAAAAGAAACGGTCCTGAAACCCTGGGTGAAAACCCCACACAAGAGAAACTTTAACTGATTCCACGATGCTACCTCTGGAGAAAATGGAATCAACCCCTTGGCATGTCCCATGTAGGCCTTACTCGACACCCACTAGTTCTGCAACTTTCCTCGCCTTTACTTCCTCAGTTATAAACCATCGGACGAGCGTCGCCTTAAACACCTTCCAAGACGCACCATCATGCAACAACGCTGGGATTATTTCCTCCACTAATCCAAAGTTGCACCTTCAAACAGACCCGAACCAACATGGACTCTCATAGCTTTGGGATTTCCCAATAACCTGAAAACACCCACGACTTCACCATTCCAGTCTACTACCTTCGATAGATCATGATCACCACGAAAGATGAACAACAACTGAAAAGAATTCAATTCCCCCACTCCACTAAGAGTCTAGGTAGAACCAATAACTAGAAGAGGCTCACTAGAAACTTCTGGGACTTTTCTTGGCAGCATACTCAAAACAAGAGGCACGAATCCGAATCAAAAGTTATCATAAATCAAAATTCCACACCACAATCACAAACAAAAGCTCAAACTCAAATCACTATTCCAACCACAATTCAGTACGTCAAATCCATGAACTCGCGAAAAGGAATACCCAACAAAAAAAGAGAACGCTAAACAATTCCTCGCTCACTTTTCTGAACATTTGAAAAAAAACCCTTTTTGAAAACCATTTTTCCGCAAACAAAACAACTTAAATATCCACCATTGGTATCCCATGAAGTCTCACACATACATATCCAGTGTGAGCTCAAGAACCCATCCACTCACATCACCAATTTCCCCACTTTCCACATGCGCACCTCAATGTATGTGATCACTCATAGGAATACTACGGGCCAATTGAAGACACTTCTCATTTCCAAAACAGACCATTAAGCACAAAGCACAAATTCCCAACCAACTTGAAAAATTCACTTATCATCAAAGAAATACATTTCCAATTTCCAAAACATTTTCCAAATCACATTCCAAAAAGTGTTACTGATATTCCAAAACAACATCCAAAACACCTCCCATTTTCCCTTTTGAAACCACACATTCGTTAAAAGAAAACAATTTCCATTTCAAAACCACTTTTCCACTCTAACACCACATTCCCATTTGAAACCACCTTCACAAAGATCCATTTTCATTTTTGTGTTCTACTCACACCAACCAAAACGATGGTCAAACATAACTCACATTAGAACATCCAAAAAAAATAAGGGACTAGTGGTTACACCAACCTGGTAACATGGCTTAGCAGGCTATGCTCCAAGGGAGCATCAACCACAGGAAGCATCTTAAATCGTGCACTTGGGTCGTACATGGGTCTCTACTGCAAGCAAGCTTGTCACATAACATCGGATCACTTCCCTTGTCATCCCTCATCCACACATACCAATCCAAAGAAGAAAATTCAAATCCCGGACTACCCCTAGAAACTCGAGTCTCGGGGCGGGAAAGGGTTCATGACGTCCTTCCCACACCTACCTCTCGATTCCCAACACACCTAATCACCAAGCAACCTGACACCCCAAATAATAAAGGCACCCTCTGATACCATTTTGTCACGAACCAGGCCGGTGAGTCATCTGACCCAGCGCCCGACCCGGTCTGCGACATGGCCCGAAGGGCGTTCCCGATCCCCACGGGCTGGCAACTAGTGCCGGGCATCAAAATAAACCAGTTGGGAATGATTTTACCCCAAGGGAAGGATGAATAAACATAAACTAAACAAGAAGATAAATAAAAGGTAAAAGAACTAAACAATGTGGTAGCGGAAAAAGGAATAAACAAAACGTGACATACCTCAGGTGACCCCGTGGATCACCACGGTACGTCAACTAAACTTGCTCCCAAGAGCGATCCAAGACTGAAACCTGCAACTGAAATGTAAAGTAGGCATGAGCACCGAGATGCTCAGTAGGAAAGCCAAAAATGTAACCACATCCTATTCCCCTTGCTTTAGTAGGAAATCTAGTCATGCCAATTTGAAAAATAAGATATAATAAAATAGTGTTTTCCTTCTTTTCAAATTCAAGTAACGAGTTTTCATTTTCAGGTAAAGCCTTATACTCCCACTAAATCTTTAAAATAGGTTTCAAGCATGCATTAACATTTCAAAATGAAAAGAAACGAGTTCGGGTTAAAATATGGTTTTCACAAACAAGAGATCAAGTATGAAACATCTGAAAAGAAAGTTACATCATTAGCAGCATGAAAAAAATGAGCACCATGGGTATTCCCTATAGGCATCTAGAACAAGTGGGAACCTAAAGACCTCGTACCTCAGTGAAACGTGGCTTAGAAGACCACGACCCTCAGAAAACGTGGCTTAGAAGGCCACGACCCTCAGAAAATGTGGCTTAGAAGGCCAAGACCCTCAAGAATTTCATATGTTTAGTTAGTGTTGTTGCGTCAATCCTGCTAGACAAACCGGGACGGACCCCTACCGTGTCATCTAGAATACTAGTCCGGGTCACCCACCCAGATACCCGGGTTTACCATTGTGCTCTATTCCAAAAAGGTGGTGAGCTTTTATCAAAAAAAGAGAAATGAATATCACACTTTCATTATCCTAAAAACACGCTAAACCTCTCACCACTGTTCTCCCTTCTTAAGAGCATCCCCCTCTTTCACATCACATAAATCATAAGCCCCATTACATAAAGCATATGCCCGAATATTTGGCACATATTCGTACACTCAACATACAAGTCATTTTCTAAAACCAAGGGGTTTGCCTTAGGAGGGGTTTTTTCCAATTTTACAGACCATTTCAAAGGGCCAAACAGGCTTTATGGTTTCACAAATAATAGTTTTCATTTTTGAACATATACTCATCTAAACTCTTTGCAAAACCTTTTAAAAATATCAATTTAACAATCTACATGTTACATATATAAAAAAACAAGATTGAACACTTTCTTAAAATGATGCAATTAATTTATGAAAGTCCAAATGGCATTTATAATACATTACATTTTTCCAAAACAAATGCATAACCAATATTAGCGAATGCACCCAGATTTCATAACATTTAAATATAACATATATATACATATAACATATTTTCAAAGAAACCAATCAATTATGAAATTCAAACTAAAGGAATAGGAATAGGAAACCTACCCCAAGACATGCAGCTTTTTACGATAGCATCCCAAGACCGCTTCACCTACACACATATACATTTTAATATATATATATATATATATCCTTTGATCCAGGCACATATTCCCCGCGCCATGAGGAAACATGTGCAAGGAGGATATGTATATATACATGTCTACCCATGTATATATATGTAGGCGTTTGTCATCAACCACACGAACTCACCATGCGACGACCAACGCGCTACAAGATAATTTAATAAATCAATTCAAAACATAATAAAACATTCCCAAGATGCGAAACCAGACCTCGCTCCAAAGACACACACAATTTCACGTAGGAAAATCCACATTAAAAATCAAACATAGACTTAATCTCTTTGAATACCACTTTCACCCCACACACGCAATTGAATAAATCAATAAAACCATCTATGAAACACCTTAAAATTAGAACCATAAAATTTTCAACAAAAACTCACCCGATTTCATATAAAAACACCACTTTAAAACTGAATCCAAAGCACAACCATACCAAAATATGTTTTTCGTTACTCAAACTATTTATAATTAAACTTCAAAGGTGTGCAAGAAGTTCAACATGCCAAAATAATACATTTCTCCTTCGAACCACATTTTTAATACACTCTCACCTTGAGTGCTTTAGAAAATATTTCACACTTTCAAAACAAGGCTTGAAACTCTTTTCAAGAAATACTACAATACGATGCGCATGACACACAACCATTTATTTTGTAGAAAAATTCATTTTTAAAACATATACAAATTAAACTATTACTAAAACATAATTTTCACACCTAAAATAATTAATTGAATGTTTCCATGAATTCCCACAATAAGACCCTATGAAAACACAAACAATTCTAAAAGGAAACTCAATTCCATCACACATGCATGTCAAAATATTCATAGAACACAATTCAGACCACCCAAAATAATTAAAGAACAAACTAAATAAATTAATTTAGACAAAACCTTCATCAAGCAACATTAATAAATGAAATCATTTACCATTGGTGTCCAAAGCCCTAAATTCTGAAGCGAAGCACCAATCACGCACCAAACGCATCGCAAACAACACCAATTAACCCTAAATCAAGAAATCGAACACAAAAAAAACAAGGAAATCAAACTCCAAAATAAGATAACCTCAAACCCTTGATAAGAGGGAAAAAAAGGGGGTACCAAAGGGTAGGAGGGGCCGACGCGGCATTGGGCGAGGCAAGCGGGACGGCCGGTGCGGTTGCGGTAGGGGTCAGAGAAGGTCGGGAGGTCGGCTGGGCGGAGGGAGGATGGTGTGGCCGGAAAGGGGAGGCATCGTCAAGGAGAGCGGCCGGAGGGAGGCCGGCATGGGCGGCGGCCGGAGAGGGAGGATGCGTAGCGGCTAGAGAGGGAGGAGGCGCGGCGATCCGACGGGGAGAAGGGGGTACAACGTAGGGTTCGACGTGGGGAAGAGGGGTAGCGCGATGGGGGGGGGGGAGGCGCGAGCGAGAGAGGGTGAGGGAGGAAGGAAAAAAGGAAAAAAAAGAAAAAGAAAATAAAATAAATTAATATAAATAAATAAAATGAAATAAAAATAAATAAATAAAATGAAATAGAAATAAAAATAAATGAATAAAATGAATAAATTGAAATAAAATAAATAAATAAAATGAAATAAAAATAAATATATGAAATGAATAAAATGAAATAAAATAAATAAATAAAATGAAATAAAAATAAATAAATAAAATGAATAAAATGAAATAAAATAAATAAATGAAATCTGAAAGAATAAACAAATTCCTAATTAAAATATTATCTATAATAATAATAATAAAATTATTAACTGAGAGCGGACACCAAGCACGGTCTCACGCGCGGGGTCGCGCGCATGGTTGCGTGTCTCAAAAACAACACATTCAATAACAAACAATCCCTTAACAAAAATTAGGGGCTGTGTAGGGCGCGCATATGCTCGCGCGTTCGTATAAAACGAGATTTTCTTTTAATTTAAAACTGGTTCAAAACACAGTTCAAAAATGAGACCCAAAATAATTAAAATTAAATAAAGCATCGGGTCGGGGTGTGACACTTGTTTTATGGATTCCAAAATAGTTTGGTACTAACACATTCCTCTTATTGAGTTTTCATACAAATATTGTTTTCAATCAAGAAATTTGATGGATTCATAGGAATACCTAAATTAAATGAAGTGTTGAACTCCTACATGATAGGATGAATTTGTAGACGAAAACATGTTGGTACAAGGACATGATGATTAAATTTAAGAGAAATTTGGCGGTATTTTGTAGCACATCAAGAAATACCAGTGTCGATAGAAAAGTTATAATTAAAATAATTGGATAAATACTTAATAAAATGTTAGTGAAATGTTATTATTATGAATTTATTCATGGAATATGGTAATGATATTTTGAAAAAACAATGTTAATCAAATCCAATGGTATATTATCCGCCTCATGATTTCTGATCATGTTGAGATGACACCTTATCACTTTGAACTTTCACAAAACCTATTTAAAGTTAATAATATGTTCGATGAATCTATCATGTGTAATCTATACCTAATAAATCATATTTATTAATTTAAAATGATATACCTATAGGTCATGATCTCTCATTTGAAGAAAAATAGTTGAGATCTGGGGTCCTCAAGACAATGTTCTATAAAACAGAACTACTTTCATAGTTAACGTTCATCGGATGAATTAGAAGTTTAAAGATTCTACTTGGGAAGCTGATGATGTAATGAAAAATGATATAGTAATTTCTTTATTATACTTCTGTACTTTTATGGTATAAATTCAATATAATGGGGCTAAAATGTAACACCCCTATATTTTATGATATATTTTTCTTCAAATAAATCAAATTTCTATGATATATTGTGATATAAGAAAAATCAAGTATAAATGAAAATTAATATTGTGTAGAATTTTAACTTAGCTATTACATTAGAGGAATGAATATTAATAGCAACATTTTTAAAATTTATTATAATGGTTTTAGATAAAACAAATATGTTGATAACTAATTTCCAATTTTTTTAGTGAATTCGTTTTAGGTTTTAAAAACATGTTTTCATCAAAAATGGTTTTTATTTATTTTTCTAAGAAACACGATACATAATTTAATGAAATTTTATAAATTTCATTTGATAAAAATGATATCATTTTTTTAAATCAATATATAAAAATTATCTTAGGATAAAATTTTGATAATTTTCTAGAAGGTTAGATTTTTCAATGAATACTGAAAATGAAGGTTTTTAGTGGAAACGATATTTTACATTCATGTTATTAAGATGTCACATTATATAAAACATTTTAAATTAAATATTTTTCTTGATTTCATTAAATTATAATAAAATTAATAGTATCCAAAATGGAATTGATGAATTTTTACAAAAAACTATATTTTGTTAATTTATTTAAAATTCATAAGAATCATAAATATTGTAAAGTTAATTTAATATGGTTTCAAATATCAACCTTGGACTATTTATGGGATAATTTTTCTTCTAGGGTAACATTAAAGACCCCTAAAGAGTAAAAATATTCTATATTGTATTAATTATCAAAATTATAAATGGGGATTTAAAGTTAAAAATTAGGGATCAAAAAATCACTTAATCTTATCTAAATATAAGTATATAGAATAAGTTTTTCTTATATTTATATTATATACTAATAATTTCAATTTGGATCCAATTTATTTTAAAAATCAATTTATATAAATTTAATAATTTATGTAATTCCAATAGTTCCTCTCCCATCACTTAAAAATCGAAACGTCTTCACCTTATTCCGTACACCTTTTGAGTCTTTTGGAGAATCTAATACATACCATTATAAATTCTAAATATCTATTACAACATCCTATATCATATTTTTTTTTTCAAAATACCATCCTTATAATACATAATGTGTAATCATAAAGTGTTTTCTTAATGAGGAGGTACAACTCTTAACTATGTACTTTAAATTTTAATTATTTTTATACATACACTAAATATATGGTATAAAATATAATATTATTACAAATGTTTCATATATATACTTATATATTATAATGAATTTGGGAAAACCATTTTCTGCCTCTTTTCCATCCAATAGAAAGCAAATACATCGCTTATTCTTATGTATGGATTACAGTCCCCACGTAGTGGTGTAAATCATTTTTAATCACCACATTTCATTGAAAGTCATTATAATGATTTTAAATATAATATTTTATATTTATGAAATAATTATTATTTTTATTATAATATCATATCTAACATTTTAACTTTTCATCCGTTGGAAAACCATAACCTCACTCTTGTGTACGTGTGGGCTACCACATCAATTAAGTAACGTGATTTGTTTTTCATTTCCGATTTTAATCAATGATAATAAAGATATATTAAATGATTATATATGATATATATGATGTAATAATAATTTTTTAATGGTGAATAATTACTATTTTTTTCATTCATTCAAAAGTGAAAACAACATTCATGCATACATATGGCCTTCCGTCTCCATGAACATTGTAATTCATTTTTCTATCTATATCTTTTTTGGAAGACTATAAATAAATAAATATATTTATATATAATTAAAATATTTTATATTGATATCATGATTAACATTTTTAGCATTATAGAAGAATGATAACATTACAAGGACCGGATCTACTGAATCAAAATTCTCCTGAAAAATGAAACAGTCAAAACCTAGAAATAATGATTTTAATAAGGAATTTTTAATTAACAGATGTTTAAATGATTTAATTGGATAATATATAGTATTATAGGTATTACTGGTATAAAATTATAATGAAATTATATTTATTATACCAGAGCCTGAAATGGATTTTAATATGAGTGAAACACAAGGTAAGAGATTTATGGTTCAATGTCATTTTTTATCGAGATTATTTAGGGTTAAGTATTTGATGATTAAATTTGATAATATAACTCTTAATAAAATAATTTAATTTAATATCATATATTTATTTCTAGATATTATGTTTTTTCATTAATAGTAACATTCTTATGTATTAAAGTGGAAGAAAGATATTTTTGAAAATTTTATTTTATTACTCTCTTCAATAAAATTTTTTTCTTCCATATATATATTTTAAAAAATCAGGAATTTATTTAACACACTATTATGATTTATTGAATTAATTTTTACACAAGAATTATTTTTTGTAGAATTTTATGAAATGGAATCATCATGTCATTCTTGACATAAGGGTTTTTTGTCTTTTAAACAAAAACATGAAGAGAATACTTGTTTTATTATGCAAGAATTTATTTAAATTTACAAAAACCATGACCACTCAATGTTTCAATGATTTATTTATATATTTCAAAGGTTATTTTAAATGTTAATTATTTCCTTAATATATTTAAAAAAAATTTATGTCAAATAATTGGTTCCAAAAAGAAAATGGTGTGTTCGTGAAAAAAATTTCTAAGGAATATTTTAAATTACTTTTCATCTATGATGACATCTGTAATGGCCCAGACCCTTCCGGTCCATTACTTTTCCAAATTTCTAGTTTTTAGAGTGTCCCAGGGACCATTAGAGACTCATTAAAGAGTTTGTAAGAAATATGGTTCCACAAAATGGTTCCACTGAAATGGTGGCACTTTAGCAGCCGCACACTTAAATGGTGGCACTGTTATGGTGGCACCGTTATCGGGTCTCACAAAACGGTGTCCCACCCTTAGTTCTTTCCCAGTCTTTGACTTTTTCCAGTTCTAACCCTATAATGTATCTTTGGACATAAAATAGTTTTAATAACCCTTTTAAATCTATTTAAAGACCATAAAATATATCTAAATTCCCCCAAGATTCGTGCATCCATTAACATACCAAAATGTGTGGCTTTTTCCTCAGTTTCATACAATTTTAGGAGTGTCTAGCTTCAGCCCTATTATGTGGGTTTTTTTCGTTTTAAAGGAATCCCTTTAACATACAACCATTATCTCCACCTCTTCGAGTAGAATAATTAACTAAAAATTAATTCCATCATGTGTAACCATCCAATAATGCTGTGAAACAACAAAATTGCTTTAAATACATTCAAGATTTCCTATCCCATAACTCTAGGATCTCACCTTTTATCACTCGTAGTATGTTTCTTCTTTTTGTATGGTCTTTCTTTCTTCCATTGGAGCATAAGGAGACCCTCTTCCCATGGCTAATTGTTCACCCATGCTAAAGCCTTTCCTACTCACTCTTGGTGTCCTTGGATTTATTCTCTACATGTTTCACATCCCCATTTCTTGGAGCGAGGAGAAAACTTCGATCGTTTATCATCCAGGTTGGGTCTTCCTTTGTCTCTCTTTATTTTATATCATGAGGGGTGGGTATGATAATGTATCATCAGTGTATTGAGGAAACCCAATCAAAAAAAATATAATAAATGGTTTATAAAAAATTAATGCGGGTGTTTGACGATGATACTGTACTCTTTTATCTTCCTTCTTATGTTGTGAATTGTTTGGGCTTATGCTCAGTGAAAATAGTGGTGGTTGGATATTCTTTCATGTACATTAATGAACCTCTATTATTTTTTATAAGCTTGTGATATAATGGATGTAACATGGAATATAGTTAATCAGGTAAACTTATTTGATTAAATGGATGAACCGTGAACAATAATTCTTCTGTGATCACCCTTGTTAACCAAACAAAAAGATGAAACTAGATAAATGGTGTAGTTAAATATGAATATGTTCTTGTTTTGTTTTGCTAACATGAGTGGATATTATTTTGATACTTTTTGGTTGACATGATTGGGGATGGGATCCCCTATTGTTCAATTGTTGGTTTGTGGATCTGATACCGTGTGGGTCCCTATTTTGGGGCTTTGTTTGGTTCTAGTACTTCGAGGGATTTCACAAATCCCCTTTTTGTTGTAACATTACAAGAGAACTGGGTGTGAATTGTTAAATTACGGCTTGGATGTTTTTCCTTAGATTGTGTCTATGTATGTTAGTTTACCAGTAGTGAAGAATTATTTAAATAGAATCACTTGAATATGATAAAAAGAATGAGTTCAATGGGGAATTGTTTTCCAAGAATGAGTTGTGTTCTCTTTGGGTGTGTTGTGATTTTTATGAATGAATAGGAACAAGAGTGTTTGTGTATAGTCTGGTTTTGGAACCATTAGGTTGGGTTGAGTTCTTTCCCACCTATGTGTATAAATTTAGTTCTTTTGTTTCTTATTTGCATCCCACTCACATTGAACACATCACGACGAAGATCCCCATTTCAAGGGGGGTGGTGTTTTTCCAACACTCCTACGAGTGTCTGGTTATTAGCTACTTTTCTCCTTTTTCTCCCAAGTATCCCAAGACTCTTCGGGTAGTCTGTGATAGCCTGAGGTCCATTATATCCCAAGATTCTTTAAGAAAGCTATGTTCTAGCGGTTGGACCAGGTGTTTGGGGTATGGACTGTTTTCCATGT
Source organism: Viscum album (assembly GCA_963277665.1). NCBI lineage: Eukaryota > Viridiplantae > Streptophyta > Magnoliopsida > Santalales > Viscaceae > Viscum > Viscum album. The sequence goes on along the minus strand of OY728165.1, from coordinate 462,078,878 downwards.
GTCTTCAGGAAGAGGCCCAGGAGTCTTCGGCCATAATAGTGGTTATTTTGGACCATGTGTATGAAGGTGGGGATGTGTGTGGTTATTGTTTCTTAGGTGTCTGTGGGTAGGATATGTGGTTGTGGGGGTCGAAAATGTTGTCATTGGGGTGGTAGTGGGACTTCAGTGATAAATGGGGGGGGGGGGCTGATGCATAGGATGTCTTAAATAACTAGTGGGGAAGTGGTGCGGGGTACCTAAACATCGATGTGTTATTACTAATACTTTACATGACTTGCATTATTTGGTGATTGTGCCTTGGTGAGGTTTTGGTGGATAGTTTCCTTGTTAGGTGATTTGGTTATCTCCTTTTCTCATGGGGCATTAGTATGCCTCCCCACTTGTGCAAGAGAGATTTTGGTTTCCCCTTCTGAGTAAAACTTTGTACTCACCCTACGTATATGAAACTATTTTTAGGTTTCTTGGAGGAAATTATGGAACATGTGGGTCCATACTACATTGGATGTCAGGAAAATTTTATTTACTGTTTATATCCTTTTGGTGCATTCCTTTTGGAGGTTTCTTGTGCCTTGTTTGGGGTTATATTTGAACATGCATATATGAATGGGTTTTGGCTTTACTTTTACCTTCAGTTTTCAGATTTTTTTAGGATTTTTACCATCGTATTTCCCAATAATTATAAAAAAAGGGTAATTTCTTCCATATCATGTGTGATTATATACCCTTGGTTCTTGTCTCCACTCTGAGGTCTATTGAAGGTGGGACCCAGGGGTCATTATCTCTCCTTCAACTTGAGGAAGGAAGGATCCGACATTTTGTTGTCCCTTCCATCATCTTGGTCAAGGTGGGTCATGATAGAATGGTATCAAAGGAAATAGTTGAGAGATAGGATGGATTTAATAGTTTGGAATAGTAATGATTGTATGGGAAGGTTGAGAAATAGTGTTACAAAATCATGGTGTGTGAAATAGGCCAGGGAATACCGGTTTGGACGTAAGATTTTAGGCCCCACCTTGATCCAATTCAATGGCTCAGGAAAAACTGAATAACCAAGTGATGCAACACTAATTGTAGAGTAGAGACCCTAGGAAAGATATATACATTATAATGACTTCAGTTCTTGTGTGTTCTAGTAATTTATTTAAATAACATGTTTAAGAAAAATTTAAAAGTAATATTCTACACTACTCTGGCTTAGGCATTCCTTATTTACCTTGTAGCTATGACACCCGGATGACGACCATGATGAGTGTGGGAGATAGAGGACCAGAAGGCTGATCTGGCTAATCAGAAAAGGGATGATCTAGAGGAGGAGGACATCCATTGGTAGAATACATTTTGTGATTTTTAGCAACACACCCTTGGGAAGTACGAGGGAAGAATCTCATACATGGAGACTGAAAGCTGGCTCAAGGAGCTGGTGATATCATTCAGCTTGATCTGGGCCCCGACATAGTACATGGTTCCTTTGGTCGTAATCTAGATGCAGGGAGTGGTGAATCAGTGGTGGATTCTCTATCTCATGGAGAAGAGTGTGGCAGAGGTTTCATGGACTGACTTCGAGAGGGAGTTTCGGGCGGAATACCTATCTTCCACGATGAAGGTTGAGAAGAGGTAGGATCTACTATGCCTTCTGTAAGAGAATATGTCAGTGAGGGATCTGGGGATCAAGTTAAAGGTTCTCGTTCGTTTTTTTTCCAGACCTATTTCAATATGGGGAGTCATGGGTGAGACATTTAGAGGAGGAACTTTGACCATCTCCTCAGTATGATGTTACTCCCATCTCTCTACCGATGTACTTGGAGGTCTAGTAGAAGACTGAAGTGGTGCAGAGGATGCACACACTAGGAGGTGGACCACGATAGGGGAGCGAATTGGGATCGTCAAAGGGGAAGGGATTCAACCGCTTGCCTCTAGTTTTAGGCCCTTCTAGGTTTCAGCCAGTGGGGATGAGGCCCCAACAGTTCTAGTTTCGATCTCCGTATCATTGCCATTTCATTGTGGTCCGAGGACCGATATTTTCCATTTTTGGCAGCCTTGGGCACCTTCAAAATCATTTCCCAGACTGAGCGCATTATAATGGGGGTGGGTAGTTCTAGCACCCCCTTAGTAGCCACAATTTCTAACAAGGCTTATTCAACAGAAGAGAGAGAAAGATCCCACCCCTTTGGGTGTAGACATCGTAGGTGGAGGCCGACCTCAGGGTTCCCCTCAGGGTCCTTGACCGTGGTGTGGTCGAGGAGTCGGCCAACAGCCGAGTTGTAGAGGATTTGGGCGTTGATAGTTTCACGCCACAATGGTTTCAATTCAAGCATGGAAAAAAGTCATTGATTGTACGATTATCTTGTTTAGAAGTCTTGCATGTGCCATGTTTTATTCAAGAGCTTCAAAATATTTTCTTTCAACTATTTTAGCCCATGCTCTCGGTCTAGATGTAGTGAGACTTCACATGCCCCTAGTTTTGAGTACGCTAGTCGGGGGTAAGTCCAAATATTCTTATGTTTTCCATGGATGAAGTCTATTGTTGGGGCTACATCAATGTAGCGGGGACCTTATTTTTTCTAGATGCAGCCGTATAATGTCTTTCAAGGCATCAACATGATGTTCTCTTTGTGTACCTTTACCCAATTCTTCTAAAGAAGGGTCATGTTTTCAGATATGGGCATAAAACATGTGACATTTTTCAATGAGCGGGGTTTCCAAGTGGGCAGCTAGTGAGTGGATCCCCTCATTTCCTTTTTAGTTGAGATATCAGTGTAGTCGACAGAGGTAGAGATGTTTGATATCCCATGGGTCATCAGTGAGTTTGTAGACATCTTACATGTAGAGGTGCTAACTCTACCACTTCAATGCGATGTTGAGTTTAGGATATACTTGCATACCATTTCCTGTCCAATTTTGATGGAACCCTATCAGATTACACCTTCAGAGTTGTGGGAGTTAAGGATTTAGATTCACGATATAAGGAAGAATGGTTTTATCTGACCAAGCATGTCACCATGTGGTGCTCTAGTATGGTTTTCATACAAGGAAGATAGTGGTCTCAAGATATGTATAGTCTACCGAAGGCTGAATCAGGTGACCATCACAGACTTTTATCCACCCCCCAAGGATCAATGAACTTTTTGACTAGTTGATGGGAGCATGTTGGTTCTACACGATCGACCATCTATTAGGATATTTCCAGTTGAGGGTGACATATCAAAGACTATTTCCTAGTACAGGCATGGGTATTTTGAGTTCATGGTCATGTTGTTTGGAATTATGAATTCACCAGCTATGTTCATGGGCTCATGAACTAAATTTTTTGCGAGTATGGAGTTCTATTAATAGTCATGTTTATCGACGACATCCTGATTTACTAAAGATTAGAGAAAGATCAGGCAGAGTAATTGAGGATGATTTTATAGGTCCTCTGACCACACCATCTCTATGGGAAGTTGTCCAAGTGCTTGTTATGGACACAAGAGGTGCACTTCCTAGGACGCGTGGTGTCCTGTAAGGTAATAGAAATAGGCCCATCGAAGGTCGAGGTAGTTGATTCATTGGTATCACCCAAGAACATAGAAGAGGGTTGTAGTTTCCTGGGTCTAGCAGGTTACTACTGGTGGTTCGTTCCCAATTTCTACATAGTTTCATCACCATTGATAGATTAGACCAAGAAAGAACATGATTTTATATGGAGTTTGTATAGATAGCCATCCTTCATCTATCTGAAGGGGAAGTTGTATTTTTCCCCAGTGTTGAGGTTTCTAGAAGATGGGGTTGCATTTAAAGTGTTCAGTTATTCTTCAGGACTAGGATTGGTGTATGAGTTGATACAATAGTGAGCAGTGATCTCTTATGGGTCTAGGAAGATGCATCCTCATTAATATTAATATAACACCCATGAACATGAGCTCGCGGTGGTTGTGTTCATGCTGAAGTTGTTACGGCATTACCTCATTGGGCAGCGCTTTGTGGTCTTCATGAATCATAATAGATTGAGGTATAAATTCTCCCAGCATGACCTAAACATATGACATCATAGGTGGATAGAGTTCCTTCCTGGATACAACATTGAGATTTATTACACCTCAGAGAAGGGTAATGTGGTAGAAGAAGCCCTGAGCAGGAATTCACAGAAGGATACTATTCGAGAATTAGCTAATACATGGAAGGAGATGACAAAGTTTGCTGTCATGAACCTGGATGCAAGGGTAGAGGATGATAGTGGATGAGTCTCAATCGGGGGACTTAGAGGCTGAAGTGATGCACGATCATGTTAGCCAGGGCAATGCTCTAGAATGATGGCAGGAAGGCAGACAACATCAGATGATGTTTCATGGAATGTTGTTCATCCCAGTAGGAATGCAAGAGATTTTTAATTGTGAGTTCCAAAACTCACCACTGGCTATACAAATAAGTGTTTCCATGTTGTATCGAGGCATGATGGGTCAGTTTTGGTGGCCCAGGGTGAAGCAAGTAGTGGAAACCTTTTTAGTGAAGTTTATCATGTGTCAAAAGGTGATGGTTGAAAACCACAACCTAGAAGGTTGGTTTCTAACTTTTGATTTCCCCGAGTGGAAGTGGGACGACATCTCAATGGATTTTGTCATGGAACCACCCAGGGTTCAAGGAGGCTACTATGATATCTGGGTAGTGGTGGACTGGTAGACGAAATCACCTTACTTCTTAGAAATCAAGGAATCAAGTGCTGTGGACTCCTTAGAATAGAGGTATGTGGATGAGGTTGTACCATTCATGGAGATCTAAGTTCCATAGTCTCAGATCAGGATACATAGTTTACCACATGGGTCTATAAAGGATTTCAACATGCTGTTGTCACCCAACTATGCCTCATCACTACTTTCCACTCCCAAACAGATGGGAAGACAGAGTGGACCATCCAGATAATAGAGGATCTACTACAGGAATGTGTTCTGGCCTTTGGGGGATCATGGGTGTGACACTTGCCTCTTGTAGAGTATTCCTACAATAGATTATATCACTCTACCATTAGCATGGCTCCATTTGATGACTTTTACGTGAGACCATGTCCCTCACCATTGCATTAGACAGTGGTCGGGGAAGCAGGTGTTCTTGGCACTGAGGTAGTACACAACACAACAGAGAAGGTTCACCTTATACGGGAGATAATGAAGGTGGAATAGGACTAGCAGAAGTAGTATACCGATCATAGGAGGATACCCATGGTGTTAGAGGTTGTGGAACACATGTTCATGAAGGTCTCCCCATGGTGTGGGAAACTTAAGTTCTTTAAGCTCTCTTCCTAGTTCATCAGACCCTTCGAGGTGTTGCGGCAGGTTGGAGATGTGGCTTATCAGATGGTGCTACCACCACCGCTACTGAGGGTTCATGGAATCTTCCATGTGTCTCAGATCCTTTGGTATCTACATTATGATTCAAACATCCTCAACTAGGTAGTGTTGGATATCGAGGATGATGAAACATTGGTGCAGAGACCATTGAGTATCGACTATTTGAAGGATAAGGTGCTTCATTGGTGAACCATTCGCTTGGTTTGTGTGTTATGGATGAATGGTGGCCCCTAGAAGAGTTCCTAGGAACGTTAGACACGACTGCACGCCCAGTACCTAGAGCTGTTTTGTGTTTTGTTTGGTGTTGTTTTTTTCATGAAGGTGACGTATTGCTTTACTTTTTCAATTATGATATGGGATGTTTCACTTGTTCTCTGAATATGTGTGACAATTTATAACCGTGGGGAGGGGATGACCTGTTCCCCAATAAAGACACATTAATGTGGATGTTTTTAAACACATGAAGGTGAGTCAGTGCTGCCAAAAGAGAATATTATATTGACCCAGAGGAAGGGAATCCATAATCCATGTGACTGAACGGTATGAAATTTACATGTTGGTGTGGTTTCTTAAGATAGGGGAGCATTAGTGGCTTTATAGTTGACCAGTATGAGGGAGAGGTGTTCCTATTTAACCAGGAGGTTTACTCTTGATAGGTATCTTACAAGGTTGTTGTTCAGACCCCTCTCATTTCTTAAGGTTTACTCTTAGATTTTCAAGGTTGAGAATAGTTTAAGTGGTATCTGATGTAATGGCCTAAACCCTCTTGGTCAATTATATTTTCCAAATTTCTGGTGTTGGGGGTGTCTTGGGGACCATTGGTGACAAATTAAGGTGTTTTCCAAAAACTCGTTTCCACCAAATGGTTCCATCGAAATGGTGGCACCGTGATAGTGGAACTAAAACAGTGGCACCAAAGTAGTCACACCATCACAGTCAGACACCAAAAAAGTGGAACTCATTACGGTGTTCCACCGAACCAGTGGCACCATTACGGTGGCACCGTGATAGTGGCACCATTATGGTGTCTCACTATACACTTTCCCACCCTTTGTTTTTCTTCCAGTTTCGGAATTTTTTCATTTCCACTATCATAACGTATATTTTGATGTAAATGTTTTTTAATACCCATTTAAATGGCATTTAAATCCCATAAATGATATCTAAAATCTCCCAAAATCTGTGTGACCCTTAAATTATCAAAATGTGAGGCTTTTACCTCGGTGTCACACCCTTTCCCGTGTTTCCATATTCACCCCTATTACATGGGTTTTTTTCTTATTTAATGGAAACCCTTTAACTCATAGTCGTTATCTACACCTCTTCATTAACAAATATCAAAGAAAAATAAGTTCCATCAGGTGTAACCAAATTATTGTGTGGTGAAACCATGATCTTCCTTTAAATACATTCAAGATTTCATATCTCGTAACTCCATGATCTTGAATTTTATCACACGAAGTTTCCTACTTTTTCGTGGCTGGTCTCTTTTCCTTACCTTGGTGAATTTGGATATCTTATTCCTGAGTCTAGTCTTGCAACAGTTCTAGAGACTTTCCTACTCACTCTTCGAGTCCTTGGTGTTCTTCCACAACAAGTCGTGCATTCTCAATTTTTTGAGTGTGGAGAAACCTTCGATCAGTAATCATCTAGGGATGGTCTTCCATTGTCTCACTTTACTATATATCATGCAGGGTGGGTATGATAATGTTTCCGTGAGGTGTGGATGAAAAAAAACCTTAAAAAAGATAATAAATGGTTTATAATGAATTAAGAGGGATGTTTGTTGATAATTTTGTACTATTATATATTTGTTTATTTGTTGTGAATTGTATGGGCGTATACCCACAAAAAATTGTGATCGTTGGATATCCTTTTTAAGCATGAATGAACCTCTATTTTCTATATATGTTTTCTATTGTATGGATGTAACATGGAAACTAATTATTCAAAAAAACATTGGATGATTAAATGGATTCCCAATGAACAAGAATCCTTGTGTGATCACCCCAGTTTAACAAATATAAAGATGAAAGATGATAAATAGTATGGTTAAATATTAAAACTCACTTTTTTATTTTTGTTATAAGCACAACTATTCTTCTTGATACTTGTGGGATGATGTGTAAAGGGATGGGATAACCTATTTTTTAGTTTTTGGTTTGTGGATCCGAGACAATGTGGGGCCATATGTTAGAGCTGGGTTTGGTTCAAGTACATCGAGGGATCTCCCAGACCCCTTTTGTTTTTGTAACTTTATAAGAGAACCAGCTGTGAATGCTTAAATTACTACTCTACTATTTTTCCTTCCTTGGAATGTTTCTATGTCATTTAGTTGCTCGGTTGTGATGAATTATTTAAATGTAATTAGATGAATTTGATAAAAATAATGGGATCAATGGGGAATTGTTTTCCAAGAATGAGTTTTAATTTGGTTGTGGCTATTGGGATTTTGTATGAATGAATTTTAAAAAGGGTGTCTGTGTATGGGATGCCTTTTGAACACTTAGGTTGGGATGAATTATTGTCTACATATGTGTATAAATATAGTTCTTGTGTTTCTTATTCCCACCTCACCCACATTGAGCAATTCATGCTGAAGACCACCATTTCATGGGGGAGGGTGTTTTCCCAACACTCCTATGAGTGGCTGGTTATTATATTCTTCTCTGCTCCCTCTCCTATGTAGCCAATGACTCTTCATGCAGTCTGTGATGACTTGAGGTTCATTAGAGCCAATGATTCTTCAGTTCGAGTACATTGTGGTGGTTAGACCAGGTGTGTGAAGGAAATATTGGTTCCCAAGTGTCTTTAGGATGAGGCCCAAGTGTCTTTGGTCATGACAGTGGTTGTTGTGGCACATATGTCTATGGGTGAGGATAGGTGTCTGATTGTTGCAGCCTAGGTGTCTGTGGGAAGGATGTGTGAATGCGTCGACCCAAAAGGTTGTCATTAGGGCGGCTGTGGGACTGCAGTGAAAAATGGAGGGGGCGGTCTGACACTTAGGATGCCTTCAATAACCAGTGGAAAGGTGGTGTGGGGTACCCAAATATCAATATGTTACTACTAATACTATACATGACTTGTGTTATTTGGGGAGTGTGACTTGGTGAGTGTTGGGTGGATAGATTCTTTGGTTATCTCCATTTCTCACGGGGCATTACAATTCCTCTCCATATGTGCATGAGAGCTTTTGGTTTTCCCTAAAGAGTATACATGTATACTCACCCTATGTATACAGAACTATCTTCAGGTTTCGAGGAAGATTTCGGGGATCGTTCCAGACTATACTAGCTCAAACGTCGAGAAATTTTCTATTTCAATTTATTTTCATTTGGTACGTTCCCTTTAATTTTTTATTGTACCTTTTTTGGGTTTATGTTTTAACATGCATATGGGAATGGGTTTTGTCTTTACTTTTACATTTAGTTTTTGGAGTTGTTTGGGTTTTTACCATCTTATCTCCCGATTCTATTAAATAAAAGGATAATTCCTTCCATATCACATGGGATTATATACCCTCGGGGCTAGTATTCACTCCAAGACCAATTGAAGGCGAGACTCAAGGGTCATTATCTCTCCTTCAAAATAAGTAAGGAAGGGTCTAGCGGTTTTCTGTCCCTTCCCTTATCTTGGTGAAGGCGGGTCACGACCACATCCTATTATGTTACGTATCATTTAATAGGGTCATGATTCAATTATTACATCTAATTTAATTATTTGGTTGGATTGCGATGATGAAAATTTAATGTTGATTCTATGAAACTTGTTTCATTCTTTATATTTAATTATGCTACGATGAAACCATTATGGATAATATTTATCTCCACATGCTATGTTGTCATGAAATACTTAAGATGAACATCTCCATTCCATAGGTTATTTTATGATGAATGTTTTATGGTCTTATCAAACATGTATATAGTATTTTAATTATATTATGGGTGTTTATAGAATTATATATCCTTCTAGAGTATTGGGTAAAATTGATATCTCATGATATAAGAAATAGTGGAATGGGGAGTGAACCTAGTTCACTAAGAGACTATTTCCACTATGATAGCCTTTTCAATGAACATTGACTCAGGATACAGTAGGTGTACGAACCCAGGTTTTTTTATAAGTTATGAAACCCTTATTTTTTTAGTTCAAATGCCATATTATGACCTCATGTTAGTGAACAAAATGATCATGATTGTTTTAGAGGTTTTTTAGTTTTTTATGGAGCCCAAAACTATTTTTATTAGCCTGTTTTAAGAATAGAACATGGTTAGTGAAAATCATGTGGGGCAGACTACATGGTTTGACTAAACCATGTAAGTCTTGATAAAGGGGATGTAAAAGTCACATGATTTGAGGAAACCATGTGGGAGGAGGATCATGCCCGTGAGACTAGTCTGTAGGTTTTACAGAAACATGATAGAGTCTTAGTGGCCAGTTTCCACAAAGTTTATAAACTATGTAGGAAAAACTAGAGTGTTCCCCTTGTCACAAAAGAAGTTAATTGTGGTTGGTGCATAGTTTTGTAAACTGTGGGCCTAAACTATGCAGCCCATGTATTTTTGTTTTTATAATAATTTTATGTTTAAAATAAAATATTTTATTGAACCTAAAATAGTATTTCACTTTTCCTCCTAGAATAGGAAATTCATAAGACATCTCCTCAGGTGGCTATAAAAGGATTTGATCCGAGTCCTCTGTCTGATCTCAGATTTGAGATCGATTTGTCTCATAAAATCCACCTCATTATGATCTAAATTATTTTTTAGGAATCCTCAATTCTTCTAGCTATCGATTGCGTAATCTGGATTTAGGATCATATGACTTATTTTATTTTTCATCATCCATTCTCCAAATTTCTATTAAACCAGGTTAAATGGGGACTTGATACTGGATGAGCACACATCTCTCAGAAAATGGTCTATGGTCTATACTTTTCTTTCAGCTTTTAGAGCTTTATAGAGCTATCACATACTATACTGTCTACCCAACATTCCAATGTGGAACTAAAATTGAACCAGCTCATTGAATTAAATGTAATATGACTTATTAAGGTTATTAGAGATTCATTGGTGGGTTTTTGACACAACTAGAGGATACCCATGGGGAGCTCCATAAATTTTAAATGATCTAGACTTTTTATGAACCCCCAAAGGGGATGTTCTTGAGTATCCCACATGTAGGAATCCTAGAAAGAATTAAATATAAATAAATCAAATGTTAGGATATGTACTACTTCCATTCCCCATGATATTATGTTATGCCATGATAAAGTCGAACAAATGAATTTAATTTAATTAATTTAATAGGTTGGTATACCCATCAGATAAGCTTAATTGTGAATGGAATTAAATGGGTGTGTATACTTGTGCGATATGGTAAAATAAAATTTATGATAAATCAGTTGGTATACCAATTCCCTTGTTTAATAGTGAATTTTGATAAATGGGTGTGTAAAACCTTGTGACATGATTAAAAGGGAATGAAATACATGAGTGGGTATACTCAGGATATATAATTGAATTGAAATGTATTATGTATGTGGGTAAACACTTTGAATGGAATTGAATAGAATTGATTATATGAATTGGTAGAATCATATAGAAATAAATTGTTAAATAGTGTGAAATTGTTGTTTCGTTTTATAGATACTATGGATGACTCTCCATGCATATTAAATTTGGTAGTGGACTTCTTGAGTATTGATTCTTCTTGGGTCTTGATTCCATGGGATTACTAAGTCCTTTCTACCCCTTGGATATGGCTTGGTGGACTTCAATATGGAATTTTGGAACAAATTCTCATAGGACACAAAGAACATACAATAATGAGTTTCTATCAAGATGCTCTGAGGACTCAATAAGGATTCCTTGGTCATAGATACCTTGGATCTAGCCCTTTATCGTGTATACTTCACTATATGGAATGACTGTTGGATATATGATGCTTTGGTTATCAAGAAATTCCATGAGATTTTTATATGTTTTCACCACATGGAATGTTTGTGGGGAATAAATATGGATGGATATATGGTGAGGCCACGTTTCATTTTTTTATTTCTTATAGTTACCTCATTAGGATCATGAATTTATTACAGGGATCCTTGAGAGGATATTTGGTATCACTTAATTGTAGTGTTTTATGTTCCATGGGAAAATTATTTTTTGTATCTATTAACTACTTACATACACATGTTTAGATTATTGGATTGTGCTTATTATAACTATATAGACTTATAGGTGGTTACCTACTCAGATGTTATATCACATCATGTTTAGGCCTCCTTAGGGACCCAAATAGATTATAGGATTATATATTTTTATAGGGGAAACAAACCTAACCCAGGTCATTGATAGTTGCTTTCGGAAAGGAGAGCATGGGACCAAGCTGAGGTTTTTGATGCTATAAATTTTTGGACTATTTGTATTTTTCAAGACTTATATCATAATGTATTTCCAAGTGCCTATTATGGCTGTTTTCTTGAAACATGTATCACATGTATCATTATAAATGTGAAATTTTAGGATTTTTTATATATTCTTATCTTTTTTATTTTCCAATTTTCACCATGTTTATCTCCTTCTGAAATTAAATTAGATTGACTTCCCCTATGATATATAGTGGAAATAAGGGAATAGTGTCTCCAATGTCTCAACTAGGCCCACACTGCTAGTTGGAAGCCTCTTGAGCTTGGGGAGATGCTCTTGTGGCCTTTTTGTAACGCCCAGACCCTAGTAACCCAGAGTCAGTGCATTAATTTAGCACATTGGAATGATTACAAGGAATCAAGTCTCTAAACAAAGATTAGTTTAGCAGTCTTGGAAAATAGATTACATACATGAATGTTACATTACACTTCATATCATACAAAACAACATAAATAATCCTTTATGAATTCCATTATTACCTTGTCTTAACCCTTCTTATCAATCAAAATATACTTCTTGGGATCCTGGGAAAAATAAAACATTGAAATGGGTGAGCTCAAACGCTCCGTAAGGGTAAGCAATACAGCGGAAACATTTATAAATAAGCATAAACATTTAAGGCAATGTATAACTAAAAAAATCCTTTTAAACTTGAACTTCAACATAGTATGGAAAAAATAAAATGAAATAATGCCATTTACTTATTCACATGGATATTCTACTAATCGAATAATCACATGCAATATCAATAACCACTTTCATAATGATGGAATGCATAATGCTGAACTTTAATTTCTTTTTCAAGGCCACGTCCAAAGACCATGGGGCTAACTGTAACCGAAACCCATCCCGGAGTGCCTCTAATAACAGGACAGCAACCCAGAGTGCCTATAATAACCGGACACCAACCTGGAGTTCCTCTAATAACCGGATACCGAACCGGAGTTCCTCTAATAACCGGAGACCAAACCGGAGGGCTTACTTTTACCGGTCCCCAACCCGGAACATACTTGTCTAACACATTCATCTGAATGAAAGGGTGAAATATAACATACACATTCAGATTAAAAATAACTTATGAAATGTCAATACTTTAAAAAAACCATGAGTGACATAAGAATATCTTATCCACAGTCAAAAATATCACAAAACCTTCAATAAAATATGGATGTTTTTTATCATAATAAATCAACTTCAAATAATCTTAAAAGCCATCAAAGGATGTTGACATAGATGAAATAAAAACTATTTTAGAGAAATATATATTTTTTTGAAATCATTTTAAAAGTAACATAATTATAAAATAATACATTAAATTTGAAAATATTATTATATGCTTTTAAGGGAAGCTTCGATGATTTTATAACGGCGGTAAATAGCCGCACCCACCGTATAAGTTAAAAAAACATTCTTACCTTAATTCAGTCGAAAAGGTTAAAAAGCACCTTGTTTGGAAAACGAAGGAAATATTCCTTTATAAACCCATAAGGGTATAAATGACTTTAACTCATATTATTTGTAAATAGTAAATTTTTTTTGAAATACATTTCGAAGAAACATGGATGTGGATGATAAAGAAATCCAGTAGATAATTACGTATAAACAACCTCAGATAATGAAGAGATTGAGAAATAACCCATACCTTGTACTTTTACTTGGTTTGGGTAGGTTAACCTCTTGTATAATGGTGAAATAATTTTTATTAAATTATACAAGAATATTAATATGATATCATATATGATCTTTTAACATTGATTTGCTAGTAATATCTTTGAATTATCATCATTTCGGGTGTTAACTTACTCATTTTATTTTATATGTTTTGTTACATAAGCCGTGTTTGTTATGGATAGGATGTATCTTATTGATATCCAGAATGATATCAAGTCCTTAAACATCATTTTTAAATCATCAAATAATAATTATACTTTAATGGATACGATGGAGAATGAATCTCATCGCGTTCGTGGAGACGGTAGTCCGTACGTACGCACGAGCGACAATATCATTCTTTTGATATTAAAATAATATATAAATGGATGTTATATCATATATACAGAATCATTAACATGTTATATTTATTATTTACATGAGTTACACATCATTATTATACCCATACAAAAAATAATATATTCAATAACAATTACACCACGACGTGGAGACGGTAAGCCGTACGTACGCACGTATGGTGAAATGTTATTCAATGGGTGGATAGAATACTGAATATGGTTGTACCATAATTATAATAACATCGCAGTATATATAAGATACTGGAGTTATTATTTTATAATGGTAATAACAAAGAAAAAAGAAGTGGAAGAAGAAAGGAACTTGAAAAGGGGTGGTGAAAACATTACCTCTTCTTCGGGTTCTTCCTTTTGATTTGATCAAAAGGGCTCTTTAGGTTTCCTTTAGGATCAAACTAAGGCCTCTAGGTTGTAGTGAGGGAAGTTGGGAGAGTATTTGGGCAGAGTTTTTCCGATCCAAAAGGCTTTGAAGGTGTGAAGAAATGAGAAGGAGGAGTGCCCTTTTATAAGAGGGGTGATGGGAACCTTTTGAAAAGCTAGAAATATTATTTTATAATAAATTCATATTCGGTTTATAATGGCTCCAAAGTTGATTATTCAAAGGTTAAGGTGGGGATAGGTCGAAAAAAACTCAACCTATAGAATTTACACAGGTTTGGGTACTTATATTAACCTTATCTTTATGTATTAACTCTAAGTTAATTAGTTTCACTTTTACAATGTCTCTTTGGATTTTTATATTATATGGTTAATAAACATACCATATATATCCAAGAGACCACCAAGTGGTCCATTAATGATAAACATATAATGATATAAGTCTCTTGGACGAACCTTAGATTTTTAGGAATTTAATATCAATTAATAATATAATATTTTGTTTAAAAACTCTTTTATGTCAATTTTGACACTATTCAAGAATTGATTTTTGTAAAAATAATAACAGAATGATTACTTCGAAAAACGTTAATTAAATCAATACTAATATGTCATATTATCCTATAAAATTATTTTAATTCATTAATAGTCTCAAATTATATTTATTTGGGTATTTATAATATCAATTAGTTTAGTTTTTCCACTATTATGGTAATTACTGCATCATCATTGTGTCATAAATTAATTAAATTATTTAATCTCTAAAAATTATAAATAAACTATCATCATGTAGGAAATATTTTTATATTTATAATGAATATTTATTGTCGAAATCCAACATATATAACCCTATGTAAAAATTGTTTTTCTAAAAGATATATACTTATGTCATTTTTGTACTTATTTTAACTTAATTAAAATAAAGTGTCCCTATCACCTACAAGTGGCTCCATGGGGTCCCAAAATCGACCCAAAGATGACTATGGTCGACCATGTATCAACCAATAAGTCTAGGACTCGTTTTAAGGTAATTTAGTATTATTATAATATTATTTGTTTAACCCTTATTTACAGGATTTACCCTTAACCATGGTAAATAAAATATTTACCGCAGTAATTATTCAAAATGTCTACAAATAAAAGATACCTATTTACACAATTTGAAAATCCTGATTCCAAATATGGAATCCATTTTTCCAAATTCAAAACACAGAAGTGGCAGAAATTTATTTAAAATTAATCCCCGTTGTTAAAACAAAAAGCGTGTTTTTAAGAGATAATAACTATCAAAAGATTGACAATTGATTATGTCTGGTTTAATAGTAAAATTATGTCCAATGACCAAAATTATATTAAATGGTAAAAATATATTATATATATACTTTAAAACCACTCAAATTTATAATTTATCACTATTAATTATTTTGATTAATAAAGTTGTTTATAATTGAAATTTAGTAATTTTCACTATTCATCAAAATATTAAAGTTATCCGAAAAGTACCAAAATTTTACCATAGGCTAAATTATATATTACGAATCCAAAAATGAATTCCATTTAAAAAAATAAAATATATATAATTTCAGAAATTAGGTATTACTATTCATAACGGCTAGTTTGATCGGTTGTGGTGTGTGTTAAAACTCGAAGTTGCGTACAACACACGCTACTATATTATTCAAAGGAAAGCGTACCGTGGAAGCTTGGGATGTTTTATTTTAAAATTTTGATGTCCCCATTTAGTCAAAAAGTTTAAAATATTGTATTTAAAAAGGGTTCACTATTAATAGTTGATAAAAGTGCAATACTGAAAATGAATTTGTTCTCATAATATGGATTTTAAAATTATAAGGATTATATAAATTTTAAAATTAGATAATACTTTTCATAACCTATTTTGAACGGCTTGTTTGGTAAGTCATGTTGCGCTTGAACTCGGTGTTGCATGTAGTGAATGTTATTTAATTATTTTGAAGGAATAACACACTATGAAATCTTGGGATGTTACATTCTCCCCTCGTTCAATAAATTGCGTCCTCACAATTTGAAATTGTTCTTCGAAAATAAAAGGTTGAAAATAAACAATATATTTGTGGGAAAACCCACATCGGAAATTGGGTTAATAAAATTTAGCCTTAAAATGAGTAAAACAGAAATGAAAGGGTCACCACCAAATTATGATCTCGATTTGTAGAACATTGGTGGCAATTAGAGACATATAATTGGAGAAAAAACGTAAATATTTATAGGTAGTGATTGAGGTCATCAGTCACAAACATGTTTAAAATTGAGGTCCTTAAATTCATCATTCTATGATGATTTAAAATACCATCGATTCAACAAAACATAAGGTATTAGGATAACACATTTTTGACGTTTCAAAATATCTTAGTTGAAATCCCAAATCGAAAAATGAATTAATGAGGCCTCTATTTAAAATAAAGAGTGGAAAGTATGAAGATTACCGAAAATAACACATACTAGTGTTCCATGTAGGAAAATATGGATATAGAAGAGAAATATAACCATCAATTATCTGATGGAGAGTAGTAGAGAACATGGCTATGAAAACGCCAGCAATCCCAAAGCCATAAATTAGTGATGATTTAAGGTACCATCTAGGAAAACATTTTTGTTCTAAGATCCTTTTATTAATGTTGAGGAATTTATTTATGATATTGGATAAGATCATAAGGAGATATACATACTTTATAATTAGAGTTTTATCCATTAATAAATTTCTAACACAAACTCATCTTTCACTCAAAAAGATAATAGAACGTAAAAAAAATTCTATTTATACTATTCATATAGGGTTGCAAAATAAACGAATTTATAAGTCATCTACCAGATCTTAAAAAAACTACATTATTTAATCTAGGACATCTCGTTGGCCAGTGGTAGGTGATACACCCTTGTCACCCTTCGGTTGCAGGTTCATGTCTCGCGGCCTTGCCGGACGTGACGGGTTGCCGCCCTACCTCCGGGTTGTCCTTTTATGGCAATCCAAAATAATCCCAACTAGAACTATCCAAAATACATCTGTCCAAACTCACAGTACAAAATTTATAAGGAAGGTAAACATAATGTAGATCCTTTTTACCCCGTAATAGCATATGAATACCTTCATCATGTACTGAAACATCCTGAATTACCATATTCCTTATTGATTACATTCATGCTCCCTTATTCCATATAGAATGCTGGATATACTTCATCAATCCAAAAATATTTTAAACCCCAAAAATGATGGAATATACAAATCATTGATCAATTTCAAGGTAGTCAAGAATATCCAATATAATTTATCCAAATAAATCATGTATTATTCCAAAATCACTACCTCGGTATCAGAACTATATTATGGTTTATCATTCTCTCAACCATATATTTTCCAAAAATTTATCCTGCAATTGAGTCACTTTTCTTTATTCCACACAATCTCAAGTCCTTAATGAAATAGTACTGCAGTACAATCCTTATATACTACATAATTATTATAACAAGTACATTGTTGATACAACACTCAATTGACATAATCAACATAAGAACTCTAATCATTCCTCTTCATCTATGGTAGTATCATAACTTGATTATTATCCAATAGCATCATTTGCGGCATGGTTTGATGACTGGGACATAGGTTCGCGTAGTGTCCAAACTCTTTGCAAATGAAGCATTGTACATTTGAAACCATTTTCTTACCCTTGCAGTCACGTTATTTGTGCCCTTTTCCTCCACACTTATAACAAACTCCCATTCCTTTCAGAAAAGTTCCAGGGTGTTTCTTCCCACAGTTATCACATATAGGAAAATTTATTTTTTCCCTCTTCCCTTTATCCATCTTCTTCTCTTCCATCCTTTTCTTCTCTTGCTTCCCTTCAAATCCATATGACTCAATAAAATATTTACTTATCATATCAACACAAGATATTATTTCTTCATATGATGATAATACATGGGAGACTATTTCTCTTATAAATTATGGCTTAAGACCATTAAATATATAATCCTTCTTTCTCTTTGGATTATGTGCATTGCTGGAGTTATCATTCCTTCTACTGGGCGCCATTTCTAAACAATGGAATACACTAGATTAGTTTATGAATAAAAATACCTAATCCCAACCATTTAAAACACATAACATAAATTAAATAGTTTATGGATATAATCCATAATCATAAAAATGTCTCCTTTGAGGAAGTATATACTCATAAACCCTTAATAATGGTTTGTAAAGAAAATGAGAATTATCCTAAGCATATCCCCCGAGAGTGTCGTAACCAAGAGTGCAGCAAAGCCCGTTGTCGTGCACCAGTTCCCATTCGAGTCTAGCTCAAAGAGGTGTTTTTGGGTTTTACCCGTAGGTACATCTGTGCCAGAGCCGCCTCTACTTGCTCGTATCCAGACAGGGATGTATTTCTCTGAAAACTCAAAAAATATCTACAATACCAAAATTCTAGGAAGTTCTTCTATACTAATCCTCAAGGCCCATCTTAGGTCCATGTGCTCTAATAAGAGTTTACCTAAATCTAGTTTCCAAGGTTTGTACTAAACTTCCTCTAATACTAACTGTAACGCCCCGACCCTACTAACCCATAGTCGGTGCATTATTTTAATACATTGGCATGATTACAAGGAATCATGTCTCGAAAGAACGATTAGTTTAGCAGTCATGGAAAATAGATTACATACATGAATGTTACATTACACTTCATAACATACAAAACAACATAAATAATCTTTTATGAATGCCATTATTCCCTTGTCTTAACCCTTATTATCAATCACAATATACTTCTTGGAATCCTGGGAAAAATAAAACATTGAAAGGGGTGAGCTCAAACGCTCCGTAAGGGTAAGAAATATAGAGGAAACATTTATAAATAAGCATAAACATTTAAGGCAATGTGTAACTAAAAAAAAGCCTTTTAAACTTGAACTTCAACATAGTATGGAAAAAATAAAATGAAATAATGCCATTTACTAATTCACATGGATATTCTACTACTAAAATAATCACATGCAATATCAATAACCACTTTCATAATGATGGAATGCATAATGCTGAACTTTAATTTCTTTGTCAAGGCCTCGTCCCAAGACCTTGGGGCTAACTGTAACCGGAACGCAACTCGGAGTGCCTCTAATAACCGGACACCAACCTGGAGTGCCTCTAATAACCGGACACCAACCCAGAGTTCCTCTAATAACCGGAGACCAAACCGGAGTTCCTCTAATAACCGGAGACCAAACCGGAGGGCTTACTTTTACCGGTCCCCAACCAGGAACATACTTGTCTAACACATTCATCTGAACGAAAGGGTGAAATATAACATACATATTTGGATTAAAAATAACTTATGAAATGTAAATACATTAAAGAAACCATGAGTGACATAAGTGTAGCTTATCCATAGTCAAAAATATCACAAAACATTCAATAAAATATGGATGTTTTGTATCATAATAAATCAACTTCAAATAAGCTTAAAAGCCATCAAAGGATGTTGACATAGATGAAATCAAAACTATTTTAGAGAAATATCTCTTTTTTTGAAATCTTTTTAAAAGTAACATAATTATAAAATAATACATTCAATTTTAAAATATTCTTATAAGCTTGTAAGGGAAGCTTCGATGATTTTATAACGGCGGTAAATAGCCGCACCCGCCGTATAAGTTAAAAAAACATTCTTACCTTAATTCTGTCCAAAAGGTTAAAAAGCACCTTGTTTGGAAAACGACGGAAATATTCCCTTATAAACCCATAAGGGTATAAATTTCTTTAACTCATATTCTTTGTAAATAGTAAAAATGTTTTGAAATACATTTCGAAGAAACATGGATGTGGATGATAAAGAAATCCCAGTAAATAATTACGTATAAACAACCTCAGATAATGAAAAGATTGCGAAATAACCCTTACCTTTTACTTTTCCTTGGTTGGGGTAGGTTAAACTCATGTATAATGGTGAAATAATTGTTATTAAATTATACAAGAATTTTAATATGATATCATATATGATCTTTTAACATTGATTTGTTAGTAATATCTTTGAATTATCATCATTCCGGGTGTTAACTTACTCATTTTCTTTTATATGTTTTGTTACATAAGACATGTTTTTTATGGATAGGATGTATCTTATTCATATCCAGAATGATATCATGTCCTTAAAAATTATTTTTAAATTACCAAATGTTAATTATACTTTAATGGATACGATGGAGAATGAATCTCATCGCGTTCATGGAGACAGTAGTCCGTACGTACGCACGAGTGACAATATCATTTTTTTGATATTAAAATAATATATAAATGGATGGTATATCATATATAAAGAATCATTAACATGTTATATTTATTATTTACATGAGTTACACATCATTATTATACCCATCCAAATAATAATATATTGAATAACAATTACACCACGACGTGGAGATGGTAAGCCGTACGTACACACGTATAGTGACATGTTATTCAAAGGGTGGATAGAATACTGAATATGGTTGTACCATATTTATAATAACATCACAGTATATATAAGATACTGGAGTTATTATTTTAGAATAGTAATAACAAAGAAAGAAGAAGTGGAAGAAGAAAGGAACTTGAAAAGGGGTGGTGAAAACATTACCTCTTCTTCGGGTTCTTCCTTTTGATTTGATCAAAAGGGATCCTTAGGTTGGATTTAGGATCAAACTAAGGCCTCTAGGTTGTAGTGAGAGAAGTTGGGAGTGTATTTGGGCAGAGTTTGGCTGAACCAAAAGGCTTTGAAGGTGTGAAGAAATGAGAAGGAGGAGTGCCCTTTTATAAGAGGGGTGAGGGGCACCTTTGGAAAAGCTAGAAATATTATTTTATAATAAATTCATATTCGGTTTCTAGTCGCTCCAAAGTTGATTATTCAAAGGTTAAGGTGGGGATAGGTCAAAAAAAACTCAACCAATATAATTTAGACAGGTTTGGGTACTTATATCAACCTTATCTTTAAGTATTAACTCTAAGTTAATTAGTTTCACTTTTACAATGTCTCTTTGTATTTTTATATTATATGATTAATAAACTTACCATATATATCCAAGAGACCCCCAAGTGGTCAATTAATGATACAAATATCATGATATAAGTCTATTGGCCGAACCTTAGATTTTTAAGAATTTAATATCAATTAATAATATAATATTTTGTTTAAAAACCCTTTTATGTCAATTTTGACACTATTCAAGAATTGATTTTTGTAAAAATCATAACAGAATGATTAATTCGAAAAACGTAAATTAAAGAAATAGTAATATATCATATTATCCTAGAAAATTATTTTAATTCATTAAAAGTCTCAAATTATATTTATTTGGGTATTTATAATATCAATTAGTTTAGTTTTTTCACTATTATGGGAATTACTGCATCATCATTGTGTCATAAATAAATTAAATAATTTAATATCTAAAAATTATAAATAAACTATCATCATGTAGGAAATATTTTTATCTTTCTAATTAATATTTATAGTCGAAAATAGAACATATAAAACCCTAGGTAAAAATTGTTTTTCTAAATGATATATACTTATGTCATTTTTGTACTTATTTTAACTTAATTAAAATAAAGTGTCCCTATCACCTACAAGTCGCTCCATGGGGTCCCAAAATCGACACAAAGATGCCTATGGTCGAACATATATCAACCAAAAAGTCTAGGACACGTTTTAGGGTAATTTAGTATTATTATAATATTATTTTTTAACCCTTATTTACTGGATTTACCCTTAACCATGGTAAATAAAATATTTACCGCAGTAATTATTCAAAATGTCTAAAAATAAAAGTTACCTATTTACACAATTTGAACATCCTGATTCCAAATATGGAATCCATTTTTCCAAATTCAAAACACAGAAGTGGCAGAAATTAATTTAAAATTAATTCCCGTTGTAAAAACTAAAAGCGTGTTTTTAAGAGATAACAACTATCAAAAGATTGACACTTGTTTATGTCCGGTTTAATTGTAAAATTATGTCAAATGACCAAAATTATATTAAATTGTAAAACTATATTCTAAATATACTTCAAAACCACTCAAATTCATAATTTATCACTATTAATTATTTTGATTACAAAAGTTGTTTTTAATTAAAATTTAGTAATTTCACTTTTCATCAAAATATTAAAGTTATCTAAAAAGTACCAAAATTTCACCTTAGGATAAATTAGATATTAAAAATACAAAAATGATGTCCATTTTAAAAAATAAAATATATATAATTTTAAAAATTAGGTATTACTATTCATAACGGCTAGTTTGATCGGTTGTAGTGTGTGTTAAAACTCGAAGTTGCGTACAACAGACGCTATTGTATTATTAAAAGGAAAGAATACCGTTGAAGCATGGGATGTTTTATTTTAAATTTTTGATGTCCCCATTTAGTCAAAAAGTTTAAAATATTTTATTTAAAAAGGGTTCACTATTAAAAGTTGATAAAAGTGCAATACTGAAAATGAATTTGTTCTCATAATATGGATTCTAAAATTATAATGATTATATAAAGTTTAAAATTTAGTTAATACTATTCATAAACTCATTTTAACGGCTTGTTTGGTAATTCATGGTGCACTTGAACTCGGTGTTGCGTGTAGTGCAATTTATTGAATTATTTTAAACAAATAACACACTATGAAATCTTGGGGTGTTACACTTGTGACCAGCTGGGCTCAGGGAACTATTGAGTGGAACCGGAGTCTAGGACATTATAGTAGATTG
Organism: Viscum album; assembly: GCA_963277665.1. Lineage (NCBI taxonomy): Eukaryota > Viridiplantae > Streptophyta > Magnoliopsida > Santalales > Viscaceae > Viscum > Viscum album. The sequence continues at coordinate 462,055,957 of OY728165.1, read as the reverse complement.
GAGAGTGTACCCAACGTACTATGATATTATTGGAAGAAGGAATTTACTATAAAGGAAATGTTTCTCTACTCATATGTGCATTCCATGAACCTCTGCCTTATTCTAATGTTACTCTCTATAGGTATATACTCTTTTATTATTTAATGATTCTTGTCCTATGAACATCCCAAATTTATGACATAATGGAGTATTAAGATCTATGATATGTAAGGTATGGATATTAAAATGTTGATATCTTTTTTTTAAACCTTTATTTTCATTTAATTTTTATGTTATCATTAATATATCCCATGTATACCCTTACTAGAAATATGATATTTCACTTTATTACGTTTTCCCCTAAGATATTATGAAAGGTTTTTTGTTGGTTACATATAAGAAGAGTCCTATTTTGGAATATCATTTTTAGTGATTTGGAATATCTATTATGAAATAAGATGATTGTGTATATATTCTCCAATGAAACAAAACCATTATTGTTATTAGGTGTTTATTGGTAATTTATTTTAAATATTCATATATTAAGATTTCACATCTATATATGAAAATATTGGTTCTATATGTACACGGTACATTTTAGTTTTCATTAATTTTTAAATAAAAATAAGTATCATTGTATTAAACATAATCCAATAATTTTAATGAGAATAAAAATTATACAAGATTTTTTTATAAAATCAATTTTATTCTTAGAAATGAATTTTCACAAAAATAGTATTGTTGTTTTTTGAGTAATTATTTTAAAATTAATGTCTACCAGTTTTATAAATATCTAATTTTAAAATTGGTTAAATTATTTGTATATGAAAATTCAAATATTGTAATAAGTTACATTTCATTTTTAGTCTTAATGAATAGTAACCTGGTAAAATTTAATCACCATGGTAAAGGGTAAAATGAATTTTTTGATAAGATCACAAACTATGATATCCAAATGTGTGGATGTGTCCTCAATGACCCCTCCCTTATCCATGTTCAATTTGGATCCATTTTGGATATAGTTGACCAAATTATGTGGTCCCCGTTATATTAATATCTTTATATTTATAAAAATGTCACTCTCTCGTTTAATATCTAAAATATGTTTTCATTTTAAAATAATAATAAATAAAAATCGTTAACCAATAAATTATTAAAAAATGATAGTTAATAAATTAATTTCATTTTGTTTATTTTTATTTTTTAATGAAACTATAAAATTTTCTTAAAAGATGACACCATGTTAAAACATCATTTATAAAAACAAGAGATAAATTAAGGAATTAATTTTAATGAAATAAAAAATAATAATATTAGAATATTTAGTGTATTCATATAATTATATAGAAAATTAGGAATTATAAGTGATGATTTATGTGTTTGAAATCGAATTCAACTGTTGTCCTGATATGATTAAAGAAAATAATTTTGGATAGTCAAAAAAGACCTTAAAAGGTATTAAATATTTAAATATTATTTTTAAATCATTGAAAATTAATATAAATACTATATTAACTCAAGTGGATATAAACCCTTCAGTACAATCATTAATTTTAAATCAATTATCCACATGAATGTTTTTAAATTACCTTCATTACATATATTGAGTATAAAACTATGAAAATTCCACCAATTATATTTCATATAAAAGGAAATCAGTTTATCCTTTTCAAAATGAAAATCACATTCTTTTTACTCTAAAAATATTTTCAAATATTACTATAAATATAAATTACCATGTCTCTAATCTCCAAGGGTGATCGTAAGCCTATCCTTCAACAGCCTCATGGTCAATCAAAAGGAGGATGTCAAAAGGGGGTGTATATGTATTAGCATATTTATTTTATGTTTTTTTCATATTATACATCCTTAAAAACAATCAAAAAAATTATTATATAATAAATTAACCATTTACAATATAATAAAATATTTTTTTCTATTTATATTTTATCTTATTTTACCTCCAATGAGAAATAAAAGCGTCACTCATGCATATGTACAAATTACTATCTTTAAGACGTGATGCATTTCAATTTACATCACAACCTCTCGTGGATTGATATAATGATATATTTATTATATTTATTATATTTTTTACATTTGTATGACTCTATAAATATTACCTAACTTATTACCCTTTAATCCGTTGGAAAATTATAACGCTTCCCATGCGTATGTGTGGAATACCACCTCTACGAAGAGATATGAGTCATTTTTCATTTATACAACATGGTCAGTCATAAGTATAGAGTTAATGAATATATGTGATAATTATGATATATTTACGATTCCTTGAAAATATATAATTTTTCTACCTTTATTTATTTTTATCTATGCAAATAAATGGGTACATCACCCGTGTGTACGTACGATGTACTCTCTCTATGAAGTAATGTAATTAATTATTCATGACCTCTTTTCATGTATTATTATAAAATTTTTATAAACATAAAAACATGATAATTATAATTTTTTTATTTCATATATTATGTAACTATAACCCAATCTGGGTCAACCTACTAAATCCTTTTTGTAAATTATGAACCGAACGACCTCAAAACACCCAATATAAATATAACCAATTTTGTAAATAAATTAATAATTATTAGGATTGAATTAAATTATATAATAATAATGGTGAAAATGGATATTAATAAATTTAATTATTAATATAAATTTATAATTATTGGGTTAAAGAATGTATGAAATAATTTTGGACTCAAGGTAATATCTTTTTTGAAATTTTGTTTTCAATGTTATAAACTATTTTCCTTCATGAATTTGAACCTAAAATGTTTCAAAAATGTTATTATTTATAATTTAAAGATAGTTAAAGTTATCTTTCAAATAAATGTTATTTTTCTACAAACATTTTAAAAGTAATATTTTTAATGTTTCTTGTATGAATTATTTTTACTTCTTACAAAAGTACAAAACAAATGTTTTTTTATCATTTACTACATGAACACATTCAACCCCTATCATCTAAATAATTAATTATAATTTCTCCTATTTAAGATTCAATGGTTCTTAAAATAATATTTAACACATTTTATTCTATGAATGTTTTGAGGTAAATTATTTCCCATATAGACTGATATTTCATCTTGTTATTAAAGTTACATTATAATGTTTTTATGGTGTTTTTAATCTAAAAATTTATACTTTATAAATTATGATAATTTACAGGGGTATGAACTAATAATATCATCTCTATAATTTTTTGGATGGTTTATGATCATTTTTTCCCTTTATTAATTTAGGAGAATATAGATATTTCATATTTGGGTTTCCAAAATGAATGTTTATGTTGATTATATATTTTATTTTTTAGTAAATAGTTTTTTTATATAATGAATTAAATAGACTTAGTACGTGATGGGTGAGGACTAATATTTTATATTGCATTAATAAATCAGTATGTATCATAAGATAAACATATCTGGGTATTTGAAGTATATCTTCCCAATTATTTATGATTTCTTAAAACACTTCCATGGAGATAAGATTAAATTTTGTAACATTATTAATTCTATAATTATAAAATTTTATGTTATTATATAATTTGTTATTAATAGATTTATATGTGGAAATATTTAGTTTTAATTTGTTGATGTATTTCGTAAAAAAATATTTCGATTTGATAAGAGAAGAAAATAATATTTTTATTTAAAATAATGTTTATGATCTCATAAGGGTGAAAGGTTTATTTTAATGTAATTTTTTATTATTCTCAAATAAACCCTCATTAATTATAATTTTCTTTTATTCATTATTATGAAATATTTTATGAAAATATCGTGGGAAAATTATTTTAAAGAATAAGTTATTATTTGGAGCTCAATATTTTTTATGTGGAATGGAAAAAATCTTTTTGAGTTATCATTATTTTCAAATGGATTATGAGCTCAATTTATTTTGATATCAATTTTTATGATTTTTTTCTTTTCAAATACTTTTAGATATTTTTCATATAGATTATGGATGTATAAGGATTATAGTAAGGTCAATGGAGAAGCGTTTTTTAGGATGACAAGGTTTCATAAATAAAATAAGAGTGTAAATGCATGAATATGTTTTTTGATGAAAAGTATTTATACTGAGATAAAGTGTCAAATTTTTTTTGTAAAAATTTTCATACTTTTTAAAAATTATAAACCTAAATGACCTCCTAGATATAAGATAATTCGTATTTGTTTTTTACTTTTCTACTGTGTAAGTTAAAATATTGTTCTCCTCAGATGTAATCAAATATAAGTTGTAAAAATTATAATTTTAACAAAAAATCATAGTTTATGGGTTTGGGGCATTATAAAATTTATCCTAGATAGAATACTTTTATCCCTGTAACATTTTTCGAAATTAATTATAGAATACGTGGAATCATAATCAATGTGTATACACATAATCAAATTACTTTATTCATAAAAACTCTTTATTATTAAAGAAAAATTCTTATCAAATAGGGGACATGTTATCATGATGCACATCAATTAATCAGATGTATTTGAGAATACATTACATTCAAATAATTGATGCATCAAATATTTTCCACCTCTATTGAATAAATACTATAAGAACTCTCAATTATTACTTTTTTTTGAAATTTTTTATATTTACAATATTTTTAATGTATACACAAAACATCATATAACTTTAAAAGATGATGAATCAATTTATATAATACTAATACATGACATGAAAATTTATTAGAATTTCACAAAATCATTTCATTATCTTGATCAATTCCATATCATTGAACTATCACTCCATCCTTCATAAATTTACATTTATATTTCAATGTAATTCATATAATACTTAAATAATCTTTTATTGGACCTTGAAACAATTTTTTTCTTTTTTAGAACTTCTACCCATTTTTACCATTTAAACACCACCTGTACTAATATATCACTTGAATATTTCATGTATTCTAAACAATTGAGATTATTAGGTAATTTTTTTAATTCATTAATATTGATGTAATGTTTATATAAATAAAAAATAATTGATTCCTTAACTAGAATAAAACTTTATAAAATCTATAGTATCACCAAGTCATTAGCATACCGAATCATATTAAGTATATGATTGAAGATTAAAAATCCTTAAGCCATTATCTATCTAATTCTATAGAAATATTTAGTGAAATATATTTTTCTTTACAATCAATTTGATTCCCCTATTTAATAATTAACGAAATTTTTACTCAATATAGTGTTTTCCTAACACATAAAACAAATCCTTATACTTAAAAACATTAATCATGTTAACAACATAATGATTTTATTAAATTTTATGTTATCTTTCACAAGATTAATATCAAAGTCATGTTTGGTTATGATGATGGAATTATATTTTATAAAAACGTTTATCATATGAGTATTATGTCTTATTTCTCTTTATTTAGTTCTATTGTTAAATGGGTTACCACTAAAATGGTGAACCCTATTAAGATCATCAGATTTCATAGTGACTGAGGTTCTATTTTTCATTATGACTTACATTTTTTGGGAATATAAATATTCCAGGAATACATATAATAATAAACAATTTTCATTAATATAATATTTAAATCTGAGATATCAATGTGTAAAAATCATTTTCCAATAAATTAGGTTGTTAAAAACAACTATATTCGTCTGGTATCTAAAATATTTGTGGTCCCCAGCTAATCGAATCCCTAAAAATGCTATGAATAGTCTATAATATGAATATCTAGGGGACCCTATCTTTAGCCTGGCCTACACATTAGAGAATATAGATCACCCATTAATATCCTTCCTTACTTATGAATGTCTAGGGGAACATAGATTTTACATGACGTGTTTAGTTGGATGATCAAGGTCCGGAAATGTGACACCCATATATCACTGTTGTTTTATAATTTGTATTCATTTATGGTATTTTAAAATTTTAGAATTTATATACCTGAAACACTGTTATTCATGAAAATTAACCCTTAAACATGGTTAGTATACGTGGTTTAATATAGAATATGTAAAATATCGACTATATGGAACTTTTTTGTTGAGTTTTTTCTTATAATATTTGGTGTGTATGAGTAGCATGTGATTGGGTACACCACATTCAGGTTCCATCAGAAACTCTGTTATTATTTATTTTGGAGTGTTTGTTACATGTATGGTGTAGGGTAATTTGATACCATTTTGGTGTTCATGCATCACTTATATAGTTAATTATAAAATCATTTTTCATTTTCGACACATGGTTTGGTAAACCTTTTGATCAAAAATTGTTATTGTGTTATTATACTCCAGTGTAATCCATATAGTTCACATATTTTTTCTAAAAATATGGGGTCAAACAATGAGACTTTCATGGTCTTACTTAAAATATATTTTATACTTTATACACTCTTGGTCATTTTGGGGTTTACCTTCCCACTCTTCTTCACTCATTCAACTAATCCCTAGGTGTAGGGAATAATCCCTTCCCCTTCCACCTCATTCATTTTATGTCATTACGACTTTGATTCCAATTGGTTTCAATATGGTAAACCATTTCTTGATCTTTATAAATACTTCCTTTCCCCCTTTCTTATATCTTTCTTAATTTTATAATCCACCCATGAACTTTCTGTGGTTTAAGGATGAATTAGTGTCTGATAGTGGAACTAATTTATAGAAAGGGTGGTTTAGGGGTTGTGGGAGTTGTTTATTTTATTGGCTAGTCCTACAATATTGAAGTAAACTATTTAAAACATTTTTAATTTCTTTATCATATAAATTAGTTAGTTTTTTTAAAATTTATATTTGTTAGCAGATTCTTTAAGATTAGTGTATTAAATTTATTTTTTACATTTCAGTGTTTATAGTGGTTTTTTGAACATGGAATAATGGTTTAGTAATTTTTTTTTCATTTATGAAATGATATTCAATTCCTAGTGTTTGTGAAAAATGAATACATGAATTGTTTAAAATATATTTTAGATAATTAATGTTGTATAATAATTTCTCTACATTGAAAAATAATACAGTGTTATTTGATAATTAATGAAATGTTGGGGACCTTTTTAATGATAAAATGTAAAGTGGTATTGGTTCGTTAAATTTTTAAATATATATATTATCCATATTTAATTTAATTTGTTCTATAAGTTTTTTCCTTGATTGGTTTCAATGAATGGTGAAAAAATTTAAATGGTGAAAATGCTCATCCAATTTGAAGTTGGTTTCAAAAGAAACGATATATTAGTAATATGATAGATGTTTTTTCAGAAACATGTGATTCAGTTGATGTATCCCTATTTTGTGCATTTTTTTTGATAATAATTATATACCCCAAAGGGTTGGCTTTCTAACCTCATTATATTTGATAATGATACTGAATTTGAAATGTTATTGTTTTGTGTGAGGGTGTTGGAGGTGAAATATGTGGTTTATTAATTGGGATTTATCATTGATCTAGAGACAGTTATCCAGATTTCATCATTTATCACATCCATTATGTTATATCACAAGATCATGGGGAAATAATATAATTTATATATATATGTGTTACACTAGTGTTGTGTGAGTTCTCTAGATTTTTCCCATGGAGAGTTACACCCTGATATGGGTATGTATTTCACATGGTTACCATAATGTTTTGTGAATGAGATGTTCTAGTTTCACTCAGTGGTCATAGATAGATAGAAACAAGAAAACTAGGTCTAGTATCAAACATTTTGGAGACCAGTGTTTTTTCCATTATACCTTGATTATATCATAGGTAGTCTATGGATTCCTTTTACACTGTTATCATCCATTAGCCTATAGTTTTTTCATTTTATGACTTTTTAGGTTGTTTATATTATAATGAACTATTGATATGTATGATCCTCTTGTGTTTTTATTTAATTGTAAATATGTATTTATTTTATCTTCAAACCAATTTGTAAAATGTTTTTGAATGTGGTATTTTAAAAGAAAAGTGTAACAAAATTTTATAAAATATATTGAAGAAAATATTTGAAAGAGAAAATGTATTTTGGTCTGTTTTTGTACATCAACTAAAGAATAATCATTACATGGTTTTATGTTATTTAATAAAAATGACAATAGAATGTTATTGGTTTCTTTTAGAAACTCTGGTAAAGAAATATTCGATGTCATTAATTTAATATCAAATTTATGAAATACAATTTAAAAGGAAACGGAAAAAAACATTGGTATAATCCTTCTAGGAATGTCTAGATCACACCCAATATAAATCATTAGGTGTAAAAAATTCATATTCTTTTTTAGATGCCTAATTTATTTTATTCTATATTATTGTTTTTTTCTTTACGTATTAGGTATAAGTTGGACCATTAAAACGTGGTTTGTGACTTTGTGAGTGACCGTGGGTTGCATGGAGCAGTACTATAATGGTTCTTGTTTTTTTGGTTTCTCTATTATGGATGGCTTGTATTTTCCTGTTCAACTATATATTTTCTTATTTTCATATTCTATTTCATCTATTTTATTTTTGGGATATTGTATTTTATTATTGTTATTTTTTATTGTTATTGTTAGTTTAGTTGATCATTAATCTAATTTGTAATTTCTTTTATGCTGAGATAAATTATTCTTATGAATTTTATTTCATTTTATAGTGGGTTTATAAAAGATCCCCAATGATTTTTATTGTGGTTATTCGAATCTAGAGGGTGATATTATTCCGAAAATATACATTCTTGATACTTGGAAACTTGTTTCCAGCTCATGATGATAAAAAATGATCATTAAACTAGTTGAGAATTGGATTAGGTGATGTGTTGGGTCTGTCCAAGACGATTTATTAAAAATTATACCAAATAATTTGTTCTCAAGAGAGTGTAGGTTATAAAAAAAACTCCCTTTTTTATATTTTATGTAATATAGTGATAGAGATGTTAGAAACCAAGAGGTTGGGGTGGGAAGAAAATTTCCATCTATTTTTCATAGAGTGCATGGAGTTTAAATTGTATTTATGATGTGAATATTGATTTTAATGTTTTATTGTTTATTATTGAGGTTTTTTAATATAATAATTAGTTATATTAATCCCAATTGATCATGTTGATTATTTATGGGTCCCCTAGATATTGTTTCTGGAAATTGTAGAAACAAACAGTGTTGCAAGGCTAGATGGAATTCTGTGTAAAAAAAATTGAATCCCACTAAGATATTTATGTAAATTAATATAGTGGATATTATATTATTGGTGCATGATTCTTCAACACATGTGGCTAATCTACGCATAGTTATACTTTTCCCAAGAATATTTTGTTTTGGGTCCATGTTTTTTGAATCGACTCCAATAGTATATTCTAATGGTGTGTGGTTAATTAGGGGAGTTTTATGATGATTTTTTATTATTTTATGATGACTTTATTTATGATTTATAAAACTTTGTTGTCTATGTGTTTTGGAAAATTGGGTTTTGGATGGGAAACAAAGATTTTATAGGAACCTTCTTTATGAAACTAGTATTGAATTATTGATGTAAATTTTATGGTGATTGTGATTTTTCTTAAAGTGATTAGTCTTTATATTGTATATAGTTTTTTGACGATTTTTTAATTTAATGGGTTATTTTATGAAGGCCCTGGGTTTTAAAATCTAACTATACAATTTATTTTTAAAATGATTATGGAAATCTTGAGAATATTGAAAAAGTGGTTGATTTTATTATAAAATTTGAAAAGAAAATATAATAAATATTTTTAAAAAAAAACTAGATGTGATCTATATGGAATCATTTGTTTTATAATGAAACTCTTGAAATGTTTTTTGAAATATAATAGAAATGTTATTAATTAATGTGGGATTTTATTTTATTAATGAAAAATAACTAAAATATGTTGGTGATTTTATGAGATTATTTTTTATATTTTATTAAAATAAATATATTTTAAATAAAAAGTTACTTTATAGAAGTTTTAATACAAAAATAAAATGTACTACGAGAGGATTAATTTATTTTTATTTTTGTAAGGCTTTCAAAATATGGTTTCTAGAAAACATTTGAAATTGATTTTTATTTAATTGAAAATACATTTTTCATTGGAATTTTTTTTATTTTATTCTTTGATGGATTTGTGTATATTGAGTTTTTTTCCTTTTTTAATTAGGACTATTAAGTTTTATTTTTGAACCAAAAATTTGTTTTATTTAGGTTAATTTTTTTGGTCATTCCTCTTCAAAAATCCTTTAGAGAATCCGGAAATAATGTGTTATACAATGGGAGGTTTAGTGAATAAAATTGTTTACTAGATATATTTTTTATTTTTATTAGCTATTACCTGGCTCTTAGTTGAGTGGGGGAGTGAAAAACATCCTTTCTCTAGGATTTATCTATCCATGTTACCCTCTTATGTAGTGATTGTGGTATTTTTTAGGTAGTCGTGTGGTTAGGTTTTTCTTCTAAATTTCATGTGTTGAATGTTAAATAGTAGCCTTGATTTATTGGTTGTTTGTATACATTTTCACATTATATTTACATTGAATTAAGTATCCTAACCTGATTTCTGATGGAAGAAATTTTTTAGGCTTTTGTGGTTTCTCACATGTGAGGTGTTCATTATGGTGGTTGTTTTTATGCTTCAATGTTAGAATTTTTCTATTAAGGATGTTGTAAAAGAATTGATATGGTTTATTTTCAGATATTTTGGACCTACAATGGCCTTGGGTGTGTGATTTGGGTGTATGGTATTGATGTGTTACTATTTAGGATTAGGCACTGGCTAGAACATATTTTGATATTTTTAGGTTAACTATGAGATGGTGTTCCACATATGAGGTCCACGATCACCAATTTTATTCTACTTTGGGACCCAATTTTATATGTTATTTAATTACAAATTAAGGCATGAATTTTATTATGGAATATTTTCCAATATTTTTGGGGAATTTGGATGACGTTTTTGGTTAATGATTCGATGAACATATGGGTGATTAATGGATAATTATTGTGCTTTATTGATGGTTTTTATTTTACATCTAATTCTTCCTAGTGATAATTTCTCTCATGGGAGTCTATTTTCATTTATCACTATAAAAAATTATAAAATGGGTTAATTACTCTATTTTGTCTTCATCTTCCAAGTTTTATATAATTTGATACTTGTGATGTTGTTTAGGCATGTAAATGTATGTTATTTTTTTGGATTTTATTTCATAGTTTTTTGAGTCATGTGTTTCCTCAATATTTTTCTCTCTAATTTTAGGTCATTATGTTTTTGTGTCCCTTTTCACCTAAGTGATACACTCATTCATTGATATTATTTTGGATTTATGTGGCTTGGTGTGGATGGTTTTCACAACCACATGTCAATGTTATTTTATAAATTTAATTAATTTGGTGTATTTTATGTTTTTTAGAGTTTCAAAATTAAATAAATAATTTAATATAAATTTTAAACTATGAAATGGTTTGTATGAATATTTTAGTAGAGAATTTTTATAATCCTAATAATATGGTCCTTTGCAATTTATTTTTTTGAGACACATTTTTGGTTTCATGAGTAGTTAACAGTTGGGTCTAGACCATGAGTTATTAAGAAAAAATCATGTAAGCCTTTTATTTATAGGAGTATTTAAACATTACTTACACATTATTAAGGAATACTATATTATTGTGTTCTAAATAGTGATGTAGTGAATTATAAGTTCATTTTGAATGGTTGTCACATATTTTGATAAACCATGTTTCTAAACCATGAAAATGTGTTTTTATTTTCTAATATGAGTTGCACATTCATTTATTTTCTTGATTTGTAATTCACTATTGAAGGAGACAATTTTCTTCATATTATAAGTGGTTTGGACTAAGAATAAGGTATGTTATTTTTTTCATTTCCTTTTTATTAGCCTATTATTAGTGCATGATTTTTAAAATTCAATGTTTTATTGAATTAATCTTATATGTGACTAAACTAGTGAATTTCATAAATGATATAATGGTTTTGGGTCATCTTTAAAATAATTCTCAATTGGAAATTTTGGGTCATCTTTAAAATATTTCTGAATTGTATATTTTAAATATGTTATTCAAAACCATTTGAGACCCATTATTGAGAACCCATATATATATTTATTGATATAATTTCTAGGTCCCAAAGTGGAGGCTGTTTATCCTTATCATATTTAATGATTCTGATGAATATACATATATTTTTTCTTATGATGGTGTCGGATGTGATATGTGGGATTTATTAATTTTGTATTATCATTAACAATGTGATAGTTCTTAGGATTTTTTATTTTCCAACCTCTATTATGTTATATCTTGGAACCCCATAAGCTAATTTGAGGTCTATATTCAGGTTAAAAAAGTGTGGTGTGTTCTTACGAGCTTGTTCCAATGGTAATTTCACTATCCTAAGGGTACGTATTCTACTCGGTGATAAACTGGTTTCCGAATACATTGTTCATGTTTCTCTTATAGGAACCCTTGAGGTTGTGAAATGTGGAAACAATGTTTAATATCATTCATGTTAGATCCTAGTGTGCAACTGATGATGCGTGTATTCCTTTTGAGATTATTTTAGTGATTACTTATGTATTTTTTATATACCATATCCAATTATTGTTATATAGAACCATTTATCTAGCTATTTTTTGTTAGGATTTACTGATATATTGGTTCCCATTGTGTTTTTGTTTCATTTTAGTTATATATTTGGTATATATTCAAACGAATGTGTATGGTGGTTTAGAATTTGGGATATTTAGAGGATTGTATTTTTCATTTTTATAAATGTTTTTTTGAGAAATGTTTAGAAATAAAAAAGGAATTTGGGTTTGTTTTTATACCTATATTAAAGAATCATCATTCAATGGTTTAAATATATTTTATAAAAATGACCATGTAATGTTATTTTATTTTCGTCACTAGCATGAGAAAAAACAATTTTTCAAAAATTTAATCTAGTATTTGGGAAATATATTTTTAAATAAAATATTATGAAATATTTGGTAAAATCCTACTAGCTATGTTTATCTCACACCCTATATTAACCATTGGTTGTATGTAGCTCTTATGAATTCTTTTAGGTTCCTATTTTATGTTCTTCACGAAAATTGGACTGCTTTTTAGGGATTGGGGGTGCGTTGAACTATTTAGGTATGATTTGGGACTCGGTGTGTGACCACCGGTAAAATAGAGTTGAATTTTAGAAATTTAGGTTCTATTTAGGTCTCATATTTTGTTATAGATATATATTGTCCAGTTTGGACTTGTGTTTTCTTATTCTTAATTGTTTTATACTTTTTTGTATTTGAGCATGATATTATTTATTATTGTGATGTTCAGTTATAATTATTTATGATGTCGTGTGTTACTATGATTGGTGTTTTCTTTTATGTTGAAATGTTTTCTTCTTATGAAAGGATGTTTTTTAAATGGTAGGGTCATATTGGATCCTATGTGCTTTTCATGTTGGTTATTTAGATCTCTATGGTTCATTTATTCACCTGAACGACATTATCAGTACCTAAAAGTATTTTTCAGTTCCTGGGGTCATGAATGCCCATCTGACCCAAGGTATAATCTAGTTGGGTAACATATTAGGTTCACCTAAGACGATTCTTTACATGAAAAGTATCACATTTGAAGGAATTTAAAACATAATTTTTAAAAGGGATTCTATTTCACAATTTTATATCATAATATTCATATATCTATAAAAATGATTCTAATTATTTAGTTTTGAATACTTTTAAGTCAACAAAAACAATATATTCAGTTTATATTGATGTGAAAATATTTAAAAAAAACCCATTGTGTGTCACTCGATCAGAGATAGAATCCAACCATATCTACACATATCCAAATTTATTTTGTTAAGTAGGTACATTACCTTTTCATATAAATTTTTAGGATTATATATGACTAAACATATCTTCATGAGTAAGACCAAAGTCACAGACTACCAATACCCACCATTATAGAACAAGAAATAACCATGTATACCTATAAATAGTCGGACCCAAATTCTCTTTTCCTAGAGATACTTTACTAAAGGGAGATCTAATTCAATATAAATATGGTGCCTAATATTGATGAACTAATTCCAATAACTAAATTAATCTAATAAATTCAATTAAAAATTGAGGTCAAGGTAGATCAAAACTAAAATTTATTTTGATGTACCATGAATATAATGTAATGAAATTTTTTAAACAATTTAAACAAAATCATACACATATTTATATCATAGAGAAAAGTTATAATCATTAAAAATAACAAGGAATGAACATAAAATATATTATCACTTAAAATTCCTAAAATGAGATAACATCTATAAAAAATTCATAAATCAATTCATAATAAAAAACAACTTATAATCTTAGCTAATTAAAGAATGGAATTTAAAAATTCCTAAATATAAACACTCTATTTTATTTTTATAAAATTAAATTTTCATATAGTTTATTATGTGGAACTTTACATTATGTATATGTGATATTTAATGAATTAGTAACATTTTATAATCCAATTTGTATTGTGAATACTATTTACATAATTAAACAAAATACAGTTTACGTTATTTAAACCATGATCATTTCAATAATAAAAAAATTATTTGGTATAAAATAATACTCTACTAAGTTTCCATAATTTGAACGATTCAAATGATGTATTATGAATAATTATTGAAAAAATATATAATCTTTAAGAATTGATCATATTTTTTTTAATTTATAAGCACTTAAAAAAATACCCCTATAATAAATAAATAAATAATATATTTACAATTCATAACTAAATAAATATATTTTTGATAAAATGTATTTATTATTAAAATTATAATATATTAATTAATATTTAATGATAATTTTATCACAAATATTTATTAATTAATTATAAACCTTTTAGAATCAAGTAATATATAAAATCCAAAAAATTAAAAAAATATCCCCTCTATAATATATTTTTATTATTTAGGAATAATAAATTCGCTTTATAATTTAATATAAAGAATAAAAATGTTTCCTCTGTAATTTTTATTTAATGATTCAACCAATCGTAGGGTATGATTAATAATTAAGCCGCCTGAATTTAATATCAATCTTACTCTATAATTGATAATCATATCTCCAAATATGATTCATTGTGGAATTATTCCTATCATATTTTATGATTGGATGTATGAGTCATTCGTCATAGTACAAAATTTCATTTTTAATGAGAGAAAAACATATCATATTGATAATCTTGCCCTCTATTTTTGGAAAATGGAATAGAAAATTATATACTAAAATGGGTGGGATTAATATGATTTGAAATTTATAATAAATAAGAAGTTTAAAAAATATCTTATCTTATGATATCATATATCATACATCGCACTATTAATCCCTAAAAATAAATTATAAGTCATTTTTTAGGATTGATTATACACCATGCATTAATATTTATATAAACATCAATCATTTGATGATGCCATAAATCAAAGGCAATTGGATGCTCTAATACCACTAAATGAATTCTAAGGTGTTTACTAACAATAAAAATGTGACTAAATCTAGAACTAAGATCATTTTAGATATAATATATAAGGCCTATATAAAAACTAGAAATAAAAAATCTATAAACTATGTGTCCCTTACCCCATTAGGCTAGTGTAAGATTTATATTTAATTTTTATATTCCTCATAATGATCATTATTAAAATAATGAAAAATTCCTCACACCTCTAGATGTATACCTGAGTCAATTGGATCAAAATATATTTTTTGCATGACTCTTCTTTATCCACAATGTATTAAAACCTAATTGAACTAATTATGAAGAAGATGATAGAATGCTTTTAAGGAGTTTTGGCCAATATTATTACATGTATACCCACTGTTATCAAATAGTCGATCTTTATGAAACCTTCAAGGATTATCTTTATGTTTTCAAGAAATAATTCATCTGTTATAACACAAGAGTTAATGTATAATCCTACATGCATAATATAGATGAATAAATGATCTCATCATTTGTTTTATCCCATGAAACATATTTTAAAAAGTAAACCACGGTGTAGAAATATGAATATTAATATTATTACCATGAAAATTCCAATGATCCTTGCCTTTCCATGTTAATATTAATATACATTTCATGGAAATTCATTTCATAGGGATCCCTCTATCGATGGAACATTACATATAAAACATTATATTATACCAATAAATTGATTAGTATTTTTAGTACATTTAGTAATAGAAAATCTCATTTTAAGCTTCCCTAATAAAATACCCAATTCTACTCCATGATTGAGTACGAAAATATGGTAACATGAAATATTGATACTTATGAAATAACCCTATTGTAGCATATAGTTAGCATAAATGAATTACGTGGAAAATGAGTAAGGCTTTATATAATATCCAAATCTCTTAAATACATATTACCATTATTTTAATATTGATAATTACTGATTATATAGCCATGTTTATGTAAGAGGTTCATTAAGAAACACTATGTAATTTATTTTTTATCAACGTATTCATTTCATATGATGAATGTGTTAGATTTAGTAACTAGTGGATTGGGATTAAAATTATATATCCATTTTATGAACATGTAGATCTCATGATACAAACTAGATTGGGTTTTTGGTATATGTTTGCCTATTTTTTATGATGTATTGGTCAAGGCCTTAATAGTACAGTAATGATGTCCCATATTATGCATTTCATCACCATCATATTATTATTTACAATCCCTGTGATTACATATTTCTATTTCTATATCATATATTGATATATTATTCTCATGTTATTTGTTATGTAAATTATTATTTTATTTATTATTTTTTTATTTCATTTTTCTTATTGACATTCTGATGGCTTCCACTATTTTCCACCCTTTACCAAAAAATGATCTTAGTCACTATATTTTTCCCCATTTCATCATGAAACCATGAAAAAAACAATGAATTATTGATGGAAAATAAAAGTTTGAACAATAATATTTTACGTGTTGTAATGATATTTATGAGGTAAAATATTTAGATTTTTTCTATCTAGTCACGTCATACTTATAAACGTTGGATCTCACGTAATATAATCTATGTACTCAATACCATTATAATAACAGGAAATCCCACTCTAGGTTACTATATTTTGGGTTTTTATAGTTATTATTAGTGACAGTTTAGTTAGAACCTCAAGAACCAAATTTATATGAATATAACTTGATAATATAACCCTATGAAAACACTCAGTAAATCTAGAAATCGGTCAAGAATTGATGCAATTATATATACGAATTGAATTTAAATTATTTTAAATTATATACTATAATTTGATATTAATAGTTTATTTCTTGATCAAATTATGTGTATTCACCTATTTTGAAAAGGTTTGTAATGAAAGGATCATAAACGGAATCCACACCCATATCCTATATAAGTATTTTATACCAATCAAACGAATTAGCCGATATTGGAGCTGATTATATTATCAACATATCATGGTAGTTGATTTAGGTTTTGATGAATAAATGTTCCCATAAAGAATAAAATATTTCACATTACCAAGGTTCAATATCCCCACATGGTATTATGAATAAAAACATCGTATTTCAATTGAATAATAAATCCAATAATTCTATAGAAATTGATAATGTCTTTAAAGAATATATTCATCATTTTTGGATATAGAGAAATAAAAAATACTATCATAGAGATATATCATATAATGGGATATTTTGATCAATGTTGGTTATTAATTCAAAATAAATATAATAAAGAAGAGATATAATAAATTGAACAAAATTTAGTTAATGAAATATTACACTAAAAGTATTTTCCTTGAGAAAAAAGAGCTAGAATGGTAATTAAAATCCTAAATGTAAAAAATGAATAATACTATATTGTTCTACTATGAAGATAAATTTAAAAGGTTTCCAAGAAATTTAGTTTACTATGTATGAAATCTGACAAGATATAAGGATATTTTTCAACTGATATCATGTCTAAGTAAGAGTTATAAAAGTTTTATATTTTCATATGAAAATAATAAAGAAAAGGTATTAATAGGTTATTAAACATAGTAAATAAAAATAATAGAATAGATTGATTTATAATATGTAATAATTATGTAATAAAACACCTTGGGGATTCATTGATTACCTTGGTAGTTAATTAGTAGTATAAAGATAGCATCTATCAAGAACATTAGTATATGGGTAAGAGAGAATCCAAAAATTTCATGTAATTCAATTTTAAGAAGATGGGATACAATTAAAATCAATTCCAAAAGCATGAAGGGAATCAAACACAATATAGGAAAAATAATAAATTTTCGGATTATGCAATTATTATAGTGGATGCTGAGGCTCTAAATGAAGTAACAATCGGTACATTGATAATAAAATAAATTATAAAAATAAAATATTTCATTTAATATATATTATTTTTTTTAAATATTTAATTTGATCTAATACCATTAAATAATCTCCTCATTCATCATGGAAGAAGTGTCTAGTTAAAAATCCTTCTTAAATTTTATTTCTGGAAAAAAATTTATTAGTATGTATTTATAAAAATTCACCGATGATATCTAGTAGAAAACATAGTTATTAATCAAATGGATGTCATTAACATATTTATTGGGATATATGTCTGTAAATATATAATAATAGTATTTATTTCCATGAAAAATAATTTTAATTCGTGACATTGTCATGGAATCCCTAGTTTTTAAAGGACATGAATCATTGACTATGTATTATCTAGAACCACCATCAAGGGCCTAGGATAATGAAATTTTTTGTTAAAAAGTATAAAAAATAAAATTTTTATTGGTGAATGATATCCTATTAATATATTCGATATCTATTTAATAGAATATAATGGTGTCATGGATGAGGAATTACATATATATAAACCTAACTGTGATGTGGAATTATCTTGGTATCTCATACTTGATGTGAAGCTCAAATAGAAGATTACTTATAGAATACCTCTAGTTGAATTTGTCGAATTAAAGAAGGATCTATAATTGATTTTTAATAATGTATTAATACACCACAGTGTCTCAGGATGGTAAGAAACTATGTTATTTTGAACGAACAAGGATAATTATATGAGCCTGTGGAATGAGTCTATGGGAACCAATGCCTTCAAAATCTAGAACAAGTATAATTTTCCACTAATTGATGATATATTTGATCATATTCAAGGAGATAAATAATCCTTAAATATTTATATTAATTTTTTATCATCAATTAAAATTAAAAAAAGAATGACATTCCAAAACTAATTTTTTATAAGGTATATTAATTATTACTACACAGTAATACCTTTTGTATTTAAATATTTACTATATTAATTTCTTGATATGATGAATAGAGTATTATAAGATTATCTTGGGAAATTTTTTATAGTATTTATCAATAATTTATTGATATACTATAGATTCTATAGATATCATGGGAACCATTTATATGTTGTCCTTGAGATTCTCAGATAGAAGGGACTACTTGATAAATACATTTTGTGAGATTTTTTCTTTCAAAAAAATTATTTTATTGACTATAACATCTCAATGTATGTAACATTTACTGACCCTTCAAAGATAAAGGTGGTCATTGAATAAACTACAATTAAAAATTTTACTATCATAAATAGTTTTCTTTGATTAGTTGGTTATTATAGATGATTTTTTGAAACATTTTCTTAATTAGAAAATTTTCCAACAAAGATGTATATCAGATATGTAAAATTCACCAGGTTAAGGGAATGATAATAAATATTTGTGGATATAAATATGGTAATAATAAATACATTGGTATTAACCATACCCTTGAGAAATGAATGATTTTTTATATATAGTAATGCCTCAAAAAGTACTTCAGTGTATCCTTATACAAATTAAGAAATTTATTTATAATGAATCATAGAAATTGAAATTCTAATTTTTTTTTTCATCTAATGATATTGATAAAAATATATTAATATTTTCCTAAAATATATAGATATTGTATGTTTATGGAGAATGATGTGATATATATATATCTATAGATAGAAATAGTTTAAAGAATATATTAACTCAGAATGTTCTCAACATGAGACAAATGGGATGAAGATAACTACTCAAGGACCATGAATGTATAATCTATTATCACCATAAGAAGGAAAAAATTGATATATGCATTTAGTTGGAGGGATCCAGAGTTATATCCGTGATCAAGATGATAAAGGATCCTTAACATTATCATGGATGATGAAACATCAATCCTAATTCATGTAAATTTTTAGCCAACTTTTCTAGAGATAACCCAAAAATCTCAACTAGAAGAAATGGTTTTTTATATGAAGGTAAAATATAGATAATATGAGTGAATTATGGATTTAAACTATGAAGAAATTTTTTTAACATTTTGAAAGAGCCTATATGTATCATCGATATCTAAGAAAATTATGGAATTATATATTAATCTATTTGATCAAATTTCCATATACAAAAAGAAAATACCAAAATATAAAAGGATTTAAGATAAAAATTTTCACGGGAAGATATAAAAAATTAATTTTTTTAATATGTAACATATATCATAGTATGCCAATAAACAGTGGTTGAGAAATAACTTTCAATGGTTGTCTGGAAATAACTCCCATTACTAATATAAAAATTAGGATATCTAACAATGGATTTTATTTCTAGTATTCTTAAGGAATATAATAGGAATAATAAAATATGGTTTATTATGGATATCCCTACAATGTGTATGCATTTATTAGAAATAAATGTGTATCTAACCCTTGAGAGTCTTCCACAAATCTATATTTACAAAAAAATTAAGTCTTCAGGCAGAAATACATTGAATTATATAAATCATGGACTGTGTTTCACATTAAAATATTGTACAATTATTTGAAAAGATATAAACACAAATATATATCTAATAAATACATATCTAAATCAATCTAATGGTAAGTCTGAGATGACCATCTAAACATTATAGTACATAATGAGGATATACTCACTCTACTTTTATAGTACCTAGGGATAACATCAACCTATTATGGAATTTACATAAAACAATGAAATTGTTTTTATAATTCAAATATAATTATATGAGTGTTTTTAATGTAAAGTATTGAGTTCTAAAACTTATTGGGTTGTTGTTGGGGAAAGAAATAATGTTGGTCCAAAAATCATTTATGTGATAGCATAGAAATTATGAGCAATTTAGAATCATATCAAGATGACTCAATGAAGACAAAAATGATATACAAAAAACATGAAGATGGAAAATGAATTTCAAGTGTGACATTATATTTTTTTTGAAGGCATCTAAATGGAAGTAAGTTATATGGTATGGTAAGAATGGGAAGCAAAGACCAAGGTACATTGGACCTTTTTTGATATTGGAATGAATCTCCATTGTCGATTACTGATTTCCTATGTCAACAGACAATTCTAAACTAAATTTTTTCTTCTTTGTCTCACTATTAAGAAAGTATATTCTTGATCCAACCTATGTACTCAGTAAGAAGAAATTTAGAATTATCCAAACTTTTCCTATAATAAATAGTTTATCTAAATTCTAAATACTAGAGAGTATGTTTTTTGGAATTAGGCAATATTGTTAGTGAATTTTATTTGGGGGAATCCAAATTTGTAGGAATCTATAATGAATAATTACTTTTATTTGTACATGGATTTATGTAATCTACACATTGGTATGAAAAAATTATTTAATGTGAGAGGATGTGCTACCTTTGATTCTAATAAATATATTTCATTATAATAAATATTTTTTTATTTAATCATCGAAGAATAATACAACTACACAGTTAACCTCACTAGAAACCCTATGAATAGAAATAAAGAACCCTATATATAATGTATAAATACAGTCCATAAAATTGAACATAATATAATTGGATAATAAAAATAATTAAATAAAAAAACTATTCAATGAAATACACGTTCATTGTTGTCCCGTAAAAATATTATTGGTGGTAAAAATTATCTAAAATAAAAATAAAATAACTAGAAAAACGATTATAAAATTATAAATAAATTATAAATAACATTGAGAAAAAGTTTATTGATAAAATAATTAGAGAAATAAATGGTATTTATTGGATGTGTAAAATGTTTAACATTTGAATATGACAGTTGGAAAAATTATTTTCCCAGAGAGTTGCATAAAGAATCAATAAGGGGGGGGGGGGGGGGGGGGTTAATTGAATACTTAAAAATATCAAAAACACTAAAAACACCCTTGGAAAAAATATTTTCAAATTGTCCCAAATTTTTTAATCAAAAAATTAATGAAAATTAAAATCAAATAAATGATTTAGACATAAGTGATTTATAGGAATTTAGGGAACCAAGATCCCTCTATACACACCCCTAGTACTCTCTCAGTATGTTTAATTTTCTTCAATATACCAAACTATTTCATAAGGGAATCCTAGTTAGGTGTTATATTCTATCACTTGGTACAATTCGTAGGATTGTTTTTTGGAATCTTATCTATAGGGATTAAACAGAGCCTTCCTCTATACTCAATATTTGAAGTGTTCATTAGAACATAAAAAAATGATGTTTATAAAATATAGTAGATTAAATTAATTGTTACGAGTAGTAATGAACAGTTAATTATGGAAACTTATATATAAAGAATATTTATTTGAAGTGTATTTGCAAATGATTCATTAATTTTAGTAGATTATTTGAAACTTATTTATAATAAATAATCTGTACACATACATATATAAATGAAAATAAATATAAAATAGAATATAAAATTTTATTTATTCTTAAATACGAACAAAATATTCTACAAAAGTTACAACATTCTTTTTTTAAATAAGAAATTTTTTGGATATATATCAATATTTGATTAAATAAAATATTTTAAAGGATAATCTATAATATTTTGTGTGGCCTTCATTTCTAATAAGGTATAATCCAATGGTATATGTTTTTAGTAGCTACCATTTTCCATAGAACTATAATTCTCATATTAATAGGATTTCTTATTTAAATCATTATTTCTTCATTCAGATATATCTAATTCCAACAAATAAATTAATTGTATAATTTTATCAAAAAAATTATATAGTAATACACTTATTAAAATAAAAATCAAATATTGAAATTAATAATCAACATTATACAACCATTTCATTCAAAAAATTTATTTTTTATGTCTTTCTGATTGACGGAAATCTACTAGGTAAGAAACATGCATGATTTGGTGAAGATAAAAAATGATTCTAATTTGATTTGATTTGACTCTTTTATTTTCATGGGTTAATTTAATTGTTTTTAGGAGCACTCATTCAAGGATGTGTCTTAGGTTTTTATGTTATCAATAAGAAATATCTGAAAATCAAATATCATATAGATGATATGAGGAATAAATAATGAAAATTAATATCTTTTGTAGATTCTCATCATACTACATATTCCACCAAAGTTGTCATTCTAAATCCTATGGAATTCATGAAATTGGATGATAAAATCTTATTGATTTTGGTAGATCTTGAAGTCATTAATAATTAAATGAATTATGAAAATTTTAAATTCATGTGTAGACTGAATTCTTTAATGAATATAATCCACAGTCCATCCTAGACCATAAGTCCTCAATATCACATTAATGGCGTGGTTGTGATTATAAGTTGATACCAATTGGAAGGGTATTTTTTTCACATTCTTATATAGAGTAATGATGATTTTTATTTGGTTTAAAGAATTGTAAATACTAATTTTTGGCCTTATAATCGTAGGATTTCTAAATGGGATGTCAGATTTAATCCTTTTAATGAAAAAAATTACACATCTCAAATATTAGTAAGATTTCATGGTTTAAATTGGGTATTTTGGCACACAAAAATTCTCAGTGATATTTTGACTTGAATCGGTATTCCATTGGAGTTTGAACAATATTATATAAATGGTGAATTCTATTTTTATGCTCTGATTATGGTGGATTGTAACATTGATTGAATACAAAGGGGAATCATCATTTTAACTATCAATGATCCAAATATTGAGTTTAAAGTTTTGTATGAATATAATCCACCATTCTATGTAGTATACATAATTTTTAGACACACTATCTCAAATTGTAGAGTGATCCATAAGTAGGTAAAGAATATCAACAATACTAATGCTAAAAATTGGTCACTAGAAATAGAAAAGTAAAAGATACTTTTAAAATAATTGATAGCTTATAGAGGAATTAACCATGAAAATTTGTTAAAAAAAAGTTTAATTCCTTTGATTATATGCGCATGAGGGTAATGTACTGGTTTTATCTTATTATTGTGGAGGAAATGGAAAATGAGTTTGGTATTTTAGAAACTATAAAAGAAATATATAAAATATCCTCTACTAATGGAGAAAAAAATATATAAGTATTATAATGTTTGGATGACTCCATATCACTTGAAATCACATAGGAGATCGCATCTATTAGTCTATCCTTGAAAGAAGAATAACTCTAAGGTGAGATAAGTGAAAAACACGAACTCATCTAGACCTCGTGTGAATGAATTAATCCAGGAACAATTTCATTCACATAAAAATATATTCATAATTGACACTATACCTCATGATGTTTCGAGTTTTGAAATTAATTCCTACAACAAGGAACCTCAATGGAAATATCTTCATTTTTTCAATGCTCCTCCGGATGTAGAAAAATCTATTAAAAAATTACGTTATCTCTCTGCTTAACTCTAGTGATATCTATAGAAATTATTCTACTAATTATCATGATATAAGATATCATAGAAAAAATCATCGACAGAGGAATGAATAATATGTGGATAAAAGTACAAAAAATTCATCAAATTCAAATCACAAAACATGGTATTCTTATTATTCCAGGGGCCTAAATGATGGCATTAGGATGAATCTAATAGCATTTGATGAAGGCCCAATAATATTTTTTTCAACATCTCAAGCTATCAGTTTAACTATCAATCCTCATCAGCTTTCTATAGTAAATAATGACAATATTAAGGAATCATGATCCTTTTCTAACATATTTTACAATTCCTCATTTTCATAGATTGAAATGAACCTTGAAGGATCATCTATGACTCATAGTAGGGATTTCAGAAAATATAGTAATGATGCTACTGTTAGGGAATTAAGAATAAACTTCTTTAGAGAGGGGAGTAAATAAACTAGCTTATATTATTAATAAAATGTTGTTATTCTATCATCCTAGGAATATTTATATCAACGAAAGATAGTCAGTTACTCTATTCTATAATATTATTGTAAAAAATAGATTTTATATAACTAGAAATGGGGGGAAAATATATTATCATCAAAATATCAACGACACAAAAAATTTATGGAATAAAGAAGAATGGTATTTCCTACTCTAAATGTAAGCTCAAATGAAGAACCACTTCAGGAACTATCAGTGGATATAATAACCTAATATAATATATTGTTTCCAACTTTTAATTATAAAGTATAATCCTAATCTCTTAGGATGTTCTGATATAAAAATATTGTTTTCTAAGGGGATTTCTTCACTTAATATAAGGATTTATCAGATCTTATACAAAAATCAATCAAGTTAAAATATTAAAATACATTGAGTCTTAAGAAACTCATGTCTGAATGAAGTTTCTTCTTTTACATCTTTCAAAAATATGGTAAATACCTCATACACTCATTTAGGGACAAAAAATTTTTTCTCAATTATTTATTTTTACAATGGCTATCTAGAATGAAGGGATCTATTGCAGAATATTCAGGTGATTTCAATAACTATTAGTGGTCCATGGACACATGTTGGCGATTTTAAATTCAAGATTAATGTAGATGAGAAGATTTTCACATGAAAATCCTCTTCCTCTAACATATATTTTATATAATGCCTTAAAAATTGAAATCTTCTCGAGTTTAACCATGTTGGTGTAAAAAAACCCAGTACATGAAGAATATTAATAGAATGGTGGCTTGAAAATTGGAAACGATTTTTTGTTAAATCTATATCCCTTGAAACATGGTATTACATCTCTTTCACCACTCTTTCAAAGATAAATTATTACTATCAGACTATTGTAACAAATCTTGTAACTAGATATTCCACACCATTCCTCTCATATTAAAACAATCCATGGAAGTTTCACCAAGAATGTATAGAATTAGTACATGACACCTATAACTCTTTAAAATTAAAGGATAATGCCTTGACGTTTGTGTTAAATCTAAAAATACTTAAGAAAATAAATAAACCTTTGAGTGTGGAACAATTCAATAAAATGGATAAAGGTATTATACAACATGAATCCCTTTAAACACATCATTTAAGAGAAGGTCACTCAGGATGATTTCTCAATGGGTATGGGGAAAGAAAATATGGTTACACATGATATGAATTTACTCTTAATAATATGATAATTGATACCAAGATATTTCTTCAAAGGTAAATAGAATAAATAGGGTGATAGAAATACAAAAAATTTCAAAAATCTTCAATGAGTTAGTAAACTGAGAATATCTATTTCTATTCTCAGTGAGAATTGATTAATTCTTGATAAAATTTTGGATGTGGAAGACCATGTGGTTTCTTATTATATGAATCTATTTAATTGCCTTAACTCTTTCACAAATATTATGGAATATTTTATTCTTAGGTTAGACATCAATGGGGATAAATACTTACTCTATGTTATTCTGATATATTTTGATATCAATGAAGATGTATTTTTCCTCAATCATGGTAGTTGGTTGGACCCAAATGGGTTCAAAAATTCATTATTTCAAACTTATTGGGAAATTATTAATGTTGATTTATGTAAATTGGTGAAGGAATTTTTCAAATGTTGTTGGTTTTCCAAATGCTTTTGTGCTCAATGTTTTTATTTAATCCATAATATATAAAATAATAATGATATTAAAATATCAAGACCTATTTCCATTGTAAAAAAAATTAAAATTTATATGTATTGTTCATACAAATAGACTTTCCAATATTTCTAATAAAAATGTGCCTTCAAATCAATTTAGTTTCAATAATAGTTGAATTATTCATGATTTTTTAATATGTGCTTCAGAATGTGTCGATATTATTATGAAACATACCATATGAGGTAAAATATTATATAGTTATTGATGTTAAAAATGATTCTGATATGTTAGACTAGGATTCATATGCAACGTCCTACTCATATTTTTATTTGATGAGATTTTCATTAAATGGGTTAGAATATTCCTAGTTTATCCCACATATTTGTTCTTAATTATGACTCCCATGAGGAATATAATACATGTAATAGTTTTTTTAGTAAATTTGATCCTATATCTATTATTTTCTTTAATATAGATGATGATAACTAGAATTGGATTATTCTCAACAAGGTTACTGAAAAAAACCTATCCCATTAGAGATGGAATTGGAATTGTGGTTCCTACTCATTTATTATTTTATAGTAAAATTATCTGATTCATAGAAGAGGTTAATAGAAACATAAAGAACGTAAATAGTGAAATCCTTCATTTTGAAAAACTCATTGGACTTGAGATTGTTTGGAATAAGATTTTTGTGTACTTTTTAAAAAAATCTATCAATAAAAGTATTCATATCAGAAATGAGTCAGGAATCAAAGAGGGTGCCCTAACTTTTTCCTATCATGGTGTTACCATTATTTAGGGGAAGCCACATTTCATCCAATTTATCACATTTTGGTCCAAATAAAAAATTAATTAGCCTCATGGAATGGGATGATACTATCAATGGAAATACTGATCATTCCACTGAAAGAAGGGGCTATTTCAATATTTTTTTATTCATTCATGGCTCATAAATGCCCGGTTGTGCTAAATATGTGTATTATCACATTTATGAATTTTTGTATAGAGTGGGAGCATTCATGAAAGAATAATTATTATGATTTCATTGAATCAAAACTATTAACTACTTAGACATGGTGGGATTGGCATTAAATCTTTCTCAAAATTAAATCATGTTTTATAAGATAACTTATAGTGGAATATAATCAATGATAAATACGAAGCAATTTATTTTATGAGAGCTATATTTATGAATAGGATGAAAAAATAGAATCTTAACTACCTTTAATCATATAATAATCCATTCCTTAAATATTATTTCTCTATTATGACGGGGAAATCTCACTAGATGGTCATCATCATCTCATCCTACAATTTCTACCAAGACAACTGGAGTGGTACACTTATTATTAATGTTTTAAATTTTCCATACCCCCAATAGACACAATTGTGTTGATAAATGATTAAATGGAGTCCTCCCATGATATAATTCTTTTCAAAATGAGGGATATAATAATAAATTACACCTTTATCAATGGGGAAGACACATTATTATAGGAACTAGCATCTAATTGGAGATTTATATCAAATTTATTTGGAAAAGAAGCCATGAAGGGGCTCATATTTATTGGGATGGTCACATGAACGTGCTTTGGATTCCTCCTTCACATTTCCCCCTTTTATATTGATTCATGAACACCATGCTTTCCACTGATGATCTACTACAGCGTGCTAGAATTAGTATCTTCTCGAGGTGTTTTTTATATGACTAGCATTGGGATGACAATAACTACATTTTTATTTTCTTCCAAAAAGTTTCATCTTCTTTGGTTGGAGTGGAAAATATGTTTAAGATTAACATTATAGATACATTCAGTATATAGGATTTTCTCACAAGTTTTACACAATTTCATTTATCCACTCAACCTCAAAATCTATTTTTGGAAACAATCATGGAAATAATCATGTGATATGGACTAGTCATAAAAAATTGTTCAATGATAATGTTTCCTTTTGAATTTAGTGGAATTTCATTTGTGTTGGTTATGTTATGAAAAAAGATAATGATTTCCAAGATGGATATAATTATAAATTTATTCATGAATTTACTATTTATAAATGTATTATATTTATAAATAATCATCTTTCTCATCTGGGAATTCATTCCAATCATCCACTATCAAGGTGGATTAAATGAAACACTAACGGTGACTATAGAAGATATGAAGGACATTTTAGATTTGGAGTTATATTAAGAAATTATTTTTGTGGGTCAATAGTATATCCTTATTCTCCTGGTGAAATCAGAACTACTATTGAAATAGTGAATCATGGAATTGTTAATGCGGTTGAAAAAACACAATGAGGTAGGACCTAATTATGGCTTGAATATGACCCCACCACCGTCATGGGAGAAATTATAATAGGAATCAATCATCCTTCATCGAGATTTTCTACTATATAGGTAATATTTATGGACTCTTTATCTTATATAAACTATATTACAACACATATGTATCATGTGGAAAATTTTTTGGAAGGAATTCATGCTAATAAACGGATCCCCACTACTGATCTGACCATGACCATTGATGTTTTTGATGAGGTTATTTAGTTTTGTTAAAGTGAATATTGTATGATATTTGATTTTCACCTATTGTAAATTCTTGTTCCTTTTAGTAAAATAGAATTTTTGTTTTTGATTGGATCTCAATATTTATTAAAAAATTATTTTAATGAATAATATTATTATTTTTGACGAATAATAATTCTTATTTGGAATAAAATACTTTGTAAAAAATACTGATCTGGAAGTGATATTTTTACTCCTCATTTGATTCTTACACTATCATAAGAAAAATTTATCAGAAAAAAATGGAATCATGAGATATTTATTCACTTGTAAGATGAATAAACCATGTGAAATATTTTAAAATTATTTATGAATATTTTTTAAACAAACGAAAACATATTCACAAAGAAATTGTCAGTTTATGAATATTTTAGACTAATGAAAACATATTCACAAAATCATACTTTTCTACCATAAAACATAATCTTTTTATCAAACCTCAGGAAATAAAAATAATCCAGTAAAAATATATATAAATCATAAATCATAAAGGTAACCTTTTGAATCTATATAATTATTACATTTTAGATTTCACAAATACATAAGGAGTAACATTCATTATTAATTTGGGATTACCCATGAAAATATATTCGCTAAATCTCTTAGGGGAAACCCTATAGTGTAACTCCTTATCATTAACCACTGCATTGTGGAAATATATATAGATCACCATATATATAATTATCATGGAACCACCATATCTCACTAAAAATTTCCAATAACAAAATCATATGGACAACAGATAAATCATGCATAAAAGAGTAATAACATTCCCACATTGAAATCACATTTCATTTTTCAAATCCATACCATAATAAAAGTAAAAATATTATATCAAAATAATATTTTAAAAAGTTGAAGAGAAAATTAAAAATTTATTCCAAATAAAATCAGTAATATTCGTTCACCATAATGTAATTTATTTATAAATACTCCCATTTAATAAATTCCATTAAAAAATTCGACATATATAACAATATAATTTTTTAGTCTATAGGAAAATATTTTTCAGGAAATAGATGTCCAAAATTTATAAGAAAATATCCTTAGTGGTTATGCTAAATTAATCAGGAGAAATAATTCCCATATGAATTTCATGTAAGAAAAATACATTAATTAAATTTATTTAAACTGACGGATAAAATATATTAGAACAAGAAGACTTAAAAATGAAGTAATACTCTTGAAACAATAAATTATTGGCTTGAATTCAATTATGATACACTTATTAGTATGATAAATGAAGATTGTTTGAGTATAAAAAAATATGAAATATTGAGATATGTATCAGCAACATCCATTTTTCCAAAAATATCCCTCCTTTTAATGATCACAAAGGCCATAAGAGGTAAACAAATAATTGATATATTTTAAATAAATAAACATTGTTATCGAAGATCATATGTAATATAATATAAATTTTTTCTAATATATTTTTCCAATTTTTTGATATCAAAATGAATGAAAAGTGAAAACGCAATTAATTTATTACATCCGTATATTTAAACAATTAATGAATATTAATTACCTAACAAATTTAATATACTGAATTGGATTTTAGTAATATATTTAAATATTTTTTTAAATTAAGTTGATGCCCTGGTCAAAAGACTAAATCCCTATGATAAATAAAGTTAAATCTCATAAAAGTCGAAAGGAGGGGAATTTATTATAATCATTTTGGTGATGAGTGGTAAATTCATATAGATGGATCTCCATGCATGTGTGATTTCTATCAACACCCTTATTTGATAGACCATCCACCAATTTATCATACTCTATGTATGTGTGAGTGATAAAACTATTGAGCCCTAATAGGTAATGTAGGCAGATGATCCATTTAGGAGTGAGGGTCCATGCCAGGTGAATTGTTCTATGTTGAAGAGCATGAACAATGGTTATTGAATCACTTTCAACCCAAACATTGTTCCAGACTTTTCTCATAATCAAATCAACAAAATTGATGATGATGAACAGAAATGCTTCAAGGAAGGAAATATTACCAAAAGAACCATAGTCACATCCAAGAATGTCTCCATTGCGGTTCTAGATA
Organism: Viscum album; assembly: GCA_963277665.1. Lineage (NCBI taxonomy): Eukaryota > Viridiplantae > Streptophyta > Magnoliopsida > Santalales > Viscaceae > Viscum > Viscum album. The sequence goes on along the minus strand of OY728165.1, from coordinate 462,024,540 downwards.
TGATTCCATTTCCAGTAGGTCCTGGGTTTCGTTTTAAGGCACCATCCATATTAAGAAATATACATCCAGGAATATGCGATAGCCAGAATACTTCCTGCAGACCTTTTAGCGACTGTATCATCCTTTGATCCAATGTTGTCTTAGGATACAAAAATCCTTAACTGAATTATGGAAAGTAACTACATGCATGATTCCATCCTCAATGATCGTAATTATGATTTTATGGGAGTTTCATGAAAATTGAAATTATTATTTTTGTGTGTAATAGAGTTTCTTTTATACCAAATAAGATGCATCAGTTCAGACACAATGGTAGTGAAATGTTGGTGAATTTGAGGAGAGATATCCATGGTTGTGCATTTTTGAAGCTACAATCAAATAGAGTCAAAACATGTCCATCTAAAATCAAAAATGTCAAAAATGTATGCCCATAAATCTTATATAAAAATATTAATGAAACCAGAAGTATAAATAATATTTCAATGAATGGGAATGAGTGAATAAAGAAATAAAAAATTGGATAATAGTAAAATATAATTAATAATGAAAAACATTGTCTATAATAAGAATTTTCATTCATTTAGATCCATAGTATGGTTGGTGGTAGATTAAGACATTATAGGTTTAGTTTTATGATGAGGTTTCTTGAATGAAAAGCCACAGAAGGATCAGGAAAATGAATTTTAGATATTGAAGGATCTCTATGGAAAATCACACTAAATACTACAATTTATTTGGAATCCCTTATAGACCAAATTATTATTTCATGGAATGTATCCATACACTATCTATTTTTCTATCACATGAGTATATATACTTTTACTGATCATACTTATTATAATTAGTGAAATATATCTTTGAAGATTAGCAAGGTGGAATACTTGTCCAGGATTGGTTTTCAGTCTTCACATTCTCTTTCTGGTAGTAGGTAAATGGATTAATGACAAGATAGATATTTTCCATAGAAACGGGTAATTTATATGTAAGGGATGAACATATATATCATATAACTATTATCTAAAATAGAGTAACTTTACACATATATATGTAATGGATAATTTAATAGATACAAAATTTGAAAATCACTATATATATTCAATAAACCGTGTAAAAAAATACATTGTAAGTATCATTAAGATCTTTCATTGATGAAAAACCATTCATTAGATTATATAGAAACTATAAATAGGACTATAAACACATATCTTGGGTTACATATGATATAACATTAAGCTCTAGTGCACTAAAAACAACCACATATTTTCATTTATAGAAATATTTATCAACATAAAATTATTAATTATCATCCTTGTCACAGGGTTGGTTAGATTAAAAGGTAGGATATTCTTCAAGAATCTATTGATGTCAAATCAAATCAATGACCAAAATTTTAAAAGACTAGTCAATAAGGGAAAAAATTTCATAATTTCTTCATAAAATAATACATGATTCAATAAGATTGATCACTATGGTCCCCTTCATAGATTCAAAATTATCCTTGAAAAATCTAACTAGATCATGAAACATTTTCTCTATAAATGAAAAATATTATAATTTATAGCCTGATTATTCTTAATATTAAATCTAAATTCCCTTTAATTTCATTAAAAATGTCCATAGAAAAATAATCAAATTCCATTTAAGATATTATATCCCTTAAAGCATCTATGGGGGATGAAACAACCAATATTTTTTCCACTATAGGACATGGATTAGATGAATGCCCAGGAGAACAGGTCTAAACATGATACATTGCTTGAGAATTAGAGATCCTTTTAAAAAACAAAAATGGATAGATCATCATCTTATTTATGTGATATAAATATTGAATGGAGTCCATTTAATCCAAAAATGTTTTTACTTATTCCCTAGATTATTTAATATATATTCTTATGCTATCCATTTTGAAATTAAATCACATAAATTCAAAAATCATCTTTTATATATATGTTTGAATCTAATTCTCTTGTTAAACGATTTCAGTCCCTTGAGCAGCTGGATATTCACCTCCCCTTTTTACCTCCTACAAATACTATTACTTATCTTACTCATCATCATCCTACTTCTAATCCTCATATTTTTCATATGTAGAGGGTTTAGGATCCAAAAATCTTATTTTAGGCTTCCAAACTATTGGGGGGTTCTTCCATTTATTCTTCAGAATAAGAAAAAAACACTCATCTGAAATGGAGAGAAGCATAACACTTGAATTTTCACATGGAATATATTTATTGGAATTTACCTTGATATATTTACTTTATTTGAAATAAATAATAGATATTAAAATATATATCTATATATAATACCATTTCAAACTCCCATGAACATTTCACAATAACGGTCTGATTATACTTTACCTAAAATATTTAGTATTGAGGTTATTAAAAGCCATATTTACATCATTTTTCATCCAAATATATAACTATATATATATATATTCCCATAATATTATTATTTAACTAAAAACATATTTTAGGTAGGGGAAAACATGAACAAGCTAAAAAAAGGGAATTGAGAAGATCAGACGATTCACCTTCGAAACAGCTAATTCTTCCACCTCATTAAAACATAATAATAAATTTTCATAAAATTATATATATTATTTATCGTATAAGAGATAAGTTATTTTATCAAAAAATACAAAATCATATATTCTGAATTTGAGAACATTATTCAGAAAAAATATTATCTTGTTTAACCACCATGAAACCACGTCTTTTTCATTTAGCACCTCAGATAACACCTATTATATCCTAGATATTATAAATGTAGTATAATTTTATCATATCATATTTCATATATTCTTCATGAAAGATATTTTTTGAAGGTACAAGGATTAATTTACCTATGAGGGGGCTTGGATTTGATAAATAATAGACAATGAGGCATGAAAATGTTCAAGGCTGACGTAGAAAAATTGATATGTTTTCTTACAGGGAATAAAAAGGGTCACTAATATTGGTTAGGTAAAATTAAAGAAATTAAGAATATAAAAATTAATAGGGATTCATGACACATTTTTACATAATAATAAATTTAAACAAATAAATCTTAATTTAGGTAGTGTAAATATCTCATCAATTGTTTTTTAATAAAAAATTCATATTCATAAAATAATAGAAATTATAATACTTAGTTGACTAACATAAATTCATTATAAGAATAAAAATATAAGAAAAAAACTAAGCCAGTTTTAAAAAAAATCAAATTCAACATTATAAAATGTATTAGAAAAAAATAATTTTTTATTTTTTATTTCAAATGATCTCCAATGAGATGTACACTTTTTTGAGTACTCCCATAAGAAAATATTCCAAAGATGAATATTTTTAGACCCCGAATGTATAATTAGATTTTTCTTTGAAATATCTATTGCATAATTTTAATTAATTTTTTTGGTAGATGGTTTAAATTATATAAAAAATACATTCTAGTGCGTTTCATGCACAATACTACACAAAAACTATGTGTTGTAATGTACACATCTTCCATAGTTTATAATGAAATTTAGTTTTTCTTATGATGATACCAAGAAACCATTTATTTTCCTAATAAGGGGATGGTTCCTAATATACTCATTATACCTAACCTAATTCTTCTAATTCCATCATTAGATTATGAATGTAAAACAAATATAGAGGGGTATGGAAAAAGTAATGATAGGTGAATAATTCCTTTCAAATATCTGAAATTTTTTAGAAGTTATTAAATATTATTTTGTATGATTTTTATGAGATATAGAACAAAATAAGACCAAAAACATGATATTTTGTCTATTACAAGTCATATGAAGTTAACATGTGATAATATGTTTTTATAACATATTTTCAACCAGCTATCCAACTTTATCCAATCATGTTTAATATTAGAATTCATAGGTGTATCATTGATCTTACTATTTTCAAGTAAAAATATCATTAATAAATAAAGTATGTTTTTTATTTTATTTAATAAATAACGCAAATATTATGGTAAATTTTAAAACCATGTTAATTTATTAAATCAACCATCATACTTATTTAAAATTCCTTTTACATGAGTTTTGAAAATTATTTATATCATTTTTGATTTATGGATCCAAAAATTACACCATTAATATAAATTTAAAGTAAAAAGTATTTTTAATGAGGGTTTTATAAATTAAATATTGTTTTCTAAGCCCATATTAATGGATTTTTTAAAATAAGTGAACATAACCTTTCATACCATGATCAATATTCCGGTTTGAGAACAAAACGAACATTAATAAGTTTAAAAATATAATTTTGAAAATGTGGATTTTAAAATCCTAGTGGATGTTCAACAAAAATAACCAACATTAGAAATATATTAAAGAATGTATATTTTACATCAATCTGAAATTATTTAAATTAATAGATGATACATTTTCTAAATGGATACAAATATATTCTAATCTTTTGACATGGTAAATGGTTTTTTGTAAATTCTATTATTTCATTTTATTAATACCACTTCTAAACTACCCATTCCTTACTATAATAACCATATATTTTACAAGTATTTCAATTTATATATACTTAAAATATTATATAGATTTTTTTATATACAACCCTGAGTCTATATGAACTAAGATATAGTAAATTGTTATAACCTAATTACAAAATTGAAAAGTGTGAGTAGTAATAACCAATTTATTAAAAAAAATTAAAATGGTCTTATATAATGAAAATTTATTGACGAATTCATAAAAAATGAATCTATTTCTAGTAATGTGATATTATGTTTCAAAAATATATTTTCTATAAGAATAGTTTTTTTTTCACATTTTTAAAAGATAACATTATAATTAATTTCTAACATTTTATAAAAATTTATTTTAATAAAATAATTTCATTTTTTAAATAATCATGTAAATATTATAATACTTTGAATTTTTAATAATTTTCTACCAATATTTATTCTTCAGTGAACAGTTTAAAGGGCATATTTTTTCTGTAAAAATTGACATTTATTTTAAAGTAATGGTTATATTATGCTTTTAATTTGATCTTAACTTATCCTAAAACTAATTTTATTATAAAAATATTAAATAATTTAATTGGAAGTTTCATTATAGTTTATTTTCGTGTATGTCCATTTTTTTATTAAAAACACATTTTTCTAAGAACTATTTTTATGCGGACAATGATTTTTTATCTTAATAAATTAGATTAAAATTAAATGATTAAAATTTTCATTGAAATTTGTATATTATATTTTAAATAATTAATTTACTATTCATTATATATTTTTTATAGGGATATTAATGAAAGTAAAAAATTTTATGTCCTTAACAATGTATTTTAAAAAAAACATTTTTATTGCAGATTATGCTCTTATTTAAAATTCAATTATTCAACATATAGAAATGGAATATGGTAAAAAGTATTCCATTTTTTAATTAAAAGAATATTAATATATTTTAATAATGTAGATTTAATTTGTTGTCATACTGAATAGTGAAAAAATAAAAAAAAAATTACTATAGTTAAGGTTAAAACAAGTTTATCGGCCAGGGTTAAACCTAGAGATTAGGGTAGGATCAACACAAAAACAGGTAAAATTTTTACTAGTTGAATATATTTAAACCATTTATTAAAATAATTTTTAAAACATGGAAATTTGGAACCACATTCCTAGGAGAGTGACCTTATATCATAGAAATATTTTATGAAATTATATGTGTATCCCTCTCCAAAATTATAAAAGGTAACATCATCTCCTCATTTATTAAAAATAATTAAACCTTATATTATAGAATATTACTACTCCAAAACCATCCTATATTACTTCACTTCTTTTTACATCTTATATAATTATCCCAATACCAATCCTTAAAGTCTTATTTAGTGAACCAAATGTGGTCTCCCAAAAAAGTGGAATAGATATTGACTAAGATATTTGAATTTTTTTTCTTCTAATACTAACTATAAACCTGTTGTATCAATAAAAAAGAATGAATAAATTATCAAAAATATTATTATATGTAATTATGGTTTTTTAAGTACCTTTTCCAACCACTTCTCCATCAAATGAGATATGAATGTATCACTCTTGCATATGTGAAGACTACCACATCCATTTAGAGTTTTGATTCATCTTCCATTTGAATTTTTATTAGTTGGATATTATTTCATATTTTAGGGGTATATATATTTTATATTTATGATATATTATTAATTTTTAATGGTGACATAATATTTACTATTCATTTGTTCCATTCATTTAAAAATGGAAACGTCACTTGTGCGTATATACAAACTGCTATATCTACATACTGATGTAATTAAATTTTCACCATCGCTTCATATTAAAGGATATGAATATTTATATAATAAATACATATTATTTTTATAAAATTATTAATTTCATGTAGATGAAGGAATAATTATCATTGTGTAAGGACTATAACCGTCAAACCAAAACATACATTAATAACGAAGGAGTTAACACCTATATCGATGATGATAAAGAATGATAGTTAATAAATGGGTGATAAGATATTATAATTAAACCATATATGGTATTATATTTATTATTGTGCTTATATAATAGAATTATAATAGAATTATGTTTATTATACTTTAGTTTGAAGCACTTAAGAATAAATATGAACATGAAGTAAGGGTTTCATGTTAAAATCTAATTTTTACCATTATTATCTATTCATAAGATTTTTCAATCATACAATTCTATGATATACCTATCCCAAATATTATTTATTTTTTTATCCTTTGTAAATTCATTGAAATTACATGTTTTCATTTCATTTTCATCTCTTTATGTGCCCAATAAATTAAAATAATGTTTTTAAGGAAGACTATCTTTATTTATTTCATTTGTCAGCAATAATTTAAATGTATATATTATATTTAAATTGATTTTAAGATTTATTTATCAACCAATAATTATTTTATAAAATAAATATTTAACAATTTTTTAACTTATATATTTTATTAATGTAATCTTCTCATCATTTTCTGAAGGCGGTACATTTTTATTTTTACAAAAAATGTTAATGAAAGTTTTGTTTTAACATACAATATGTGAACTTATTTACTAACAACACTGAATAATATTTTTTTTCAATGATACAATTATGGGTTGAAATTTATTACGTAGAAATTGTTTTCCTTAATATTTTTTAAAATTTTAGATTCTAAATAATTGATTTCAAAAAAAGTGTATTTTAATCATGAAATTATTTTGTGGTATTTTATAGGTATTTATATCTATAATAACATACATTGATTTTGATATATATTTATTGGGGATGTGATCCAATGTTATCATTTTTTTAACATATATAGAGTGTTTATGATTATGATAATGAAATGTTTATGAAACCCTTATCATCTCCATGGGTTACTATTTGAAGATACGAAGAATTATTTATGATCTTATGACACACATATGTATGGTTTTTATTATGTGATGGGTGGTCCGAAAATAATATATTTGGTAAATCATGATATATCATGATATAATAAGGAATATTATCTTGATCAAACGATGTTTGGTAATAGAATTTGTCCAATAATATAGTATTGTGACCAATACTTGACTTTTGATATGATCTCATGGATTATGATTGATTATTGTGACGTCACACTCTTCTATCTTAGGAATTTTGATTGATAAGTCATTTAGTCGTGTTTCATGATAATTATCTATGAATCAATGGGTTTGGTTTCCAATTGTTAATATGATGTTCATATAAAATTATGACTTTGTTATAGTCAGTTATGATAATAGATTAATATCTCTTACATTTACCCTTTCTTATGTTTCTCGTTCCCCATGTTATAAAGAAATTATTTTAGTATTTGTTGCCAAATAATGGTGTTAGTTGTGAAACAATTAATGGGAAATGATTTAGACTATTGATTTACCCATTTTTTATGTGTCTATGTTTCCAAATAAAATAATCTTTTTCCATTTTGGAATGTATTGTGTTGATATTTAATGAATATTCTCTAAATAATATGTAATGGTTTGGTATGAAAAATTTGGGATACTATAGTAGGGATTAGTGTAATTTTTAGTTACATTTTGAGATTGGGTGAGAAAAACTTAGTAAAAAGACTTAAGATAATCTAAAGTATAAGAGAACATAATGGGTTATTTTAATGTAAGGTGTGTGTTTTTCTTTAAAAACTCATCCCGTTCTGGATAAAATAGGTGGATGTGGTTTTATAACTAATGAAACATGGGATAATAACCCGAAAAAGTGTAGGTTGAGTATACCTCAGCCATTATTCTGATTCATGGTGATTGAGACCTTATTACACACCTTTTTAGAAACTCCCATGGGGATATGATTTAGTTAATTCACATTTCATTAAATATCCATTATGAAGGTTTTAAATAGATACTGACTATGGATAACCATGGATACACATATGTTGTAACTGATAGAAAATAATGTGTTAGGATTTAAACACCAGATAAATGGTTTTTAGGAATATAAAATTTCACACAATGATTATTGTTTCTCATACCATGATTTTTTGTTTCATTAAAAAGATGGAACTAGAAGGAACTATGTTAAAACTAAATCAGATTAACAATGGTATTATTGACCTCCAGAGTTACTGGATGTCATCGGTGCTGTAATGGAATACATTTTTTCTATGATTTTACATATTTATGAATCTATGAATCATACTAATATTCCAAATGATAACATGAGGATACAATGTGTTGTTCAGTCCTTAATTTGGAAACAACCATATTATTTTAGTTGGTCCTCCAATCCACTAATTATTGAGAAATAGATTAGTTGTAGTAAAAAGATATTTTCTTTCACCACATTTATAGAACATGAAATGGTTGTCATAACTGTTGAGCATTTGTAAGTTGAAGCAGGTCTGTGGTGGACTCTTGTCAATAATATGAAGAAATGCGAGGAAATTGAATCCCTGGGGTGGGGTGATATATAGGGTTTTTTTAATATGTACATTCTTTGTATACATTATACTAAGATATAGACATAAATACTTATGTTTATATAGAAGGATGATGAATCTATTGGTTCTAATGAGGCAAACTTTACAAGACTTTAGAGGTTCCCTTATGTTACTATAATTGAACTGTAATATAAGATTGATTGATACTTTAGTGGATTTAAATGATGAATTATTGGGTCATTATATGTTATAGTCATTGGTAGCTATGAGGAAACCATTCAATGTACTATCAAGGATGAAATTATGATTTAATTGACCAATTAATATCATATTTTTGATAAGAAAAATATATATAATTGAAATGAAATTATTATAAAAATACAACAATGCATAAAGATTAATTTTACATTATTTTAATAGTGTGATTAAAATAAAGAATGAAATTATCATAAAAATAAAAAATAATTTTTTTTAGTTTGGAATAGAAGGAAACCAATAAATAAAATTCTAAAGTAATAGGTTGAAGTTATCTAATGATTTAAATATTATTAAATCGATATATAATGCCACACCAACACTCTAATTCTATAATTTCTATGGGAAGTGTAATTTTTACAACCAATGCTCAAAACAGAGGGTTAATGACGATGATTGATCTCAACAACCTATTAATCTTAGAGTCAAAATAAATCTCATGTGATCATTATTACCAATGTGGGGTATGATAATGAATTGGTTAAAGGTAAAACTCGTATCCACTCGTGAATTATTAATTAATTATTTTATTATATTTATTCCCACTCTTTTATACAAAAGGAATTTTATAATGGTATCACATTAGAACATCAATGATTAGATGTTGAAAAAGCTGTAATACTTCATTGGTAAAACGATCATATCTCAAGTATATTAATCTTCCCCATTGAATGTTTGTGGGAATCTGTCAATGGAAATATTATTATACATACTAAAGTATATTTTTATGTGTTTTTCTACATGGAATTAATTTATTTAAATGAATCCCATATCAATTTTTGATGAAGGAATGTCATATTTTATATTCTGAACCAACATATTGTTTTTTATTAGTGTGTGAATAAATAATAACTCTCAATATATAGCACATCTATTTCTTGAGGCTTAATCCCCATTTAATGGGGTTATTTATCTCATATGGTTGGGGAGAAAAAAAATAATACAGATATACATATTATATAATTTTTTTTTGATATATTTCTAGAAGGGATACCCGGTAATTCTAAAAATTTTAAATTTGAGTTTTCAAAAGAACTCATACTGGGACTACATCTATTTCGAGGACTCTGGGTAGAATGTCCCTAAATGAGTTTTATAAATTGAATAATAACTTTGTGAGAATCTTGAAAAGGTATTCATTTGGACTTTTAGGTCACCATGAGGTGACCCACTCCATTTTGTTAAGAAAAATATGGATCAATGTTAGTATTCAATAATTATCGAGAACATAAGAATATTATGACAAACAATAATTATAATTTACCCCATATTTAGGATTTGTCTGATCAACTGAAAGGAGATAAATATTTTTTGAATATTGATCTTCGATCTAGATAATATATATTGAGGGACAAAAGTGAAGACATACTCAAGAATACCTTCCATTTGAGGTTTGAAAACGTTGAATATCTAGTGATTCCATTAGGTAGTACTAATGAGCCTTATATATTTATAAATTTAATGATTAAAATATTTATAGATAAATTTGATTTATTTTTGATAGTATTTATAGGTAATATTCTTATATCTTCCAGGATAAATAAAGAGCATGAAGATCACTTGATGATCGTATTGAAGATCCTAAGGATGGAAGATTTCTATGTATAATTTACCCGTTGTGGAATTTGGATATTTAATATTAATTTCTAGAAAATATAATGCAAATTACCAAATATCTAATATATAGATATTTCATTTTTAAGATTAGAAATTAAAACATTTCTCGAATACACACCTGTTGATAGTATAGGTTTAGTATTATTGGTATAACAACCCATACTTTACAAACATGGTTATTACTTCAAAATTGAAGCATACTTATTACAACATATAACAAAACCATGAATGGACCGTATAGGTATAGTGTCTTTAGAAATTGGGAAACATAAACAACTAGTTCATAAAGCGTCTACATTGTCTCCCATTTATTTCATCATATCTAGAGTCCCTTTTGGCATATCCTACTTAATAACCTTCTTCTTGACCCGGGGGAAAGAAAACATACAAAAGGGTGAGATCAAATTCCCAGTAAGGGTAAACAAAATAAAAATCAATCACATCATATTCATAAGGTCATAACAATTTGGAAATCTTACCCTGCAAAAGAGATCATAATTTCATAACATGTGATAAATCATGATAGTGCAATGTAATCACAATAATCATAACATAAAACATGAATATTTTTGGCATACACACATAATTATTGTAACGCCCCAACCCTATTTACCCAGATTCGGTGCATTATTACATAACATTGGCATGATCACAAGAAAGATCAAATCTCGAAAGACCGATTGGATTAGTAGCTTTGGAAACACTAGATATATTCATAAGTCTTACATTACGTCATAAAATGAAAAACTACTACAACAACATATTGTCTCCATAATACACACTCATATCCCCACATAATATCCCTGCAGGTCATTCGTAATTTACTTCTTCACTTCCTGGGAAAAATAAAACATAGAAAAGGGGTGAGCTCAAATGCCCAGTAAGGATAACAATATAGCAGAACATTAAAAATAAGCATAAACATTTAAGGAAATGCATTACTAAAACAAAATCCTTTTTAAACTTGAACTTCAACATAGTATGGAAAAAGTAAAATGAAATAATTCCATTTACTTGTTCACATGAATATTCTACCAATCGAATAATCACATGCAATATCAATAACCACTTTCATAATGTTGGAATGCATAATGCCAGACTATCATAACCACATAGCCAAGGCCTCGTGCCAAGACTACAAATTAGATTTTTTCAAGGCCTTGTGCCAAGACACTAGTGTGTCTCATGAGACCTACCGATGCATCAAGGAGTTATAGCGGGCTCCACCCATCACATATTAAGTCCAATGCATTCCCATATGAAAAGGTTTAAACATAACATAAACATTAGTATCATAACTAGCATATGAAATGTCAATAATTCACCATAAATTATGAATGGTATAAAAGTAGCACATCTATAGTCAAACATATCACAAAACCTTCAATACAATATAGAAGGTTTTTATCATAATAAATCAACTTCAAATAAGCGTAAAATCCATCAAAGGATGTTGACAGAGATGAAATCAAAACTCTTTTTAGAGAAATATCTCTTTCTATTTTTCAAATCATTTAAGAGCCATATAAAATAAAACATTTTCTTTAAAAATATTCTTATAAGTTTGTAAGGAAATCTTTGAAAAATTTATAACGGCGGAAAATAACCGCACCCGCCGTATAAGTTAAAAAAAACATTCTTACCTTAATTCTATCGAAAAGGTTAAAAAGGACCTTGTTTTGAAAACGACGGAAAGATTCCTCTTATAAAAAGTCAAACAAGGGTATAAATGACATTAACCTATATTCTTGTAAATAATAAAAATGTTTTGAAATACATTTTTAAGAAAACATGGATGTGGATGATAAAGAGATCCCAGTAGATTATTACATATAAACAACCTCAGATAATGAAGAGATTGTGAAATAACCCTTACCTTGTACATTTCCTTGGTTGGGTTAGGTTAACCTCCTGTATAATGGTGAAATAATTGTTATTAAATTATATAAGAATCATATTCATTAATATGATATCATATATGATCTTTTAATATTGATTTGATAATAATATCTTAGTATTATCGTTGTTTCGGGTGTTAACTTACTTGTTTTCTTTTATATGTTGTGTTATGTAAGCCATGTTTGTAATGGATAGGTTGTATATTATTCATATCCAGAATGATATCAAGTCCTTAAAAATCATTTTTAAATCATCAAATGATAATTATACTTGAATGGATAAGATGGAGAATGAATCTTATCGCGTTCGTGGAGACGGTAGTCCGTACGTACGCATGAGTGACAATATCATTATTTTCATATTAAAATAATATATAAATGGATGTTATATCATATATACAGAATAATTAACAAGTTATATTTATTATTTACATGAGTTACACATCATTATTATACCCATCCAAATAATAATATATTGAATAACAATTACACCACGACGTGGAGACGGTAAGCCGTACGTACGCACGTATGGTGAAATGTTATTCAAAGGGTGGATAGAATACTGAATATGGTCGTACCATATTTATAATAACATCACAGTATATGTGAGATACTATAGTTGTTATTTTAGAATGGTAAGAATAATGAAAGAAGAAGTGGAAGAAGAAAGGAACTTGAAAAGGGGTGGTGAAAACATTACCTCTTCTTCAGGTTCTTCCTTTTGATTTGATCAAAAGGGCTCCTTAGGTTGGCTTTCTGATCAAAATAAGGCCTCTAGGATGTAGTGAGGGAAGTTGGGAGAGTAATTGGGCAGATTTTGTCCGAACCAAAAGGCTTTGATGGTGTGAAGAAATGAGAAGGAGGAGTGCCCTTTTATAAGAGGGGTGAGGGGCACCTTTGGAAAAGCTAGAAATATTAATTTATAATAAATTCATATTCGGTTTCCAATGGCTCCAAAGCTGATTATTCAAAGTTTAAGGTGGGGATGGGTCGAAAACAACCCAACCAATATAATTTAGACAGGTTTGGGTACTTATATTAACCTTATATTTAAGTATTAACTCTAAGTTAATTAGTTTCACTTTTACAATGTCTCTTTGTATTTTTATATAATATGGTTAATAAACTTACTATATACATCCAAGAGACCCCCAAGTGGTCCATTAATGATGAACCTATCATTATATAAGACTCTTGGACGAACCTTAGATTTTTAGGAATTTAATATCAATTAATAATATAATATTTGTTTTAAGAACTCTTTTATGTCAATTTTGACACTATTCAATAGTTGATTTTTGTGAAACACATAACAGATTTATTACTTCGAAAAAAGTCAATTAAATAAATCCAAATATATCATATTATTTTATAAAATTAGTTTAATTCATTAAAAGGTTCATATTATATTTATTTGGGTATTTATAATATCAATTATTTTAATTTTTCACTATTAAAGTAATTAATTCATCATCATTGTGTCATATATAAATTAAATTATGTAATGTCTAAAAATTATAAATAAAATATCAATATTTAGGAAATCTTTTTATCTTTATAATTAATATTTATAATCTAAAATCCAACATATATAACTCTATGTAAAAATTGTTTTTCTAAAAGATATATGCTTGTGTCATTTTTGTATTCATTTTAACTTAATTAAAATAAAGTATCCCTATCACCTACAAGTGGCACCATGGGGTCCCAAAATCGACCCAAAGATGCCTATGGTCGAACATGTATCAACCAATAAGGCTAGGACACGTTTTAGGGTAATTTAGTATTATTATAATATTATTTGTTAACCCTTATTTACTGGATTTACCCTTAACCATGGTAAATAAAATATTTACCGCAGTAATTATTCAAAATATCTAAAAATAAAAGTTACCTATTTACACAATTTGGACATCCTGATTACAAATATGGAATCCATTTTTCTAAATTCAAAACACATAAGTGGTAGAAATTAATTTAAAATTAATTCCCGTTGTCAAAACAAAAAGCGTGTTTTTAAGAGATAATAACTATCAAAAGATTGACACTTGTTTATGTTCGGTTTAATTGTAAAATTATATCCAATGACCAAAATTATATTAAATGGTAAAAATATATTCTAAATATACTTTAAAACCACTCAAATTCGTAATTTATCACTATTAATTATTTTGATTAAAAAAGTTGTTTTTAATTAAAATTTAGTAATTTTCACTATTCATCAAAATATTAAAGTTATCCGAAAAGTACCAAAATTTCACCTTAGGCTAAATTCGATATTCTAAATCCAAAAAAGAAGTCTATTTTAAAATATATAATTTCAAAAAGAAGGTATTACTATTCATAATGGCTAGTTTGATTGGTTATGGTGTGTTAGAACTCGGTGTTGCGTACAACACACGCTATCACATTATTCAAAGAAAAGCGTACCATAGAAGCTTGGTGTGTTACATTCTCCCCTCCATCAAATAATTTTGTCCTCGGAATTTCTATAATACTTCCGCATGAAAAGACTCGGGTGGTTCTTCACCATAAGTTCCTCGGGTTCCCACGTTGCCTCTTCCATCTTATGGTTTCTCTACAAAACTTTTACCAGACGCATCGTCCGGTTTCTCAGTACTTGTTCTCTCATATCAAGAATCCTGATGGGCTCTTCAAAATAGGAAAGATCGGGTTCCAGTTCTAATTCCTCATAGGTGAGTACATGCGTTGGGTTGGGCATGTATTTCCTCAATAGAGATACGTGGAACACATCATGAACATTGGAGAGACTTGGCGGCATTGCCAATGGTAAGCCACAACCCCAATTCGTTCTAGAATTTCGAAAGGTCCTATGTACCTGGGACTCAATTTACCTTTCTTACCAAAACGTATGACTCCCTTCCATGGAGATACCTTCAGGAAAACATGATCACCGACTTGAAATTCTAAATCCTTCCTTCGATTATCGGCATAGCTCTTCTGCCTACTTTGAGCTGCTTTGATGTGATTTTGGATTACCTTCACCTTTTCCACCATTTCCTCCACCAGTTCTGGGCCTACATGTTTTCTTTCACCAACATCATCCCAACAGGTTGGTGTACAACATCTCTTTCGATATAACGCTTCATATGGTGCCATCTGAATACTCGAATTGAAGCTATTGTTATAGGAAAATTCTACCTGAGGTAAATATTGATCCCACATACCATGAAAGTCATGTGAGCAAGATCTCACCATGTCTTCTAAGGTCTGAATTGTCTGTTCTGATTGTCTGTCTGTCTAAGGGTGGTAACCAGTGCTCAAATGATGTTCAGTATCCAGTGATTTCTGAAGACTTTTCCAAAATCTTGAAGTAAAACGGGGATCACGATCAGAAACAATCGATAGGGGTACTCCATGAAGTCTCACAACTTCATTAATATATAGTCTTGCTAGACGTTCCAGGGGTAGATCTTCTCTTATAGCATGAAAATGTGCTGACTTGGTAAGACGATCAATAATAACCCATATTGCATCGTTCCTTCTAGGAGTCTTTGGTAGCCCCATGAAAAATTCCATCATAATATTGTCCTATTTCCACTTCGGTATGGGAAGAGGTTGCATGACTCCTCCAGGTTGTTGCCTTCCAGCTTTCACTTGCTGACAAACCATACATCTTGACACAAAATCAGCAATCTCCCTCTTCATGTTGCCCCACCAAAAATGTTCCTTCAAATCTCTATACATTTTGGTGCTCCCAGGGTGTATAGAGAAATAGGAACTATGAGCATCATCCAGCAATTCCATTTTTAGATCAGGTATATCGGGAACACAAAGTCTCTTCCTGAATTTCAAAATTCCATCTTCATATATAAAGTCTCTCAATCTCCCATCATTCACAGCTTTAATCTTCTTTTTAAATTCTTCATCATCGGTCTAAGAACTCTTAATCCTTTCTAGTAAAGATGGTTTGGAAACCATTTGAAAAAGAATTGATGTTTTTCCTTCCCTGGTTATTCCCATGTCCATCTTCACTAGATCCATGAAAATTGGATCCCTTTCAATTATCATATTGTTCAAAACTCCATGGTCTTTTTTGCTCAAAGCATCTGCCACCTTTTTTGCTTTCGTCGGGTGGTAGTGTATCGTACAATCATAATCCTTGAGTAATTCAAGCCATCTCCTTTGTCTCATGTTGAGTTCTTTTTGTGAGAAAATATACTTCAAACTCTTGTGATCAGTATAAATCTCACTTTTTTCACCATAGAGGTAGTGCCTCCATATCTTCAAAGCAAAGATTACAGCTGCTAACTCAAGATCCTGAGTAGGATAGTTTTTTTCATGAATTTTCAATTGTCTTGATGCATATGAAATAACTCTATCATTCTGCATAAGGACACAACCAAGTCCTTTCTTTGATGCATCACTAAAAATAACGAACCCATCATTCCCAGATGGTAGAGTCAATATAGGAGCATTGAATAATATTCTCTTCAGTTCTTCGAAACATTCTTCACACTCTTTTGTCCAAAAAAATTTAACCCCATTACGTGTGAGCTTCATTAATGGGTTAGCCAATCGGGAAAAATTCTGGACGAAACGTCGATAATAACCTGCCAAACCAATAAAACAGCGTACCTCAGTTATACTCGTAGGTGCTGGCCATTCTTGGATTGCCTTGGTCTTAGAAGGATCAACAGAGATTCCATCTTTAGAGACAATATGGCCAAGAAAAGAAATCTCCTAAAGAAAGAATTCACACTTTCTAAACTTCCCATATAGTTCATGCCTCCTCAGAGTCTTCAAGATAATGCACAAGTGATTGTCATGATCTTCGTAGGTTTTGGAGTATTCCAAGATATCATCAATAAATACCACCACAAATTCATCGAGATACTTCTTGAAAACTCTATTCATCAGATCCATGAATACAGAGGGTGCATTAGTCAATCCAAAAGGCATTACAGTAAACTCGTAATGCCCGTACCTGGTTCGAAATGCTGTCTTCGGAATTTCTTCCTTCTTTACACACAACTGATGGTATCCAGATCAAAGGTCAATCTTTGAAAAGTATTGAGCTCCATGCAGTTGGTCAAATAAATCATCAATGCGAGGTAGGGGATACTTGTTCTTTATCGTTATAGCATTGATCTCCCTGTAGTCGATACATAACCTCATAGATCCATTTTCTTTATAACAAAAAGAAAAAGGGCTCCCCATGGAGAAACACTAGGGCAAATAAATCCTTTATTACTCAATTACTCTAGTAGTTTCTTTAGTTAGACTAACTCTATAGTGGCCATTCTGTAAGGGGTCTTCGATATAGGCCTTGATCCAGGAATTAAATCAATGGAAAACTCAACTTCTTGTTCTGGAGGATGTCCAGGTAAATCTTCCGGAAATACATCTACAAATTCTTTCACAACAGGTACATCCTCTATTTGAACATTCCATTCCTCACCCACAGTTATTTCATTCTCTTACTCCCCAATAATTGAATTCTGTTGAGCTATTGAGGGTGGATCTAAATAAGAATTAGGTGGTGACGATTCTGCTCTAAAGATAAGGTGTTCCTTATCATTATCATCATGAATCATAACCTCCTTCTTTTTACAATAAATCTTCACATCATAGTCTGAAATCCAGTCCATACCGAGGATTATATCAAACTCAATCATAGGTATGACGATGAGATCAGCAGATAATGAACATTTATGTGCTCTAATGGGGACTGATTCACAAAACGTTGTTGCAATGATAATTCCCTTAGGAGTTTTAACTGACAACTCCCTTATTAAATCAATTTGGAAATATCTAATTTTCTTAGCAAACTGGGAAGATATGAAACAATGCGATGATCCAGAATCAAATAATGCATTTTCTAAACTTGAGGAAACCATTAAATTACATGCCACCACTTCTTTCGGAGCTTCTACCTCAGCAGTAGTGATAGCATAAGCCTAGCCTTGATCCCTTGGCCTTTTTTGAGTTAAGATCTCCTGACGCTTAGGACATTCATTTGCATAATGTCCCATCTCCCTGCAATTATAGCACTGAACGTTGGTAGATTCCTTCTTCCCTTTGCAATCACGAGCTTGGTGGCCTTTTTCACCGCACTTGTAACAGACTCCCATTCCATTCAAGAAAGTACCGGGGTGTTTCTTCCCAAATTTACCACAGGATGGATATTCAACCATTCCTTTCTTCCCCTTATTTCCATTCCCAGATTGATCAGCAAGCCTCTTCTTCTCTTGCTTTTCTTTAAAGTCATAAGACTTAGAGAATTCCTTTTTCGGTCTTGATAGCACATGAGACAATGTCTTCGTACGATGAAAAGGATTGTGAGACTAATGCTCTACGGAGAAATGGTTTTAACCCATCAAAGAAACGATCAATCTTACTTCTTGGGTTACGTATATAATCTCCAGCATACCTTGCTATCCTTGTAAAGTTAGCCTCATACATTGTGACATTCTCATCCTCCTTCTGTCTCAGACTTAGAAATTGCCTTTCCATATCTGCTCGATGGTCGCGAGGAAAGTATTTTTCTAAAAACAGATCTTTGAACTCCCTCCATTCCATATTTGATACTTCATCATCTTCCTTCGTATTTTGAATTAATGACCAGCATTGATCAGCATCTCCAGTGAGGCGGTAAACTGCCATGATAACTTTTTCCATTTCATTACTCCCCAAAGCCTGAAATATTTTCTCTAGGGAAAATATCCATTTCTCAGCTACTAAGGGATTTGTACTCCCATTGAACGTTGGTGGTTGTTGCCTCATGAATCGATCTAACATTGATCCTCCACGCTGTGGATCATGGTGCTCCATACGGGTAAGGTTATTATTCATAACCTGAGTAAGTTGTCCCAGTATGGTGATTAACTGATCGGCATCAGTTGCATCACCAGCTCCACTAGAATTATCTTGAGCAGGAGGGCAATCCCTACATGGAGTGCGTGCATTGATACGGTTTCCATTTCTTCCACTAGGCACCATTTCAAAATAATGGCATAAACTAGATCAGTTTATGAATCAAAATACTTATAAAACACTTAACATAAATTGAACTATTTATGGATATAATCCATAATCATAAAAATGTTTTCTTTGAGGAAGTATATACTCATAAACCCTTAACAATGATTTGTAAAGAAAATGAGAGTTATCCTAAGCATATCCCCCGGGAGTGTCATAACCAAGGGCACAGCAAGGACCGTTGTCGTGCACCAGTTCCAGTTCGAGTCTAGCTCAAAGCGGTGTTTTCGGGTTTTACCCCTAGGTATATCTGTGCTAGAGCCGCCTCTACATGCTCATATCCAGACAGGGATGTATTGCTCGGAAAACTCACAAAATCTACACAATACCAAAATTCTAGGAAGTTCTTCTATACTAATTCTCAAAGTTCATGTTAGGTCTATTTTCTCTAATCAGAGTTTATCTAAATCTATCTTCCATGGTATATACTAAACTTCCTCTGATACCAACTGTAACGCCTCGACCCTAGTTACCCAGAGTCGGTGTATTATTACATAACATTGGCATGATCACAAGAAAGATCAAATCTCGAAAGACCGATTGGTTTAGTAGCATTGGAAACAGTAGATATATTCATAAGTCTTACATTATATCATAAAATGAAAAACTAATACAACAACATATTGTCTCCATAATCCACACTCATATCCCCACATAATATCCCTACAGGTTATTCATAATTTACTTCTTCACTTCCTGGGAAAAATAAAACATAGAAAAGGGGTGAGCTCAAATTCCCATTAAGGATAACAATATAGCGGAACATTAAAAATAAGAATAAACATTTAAGGAAATTCATTACTAAAACAAAAGCCTTTTTAAACCTAGACATCAACATAGTATGGCTAAAGTAAAATGAAATAATTCCATTTACTTGTTCACATGAATATTCTACTAATCGAATAATCATATGCAATATCAATAACCACTTTCATAATGTTGGAATGCATAATGCCAGACTATCATAACCACATAGCTAAGGTCTCGTGCCAAGACTACAAATAAGATTTTTTCAAGGCCTTGTGCCAAGACGCTAGTTTGTCTCATGAGACCTACCGATGCATCGAGGAGCTATAGCGGGCTCCACCCGTCACATATTAAGTCCAATGCATTCCCATATGAAAAGGTTTAAACATAACATAAACATTCGTATCATAACTAGCATACGAAATGTCAATAATTCACCATAAATTATGAATGGTATAAAAGTATCACATCCACAGTCAAACATATCACAAAACCTTCAATACAATATAGAAGTTTTGTATCATAATAAATCATCTTCAAATAAGCGTAAAATCCATCAAAGGATGTTGAAATAGATGAAATCAAAACTCTTTTTAGAGAAATATCTCTTTCTATTTTTGAAATCATTTAGGAGCCATATAAAATAAAACATTTTCTTTAAAAATATTCTTATAAGATTGTAAGGAAAGCTTTGAAAATTTTATAACGGCGGAAAATAACCGCACCCGCCGTATAAGTTAAAAAAAACATTCTTACCTTATTTCTGTCGAAAAGGTTAAAAAGGACCTTTTTTTTGAAAACGACGGGAAGATTCCTCTTATAAATAGTCAAACAAGGGTATAAATGACTTTAACCCATATTATTGTAATTAATAAAAATGTTTTGAAATACATTTTTAAGAAAACATGGATGTGGATGATAAAGAGATCCCAATAGATTATTACATATAAACAACATCGGATAATGAAGAGATTGTGAAATAACCCTTACCTTGTACTTTTCCTTGGTTGGGGTAGGTTAACCTCCTATATAATGGTGAAATAATTGTTATTAAATTATAAATGAATCATATACATTAATATGATATCATATATGATCTTTTAATATTGATTTGATAATAAAATCTTAGTATTATCGTTGTTTTTTGGTGTTAACTTACTTGTGTTATTTTATATGTTTTGTTACGTAATCCATGTTTGTAATGGATATGTTGTATATTATTCATATCCAGAATGATATCAATTCCTTAAACATCATTTTTAAATCATCAAATGATAATTACACTTGAATGGATACGATGGAGAATGAATCTTATCGCGTTCGTGGAGATGGTAGTCCGTACGTACGCACGAGCGACAATATCATTGTTTTGATATTAAAATAATATATAAATGGATGTTATATCATATATAAAAAATAATTAACATGTTATATTAATTATTTACATGAGTTACAAATCATTATTATACCCATCCAAATAATAATATATTGAATAACAATTACACCACGACGTGGAGACGGTAAGCCGTACGTACGCACGTATGGTGACATGTTACTCAAAGGGTGGATAGAATAATGAATATGGTTGTACCAAATTTATAATAACATCACAGTATATGTGAGATACTGGAGTTATTATTTTAGAATGGTAAGAACAAAGAACGAAGAAGTGGAAGAAGAAATGAACTTGAAAAGGGGTAGTGAAAACATTACCTCTTCTTCGGGTTCTTCCTTTTGATTTGATCAAAAGGGCTCCTTAGGTTGGCTTTCTGATCAAAATAAGGCCTCTAGGTTGTAGTGAGGGAAGTTGGTAGAGTATTTGGGCAGCGGTTTGCCAAACCAAAAGGCTTTGCAGGTGTTATGAAATGATAAGGAGGAGTGCCCTTTTATAAGAGGGGTTAGGGGCACCTTTGAAAAAGATAGAAATATTAATTTATAATAAATTCATATTCGGTTTCCAATGGCTCCAAAGTAGATTATTCAAAGGTTAAGGTGGGGATGGTTCGAAAACAACTCAACCAATAGAATTTAGAAAGGTTTGGGTACTTATATTAACCTTATATTTAAGTATTAACTCTAAGTTAATTAGTTTCACTTTTACAATGTCTCTTTGTATTTTTATATAATATGGTTAATAAACTTACTATATACATCCAAGAGACCCCCAAGTGGTCCATTAATGATGAAAATATCATGATATAAGTCTCTTGGTGGAACCGTAGATTTTTAGGAATTTTATATCAATTAATAATATAATATTTGTTTTAAGAACTCTTTTATGTCAATTTTGACACGATTCAATAGTTGATATTTGTGAAACTCATAACAGATTGAATACTTCGAAAAAAGTCAATTAAATAAATCCTAATATATCATATTATCCTATAAAATTAGTTTAATTCATTAAAAGTTTCATATTATATTTATTTAGGTATTTATAATATAAATTATTTTAATTTTTCACTATTAAAGTAATTAATTCATCATCATTGTGTCATATAAAAAATTTAAATTATGTAATGTCTAAAAATTATAAATAAAATATCCCTATGTAGGAAATCGTTTTATCTTTCTAATTAATATTTATAATATAAAATCCAACATATATAACCCTATGTAAAAACTGTTTTTCTAAAAGATATATGCTTGTGTCATTTTTGTATTCATTTTAACTTAGTTAAAATAAAGTGTCCCTATCACCTACAAGTGGCACCATGGGGTCCCAAAATCGACCCAATGATGCCTACGGTCGAACATGTATCAACCAATAATGCTAGGACACGTTTTAGGGTAATTTAGTATTATTATAATATTATTTTTTAACCCTTATTTACCGGATTTACCCTTAACCATGGTAAATAAAATATTTACCGCAGTAATTATTCAAAATGTCTAAAAATAAAACTTACCTATTTACACAATTTGGACATCTTGATTCCAAATATGGAATCCATTTTTCTAAATTCAAAACACAGAAGTGGAAGAAATTAATTTAAAATTAATTTTTGTTGTCAAAACAAAAAGCGTGTTTTTAAGAGATAATAACTATCAAATGATTGACACTTGTTTATGTTCGGTTTAATTGTAAAATTATGTCCAATGACCAAAATTATATTAAATGGTAAAAATATATTCTAAATATACTTTAAAAGCACTAAAATTCATAATTTATCACTATTAATTATTTTGATTAAAAAAGTTGTTTTTAATTAAAATTTAGTAATTTTCACTATTCATCAAAATATTAAAGTTATCCGAAAAGTACCAAAATTTTACCTTAGGCTAAATTCGATATTCCGAATCCAAAAATGACGTCCATTTTAAAATATATAATTTCAAAAGGTAGGTATTACTATTCATAACGGCTAGTTTGATTGGTTATGGTGTGTTAGAACTCGGTGTTGCGAACAACACACGCTATCACATTATTCAAAGAGAAGCGTACCGTAGAATCGTGGGATGTTAAAATCATAGAAAATCATTTATTATTAGTCAGGACTCATTTCCAAGACTATCATAGTGGACAAAGTCCATTTTTGAACCGAGTTCATTCCTCGTTTCAGTCATGTTTCACTGAACCGGTTTAACCTGCCATTCCAGCCATGTCTATCTCATGAGATATAAAATCTTTACCCAATGCATTGGAGGGAGATATAGGTCCCACCCATATCATAAAGATTCCATTCTTATGTGTGACACAAAATCATAAACCATACATCATAGCATAACCCATGTAATAAAAATGGGATTCATAAACATCGTGACATCATAAAACAATTCATATAAGATAAAGGAATTCATAAAAATAACTCCAAAACAACATAATCAAATCAATGTAATAATAGGGATAGAAAAAAAAACACTTTATTATCTTATATGGAACATAATTTAGATAAAACACTTGAACTCCATTCAAGAGGAAAATATCCTTTCTACCTCAAAAACATTATTCCTTTCTTAACATGTCATATATTTTTAAACTAAAAAAATTTGATTAAAAATAAAATTGAAAACTTGTAAAGGAAGATTTTTGGAAATAATGTTTTAAAAATACATTCATTCCGTATAAGTTAAAAAAAACATTATTCTCATACTTTTGTCGGAAAAGTCAACAAGTACCTCGTATGAAAAACGACAAAATACTCCGTTCATATATTTTACTAAAAATTCACCGAAGGGTAAAATTGGATATAAAATATTGTAGAAGGATATAAATATTACATATTGGGAAACATTGATGTGGATGATAAATATTATCTAGTAAATTCTGAAGTATAAACAATCTCGGATAAAAATTGAGATTGCGAGATTTTCCCTTACCTTAGGTCTGATTTGCTTCATAAGTGTCTGAAAATCCTGTATAATGATTTAAATATTGTCATTGACTTATTACAGAACCATACTCCTTGTTATGATATCATATATGGTCATATTCTTAGCTTCTTATTAGTAATATTTCATTGTTACCTGTTATTCGGGTGTTTATTGCTTTTTGTTCTTATGCGTGTTCTATCAAATAAATTCTTATTCTTCGTTTTGGGTTATATATACCTCATTTACAGAATGTTATTAGTGTAATTTATATCATATTCATTCATTCAATTCATTTATATAGTCATTATGCAATGAAGATCATGTAGAACGAGTCGCATCACATCGTGGAGACGGTATTCCGTACGCACGCACGAGCAATGATATCGTTCCCATGATCGTGAAATTGTGAGGGAATGTATGTATACAATTTCAGAATCAATATCACTTTAAAATAATGATTTATAGTTATTATTTACACCATTATACCCATCCAAGTAAGGTGGTGGTGGAAAATAGATTACACCACGGCCTGGAGACGGTATTCCGTACATACGCACGCGCGGTGATTTTGTTTTCCGTAGGATGGATATATGGTGAAATAGGGTTGTTTCATAATTATAATGAAATTTCAGTATATGAGTGATACTGATGTTTTTACTTAATAATGAAAAAAGTAAAGAAGAAGAAGTGGAAGAATAAATAAAGTTGAAAGAATCGGTAACAGACATTACCTCTTCTTTGAAGCCCTTTTTTGAGACCTCCTTTTAGGGAACCAAAATTAGTATTTGAAGAACACCAGGACCTCTAGGATGTTTCTAGGGAAGTGGAGAAGAGAATTTTTCAGGGGTTGGCCGAGCTTGAAGGCTCAAGGTGGTGTGAGGAAGAGATGGAGGAGGCGCCCTTTTACAATGGAGGAGAGGGGCACCTTTAGAAAAACTAAAAATATTATTTTATTATAAAGTCATATTGAGTTTTAAATAGCTCCAAATTGATTAATTTCGAAGATAAGGTGGGGCTGGGTCGAAATACTCTCATCCAATATAATTTAGGCAAGTTTAGGTCCCTATATTAACCATATCATTTAGATTTAACTTTAAGTTAAATAATTTTACTTTTACCGTGTCTTTTTGTGTTCTTACACTATAAGGTTAATAAACTTACTATAACAAGACAAACGAACCCCAAGTTGTTTATTATTGATATATATAACCTTATCTAAGTAATTTGGACGAACCTTATATTTTTAGGAGAAAAATAAAAATTAATAATATAATATTTGTTTAAAAACTATTTTATGTCAATTTTGATACTATTTGGTAATTGATTTTTGTGAAAATCATAACAGAATTATTAGTTCAAAAAAAGTAAATTAAATGAATAGTAACATGTCATATTAACATATAAATTTTTTTTTAATTCATAAGAAGTCTCAAATTACATTTTTTTGGGTATTTATAACATCAATTATGTCAATATTTCATTAATAATATAATTACTACATCATCATTGTCATAAATAAATTAATTTATATAATGTCTAAAAATTACAAATAAAATATAATAATGTAGGAAATATTTTTAGCTTTCTAATGAATATTTATAGTCGAATTTATCTTATGGATATCCCTATATTAAAAATGATTTACTTATTAAACTTTGATTTTAACTATTTTGACCCTTCTTTAAATAAATTAATAATAAATTCCAAATCTAATCCATATGGGCCTAAATGGTCATATTTTATTCCTAATATTGTTTTTGGTCGAATTAAACTTATCCAATAGAATTGGAACATGTGTTAGGGTAAAAATAATATCATTTTTACTCTTAATTACCCTATTTAGTTTTAACCGTGGTAAATATAAGTAAAAGGTTACTGTTTACCAATAATTATTTTCATCTCATTGAACCAAATTTTACTTACTGACATCAACCGTGTCTCTAAGAGTTTTGAAATTCCACTCACAGAAGCGGAAAAATTATGTTATATATATATTTGTAAATTCTCCTAGGAGGTGGGTAAAAGACGGTGAAAAGTTCAATAAAATTTTTATATATATAAAATTATTATAAAATTACTCCAATGATTTACATTGAACTTATATAGGTATTATGTTTCAATTTTGACCTTATATAAATTTAAATAAAATAAATAATTATTTAAATAAAAAGACTGTTTTTAAATAGAAACCTAGTGTTTTCACTATTCATCAAAAATTAAAATTTCTAGAAAAATACCAAAATTTCACCCTAGGCTAATTTCGATATTCCGAATCCAAATACGAAGTCCATTTTGAAAAATAATATTTACAAAATTTCATAAAGTCGTTATTACTATTCATAACGGCTATTTTTAATAATATTTTAATATGATATAGTTGTTTAGTGAAACTCGGTATTGCGTATGACACAAGCTATCAAGGAAGGTCGCGATTGCGTGTAAAGAAAGCCAAGATAGTTTTGTGTGTAGTGAATGATTCCTTTGATGATTTATATAAAATAAAAACAAAATATTTCTTATAAAAGTCTCGGGTGTTACATTCTACCCCCCTTAAAATGAATTTCTCCTTGAAATTCGTCACTTATAACAAACAGATGAGGATACCTCTCCCTCATCATATCCTTAATCTCCCATGTAGCTTCTTCTAATCGGTGGTTCCTCCATAAAACTTTCCCCAAGAAAGTGGTCTTGTTCCATAGGACTTTTTCTCTACGATCCAGAATCTCTATCGGCTGTTCATCATAAAAAAGATCTTGTTCCAATGCTACAATCTCTGAGCTGAGTACATGTGAAGGATCAGGTATGTACTTTCTCAGGAGAGATACATGGAACACATCGTGAACATGAGAGAGATTCGGTGGAAGCACCAATCGGTAAGATACCTTCCCAACAAGATCCAGTATTTCTAAAGGATTGATATATCTAGGGCTCAACTTTCCCTTCTTTCCAAATTGAATGACCCTCTTCCAGGGAGATATTCGTAAGAACACTTTATCAACTACTTCAAACTCTAGGTCTTTTCTTCAGTTGTCGGAATAACTTTTTTGTCGACTATGAGCTGCTCTTATGTGTTGGTCAATAGATCTGACCTTTTCTTCCATCTCATCAACAAGATCAGGTCCTAATATATTTCTTTCCCCAACTTTATCCTAGCAAGTTGGGGTCCTGCATTTCTTTCCATAAAGGGCTTCATAAGGAGCCATATGAATACTAGAGTGAAAGCTATTATTATAATAAAATTCCACCAAAGGTAGGTGTTGATCCCAACCACCTTTTAAATCCATAGAGCAAGCTCTCAACATATCTTTTAGATTTTGAATTGTCCTCTTAGACTGACCGTCTGTCTGAGGATGATAAGCAGTGATAAACTTAACTCCGATCCAATGTATGCTGAAGACGTTGCCAGAACATTGAGGTAAACCTTGGATCCCGATCATATATAATAGAAAGTGGTTCTCCGTGCAATCTTACCACTTCCTTTACATATATCCTGGAAAGTTGATCCAGAGAGAATTCCTCTCTAGTAGAAATGAAGTGTGCAGACTTTGTAAGACGATCAACTATGACCTGGATAGAATTATTGACTTTGGATGTTTTAGGAAGTCCGGTGACAAAGTCCATAGTGAGGATTTTCCATTTCCATTCGGGTATGGGTAATGGTTGTAACATTCCCTTAGACTTATTTCTCTCAGCTTTAACTTGCTGACAAACCAAGCATCGAGAGACATATTCAGCAACATCTCTTTTCATGTCATCCCAACAGAAGTACTCTTTCAGGTCCCTATACATCTTCGTGATTCCATGATGAATAGAGAATGAAGAACTATGAGCCTCATCCAGCATCTCCTTCTTTAATTTGTGGATGGGAGGAACACAAACCCGATTCCAGAACTTTATTATCCCATCACAATCAAGGTTGAATTCAGGAACATTTCTCACCATCTTTTGTAACTCTACATCTTCATTCTGTGCCTCTTTAATCATCACATGTATTGATGGTTGAACATTCATTTGAGAAAGATAAGACTTTCCCCTTTCATTATAATTCCAAGATCCATCCTTTTTAAATCCATAAATATTGGATATTTTTTGATACTGATCATGGATAAACTGGCATGGTCTTGTCGACTTAATGCATTTGCCTCTTTGTTTGCTTTCCCAGGGTGGTAATGAATTGATCAGTCGTAATCCTTAATCATCTCCAACCATCTTCTTTGACGCATATTCAACTCGTTTTGTGTGAAAATATCCTTTAAACTTTTACGATCAGTATAAATGTCACACCTTTCTCCATAAAGATAATGCCACCAAATCTTTAATGCAAATATTACTGCAGCTAACTCAAAATCATGAGTTGGGTAATTTTTCTCATGTATTTTCAACTATCGTGACGCATAAGCTATCACCATATCATTTTCCATAATAACACACCCCAATCCCTTCTTGGATACATCACTGTAGATCACAAACCTTTCTCCACTACAAGGCAGTGTGAGCAGAGGTGCACTGGATAACCTTCATTTCAACTCCTTGAAATTCTCTTCACATTCCTTCGTCCAAACAAACTTAACTCATTTCCGAGTCAACTTGGTGAGTGGATTAGATAATCGTGAGAAATATTTCACAAAAACGTTGATAATATCCATCCAAACCAAGAAAACTTCCGATCTCAGTAACTGTTGTTGGTCTCGACCATATTTCAGTAACCTCTGTTTTTTCTGGATCCACAGATATCCCCTCTTTTGAGATTATGTAACCCAAAAATGAACATTTTTTAAGCAAGAATTCACACTTGGTAAATTTGGCATTAAGATTCTCCTTTCTCAGGGTCTTCAATATAATTCTCAAGTGATCTTCAAGTTCTTCCTTTATCTTTTAATAGACTAGAATATCGTCTATAAAGACTACCACTAACTGATCAAGATAGTCTCTAAAGACTCTATTCACTAGATTCATGAAGATAGCAGGGGAATTAGTAAGACCAAATGGAATCACTATAAATTCATAGTGTCCATACCTTGTACAGAAATCCGTCTTTGGTTTATCCTCTCTTTTGACCCTTAATTGATGATACCCTAAATGAAGATCTATCTTGGAAGAGTATTGAGCTCCGCGTAGTTGGTCAAATAAGTCATCAATGCGTGGGAGAGGATATGTTTTCTTGATAGTGATCTTGTTTTGTTCTCGATAATCAATGCAGAGTCTCATTGATCCATCTTTCTTCTTACCAAACAAAACAGGTGCTCCCCAAGGTGATGCACTAGGGCATATGAATCCCTTATCAATATTCTCTTGGATTTGCTTCTTTAATTCTTGAAACTCAATTGGGGCCATTCTATAAGGTGTCTTTGAAATAGGCAAATCACCCGATACGAGTTCTATTGAAAACTCAACATCACGATTTGGTGGAAGACCCAATAATTCCTCCAGAAAGACATCATCAAACTATCATACAATGGGTATATTCTAAATAGTGTGTTTCTCACCAACCATTTGAGATAAATAACCTTCATTTAGTGGAATCAAGACCCATAATATGGATGAAATTTCCACTGGAAGGTTATGTTCATCTTTGCATCGATATACGATCATAGATTGATCTGGAATATGAAATGTGACTTCCCTTCTTTGGTAATTGATATGAGATCCATATAAAGAAATCCAATCCATACCAAGAATCACATAAAATTCCACTATAGGAAGGATCACAATATTTTCAGGAAGCACTTTCCCACAAACTTCAATCAGAGAAGAATTATAAACTTTTGATGTGACTGTTGTGCCATTAGGGGTTGTCACAGCTAACTCAACATTTAATTGTTGAGGTAATACGGTTATACCCTTAGAAAATTCTTCAGAAATAAAAGAGTTGGTGGATCCAGAATCTAATAAAACATTTTCTACTTTAGAGTGGATGGTAACTCTACCTTTCACCACTTCGTTATCGTACTCCACATCGCTGATAGAAATTGCATGTGACTTTCCTTTGTCATTGGCCTTAAGAGTTTGTTAACGTTGACCATCATCATCAACCCTTGGATTTGGGCATTGGTTGTCATAATTTCCCATCTCCTTGCACTTGAAACATTGAAGTGTAGTAGGTTCATTCTTTGTATCCCTTCCTTTGTTTGCATCATTAGACATATTCTTCCCATCATTGCGGCTTTCAAATGCCCGATGACCTTCCTTTCCAAATTTGAATCATTTAATTGTCCCTTTAAGTCAACTCCCTCCATTTTTCTTTCCACACATTGAGCATAAGGTAAATCTCATCTTCTTTTCAGTGTGCTCTTTATACTTTCCTTTGAATTCCATTTTCCTCTTCTTATCAAACCCATATTACTGATGGGTTACTCCAATCTCCATCTCAACTTTGAGAGCACATCGAACTATTTCCTCGTAGCTATTGAAGTCCCTTATGGCTAACACCCTTCAAAGATTTGGTTTTAAGCCACTAAAGAATCCATCGATCATACTCTCAGGTTGGATAATAATCCAACAAGCGTACCTTGCAAGTCTTGTAAAATTTGCATCATAGGTACCAACAGATTCATCATCCTTTTTCATTAGTTCAAGAAACTCCTTCTCCATCTTTGTTTGTAGAATACGAGGGATGTACTTATTGAAAAATATGTTCTGGAACTCGTCCCATTCCATGGAATCAATTTAATCTCTTGGCCTCGTATTCTTGATACAATTAAACCACTGATCAGCATCACCTTCCAAATGATACACTGCTAAGATGACTTTATCATGTTCAGAACATTGAAGAACTGAAAATATCTTTTCAGTAGTACTGATCCATTGTTCAGCAACTAATTGATCAGTAGACCCACTGAATGAAGGTGGACGCTGTCTCATGAAGGATTCAATAGAATGTTGCTCCTTCCATTGCTCGTTTGTAAGTCCAACATGATTTATAGATTGAGAAAGTAGTGTGAGAATGGCTACAAGATTTTGCATTCCAGCTCCAATAACGTTTGGTTTCTCAGGGGGGAAATCATTACATTTCCCGTCACATTCCGCATTAACATGGTTCCTTCGGGTTCCAGCTGTTGACTACCAAGAAGAATAGTGTGAGCAACACTAATTATAATAGGAAAACCACATAATCAAGAATAAAATTTCACACTTAAGGTCTTATCCTAGGTTATTCATGGACATTTCTAAAACACTAAGATTGTGTTCTATGCTTAGACTTATCCTTAGGATTCTTACTAATGCTTTCACATCCTAGTTTCCAAAGGCTGACTATAACTTTCCTCTGATACCAACTATAATGACCCATACTTTACATACATGGTTATTAATTCCAAATTTAAGCATACTTATTACAACATATAACAAAACCATGAAATGACCGTATAGGTATAGTGTCTTTAGAAACTGGGAAAGATAAACAATTGGTTCATAATGTGTCTACACTATCTCCCATTTATTTCATCACATCTAGAGTCCCTTTTGGCATATCCTACTTAATAACGTTCTTCCTGGCCCGGGGGAAAGAAAACATAAAAAAGGGTGAGATCAAATGCTCAGTAAGGGTAAACAAAAGAAAAATCAATCACATCATATTCATAATAACATAACAAATTGGAAATCTTACCCTTCAAAAGAGATCATAATTTCATAACATGGGATAAATCATGATAGTGAAATATAATCACAATAATTATAACTTAAGACATGAAGCTTTGTGGCATACACACATAATCATATAGAATCTTTTCTTATTAGTCAAAACTCATTTCCAAGACCATCTTAGTGGACAAAGTCCATTTCTGAACCGAGTTCATTCCTCGTTTCAGTCCTGTTTCACTGAACCTGTTTAACCTGTCGTTCCAACCATGTCTATCTCATGAGATATAAAATATTTACCCAATACATTGTAGGGAGATATAGGTCCCACCCATCTCATAATGATACCATTCTTATGTGTGCCACAAAATCATAAACCATAAATCATAGCATAACCCATGTAATAAAAATGGGATTCTTAAACATCGTGACATCATAAAACAATTCATTTACGATAAAGGAATTCATAAAAATAATTCCATCACAACATAATGAAATCAATGTAATAATAGAGATAGAAACAGAACCCTTTATTATCTTATATGGAAAATAATTTTGATAAAACACTTGAACTCCATTCTTGAGGAAAATATCCTTTCTACCTCAAAAACATGTTTCCTTTCTTAACATGTCATAAAATTTTAAACTAAATGAAGTTGATTAAAAATAAACGTGAAATCTTGTAAAGGAAGATTCTTGGAAATAAAGGTTCAAAAATCCATTCATTCCATATAAGTTAAAAAAAACATTCTTCTCGTACATTTGTCGAAAAAGTCAAAAAGTAACTTATAGGAAAAATGACAAAAGATTCCTTTCATATCTTTTACTAAAAATTAAGAGAAGGGTAAAATTAGATATAAACTATTTTAGAAGGATATAAATATTACATATTGTGTAAACATGGATGTGGATGAAAAATATTCCCCAGTAAATTCTTAAGTATAAACAATCTCGGATAAAAATTGAGATTGCGAGATTTTCCCTTACCATAGGTCTGATTTGCTTCGTAAGTGTCCGAACCTCTTGTATAATGATTTATATAATGTCATTTACTTATTCCATAATCATACTCATTGTTATGATATCATATATGGTCATATTCTTAGCTTCTTATTAGTAATATTTCATTGTTACTTTTTATTCGGGTGTTTATTGCTTTTTGTTCTTATGCGTGTTTTATGGAATAAATTATTATTCTTATTTTTGGGTTATAGATACCTCATTTCCAGAATGGTATTAGTGTAATATATATCATATTCATTCATTTAATTCATTTATATAATCATTATTCAATGAAGATAATGTAGAACGAGTTGTATCACATCGTGGAGACGATATTCCGTACGTACGCACGAGCAATGATATCGTTCCCATGATCATGAAATTGTAATGGAGTGTATGTATACTATTTCAGAATCAATATCAATTTACAATAATAATATATAGTTAATATTTACACCATTATACCCATCCATGTATGGTGGTGGTGGAAAATTAATTACACCACATCGTGGAGACGGTATTCTGTACGTACGCACTGGCGGTGATTTTATTTTCCGTAGGATGGATATATGGTGAAATAGGATTGTTTCTCACTAATAATTACTTATAAGTATATGAGTGATACTGATGTTATTACTTCATAATGAAATAACTAAATAAGAAGAAGTGGAAGACGAAATAAAGTTGAAAGAGTCGGTAACGGACATTACCTCTTCTTTGAAGCGCTTCTTTGAGACCTCCTTTTAGGGCACTAAAATTGGTCCTTGAAGAAGACCAGGACCACGAGGATGTTTCCAGGGAAGTGTAGAAGAGAATTTGGTAGGGGTTGGCCGATCTTGAACGCTCAAAGTGGTGTGAGGAAGAGAGGGATGAGGTTCCCTTTTATAAGGGAGGAGAGGGGCACCTTTGGAAAAACTAAAAATATTATTTTATTATAAATTAATATTCGGTTTTAAATAGCTAAAAATTGATTTATTTCTAATATAAGGCTTGGATGGGTCGAAATACTCTCATAAAATATAATTTAGACAAGTTTATGTTCCTATTTTAACCTTATCAATTAGATTTATCTTTAAGTTAAATAATTTTACTTTTACCGTGTCTTTTTGTGTTCTTACACTATAAGGTTAATAAACTTACAATAAAAAGACAAACGAACCCCAAGTTGTTTATTATTAATACATATAACCGTATCTAAGTCATTTGGCTGAACCTTATATTTTTAGGAAAAAAATAACAATTAATAATATAATATTTGTTTTAAAAACTATTTTATGTCAATTTTGATACTATTTGGTAATTGATTTTTTGAAACTCATAACATAATAATTAGTTCTAAAAAAGTAAATTAAATTAATACTAACATGTCATATTAATATTGAAAATTATTTTAATTCATAAAAACTCTCAAATTACATTTATTTGGGTATTTATAACATCAATTATGTCAATATTTCATTAATAAGATAATTACTGTATCATAATTGTCTCAAAAATAAATTAAATTATTTAATGTTTAAAAATTAAAAATAAAATATAATTATGTAGGAAATCTTGTTAGCTTTATAATTAATATTTATAGTCTAATTTATCATATGTATAATCCTTTATTAAAAATGATTTACTTATTAAACTTTGATTTTAACTTTTTTAACCCTTCTTTAAATAAATTAATAATAAATGTCCTAATCAAATCCAAGTGGGCCTAAATGGTCATATTTTATTCCTAAAGTTGTTTTTGGTCGAATTAATCTTATCGAATAGAAATAAGAATTTTATTAGGGTAATAATAATATCATTTTTACTCCTAATTACCCTATTTACTTTTAACCGTGTTAAATAAAAGTGAAAAGTTACTATTCACCAAAAACTAATTTCATCTCATTGAAGCACATTTTACTTACTGACATCAACTATGTCTCTTTGATTTTTAAAATTCCACTCCCAGAAGTGGTAAAATTATGTTTTATTTAAAATTTCAAATTCTCCTAGGAGGTGGGTAAAAGACGGTGAAAAGTTCAATAAAATTTTTATATATCTAAATTTATTATAAAATTATTCCAATGAATTACGTTGAACTTATATAGGTATTATGTTTCAATTTTGACCTTAAATAATTGTAAATAAAATAAATAATTATTTAAATAAAACGTCGGGTTTTAAATAGTAACCTATTGTTTTTACTATTCATCAAAAATTGAAAGTTTCCATAAAAATACCAAAATTTCACCCTAGGCTAATTTCGATATTCCGAATCCAAAAACGAATTCCATTTTAAAAAATAAAATTTACAAAATTTCAAAAAGTGGTTATTACTATTCATAACAGCTAGTTTTAATAATATTTTAATCGCATATCGTTGTTTAGTGAAACTCGGTATTGTGTTTGACACACGCTATCAAGGAAGGTCGCGATTGCGTGTAAACAAAGCCAAGCTAGTGTTGTTTGTAGTGAAAGATTAATTTGATGATTTATATAAAATAAAAACAAAATATTTCTTATAAAAGTCTCGGTTGATACAATTAGTGCTAGAAACAAGATGTTTTTTCCATAAATGTTCTTCATCACCTTCCATAAAGATTGTACCGAATAGTAATCTTCTTAAACATAACCTACAAAAAAATTCTTCATATCCCAGTGAAATGAGAGATAAGAAAAGGTGATCTCAGATTGTCAATAACGGTAAATAAGGGACATAATAGTATAACATGAGCATACAAGTATGAGAACATGAAAATAACATTTGAAAACCATAACCTGCATATAATATATTAAAAAACCAATTGATGACATAAATCATATTATTTTATAATACATGAATCATAATTTAATCCAATAAAATGAACTATGAGAACATAACATGAGCATATTATAGTTATTTTTGGCATACACAGAAGCATATAAAATCATTTACTTAGTATTCAATGATAATTTACAAAAGTATCATAGGTGAATCGGTTCAATAAAAATTAGTTTTAGATGTAAACGTTAACTCCAAAAACTACTATAATGGACATAGTCCCTTACTAAACAAGGTTCCCTCCGAATTGAATTCTAGTTTATGTCCTGAGATATCAGTCTTTTCGCAATGAATTAGAAGGAGATTATATCACCATCATATTTTTTGAAATAATATTTTCCAATAAATTAAATATTTTAGGTATTTTATATTAAAAAAAATGATGTATATATTTCATTAGAAACATTGTGTTTCTTTTGTGTTATAGGAATCAATATGTGTATCTTGCATTACACACAAAACTATGTTTAAGAGAAACATAAAAAATTGTTAAAATATTATTATTTAAGATGAAAATTATCATAATTCCTATGGAATGGTTTCTATGAATAGTATTAAATAATTTCTAATAATATTTTTGGCTATAAAATATACATAAAATGATTTCATTGATTACAACTTAATTATAAATGGAAATAAAAAATATTTTTAAATAAATGTAATATTTTACTAGATAACTATTTTTACGAAAAAAACCTATTTTACCTCAATAAATTATAAAAATATGTTTTTTTCAAAAAAAATTTAAAAATTATATAAAAGGTATTTAATAATGTTTTTAAAATTCATATTATGTATTTTTTAGAAACGAGATAATAATAAAACTATTTGTTTTCCGAAATACATAATTTTTATAAAAAAACATCTTTGTTCTTATTAGTGAACATACTTTAAAAATATTTCTTCACAAATTTAAAAATATTACTTGAAATAATTAAATTTATTATTTCAATCATCATGTAAAAATTATAAAAGGGTGTTTTTTTAATAATTTTTTTAGAAAATAAAATTTTAAATGAATAGTGAAAATACTGGTTTTATTTTGAATTATGATTTCTTTTAAATAAATAATAAACAAAAAATTTATTATGGTTTTAAAAGTAAAATAAGTCCTATAAAATAACTATTAATATAATTTAAGTCATTTTAATCAGTTTAATTTTTAATATTTATATAAAAACATTCTTAACCTTTAAACATTTATAATTTGGAAAACTGATTTCTCACCGTGCCTGTAGTGCTAATTTTAAATTAATATTTTCCTATGAAATTTTTAGAATTTATAAAAATGGATCAAAATTTTTTAATCAGAATAATTTATGTTATATAATATGTTAAAATTTGTTTTCATCCATAATATATAGTAAAAACAGAAAATATTAGTTGTCATGGTTAAGGTGATATTGTGATTACTAGGCGGTTGAATAAAAATGATAAGGAGTAAAATGAATTGAAATTTATTTATAAACCTTTTTATAGAAATATTTATTATTATAACCTATAAGGATCTATATTTAACCTTTATATATCCTTTTTTCATGTTAGAATTGAGGGTACACCTTTTTCATTTAAAAATTTATGTTTGTGCCAATCATCTTACATAAAAAATTCCACCCTAACTCCTCTCTAGTTAACACTATAAAAATAATTTTGGTAGGACATAACATAACCAAATAACTTACCTAATTTCATAATATCATTATAAAATCCTTATTTTTGGAAATAAATTCAGCGTAATAATCCTTTTTGTATAAGCCAAAAGATGTTTTCCGGGGAAGAGGAAACATCCCTAACTACTGGTTTTATATTATTCCTTCCACCACCACATTGAATTGTTATTAAAACATGATTATATAGTAACA
This sequence comes from Viscum album, assembly GCA_963277665.1. Classification (NCBI taxonomy): domain Eukaryota; kingdom Viridiplantae; phylum Streptophyta; class Magnoliopsida; order Santalales; family Viscaceae; genus Viscum; species Viscum album. The sequence goes on along the minus strand of OY728165.1, from coordinate 461,986,556 downwards.
TAATTATATTAAATATATATATGTTATTATGTTTATATCATAAATTAAAAAAAATCTCCTTTTCCTTCCATGAGGATATTAAATCTTCATTCATGTATGGAGGACTACTGGCACTCGAATGAATGTTATTAGTTTTCCATCACCATCTCTCATGGATGGAAATAATGTTGTAATTAATGTTTATATGTGATATTTATTATATTATCATACCTATATAATTATAATAGCACATATGAATTCTTACATTCAAACACTTTGGAAAATATTAATGTCCCACATGTGACGGTGGACTACCACCTCATGAACCGATGTGATGTACTTTTCATTTCTATTTTTCATTGATGGTGATAAAAATAGATTAATTAAATATATATATACTATTTTGGGATAAAAATTTATTTATTAATTATTTTATCACATATACCTCTTTACTCTTCATTCTTGTAAAATATAACAGAATCGCTCGTGCGTACGACATACGATTTCTTCACGATGATATGTTATTCATTCTCCACATAATCTATATAGTGTAGGTAAAAATATAGGTTCAATTAACCATTTTTTGATATATATATTATATCAAAAATATTATGTAATGGAAATATATTATTTAACTATATTTCATTCAATCCATTGTGAAAATGTGAACTATGTTCATGGATTTGTATTACCTACCATCTCTATGAATGGTGTATTTGATTTTCTATCTAATAATTTAATTTATTACTCATAATAAATATATAATAAATATATATGATATCATATAATGGTTGAAAAATATTATATTATTTAACCATGATAAAATTTATAGTATTGTAAATTTTTAAAATCAAAAAATACACAAAAAATAAAGCAGGTATTAAATAAAATGTGATTTTAAGAAGGGATTATTAATAAACATGTAATAAAAGGTAAACAGTAAATAATACATCGAATGATATATATAATTATGGTTTTTTAAAATATTTATCGTAAACTTATATGTATTTTAAAAAATAAGTCAAGACATAAGGTAAGGGATTTCTATCACACTTTTTTACTTCTATGAGACACATGCCATATTCAACACCTATTTCTTTTGTGTGATGTATATATAGTCCTTGAATGTATTTTTTTGATACCTCTTCAGAAATTTATTTGTATTTACATAACCATTTTAGGATCAAATTTTCATAGGGTTTATGATTCGAAAGATTCTTAAGTGGTAATGGACATCTAGTATTTACTTTTCTCATTTGGGAAGCATATTTCATATTGACCACTTGATTCTTTTTTTGTGTGTATATAATGACTTGATGACATGTTATATAAATTATAATATAATTTTTAAGATATTTAAACTTGCATATGTTTCCAATCTCTATTTTAGAATATGATCAAAAGATTATAAAATCAGTAAGGGTTTTTTGTCTCAATTTTTCTTCATTGAGACATATTTCATGTTACTTATATATATTATTTTATGAGGGTTATATAAAGCCCCATTTAAATGTTAGATCAGGGAAATACATCAATTAAAGATATCTAATGTTCCCTTTTAATTTTATTGTTTAATTTAACTTATGATTCAAAAGTTACAGAGGTGGGATGTGTTTGAAGATATGATCTCATTATTCATTAATATTGTTTATCATTACACTCTTGATGATTAAATGTTATGATTAATATCTCAATAAAATCATTCCTTTTTTATATTGTGGTTATGTAATTAGAATAATATTTTCCCTCCATTTCCTCTATTTATGTACTCTATATTTTAAAATAATTTTTTATGAAAAATCATATTTATTTCTCTCTTTGGTAGAATACCCTTTTTCTTACCAAAACATTTTTTTGTAAATATGTCTTAAAAAATTTATTTTTTAAATTCAACAAAAAATGAATTAACAGAATTTGTACACATGTTTTAATTTTTACAAAATGTTATGAAAGGAGTATTCATTCTATTTTAAAGATTAGGCCCACTATCCGTTTAAAGAAATTGTGAATGAAATTTTTGTTTTAACATTTAGAGTATAAAAAATATTTTTCAATTTTATGATCACTAATTTTTCTAAATTTTATTTTCTAATATAATAATTTACAAAATAATGTATTAATTAATAGATTTTAAATTTTTAAAAAAAAAACTAAAAGAGAATTTCTTCAAGGAATTTTTGGAATGAATTTTAAATATTTATTTATACGTTTTAATTTTTATTTTCAAAGATAATTACTTCAATTTTTTATAAATTTTATTGTTTTTAATGATTTTTTTTTCAAAATGGAAAGTATATTTTTCTCATGAAATGTTTTATGTTACTTTAATTTTTCCATAATATGTTTCAAGGGTTATGTTTAGTAAAATGTAATTTGAAATATTATTTGGTTTTAAAATGTGTTTTTAAAATGGGATGGTCTATTTTACACATGAAATGTTCCATGTGGTCTTTAAAAATTATTTTCCATCAAAGTTGGCATCTTATTATGTTACTTATGATCTACGGGAAAAATGACGCAAGGATACCAATATTATTATTTCTCAGAATTTTCTATGATTATGATAAAAAAAATTATGAAACATATTTCTTTTCCACAAATTATTCTAGGTTAAAATGATTATGAAACCCCTTCTTTTGTCGACAACATATGATTTGATGTAATGATAAAATGATTGTTAAAAATGTTTCTATTCCAAAGGTTATTTTATTAAGATATTTTTTTGAAACCCATTTCCTTCCATTGGTTCTGATATGATGAATATTTTATAAACTTGAAAAAAATAGTTATATGATTTTTTATCATGTGATAGTGATTATGTTATAATAAATTATGGTGGTTATGTTACAACCAAGCATGGTTTTTCTGTATAACTAAGATGGTTGGGACCTATATCTCCCTCTAATGTATTAGGTAAAAATTGTTATCTCATTTGATAACATATATGTGAAAACATTAGATTTATACCTATGGATAAGTATATGGATGAGTCAATGTATAGATAAATGTCCTATAATTTCTGTAATGTAGTGAGGGAGTAGTTTTTAAAATTTAAATCCCTTTTTGGATACATCAAAGTGGATGTGGCTTATGAAAAAACGTACATAGGGGTAATAACTCAAAAAAGGTTGTATTGAGCTACAATTTATTATAACTTGGTGCATGGAATCGTTCCTTGTTACACTCCTAGTTTGAGACTCCCAAGGGATATTATTTAGAAATTGACAAACTCTTCATTAAAAATAATGAAGGATTTAATAAAATGTTGACTATAAATGAACAATAATAAACCTAAACTGTCATATATTAAAAAACCATGTCCTGATTTAAAAATCATATAATTACTTTTTGATTGATATGTGGGTTCCCAATATGAATTTTGTTACTCAAACTATGGCTTCTTGATTTTATCATTGATATGAACTAGAAATAACTAGATTTACAATGAATGTGAAAGAAAATGCATTGATGAGAAACCGAATGGGATAATGGTTTCAGTGAAATATATTGAGATTATTTCTAATCAATTATCACGATATAAGATTAAAAATATTCACCTTAACCAATTCTTAGACACAAAAAATAAGGGAATTGTAACGCCCTGACCCCAGTTACCCAGAGTCGGTGAATTATTTTAATACATTGGCATGATTACAAGGAATGAAGTCCTGAAGGACCGATTAGTTTAGTAGTCTTGGAAAATAGATTACATACATGAATGTTACTTTGCACTTTAAGACATACAAAACAACATAAATAATCTTTAAGAACACCATTATTCCCTTGGCTGAACCCTGCATATCAATCACAATACACTGATTTGAATCCTTGTAAAAAATAAACCATAGAAAGGGGTGAGCTCCAATGCTCAGTAAGGGAAAAAAATACACCAGAAACATTCATAAATAAGAATAAACATTTAAGGCAATGTATTACTAAAAAAAGCCTTTTAAACATGAACTTCAACAACATATGGCAGAAAAAAAATGGAATAATTCCATTTACTTATTCACATGGATATTCTACTAATCGAATAATCACATGAAATATCAATAACCACTTTCATAATGATGGAATACATAATTCCAGACTAGCATAACCACATATCCATGTCATCGTGCCAAGACTACAAATACGGTTTTGTCAATCCATATGCCAAGACACTAGTTTGTCTCATGAGACCTACCGATGCATCTAGGAGCTATAGCGGGCTCCACCCGTCACTTACTAAGTCCAATGCATTCCGCATATGAATAGGTTAAAACATAACATAAACATTCGTATTAAAACTGGCATACAAAATGTAAATACTTTCTCCATAAACTATGAATTGTATAAAAATAACACATCCACAAACAAAATTATCACAAAACCATAAATAGAGGTTTTTTATAATAAATCAACTTTAAATAATCTTAAAATCCATTAGTGGATGTTGACATAGATGAAAATGATGAGTAAAACTTTTTAATAGAAATATCGTTTTTGTAAAATCATTTAAAAGTCACACATTTATAAAGTAATTTAAAAGAGATTTTTGAATCAAAGTGTCTCGTACCACTTTGAACCTTTTGAAAAGGATTATCATTTCAAAACATTCATCTCTATATAAATAAATCCTTAAAATCATTTTGATAACATGGACATTAATTAAAAATATTTAGAAAGAGAAATCTTTAAAAACATTTGAAATTCAGATCTTGATAAAGATCACCTTTCAAAATCCTTAAAATCATTATTTTGAAATCATTTTTATAAAAAATGTACATGGATGAAAAAAATTTCCCAGTAAATACTTACACATAAACAATCTCAGATAATAATGAGATTGAGGAATTAACCCTTACCAATTTGGTAACTTACGAAACAAACAACCCATGAAAGAGGAATCATACAATGAATATGTAAATACACATAAATTAAAGTTTATTACACAAAGAATACTATTATGGGCAGTAAGTACACCACACAAAAGTTAATAGTGGCAATATGGATTGAATCTCATGGGAATAAGGAGTGAGATGAAAACCCCTTACCCTGCACTTTCCTTTAGTCGAGGGTACGTTTAACCTCTTGTATGAATATCGTAGTATGTTATTAAATTATAAAAGAACCATATTAATATTTATGATATCATACATGATTCATTTATGACTTTATACTACCCATTTAATAATAATTTCCCTGTTAAATTAACATTTCGTGTGATAGTCGTTTTCTTTATCGTATGTGTTTTAACTTGTTTCTCTTGATTGTATCACTTAGATCATGATTTAAATACATTCAAAATATAAAACATGATAAATATATCATATATATTTTGAATATAAATATGAATAATAGACATATATATGAAATGTAAAACACTATTTATGGAGACGGTAGTCCGTACGTACGCATAAACGTTGTTTTTGTTTTCATATAGTATTGAATGGAAGTATGTGAATGTAAGTAAATAAATACTTATATAAATTTGTATAAATATATACATATCCAGTTGAATTATTATGTCATATATTACATACTTATTAGTAATATATATTTTTATAATCATCGATGAATGGTGAACTTGGAAATGAATCCTATCGCGTCGTGGACACAGTAATCCGTACGTACGCACGAGCGAAAATATAATTCTTTTGATATTAAAATAATATTTAATTGGATGTTATATCATATATAAAGAATCATTATCATGTTATAATTATTATTTACATTAATTATACATCATTATTATAACCATCTAAATAATAATATATTGAATAACAATTACACCACAACGTGGTGATGGTAGGCCGTACGTACGCACGTATGGTGACATGTCAATCAAGGGATGAATAGAGTAGTGAATTTGTTTTATCCATAATTATAATAACATAAAAGTGTAGATATTATACTAGATTTGTTATTTTAGAATGGAAATAACAAGGAAAGAAGAAGCTGAAGTAGAAAGGAACTTTAAAGAGGGTGATGAAGACGTTACCTCTTCTTCGAGTTCATCCTCTTGATTTGATCAAAAGGGATCTTTAGGTTGTATTTATGATCAAACAAAGGCCTATAGGATGAATTGAGGGAAGTTAAGAGAGTATTTGGTCAGGGGTTGGTTGATCCAAAAATCTTTGAAGGTGTGTAGAATTGGTCTGAAGTTGGGTCCTTTTATAAGGGGGAGGAAGGGCTCTTTAGAAAAAACTTAATGTATTAATTTATAATAAATTTATATTCGGTTTCTAGTGGCTGAAAAGTGGATTATTTAAATTTTAAGGTAGTTATGGGTAGAAAACCACTCAACCAATAGTTTTTAGACAGGTTTGGGTCACTATATTAACCTTATCTTTTAGTTTTAACTCTTAGTTAATTAGTTTAACAATTACCATGTCACTTTGTATATTTATATTATATAGTTAATAAAAATACTATATACATCCAAGAGACCCCCCAACTGGTCCATTAATGATACAAATATAATGATATAAGTCTCTGGGACGAACCATAGATTTTTAGGAATTTAATATCAATTAATAATATAATATTTGATTTAAAAACTCATTTATGTCAATTTTGACACTATTCAATAATTGTGTTTTGTAAAAATCATAAAAGAATTATTACTTAGAAAAAAGTTAATTAACTAAATAATAACATGTCATATTAACTTATAAAATTAGTTCAATTCATAAAAAGTCTCAAATTATATTTATTTGGGTGTTTATAATATCAATTATTTTAATTTTTCACTATTATTGTAATTAATGCAACATCATTGTGTCATAAATAAATTACATTATTTAATGTATAAAAATTATAAATAAAATACCATTATGTAGTAAATATTTTTTTCCTTATAATTAATATTTATAGTCTAAAATCCAACATATATAACCCTATATAAAAATTGTTTTTCTAAAAGATCTATGCTTATGTCATTTTTGTATTTATTTTAACTTAATTAATATAAAGTGTCATTATCACTTACAAGTGGATCTATGAGGTCCCAAAATCGACCCAAAGATGTCCATGGTCGGACAGGTATCAACCAATATGGTTAGGACACGTTTTAGGGTAATTTATTATTATTATTATATTATTATTTTTAACCATTATTTACCGGATTTACCCTTTAACCATGGTAAATAAAATATTTACTGAAGTAATTATTCAAAATGAATAAAAATAAAATTTACCTATTTACAAATTTTGGAAATCTTGATTCCAAATATGGAATCCATTTTTCCAAATTCAAAACACAGAAGTGGCAGAAATTAATTTAAAATTAATTCCCTCTGTCAAAACAAAAAGAGTGTTTTTAAGATATAATAACTATCAAAAGATTGACACTTGTTATATCCGGTTTAATTGTGAAACTATGTACAATGACAAACATTGTAATAAATTGTAAAAATATATTCTATGTATACTTTAAAACCACTCAAATACATAATTTATCACTATTAATTATTTTGATTAAAAAAGATGTTTTTAATTAAAATTTTGTAATTTTCACTATTCATCAAAATATAAAAGTTATCCGAAAGGTACCAAAATTTCACCCTAGGATAAATTTGATATTCCGAATCCAAAAATGAAGTCCATTTTGAGAGATAAAATTTATAACATTTCAAAGATTATGTAATACTATTCATAATGGATACTTTGATTGGTTGTGGTGTGTGTTAGAACTCGAAGTTGCGTACAACACACACTACTGTATTATTCAAAGAGAAGCGTACTGCGGAAGAATGGGGTTTTACATTGTAAATTTTTGATATCCCCATTCTAAATAATAAATTTATTTAGTCAAATTGAATATATAAAAGTAAAAAATATTGGATTTAAAAAGGGTTCACTATTAAAGGTTGGTAAAAGTGCATTTTAAAAAAATCTTCTTTTATCTGAAAAAATAACTTTTTTCTTACATTATGTCTAAGAAACTCATAATAAGGGTTTTAGAATTATAAGGATTATATAAAGTTCATAATGTAGTTAATATAATTCATAACCTCTTTTGAACGGCTTGTTTGGTAAGTCATGGTGCGCTTGAACTCGGTGTTGCGTGTAGTGCAAGTTATTGACTTGTTTTGAAGAAGTACATACTATGAAATCTTGGGGTGTTACATTCTTCCCTCCTTTATTAAATTTTGTCCTCGTGATTTGATATTGTTATTCGAAAATAAAGGTAGAAAATAACTTTGTGGGAAAACCCACATCAGAAATTTGTTTAATAAAATTTAGTCTTAATAAGAAGAAAAGAGAAATGAAACGGTCACCTCCAAATTATGATCTCTATTAAAAGAACATTGGCGGAAATTAGAGACATATAATTATAGGAAAAATGTAAATATTTATAGGTATTGATTGAGGTCATCAATCATAAACAAGTTTAAAATTGAGGTCCCTAAATTCATCAATCTTTGATGATTTAAAATGCCATCGGTTCAAAAAAACATAAGCTATTAGGATATCACATTTTTTGTTTTAAGATCCCTTCAATAAAGTATAAGAATTATTTTCTTCATAGAATAAGTGGAGAAGAAAAATAAATACTTGAAATGTAGAGTTCCATCTTTTAATTAATTTCTACCACAAACTCATCTTTCACTATAAAAGATAATAGAACTTAAAAAAATATTCTATTTATCCTATTCGTTTGGGGTTAAAAAATGGAATTATAATTCATCTACTAGACCTTATTAAAATAAAATAAATTATTTAATCTAGGACATCTCGTGGGCCAGTGGTAGGTGATACACCCTTGTCGCCCTTCGTTTTCGGGTTCATGTCTCGCGGCCTTTCCAGTCGCGACAGGTTGCCGCCCGACCTCCAGGTTGTCCTTTAATGGATATCCAAAATTAATCTCAATCTAGAATTATCCAAAATACTTCTGTCAAAACTGATAGTCCAACATTTATAAGGTAAGTAAACATAATGTAGATCCTTTATACCTCGTAATAGAATGTGAATACCTTCATTATGTATTCTTTTAAAACACTGCAACATCATGAATTACCATAAAACCTTATTGATTACATGCATGGTCCCTTATTCCTTATAGAATAATGGATATACTCCTTCTATTCCAAAATGTTGTAAACTCCAACAATGACAAATCATTAATCAGTCTCATGGTAGTCAAGAATATCTAATATAATTTATTCAAATCAACCATCTCTTATAGCAAAATCACTACCTCATCATCCGGACCATATTAAGGATTACCTTTCCTTCAACAATGTATTTTAAAAAATAGTGTATCTTACTATTAAGTCACTTTTCATAGGACCATATAATTTTAAATCCTCAATAAAATAGTTCTGAAGTACAACCCTTATTTATCTCCATAATTCATGTAACCAATATATTGTTGATTCAACACTCAAATAAAATAATTCTATAATAAGAACATAAGAAAACTAGTAATTCCTCTTCATATGTGGAAGTATCATAACTTGATTATTATCCAATAACATCATTTGGTTCATACTCTGATTATTTTTACATTGGTTTGCATAGTTTCCCAACTCCTTTCAGATGAAGCATTGTATATTTGAAACCCTTTTCTTACCCTTGCTGTCACGTACATGGGGTCCTTTTTCTCCACACTTATAACAAAATCCAATTATTTTCAGGCATCTTCCAAGGTGTTTCTTCCCACAGATATCATATATGGGAAAATTCTTCTTTTCCTTCTTCCCTTTATCCATTTTTCTCTCATCCATCATTTTCTTCTCTTGCTTCTTTTCAAAGCCATAGGGATTAGTAAATTCTTTACATATCTTATCAACACATGATACTATTTCTTCATATGATGATAATACATGGCAGATTATTTCACTTCTAAATGATGGCTTAATACCATGAATGACACGATCCTTCTTATCCTTTGGATCATACGCATTACTGGAGTTCACATTCCTTCTACTGGGTTCCATTTCTATAAAATATCATAAACTAGATTAGTTTATGAATTGCAATGAATAATTCCAAACTTGTAAAATACCTAACTCAAATTGAAAAGTTTATAGATATAATCCATAGTCATAAAAATGTTTTCTTTGAGTAAGTATATACTCATGATCCATTCATAGTGGTTTATAAAGAAAATGATAATTATCCTAAGCATATCCCACATGATTGTCGTAACCAAGAGTGCAGCAAGGCCCGTTGTCGTGCACCAGTCCCCATTAAAGTCTAGCTCAATGTGGTGTTTTCAGGTTTTACCCCTAGGTACATCTATGCCAGAGCCGCCTCTACCTGCTCGTATCCAGACAGGGATGTATTGCTCAGAAAACTCAAAAAATCTCTACAATACCAAAATTCTAGGAAGTTCTTCTATAATAATCCTAAAAGTATATCTTTGGTCTATGTGCTCTAATAAGAGTTTGTCTAAATATAGTTTCCAAGGTTATTTCTAAACTTCCTCTGACACCAACTGCAATGCCCGGACCCCAGTTACCCTGAGTCGGTGCATTATATTAATACATTGACATGATTACATGGAATCAGGTCCCGAAGGACCGATTAGTTTAGCAGTCTTGGAAAATAGATTACATACATGATTGTTACATTGCACTTTAATACATACAAAACAACATAAATAATCTTTATGAATTCCATTATTCCATTGGCTTAACCCTGAATATCAATCACAATACTCTTCTTGGAATCCTGGGAAAAAACAAAACATAGAAATGGGTGAGCTCAAATGCTCAGTAAGGGTAAACAATATAGAGGAAACATTCATAAATAATAATAAACATTTAAGGAAATGTATAACTAAAACAAAAGCCTTTTAAACTTGAACATCAACATAATATGGAAGAAATAAAATGGAATAGTACCATTTACTTATTAAAATGGTTATTCTACTAATCGAATAATCACATGAAATATCAATAACCACTTTCATAATGATGGAATGCATAATTCTATACTATCATAACCACATATCCAAGGCCTCATGCCAAGACTACAAATAAGATTTTGTCAAATCCTTGTTCCAAGACACTAGTTTGTCTCATGAGACCTACCGATTCATCAAGGAGCTATAGAGGGCTCCACCCGCCACTTTTAAGTCCAATGAATTCCTCATATGAATAAGTTTAAACATAACATAAACATTCGTATTAAAACGGGAATACGAAATGTCATTACTTTCTCCATAAACCATGAATGGTACAAAATAACACATCCACAGTAAAACTTACCAAAAAACCTTCAATGGATGTTTTTTATAATAAATGAACTTCAAATAACATAAAATCAATCAAAGTATGTTGACATAGATGAAAATGATGAGAAAAACTTTTTGAGAGAAATATCCTTTTTTGTAAAATCATTTAAAAGTCACAGATTTATAAAGGAAGTAATTTAAAAGATATTTTTGAATAAAAGTTTCCCATTACACATTGACACTTTTGAAAAAAATTATCATTTAAAAACATTCATATCCATATAAATAAATCCCAAAAATTATTTTGAAAACATGGACATTAATTAAAAATATTTAGAAATATAAATCTTTAAAAACATTTGAAATTATGATCATGATAAAGCGAACCTTTCAAAATCAATAAAATCTTCATTTTGAAATCATTTTTATGAATAATAGACATGGATGATAAAAATTTCCGAGTAAATACTTACACATAAACAAACTCGGATAATAATGAGATTGAGGAATTAACCCTTACCAATTTGGTAACTTACGAAACAAACAACCCATGAAAGAGGTATCATACAATGAATATGTATATACACATAAATTAAAGTGTATTACACAATTAATACAATTATGGGAAGTAAATACACCACACAAAAGGTAATAGTGGCAATATGGCATGAATCTCACGGGAATAAGGAGTGAGATGAAAACCCCTTACCTTCCACTTTCCTTTAGTCGAGGGTACATTTAACCTCTTGTACGAATATCATAATATGTTATTTAATTATAACAGAACCATACTAATATTTATGATATCATACATGATTCATTTATGACATTATACTACCCATTTAATAATAATTTCCATTGTAAATTAACATTTCAGGTGATAATCGTTTTCTTTATCGTACATGTTTTAACTTGTTGCTCTTGATTGTATAACTTAGATCATGATTTAAATACTTCCAGAATATAAATCATGATAAATATATCATATATATTGAATATAAATATGTATAATAGGCATATATATGAAATATAAAACACCGTTTATGGAGGCGCTAGTCCGTACGTACGCATAAACATTGTTTCTGTTTTCATATAGTATTGAACGGAAGTAAGTGAATGTAAGTACATAAATACTTATATATATATATATAAATATATATATATCTCCAGTATCATTATTATTTAATATATTATATACTTATTAGTAATATATATTTTTATAATCGTCGATGAATGGTGAACTTGGAAATGAATGTCATCGCGTCGTGGAGACGGTATTCCGTACGTACGCACGAGCGAAAATATCATTCTTTTGATATTGAAATAATACATAATTGGATGGTATATCATATATATAGAATCATTATCATGTTATATTTATTATTTACATGAATTATACATCAATATTATGACCATATAAATAATAATATATTGAATGACAATTACACCACAACTAGGAGACGGTAGGCCGTACGTACGCACGCATGGTGACATGTCATTCAAGGGATGGATAGAATAGTGAATTTGTTTTTTCCATAATAATAATAACATCAAATTATATTGAAGATACTATATTTATTATTTTAGAATTGATATAATAAGTAAATAATAAGTTGAAGAAGAAAGAAACCTTAAAGAGGGTGGAAAAGATGTTACCTCTTCTTCGAGTTCTTTTTTTTGATTTGATCAATAGGGATCCATAGGCTGGCTTACTGGTCAAACTAAGGCATCTAGGATTAATTGATGGAAGTTTAGAGAGTATTTCAGCCGGGTTTGGCCGAACAAAAAGGCTTTCAAGGTGTTGATAATTGGTTAGATGTTGGGTCCTTTTATAAGGGGGAGGAGGGGCTCTTTAGGGAAAACAGAAAGTATTAATTTATAATAAATTCATATTTGGTTTCTAAATGCTCCAAAGTGTATTATTTAAATTTTAAGGTGGGTATGGGTCTAAAACCAATCAACCAATAGGTCTTAGACATGTTTGGGTCACTATATTAACCTTATCATTTAGTTTTAACTCTTAGTTAATTAGTTTAACAATTACCATGTCACTTTGTATTTTTATATTATATAGTTAATAAACTTACTATATACATCCTAGAAACCCTCATGTTATCCATTAATTATAAAAATATCATGATATATGTCTCGTGGCTGATACTTAGATTTTTAGGAATTTAATATCAATTAATAATACAATATTTGTTTTAAAAACTTATTTTTGTCAATTTTGACACTATTCAATAATTAATTTTTGTAAAAATAATAAAAGAATTATTACATCGAAAAACGTTAATTAAATAAATCCTAAAATTTCATATTAACCTATAAAATTAGTGTAATTCATAAAACATCCCAAATCATATTTATTTGGGTGTCTATAATATCAATTATTTTAATTTTTCACTATTATGATAATTAATGCATAATCATTGTGTCATAACTAAATTAAATGATTTAATGTCTAAAAATTATAAATAAAATACCATTATGTAGGAAATAGTTTTATCTTTCAAATAAGTATTTATAGTTAAAAATCCAACATATATAACCCTATGTAAAAATTGATTTTCTAAAAGATCTATGCTTATGTCATTTTTGTATTTATTTTAACTTAATAATATAAAGTGTCATTATCACTTAAAAGTGGATCCATGGGGTCCCAAAATCGACCCCAAGATTCCCATGGTCGGACATGTATCAACCAATAAGGTTAGGACACGTTTTATGTCAACTTGTTGTTATTATAATATTTTTTTATCCTTATTTACCAGATTTACCCTTTAACCATGGTAAATAAAATATTTACCGAATTAATTATTCAAAACGTTATAAAATAAAAGGTACCTATTTACACAATTTGTACATCCTGATTCCAAATTTGGAATCCATTTTTCCAAATTCAAAACACAGAAGTGGAAGAAATTAATTTAAAATTAATTCCCGCTGTCAAAACAAGAAGCGTGTTTTTAAGATATAATAACTATCAAAAGATTGACACTTGTTTATGTCCGGTTTAATTGTAAAACTGTGTCCAATGACCAAAATTGAATTAAATGGTAAAAATATATTCTATTTATACTTTAAAAACACTCAAATTCATAATTTATCACTATTAGTTATTTCGATTATAAATGTTGTTTTTAATTGAAATTTAGTAATTTTCACTATTCATCAAAATATAAATGTTATCCAAACCGTACCAAAATTTATCCCTAGGCTAAATTAGATATTATTAATCCAAAAATGAATTCCATTTTAAGATATAAAATTTATAAAATTTCAAAAAGTAGGTATTACTATTCATAACAGCTACTTTGATTGGTTGTGGTGTGTGTTAGAACTCGAAGTTGCGTACAACACACGCTACTGTATTATTCAAAGATAATCATACCGCATAAACTTGGAGTTTTACGTTGTAAATTTTTGATGTCCCCATTCTAAAGAATAAATTTATTTAGTCAAATTGAATATCAAAAAGTTTAAAATATTGGATTTTAAAAGGGTTCACTATTAAAAGTTAGTAAAAGTTCATTTTCAGGAAATAATTCTTTAATATGAATAAAATGACTTTGTTCCTACATTATGCCTAAGAAACTCATTATATGGATTCAAAAATTATAAGAATTATATAAGGTTTAAAATTTAGTTAATAGAATTCATAACCTCTTTTGAACGGCTTGTTTGGTAAGTTCTGGTGTGCTTGAACTCGGTGTTGCGTGTAGTGCAATTTATTGACTTGTTTTGAAGAAGTACATACTATGAAATCATGGGGTGTTACATTCTTCTCTCCTTCAATAAATTTCGCCATCGCAATATGATATTGTTCTTCGAAAATAAAGGTAGAAAATATCATTGTGGGAAAACCAACATTAGAAATTTTGTTAATAAAATTTACTCTTAATAAGAGAAAAAGAGAAATGAAAGGGTCATCACCAAATTATGATCTCGATTAGGAGAACATTTGTGGAAATTAGAGACATATAATTGGAGGAAAAACATAAATATTTATACGTATTTATTGAGATTTCAATCATAAACAAGTTTAAAATTGAGGTCCTTAAATTCATCAATCATTGATGATTTAAAATGCCATCGGTTCAACAAAACATAAGGTATTAGGATAACACACTTTTTGGTTAAAGATCCCTTAAATAATGTATAAGAATGAATTTATTCATAGAATAAGAGGATTAGAAAAATATATACTTGAAAAGTAGAGTTACATCTTTTAACTAATTTCTACCACAAACTAATCTTACACTCTAAAAAACAATAGAACTTAAAAAAACCTATTCTATTTATCCTATTCGTTTGGTGTTGAAAAATGAATTTATAATTCATCTACTAGACCTTCTTAATATAAAACACATTATATAATCCAGGACATCTTGTGGGCCAGTGGTATTTGATACACCCTTGTTGCCCTTCAGTTGCGGGTTCAAGTCTCACGGCCTTGCCGGTAGCGATGGGTTTCCGCCCAACCTCCGGGTTATCCTTTTATGGAAATCCAAAATTAATCTCAAACTAGAATTATCCAAAACACTTCTCTCCAAACTCACAGTACAACATTTATAATGAAGTTAAACATAATGTATATCCTTTTTACCCCGTAATATCATGTGAATACCTTCATCATGTATTCTTTTAAAACACTGGAACATCTTGAATTGCCATAAACCCTTATTGATAACATTCACGATCCATTATTCCATATAGAATAATGGATATACTCCTTCTATCCAAATTTTTTGTAAACTCAAACAATGACAAATCATTAATCAGTCTGATGGTTGTCAAGATTATCCAATATAATTTACTCAAATCAACCATCACTTATTCCAAAATAACTACCTCATCATCAGGACCATATTAAGGATAACCTTTCCATCAACAATGTATTTTAAAAAAAGTGTATCTCACTATTAAGTCACTTTTCATAGAACCATATAATTTTAAATCCCCAATAAAATAGTACTGTAGTATAATCCTTATTTATCTCTATAATTCATGTAACCAGTATATTGTTGATTCAACACTTAAATAAAATAATTCTATAATAACATCATAAGAACACTAGTCATTCCTCTTCATCTGTGGTAGTATCATAAAATGATTATTATCCAATAACATCACTTGGTGCATACTCTGATGACTTGTAAATTGGTTTGTGTAGTGTCCCATCTCATTGCAGATGAAGCATGGTACATTTGAAACCCTTTTCTTACCCTTGCAGTCACGCACATGGTGTTCTTTTTCTCCACACTTATAACAAACTCCCATTCATTTTAGGGAAGTTCTATGGTGTTTCTTCCCACATTTATCACATATGAGAAAATTCTTCTTTTCCATCTTCCATTTATCCATCTTTCTCTCTTCCATCCTTCTCTTCTCTTTCTTCTTTTCAAATCCATAGGACTCGGTAAATTCTTTACATATCTTATCAACACATGATACTATTTCTTCATATGATGATAATACATGGGAGACTATTTCCATTCTAAATGATGGCTTAATACCATGAAAGATATGATCCTTCTTATCCTTTGGATCATATGTATTACTACAGTTCACATTTCTCCTACTGGGCACCATTTCTATACAATAGAATAAACTAGATAAGTTTATGAATTGCAATTAATAATACCAAACATGTAAAATACTTAATTCAAATTGAAAAGTTTATGGATATAATCCATAATCATAAAATTTGTTTTTTGAGTCAGTATATACTCATGAACACTTCATAGTGGTTTGTAAATAAAATGAGAATTATCCTAAGAATATCCCCTGGGAGTGTCGTAACCAAGAGTGCAGCAAGGCCCATTGTCATGCACCAGTTCCTGTTCGAGTCTAGATCAAAGTAGTGTTTTCAGGTTTTACCCCTAGGTACATCTGTGCCAGATCCGCCTCTACCTGATTGTATCCAGACAGGGATGTATAGCTCATAAAACTCAAAAATTATCTACAATACCAAAATTTTAGGAAGTTCTTCTATACAAATACTAAAAGTCTATCTTTGGGCTATGTTCTCTAATCAGAGTTTGTCTAAATCTAGTTTCCAAGGTTATTTATAATCTTCCTCTAATAAAAACTGTAACACCCCAACCCCAGTTACCCAGAGTCAGTGCATTATTTTAATAAATTGGCATTATTACAAGGAATCAAGTCCCAAAGGACCGATTAGTTTAGCAGTATGGGAAAATAGATTACATACATGAATGTTACATTTCACTTTAAGACATACAAAACAACATAAATAATCTTTATGAAAGCCATTATTCCCTAGGCTTAACCCTGCATATCAATCACAATACACCTTTTGGAATCCTGGGAAAAAATAAAACATAGAGAGGGGTGAGCTCATACGCTCAGTAAGGGTAAACAATATAGCAAAAACTTTCAAAAATAAGAATAATCATCTATGGAAATGTATAACTGAAACAAAAGCCTTTTAAACTTGAGCTTCCACATAATATGGCAGAAATAAAATATAATAATACCATTTACTTATTCACATGGATATTCTAATAATAGAATAATCACATGAAATATCAATAACCACTTTCATAATGATGGAATGCAAAATGCCAGACTATCATAACCACATAGCCAAGGCCTCATGCCAAGACTACAAATAAGATTTTTTCAAGGCCTTGTGCCAAGACACTAGTTTGTCTCATTATACCTACCGATGCATCGAGGAGTTATAGCGGGCTCCACTCGTCACATACTAAGTCCAATGCATTCCTCAAATGTATAGGTTTTAACATAACATAAACATTCATATTAAAACTGTCATACGAAATGTCAATACTTTCTCCATAAACCATGAATGGTATAAAAATAACACATCCACAGTCAAACTTCTCAGAAAACCTTCAATGGATGTTTTTTTATAATAAATTAACTTCAAATAAGCTTAAAATCCATCAAAGGATGTTGGCATAGATGAAAATGATGAGTAAAACTTTTTGAGAGAAATATCCTTTTTGTAAATTCATTTAAAAGTAACACATTTATAAAGGAAGTAATTTAAAAGATATTTTTGAATCAATGTCTCCCATACCACTTTGACACTTTTGAAAATAATTATCATTTCAAAACATTCATTTCCATATAAATAAATCCTTAAAACCAGTTTGAAAACATGGACATTAATTAAGAAGATTTAGAAAGATAAATCTTTAAAAACATTTGAAATTCTGATATTGATAAAGAGCACCATTCCAAATCCTTATAATCTTCATTTCAAAATCATTTTTATGAAAAATGGACATGGATGATAAAAATGTCCGAGTAAATACTTACACATAAACAATCTTGGATAATAATGAGATTAAGGAATTAACCCTTACCAATTTGGTAACTTATGAACCAAACAACCCATGAAAGATGTATCATACAATGAATATGTAAATACACATAAATTAAAGTGTATTACACAAAGAATTAAATTATGGGAAGTATATACACCACACAAAAGGTAATAGTAATAATATGGCATTAATCTCATGGGAATAATGAGTGAGATGAAAACCCCTTACCTTGCCCTTTCCTTTAGTCGAGGGTACGTTTATCCTCATGTACGAAGATCATAGTATGTTATTAAATTATACCAGAACCATATTAATATTTATGATATCTTAAATGATTCATTTATGAATTTATACTACCCATTTAATAATAATTTCCATGTTAAATTAACATTTCAGGTGATAATCAGTTTCTTTATCGTACGTGTTTTAACTTGTTGCTCTTGATTGTATCACTTAGATCATGATTTAAATAATTTAAAAATATAAAGCATTATAAATATAAAATATATATTTAGAATATACATATGTATAATAGGCATATATATGAAATGGAAAACACCGTTTATGGAGACGGTAGTCCGTACGTACGCATAAACGATGTTTCTGTTTCCATATAGTATTGAACGGAAGTAAGTGAATGTAAGTACATAAATACTTATATATATATATATATATAAATATATATATCTCCAGTATAATTATTATTTCATATATTACATACTTATTAGTAATATATGTTTTTATAATCGTCGATGAATGGTGAACTTGGAAATGATTCTTATCACGTTGTGGAGACGGTATTCCGTACGTACGCACGAACGAAAATATCAGTCTTTTGATATTAAAATAATATATAATTGGATGGTATATCATATATAAAGAATAATTATCATGTTATATTTATTATTTACATGAATTATACATCATTATTATAACCATCTAAATAATAATATATTGAATGACAATTACACCACAACGTGGTGATGATAGGTTGTACATACGCACGTATGGTGACATGTCTTTCAAGGGATGGATAGAATAGTGAATTTGTTTGTTCCATAATTATAATAACATCAAAGTATATAGATGAAACTTGAATTATTATTTTAAAATGGAAATAACAAGAAAAGAAGATGTTGAAGAAGAAATGAACTTTAAAGAGGTTGGTGAAGATGTTACCTCTTCTTCGAGTTCTTCCTTTTGATTTGATCAAAAGGGCTCCCTAGGTTGGATTTATGATCAATCTATGGCCTCTAGGATGAAGTGAGGGAAGTTAATAGAGTATTTGGGCATGGGTTTGCCGAACTAAAAGGCTTTGAAGGTGTTGAGAATTGGTTAGAATTTGGGTCCTTTTATAAGGGGAGGAGGGGCTCTTTAGGAAAAACTTAAAGTATTAATTTATAATAAATTCAAATTCGGATTATAATGGCTCCCAAGTGGGTTATTTAAATTTTAAGGTGGTGATGGGTCTAAAACCAATGATCCAATAGGTCTTAGACAGGTTTGGTTCACTATATTAACCTTTTATTTTAGTTTTAGCTCTTAGTTAATTAGTTTAACAATTACCATGTCACTTTGTATTTTTATATTATATAGTTAATAAACATCCTCTATACATCCAAGAAACCCCTATGTGGTCCACTAATTATAAAAATATAATTATATAAGTCACTTGGAAGAACCTTAGATTTTTAGGAATTTAATATCAATTAATAATATAATATTTGTTTTAAAAACTCTCTTATGTCAATTTTGAAACTATTCAATAATCAATTTTTGTAAAAATCATAAAAGAATGATTACTTCGAAAAAAGTTAATTAAATCAATCCAAACATGTCATATTAACCTATAAAATTAGTTTAATTAATAAAAATTTTCAAATTATATTTATTTGGGTGTTTATAATATCAATTATTTTAAATTTTCACTATTATGATAATTAATGCATCATCATTGTGTCATAACAAAATTAAATTATTTAATGTCTAAAAATTATAAATAATATACCATTATTTAGGAAATAATTTTATTTTTCTAATGAATATTTATAGTCTAAAATCCAACAAATATAACCCGATGTAAAAATTGTTTTTCTAAAAGATCTATGCTTATGTCATTTTTGTATTTATTTTAACTTAATTAATATAAAGTGTCATTATCACTTACAAGTGGATACATGGGTTCCCAAAATCGACCCAAAGATGCCCATTGTCAGAAATGTATCAACCAATAAGGTTAAGACACGTCTTAGGGTAATTTATTATTATTATAATATTATTGTTTACCCGTATTTACCATATTTACCCTTTAACCATGGTAAATAAAGTATTTACCGAAGTAATTATTCAAAATGTATAAAAATAAAAGTTACCTATTTATAAAATTTATACATCCTGATTCAAAATATGGAATCCATTTTTCCAAATTCAAAACATAGAAGTGGCAGAAATTAATTTAAAATTAATTCCCGCTGTCAGAACAAAAATCGTGTTTTTAAGATATAATAACAATCAAAAGATTGAAACTTGTTTATGTACGGTTTAATTGTGAAAATATGTCCAAGGACTAAAATTGTATTAAATGGTAAAAATATATTCTATGTATATTTTAAAACCACTCATATTCATAATTTATCACTATTAATTATTTTGATTAAAAGAGTTGTTTTTAATTAAAATTTAGTAATTTTCACTATTCATCAAAATATAAAAGTTATCCGAAAGGTACGAAAATTTCACCCGAGGATAAATTTGGTATTCCAAATCCAAAAATGAAGTCCATTTTGAGAGATAAAATTTATAAAATTTCAAAAATTACGTATTACTATTCATATCAGCTACTTTGATTGGTTGTGGTGTTTGTTAGAACTCGAAGTTGCATACAACACACACTACTGTATTATTCAAAGAGAAGCGTACCATGGATGCTTGGGGTTTTAAATTGTAAATTTTTGATTTCACCATTCTAAAGAATAAATTTATTTAGTCAAATTTAATATCTAAAAGTTTAAAATATTGTATTTAAAAAGGGTTCACTATTAAAGTTGGTAAAAGTGTATTTTCAAAAAAATACATCTTTTATCTGAAAAAAATGACTTTGTTCTTACATTATGTCTAAGAAACTCATAATGTGGATTCTAAAATTATAAAGATTATATAAATTTCAAAATTTAGTAAATAGAATTCATAACCTCTTTTGAACGGCTTATTTGGTAAGTCATGGTGTGCTTGAACTCTTTGTTGCGTGTAGTGTAAGTTATTGACTTGTTTTGAAGAAGTGCATACTATGAAATTTTTGGGTGTTATAGGAATGATAGAGTGTGATAAGAGTTCAGGTGGTGGAGACCATTGATAATTGATGATTCGATTTCTAATATTTTAGAAATATAGGTAAAATCACTCCAAGTTATTTCTAAAGGAATGAGAATATTTTTTCTGTGTGTAATAAAATGAAACATAGTATGTTATTTTTGAGGAAAAATTAAAAGTTCCATTAACTAAAAGGATTAGAAAAATGGTTTCCTTAATGAATCATCAATGTTTTAATTTTATAAATTTTGAAATAATGATAATTATATACATTGATGTACTATGGTTATTTTTTATAAATATAACCAATATGGTGGCATGTGTAATGGTTATACAAGTGATGATAAAGAGAGAAAAAATGAAAAATTAAATGAAAGAGGTATAAATGAATTATATGATACAACCTAGTTATTTATTTAAGAATAAATTAAAATGATTTAATTGTTAATTTATTATAATTCAAGAATTATGAAATATATAAGTATTGTTCACTATATGTTTTTTATTAATTATTTTCTAAAATATGTTGAATAATACCAATGAAAAAGAATTATTTTTTATTGGAATTGTTATATATTTATCAAACACTCGTGATTTTAGGAAGGTAACTCTTAGTATGTCCTTGATTATGAGGAAATGGTGTTTATTTTTGATAAATATGTGATTGATAAAGACAAAGTAAAATGGAAAGTATTGATGACCTCAGAACTGATAAATGATTTTTTGAAAATGTTATTTATTTCATCCTTGAATGAGTGTACAACATGATAATATTTATGGAATATATTCAAGAATATTTGGTTTTATTCATGTAATTAGTAAGTGTGTATGTTTTTATTTTTTTATTTTAATTTTAGTTTTTAACAAGTACTAAAATATTATGTGAAAAAAGTATTCACATATTTGGAATGTGAGAATTGAGAGATACAAAATGATATTTTTCAGATTATTCTTAAGTGGGTTTTAGGAAATTTTGATACCATATATATATGTTTTGAATTTTTTAAGTGTCATAAGGTTAAACATTTATGGAATGCTTTATGTTGAACTTTGGATGATGTTTTAGTGGATAATGTATTACTACACCATAAGAATATTAATGCATATTCTATAACATCTTCTAGATATTTGGTTATGATGATATTTAGGGATATAATTAATAACATATCATTATATAATTGATCTAATTATATATTATTTTTTTATGAATAAAAAATTCATCTTTATTTCTTGGAGTAAGAGATGAAGAGAAAATTTATCAAAAAATAACTAATGTATGAGATTGTTCTTATGAAATAGAATGAAATAAAGTAAGTAAATTTAATAATAGAAATTATCCAAACAGTATAATTTTCAAGGATATTATAAACCCAAATGGTTCTTTATAACTGTATAAAGAAATGATAATTTTCCTTAAATATAATTTTAAGATAACAAAATGCAAGGTTACACATACAATTGAAAATTTATCTAAAGTAATACCAATGATAAAGAGCATTAATTCTTCTAAAAAATTCACATCCATTTACTTCCAAAGACTACAATATCTCAGTGCTTTGCTAATGAAGTAAGAGTTCTTATCCTTACCTACAACGCATCAAACATATTCTTATATGATATGGTGTATATACATGGAATGAGTATAAAAACCTAGTAAGAAATTCCCAAAAAAATTTACACACAATCTACTTATACAAAACAAATTAACTCACAATATATATACGAAACATGAAAGGATTATTATATGTTTAACCAGGAAATATGGGTTTTATAAAAAACCACACTACAACTCATGCACCCATTCCATGAACTCAGACTCCAATAAAATGAATCAACCATTCTTATATGTATTTCATGCAACCAATCCCAATACATCACTCGTCCAATTGGATCTTAGAATGTCATAAACACACATGAGAAATGTCACAAGCTGAATCTGGTCGCCACCATTATTGGAACCAAAACCAGCTCGTGGAAAGGCCCGAAGGGAATTCCCTATCCCCACGGGCTGGAACAAGTGTCTGGGAATCATTTATTTTGGTTTGGGAACTATTTACATGAATATGTATACAAAAAACATAAAAAATATTTGATAAAAAGAATCTGAAAAATTCATACAAGCATGGTTTATACAAAATTCCAGAACTGAATACGTAAGTTCAAATGAAGTACAAAAGGTCCAAAGACACAATGAAATAGAATCAAAAAATCCCAATGGACTCCACATGACAAGGGTTCATCACCCCCAAGCTGTCTCCACAACTCCGTCCCAAGGATGGGGACTAACACCCTGAACACCCTGAACTCCCATCACCCTTAGCCTTTCCTTTACCTGTGTCAAACATAACCAAGTCTACTTACACCCAAGAGGTGTAAATAGGGTGTGAGACTAATCCCAATAGGATACTACCCAATTATTCTAAATAGAAAGCAATACAATGTGAAAAAGTAAGCAGTTTTATTATGTAAAGAAAAGCAGTGATAAAATCTAAGAAATGCAACATCCAATTGAAAACAGTTTTCAAGCTAAAAATTTCAGAATGTTCAAACATTTAAAAAGACATTTGAGCTACTGTAATTTACTGCCAAAAACACCGCAATACAAGGGTAAATACCACAAATTCAATGAGAACCAAAAACGGGAACACCCCTTGGAAACTAGATAGTCTCGGGCCCTATGTACCTCGTACCTTGGTGTAATGTATCCAAGTCACAATCCTTTCCCGTGAATGAGATAGTAGTATGGAACATATCCATAACCTAGTGGACCCAAAATATCATCCACATAGTTTATTTAGATTTGTCATTATCCATTTGCTCAGTGAAACATGGACTCAACCCATCCGGTCCAGTAGTCGTACTCGTACATATCCGCCCACCTATGTACCTGGGATTCCCATTTTGTGCTCAAACAATTTCAGCAAACAACACACATATTTTTTTATATAAAATATAACTACTGGTCACAAAAAAACAGTACAGTAGCTACACACATTTTATACCATTTAAAACACACAATAAAATAGTTTCATATTCAATAAAACAACCTCTCCAAATATCACATTGTTTTTCACCCAAAGCTCTTTAAAATATCCACATTTCACACTATCTGAACACTTGTAAGTAATAAAAACAAAATTTAATTTCAATACCCTTTAATGAGACCATAAATTCAGTTATGGGGGAGCCCAATGTGAACAAAAAATTTATATCTTTTAAAAACCACCATTTTCACACAAACATGGCACTTAAAGCCCATTTGCTTCTGAAACACCAATTAAACAAAATTTCGCAGCAACAACAAAAAAGAATGAACATTAGAAACGTGATTTTCAGTATTTAGACAGTTCAATAAAATCAACTATGTAATTATAGGTCATCCCTAAATGAACCAATAAAAGATTTTTACAAAAAACCCACAATTTCACAAAAAATTGGGCCTTAAAATTCATTTGCATAATAAATGTAACTAAAACCAATTTTTACAGAAACATTCAAATTAAATAAACATTAAAATACCTTGTACATAAAATATAATTAACAAATATTGCACGCACAATGTAATCACCTACCAAAGTAACAAAAACCCTTGAATCTCTGTGCGAAAATCATATCGCACCCCTGCCGCACCAAGAGAGACCTAGATCAAACCCAAACCACAAGAATTGGCCAAGAAATCCCAACGTTAAACCCTAGGTTAGAAAACCTAGTTTCTAGACATTAGGAAAATCAATTATAAGTGAAGAAACACTAATAACAATGAATGAATCCCTAAGTAATTTGATAGAGGAAAGAAAAGGACTCATTTACTCAAATTATCTTAAATTAATCACTCCAAAACACTAGTTGCTGAAATTTAAAACAGAAAAAATTCAGAGTTCATTCAAACATGATAAATTAGGTCATTTATGAATTGAAATGGAGGGAAAATATTGAGAATTGAGGGATTTATGAAAGAAATACTTTACCTCCTTAAATCTGGGCGATTTGAGGAAGCATACGAAGTTAGGCATCGAATAGCAATTATGTTGATCTAAAAAGTGTGGGGAAAGGAAATGAGAGTGCACCGGGGATTCCTAGGGTCGCAAGGGAGGTAGAATCATCGAAAAATGCCTTAAAATGAAAAAGAAATTAAAAAATTACAAAAACAATTTAAAATTAGAAAATATGATTTCGGGTTGGCCCTATTCATAAATAAAATCCAAATAACCCATTGTTATGGATTTATATGGGGTGAAAATATCATTTTTGGTGTAAAAGTATCAGTGGAGAATATTTTGGAAGTGGAATGGGTGATAAATATTTAAAAATGAAATAGTTATAAAATAATCAAAATCAGTTTTTAAATCAGGAAATCAGCTCTCGATTTTCCCCAAATCATGAAAACTCACCCTTTCCTCCAGAAATGAATGGGAAACCCCTAAAAAAAGAAATAATGTAAATTTAATGATAATTACCTTTAAAAAATGTCATGTGTTTGACAATTTTCCCCACCATGAAGGACTTTCCACCCCGAAAAGTCAACATGAATCTTGGTCTCAAAACAAGAATGGGCACTCTTCCTCGACCCATGACTTTCGCTCCCATGTATCATGTGTATCATTACCATGCTTCCATAGAACTCGGAATAGACTTCCCTCAAAGTATCTGCTCTTGGGAGTCCACTATTTTCACCAGCCTCTCAAAAAGAGACAAGTCAGGCTCTATCTCAAGTTCTTCCCAACTCAACACATGGGATGGATTCGGATTGTAGTTCTTCAACTGAGAGACGTGCAAGACATCATGGATGGACGTCAACTGAGAAGGTAAGGCCAACCTATATTCCACCATTCCAATATGCTCGGTGACCTCAAAGGGCCCAACATACCACGACATCAGCTTACCTTGCTTCCCCAATTGATGATGGCCGAGACGAGGGGACATATTCAAGAATACCCCGTCACCCACAGAAAAATCTAGGTCTCGACGCCTCCGGTCAACATAAGATTTATGATGACTCTGAGCTGTCAATAAGCGTTTCTTGATCAACTTAACCTTCTCAGAAGTCTCCTTCACAAGGCTTGGCCCCAGTAGTAATGTCTCCTCTACCTCATCCCAACATAGGGGGGACCGACATGGCCGACCATAGAGCGCTTCAAATGGGCCCATTCGAATCGAGGATTGGTAACTATTATTATAATAAAACTAAACCAATACCAAATGGCTATCCCAAGATACTCCAAAGTCCAGGACACATGCACGAATCATGTCCTCGAAAATCTGATTCGCCCGCTCTGTCTGACCATCCATCTGAGGGTGGTATGCCGTGCTTATCTTAATATGAGACCCCAAGGCCTTCCGAAGGCCTTCCCAAAACCGTGAAGTGATGCAGGGGTCTCTATCTAAGACAACTACTGATGGTACACCATGGAGTCTCACCACTTCCTGACGATACAAATGGCCCAAATCATCCACTTTAGTTGTATATTTTATCGGAATGATGTGGGCTGATTTGGTCAGACGATCGATCACCACCCAAATGGCATTCTTACCCTAAGGTGTATGAGGTAATGCAACAATGAAGTCCATGGCGACCTTGTCCCACTTCTAGGTAGGAATAGGAAGTGGTTGGATCAAACCGGAAGGCCTTTGGTGCTCTGCTTTCACCTGCTGGAATGTGTAGCATCTCGAAAAAATGTCTGCTATATCTCGTCTCATACCAGGCCACCAAAACTGCCGACAGACATCATAATACATCTTAGTGGAACCCGGATGGACATCCCACTGGGACTGGTGGCTATCCTACATCACCACCTTCCATAGAGATAATGGCACTACTGAACGGTCCTTGAAGCACAAGATTCTCTCAGGAGACGATGACCAATCATAGGATGTCTCCCCCATCATGAAGAAACTGCTTCGACTGCTGACACAACTCATCAATGGGCGGTTCCCGTAGAATCAACTCCAAAATAGAAGGATTCAACTGGATGCTCGCCAAGAATGCCCCTCCATTGTGTTCCCTGTTCTCCACATGCATCTGAGAAAAGAGCCTCATCAATGCCCACTCATTACTGGACTTCCTCAAAGCCTGCACTGGAACCCTTATGCTCAAGGCGTCGGCCACTACATTACCCTTGCCTGGGGTATAGACAATGTCAAATTCAAACCCCTACAAGTACTCGATCCAGCGACGCTGCCTCAAGTTGAGGTCCTTCTGTGAGAAGATATAAGCCAAGCTTTTGTGACCAGAGTATACAACAAACTTCTCCCCAAAGCGGTATTGACGCCATGTCTTCAAAGCATGCATCACTGCTGCCAACTCCATATCATGGGTCGGTTAGTTCTTTTCATGTGGTCGTAGTTGGAAAGAGCCATACACGACCACTTGATCATCCTACATACGTACGAACCCAAGACCCATACCTGAAGTATCACAATAGACCACATATCCCTTTCCTGCCTCTGGTAAAATCAGCACGGGGGCGCTAGTCAACCGCCTCTTCATCTCCTCAAACGACACCTGGCATTTTAGACCCCATACAAACCTCACCCCTTTCCGGGTGAGGGATGTCATCAGTGAAGAAAGACAAGAGAAATCCCAAACAAATCGCCTGTAATAACTAGCCAGGCCAAGGAAACTCCTGATCTCGGACACATTCTTCGGCTGCTCCCATGACATAACCGCACTAATCATACTGTGGTCCACTGAAACCCCCTGCTCAGAGATCACGTGCCCAAGAAATCTCACTTCCCTGATCCAAAAAGTGATCTTTGACATCTTTGCATAGAGGTGGCGATCTCGTAATGTACCCAAAATGATCATCAATTGATGATCGTGTTCCTCCTCAGATCTAGAGTATACCAGAATGTCAACCATGAACACCACTACAAAGTAATCAAGATATTGATGGAAC
Source organism: Viscum album (assembly GCA_963277665.1). Classification (NCBI taxonomy): domain Eukaryota; kingdom Viridiplantae; phylum Streptophyta; class Magnoliopsida; order Santalales; family Viscaceae; genus Viscum; species Viscum album. Next base: position 461,957,886 of record OY728165.1, on the reverse strand, counting down.
ACCCTATTCACGAGTTCCATAAAGACCACAGGAGCATTGGTCAATCTGAAGGGCATGACCAAATAGTCAAAGTGGTCGTACCTGTTTCGAAAGGCTGTCTTTGGGATATCTGACTCTTTCACTCGAAGTTGATGATACCCCGAACGCAGGTCTATCTTTGAGAACCACTTTTCCCCCTTCAACATATAGAAAAAATCATCTATTCTGGGAAAAGGGTATTTATTATTAATTTTTACCAAATTCAGTTTCTGGTAGTCAATGCACAACTGGAGGGATCCATCATCTTTTTTTCCGAACAACACAGGAGGGGCCCAAGGAGAGTCGCTTGGGCAAATGAATGCTTGGGATTATAGGTAATACAACTATATATTTAATTCCCTCATCCTGTTAGGAGACAACCGATAAGAGGGAAGAGATATCGGCTGTGTTCCCGGCGCCAGATCAATCGAAAACTCCACATCCTGCTCTAGGGGAAAACCTGAAAAATCGTCCAGGAATACCTCCAGAAACTCATTCACTACATGAGGTAGTGCACCTTCAGGGGAAATACCATCCTCTAGAATGAGAGAAGATAACTGGAAGATAACACTTCCCAACTCTGGGAGTGGAGGCCCCGCGCGACCTGACCGAGGATCCCATTCTCCACGAAAAACTTGACGACTCCCATCAGGTGTTATGAAACTCACATTCCATCTATAGAAATTGATGTGTTCCTGGAACTTTACTATCCAATACATGCCAGTATTATTTCAAACAGTTCCATGTCTAGAACCAGGAGGTCCCACTCCCTCTCAACCCCTGACACGGAAAGTGCTCATGAGGGGAAGCTGACGCCCTGCTCCTTCTTCTTTCCCAGCGATGTCACAAACTCCCTCACGAAAGACATCAACTCAGTTGGAAAATTAAGAATGTCCACAAAGTAGGCTGAAATGAATGAAACAGAGGCACCAGTGTCAAAAAGAGTTGTAGCTATAGAATATGAAATCAGAATGGTACCTCAAACTGTAGACGGTCCCGCCTTTGATCCTGCTGGTGCCCGATCCACTGCATGGAGATGTCCAGTATCTGCCTGAGGATAACCACTAGTCTGTGGCTATGCCCTGAACTGGATCTATCTAGAAGATGATCCAGCCCTTCCACCACAACAGCCAATTCAAGATCCCCCAGTCCTCGATGGCTCAGACTGTGCTATAACTCCTCTTGAGGCCACATACCATGTCCCAATTGGGAGTGGACATTCCACACTGCAGAAGCACTACAAATGCCCCATACCTCAACACTGGATACAAGGCTTCAGAGGAAGTGGACATGCTGGTCGGATATGCCAAGTATTCCCACATTTGTGGCACACGATCGATATTGCATCAGAAGACGAAGAAGAAAACTACCTGGAAGAGTGGCCTGAACTTCCCCCTCCATTCATCACATGATCCTCCCGCTTCATTTTCATCTATGAGGAGCTTCCACTGCCCACGGTTGATATTGAACCATAGAAACTATACCTGTCTTTCCTATCAATCTCCACCATGCACGCATGATCAACGACCTCAGCATTGGTCCTCAACTTAAACAAGAACACCTGGAAGTATATCTCTGGTCACAAGCCTTTCTCAAACCATTGGGCCTTCGCCTTCTCATTAGAGACAATTTCTGTAACATACCGAACCAAATCAGTGAAACGGTTGGAATAATCCATTACAGAGAGATTCCCCTGAACAAGTTCTATGAAATCTATAGACATATCATAAGCCAACACCTCAGGGTAGTACTATTCATTGAAGACAGCCTCGAAATCTCCCCAGTACATCTGCTCATTCTTCCCAGCCTGAAGCACTGACTCCCACAACTTATGGCTTAGACCCTCAAATAGAAAGGAGACACACTTAACCCAAATCTCCTCAGGTGTTTCCAAGAACTCAAACATACACTTGATCTTCTCTAGCCATTATTCTGCTTCCTGTGGTTCTAAGATACCTCGAAAGGTAGGAGGATTTGTTTTCAGAAACTCTTGTGCATTATCTTTTCTAGGACCTATCTCTTCTTCCCTAATAGGAATAGGAGCAAGATATGGTCCCTGTCCTAAATCTTGGATAGCCCGAACCACAGCCTCCACAAGCCTCTGATCTTTCGGTGTGGGAGAACACTCTCCAGCTTCCTCCTGTGGGCGCGTGGGAGCTTTCCGAGGATGCATGTTGCTACAAAATGAAACATTCACAAAATAATAGTCAATACCACAATTCTAAATATTGTAATCAAATATATCAAATATAAATAAACTAAACACATTCCATTAATAAATGAAATAACTACTCCACATCTGCCAGATGTCCACATGTGGTCTGCAGCCCAGACGTCTGACCTGGAATTGATGTCAATCCGTAAATTCCAACATCCCCTGGTGACTCAAGGTCTTCCATGAGGGGTGCAGGCCAGGAACCATACTCACAACCAAAACCCCGAGCCCCGACAGTCCTTACTCTTGTTTATCCTGACTCATCCCAAAATAGAAATATAACCCAAAAATTTTAACCTTCTCTGATACCATTTTGTCACGAACTGAATCTGGTCACCACTATTAATGGCACCAAACCCGGCCCACGGCATGGCCCGAAGGGCGTTTCCTATCCCCACGGGATGGAAAAAGTTCTTGGGTATCATTTATTTTGGTTTGGGAACGATTTACCTGAATATGTATAAATAAAACATCAAAAATATTTGATAAAATGAATCTGAAAAATTCATACAAGCATGGTTTATACAAAAATACAGAACTGAATACATAAGGTAAAATGAAGTAAAATAGGTCCAAAGACACAATTTAACAGCAACAAAACAGCCCCATGGACTCCACATGACAAGGGGTCATCACCCCCAAGCCGTCTCCACAACTCCGTCCCACGGATGGGGACTAACACCCTGAACCGCCATCACCCATAGCCTTCCCTTGACCTGAGTCAAACATAACCAAGTCAACTTACACCCAAGAGGTGTAAGTGGGGTGTGAGCCTAATCCCAATAAGATACCACCCAATTATTCCAAATAGAATTCAATAAAATGTGAAAAATCAACCAGTTTTAATATGCAAAGAAAAGCAGTGATAAAATCTATGAAATGAAACTTTCAATTAAAAATTGTTTTCAAGCTAATATTTTCAGAATGGTCAAACATTTAAATAGACATTTGAGCTACTATAATGTACTTCCAAAAAAACCGAATACAAGGGTAAATACCACAAATCTAATGAGCACCAAAACTGGGAACACCACAAGGAAACCAGACAGTCTCAGGCCCTATGTACCTCGTACCTCGGTGTAAAGTATCTAAGTCACAATCCTTTCCCATACCCGAGCCACTGATAGGGAACATACCCATAACCTATTGGTCCCCAAATATGATCCAAATATTTTAGTTAGAGTTTTCGTTATCCATTTACTCAGTGAAATATGGACACAACCCATCTGGTCCACTAGCCGTACTAGTACATATCCGCCCACCTAAGTACCCGGGATTCCCATTTTGTGCTCAAACAATTTCAACAAACAAAAACCATACATTCTTATATAAAATATCACTACTGTTCACAAACGAAGAGTACAGTAGCTACACACATTTTATACCATTTAAAACACACAATAAAATAGTTTGATTTTTAATAAAACAACCTCTCAAAATATCACATTTTTTTTCACCCAATGTTCATTAAAATATACAATTTGCACACTATGTGAACACTTTCAAGTCATAGAAACAAAATATCAGTTAAATAACATTTAATGAAACCAACAATTCAGTTATGGGGCAGCCCAATGTGAACCAAGAAGTTATATCTTTTAAAAACCACCATTTTCACACAAACATGGCACTTGAAGACCATTTGCTTCCCAAAAACCATTTAAACAAAATTTCACATCAACAACAAAAAAAGAATGAACATTCAAAACATGCTTTTCATTATTAATAAATTTCAATAAAATCAACTAAGTAATTATATGTCAGCCCAAAATGAACCAATAAACGATTTTTATGAAAAAACCCCCAATTTTACCAAAAATTGGAACATAACATTCATTTGCATTATAAATGCAACTAAAACCAATTTTTACAGAAACATTAAAATGTAATAAACATTAAAATACCATGAACGCAGCAAGCTAATTCTAAAAAATTGCACGCACAATGGAATCACCTACAAATGTAACAAAACGCCGTGAATCTTCGTGCGAAAATCAAATCGCACCCCCGCCGCACCAAGAGAGACCCAGATCAAACCTAAAACCACAAGAATTGGCCATGATTTGCCAAAGTTAAACCCTATATTCGAAAACTTAGTTTCTGGAAATTAGGAAACTCAATGAAAAGTGAATAATCCCTAAGAACGATGAATGAAACACTAACTAATTTGAAAGAGGGAAGAAAATGACTCATTTACTCAAATTATCATGAAGTAATCAGTCTAAAACACTAGTATCTGAAAGTTTAAACTGCCAAAATTCAGGGTTTGTTTGAACAAGATATATTAGGTCATTTAGGAACTATAATGGGGGGAAAATATTTAGAATTGAGAGAGTTATTAAAGAAATACTTTACCTCTTCAAATCTGGATGACTTGAGGAAACCTATGAAGTTCGGCACCACATTGCGATTAACCAGAGCTCCAAAGTGTGGGAAAATACAATGGGGGCACACCTGGGCTTTTTAGTGTCGAAAGGGAGGTGGAATCACCTACAAATTCATTAAAATGAAAATGAAAATAAAATTTACAAAAACAATTTAAAACTGGAGAATGGGCTTAAGGGTTGGCCGAATTCTTAAATAAAAACCCAAATACCCCATTGTTATGGATTCCTAAGGTGTCCAAATTTAATTTTTGGTGTAAAAGGGTTAGTGGAGGATATTATTGACATAGAATGGGTGAAAAATATTTAAAAATGAAATAGTTATAAAATAATCAAAATCGATTTTTAAATCTGGAAATGGGCTCTCGATTTGGCCAAAATCATGAAAACACAACCTTTCCTCCATAAATGAATGGGAAACCCCTAAAACAAAGCAGAGATGTAAATTAAATGAAAAATACCTTTAAAATATTTCATATTTGTGACAATAAACCCATCCTCCCTAACCCAATTCATCATTTGATGATACAATCCACTTTCACCAGATCAACTCAATAATCTGAGACAAAACTAATATGGCCCCATCCCATGGTTCAAGAGCACACACCAAATCACACCAAATCCATGTTTATCACACCCCAAAATGACCTTTTTAAGATAAAATTTCCATATTAGCATTTTTCATAACACGTTATGGGTGTCACCCACACCCTTTACTTCAAAAAAATCAATAATAAGAGAATAATACACCATAATTTTATCAAAAATATTTGTGAGAATTAAACACAATAAATAAACTTCTTAAACCAAGAGCCGTTAATATCATGACATAAATAGAGTGAGGAAAATGAACCTACTTCAAATAAAGTCACCAAGAAGAACCTCACCACAACCTCATAGATATGGGCTCTTATATCCCCCTTACACTGATTCACAACAAAATTGCCACCAAAATACACCCAAAAAGAGATATTCTTATATGAAAACCACATAAAAATGTTTTCTCCAAAAAAAAGATGAGAATAGACGAGGTGTTAAGGAGAAAATAAATCCTTACATATGATACCTATGATAAACACAGTAATATTGAAGGAGGAAAAATTTAGAGTAAATGAAATTACCAAAATCACCCAAGGAATCCATGAGGTTTGAGGGCCTTTGATAGGAGGGGTAAATGAGTGTTTTGGGGTGATTGTTAGAGTAATAATAAAAACAAAATTTTTGTTATTTTAAATTCATGCATGGTTTAACCATATAGTTTAGTAAATTGTGATACAATATTGCATGTTCTATTTTCGGAAACCCAATGTTTCACTATTTGGATGTACTGTTTGAAAAACCCTGTGCCAACCATGTGAATCACAACTACCAATAATTCACCAATTCCACATGGTTATCATAATGTTTACACAAAATTTAATCATGTTTGGAAGCCCCATTTTCCACTACATGGTTTACTTGGGAATTTTGAACAGTTTACCGTATCCATGTGCTAACTATTCACCCATCATAAACCCTCAGAAACATCCAAAACCCTATGAAACATCTCCAAATCATCAACAATATCTTCATAGCTCAATAAGGAATGATACAACATATAAATGCCTAAAACTGGGGGTGTTACATTACTCCAGATACCCAAATATATATTTATATATACATATACATATATACATATTGGGGGATGAGCATGAATAGAACCTCAATGTAATATGATGATCCCAATAGAGGTTCTTTGAGAACTCTTATGCCCTATATAGAGGTTTTGGGGGAAATTATATTATTATGCCTAATATTCCTTTATTGGTTTGGTCTACCAAAATGGATTCTGAATGTGGCTCAAAATATGTATTGTTGGGTTTTACTTGGTGGCTTTTCCAGAACCATGAAACCAACATGTTGTTATTTAATCTATTTCACTTCAATTGTTATTTTATAAACTATTGATGTTATAAATTTCATGTTCATGTCATGCCATCTACACCATTGGTTTTACATACATAAATACACACACACACACACACACACACACACACATACATACTTACATACATACATACATACATACATACATACATACATACATTCATTCATACATACATACATACATACATACATACATACATACATACATACATTGATACATACATACATACATACATACATACATACATACATACATACATACATACATACATACATACATACATACATACATACATACATACATACATACATACATACATACATACATACATACATACATACATACATACATACATACTTACATACATACATACATACATACATACATACATACATACATACATACATACAAACATACATACATACATACATACATACATACATACATAAATACATAAATTCATACATATATACGTACATACAATCATGAATGCATGAATTCCTATGTATAAGTGTGTGAATGTTTCTTCTTCCCAGGTTATTATTTACATTGAATAAATTATGTTTTCCTATAATATAATTGATTCTATGTTATATTAGAAAGGTCCTGGTGGTTATTTTCTACTGGGTAAATTATACACACACCCAATACATGTCTTTGTAGATGCATGTAGATTTTTTATGTGATCTAGGAAAAAAGAAAACACTAGAGCATGGGAGTTTATAGTTTATGAATCTTGGAGTTAGGAGAGATAATTTTTGATCTTTTGATAGACACCCTTGATGATGAAAATATGGTTTGTCCTTGGCCATTCTGTATAAATTTTTCCACCCATAGGACATCCCTTTATGCACCTTTTGATATGGTTTTTTTATAAAGTTGAGACAAAAGCCTGTTTTTATAAAACAAAGGGAAGTCCTCAATTTATTTTGGGCAGTGGGAAACTTATTACATGAACCGAAGGCTTAGTGGGAATTAAATCCTATTAAAAAATATCTTATAGGCCTGTAATCATATTCTTTCACCAGGATAACTAGAGTTCTACGATAGCCTACATTTTGTTTGCCAAGGATATGCTTCAGGTATACTAGACTTAGGCTTGGTGACAGTTTTTAGTTCCTGGTGTGGTGCTGGGGTGGTGGTGGGTTTTATCATGCAATATTGAGTTATGGTTGTCATTTTACTTTGTGGTTAACTATGGTAGTAGAAGGGTTTTAGAAGATAGTGATTAAAACTAGTTAATGTAATTAACTTCATCTTAATATACTTTGTGGTAGTGTCTGATATTAGTTTTGGTGTTCAATAGTTTCTTCAATGGGTGTTTTGAAAAATGTGGAGACATTAACGATTGATCGACTTGACGAATTCCTCAAATGGAGAGAATGTGGAATTTGAGGATGATCGTCACTATATCCATATCATTATACCAATGGGTGGTTTATCCTGGAATTTGGGTGCCCGACCCACTCATGATGTCCCATATAGTTTTGTTCTTTTTATCGTAATGGTGTGTTTTCAGGTGAAATTGTAGCTATTTTTTAATATGATAGCTAATCAAGGTCACGTATAGGTTCCCATTGAACTCTAAATTGTGTTTTTATAATGAAATTAAAAAAAGGATTAAACTAATAAAATCATCTAGAAACATTCTGTGAATAGACATATATACGATATGTAAAACCTTTGACAATAACTCTAGTCACAACAATATTAATATCACCAGTCATGTTTTTATGTGCTAATCGAGAAAGGAGGAAAAAACTGATCAAAATGAAATTGAATCTACAGATTAAAATTGTATACACTCTTTAAAGGCATTTTAATTGGACGAATTAAATAAATTCATTTGATGAATATTTCCAACCGTACGTTCAGATTCCTTTTCTTGAAATTATGTTGATAAAACCCAACAAACACAGAAACCAAAAACAAAATAAAACATGAAATAAAATTAAAGACAGAGACCCAAAATATTATAATTTATGAATGTTTTTTAAGAACATAGGCCATGAAAATATTTAGTCATGAAATATCATGTTTTCATCACATATGTGCCTTAACACTCCACTTAATTATTATATTTAGGGGAACCATCACCAATTGAATCAAAAAAAATACTACAGCAATAATGAACACGAACACCCACTATAATTATCACATGGAATCCACAAAACAAATAGAACCTCATTGAAAAATCTCATCTACAAAAAACTAAACAAAAAATATATTGTAATAACCAAAAAAACATGCAAACATCAGACTGAATTAAAATAAAATATAATAAAAATTATGATTGTACAACACACATTTTGATAATATAATTCAATGTTTTAAAGTTATAATATTTCTCTATCTTCGTAGCCTTCAATATTTTCCTTTTTCTGGTGGGGAAATTATCTGTGGGATGATTCTTTGATCATAAAGTGAATAATATGAATGTGATGTATTGTTCATCACATTTGTCTCATCCTCTAAATTAAAATGTGCAAGTTGATTTATTCATGTAACATGAAATTTGGAAAAAATAGAATTTCAATGATTATAGATTAAATAATAATGTCAATTCATGGATAAAAAACCCAATTCCCTATTTTACACATTAATAAAATATGTATCATTTAAACTTTAAATCCTTTTATGCAAATAAACAACCATAAACAAAAACTGTAACTTGACTAACACCAATGGATTGCTAAATATTGAATATTTTAACAAAAAAATATTCAAAATCACATCATTTAAAGGTATTGATATTGATAAATATGAATAAAATCTAACAGAAATATAAAATTTTATTTTTTGAACAGATGTTTTATAGATGGGGGGTATGGTGAAAATGTGGGCATGAAAGGATTCAAATGAATTATCTGACATTATTCTACTAGAAAGACAATTTTCATCACAATGGAACTATAAAACTCCATATTTTTGTGGGATAATGTTGTAAATATTTCATCACATTGGTATCCATATAATGTGACAAAATATTGGTTTTATAATTCCCAATGTATCTATTATTTGGGAAGTTAGTACAATTGGTGTTTCTATGCATACTGAGGAACTTTCTTATTCATAATCTTTACTACTAATATAAATTGAGGTTTTTGAAAAATGAATTAACCTATGATAAGATATGTTAAATATAGAACACCATAAATTTTTAACTAATAAATGGTGCTTAGTGGAAATTTTAGAAGCATAGTTGTTCATATTGGTTTAACTAATTTTTTGTTGGCAACGATTTAACCAGTACTAGAAAGGGATGTTCCAAAAAACATATCAACCTATAATAAGAAACATAAATGTTATATAATGAGTATGTATTTTAAATCTTTAAATATTGGATTGATTAAGAGTGTTATTTTAACATCCCAGACTTAGGATTCTCTTATGTATCCAAACCCAGTTATTTAGATGGCCTCAAGCTTTCCTCCTCTTACACCAGAGGATACTAACTAGAATTGAGGGTCTATGATGGTAATATAAAGAGATTATACTCTCATGATGAATGTGAAGAACAAAGATGTAAAATATGAGTACACTAATGAATGTAGTATTAAAGGAAACTATTGAAGTAAATCCTCATGATAAATAAAGGGGAAAACCAAGAATAAAAAATATATATAGTCATAAAACAAATGAGGATTCCATGATTCTATACAGAATGGGAGTAAATTATTAGGTTAATATACAAAAATTCGTAATGCATTTCAAAATTAACTAATGGTCAAAAGGCATCCTCAATAGTATAGAGAGGCCAGACATGGTCCTCTACTCTCATTTTCTATCCATGAACATAATAATAAAGCATCCATAGTGGAGATATTTCCCTTGTTACAACCTGTATCTATGAAGTTTATCTGGGTACTAATAAGTGTCCTAAATAGGGTTTGAGTAAAACTCAGAAGGACACCACTAATGATGTCTTCAGCTAATCCAACCTATGAATATATAATGAAATAGTGTGAAGGTAATAATAAAAAAGGTAATGAAAAAAATAAAAAACCCACACTAGCTCATGTTACTCATGAGATACCCATTCGAAAAAACCTGATTTGGTATACTTTATATATCCACTATAAATTTATTATTATAGTAATAAATAAGGAGCATTCTGTCCTTCAATTACAAATATGTAATATGGAATGTCATTTAAATTTAGTTTTATTAGGTAATATAAGATTTCAAGTCCATAAATTATGAATTGACAATAAGGAATGTGAAGTCCATTAATTAAAAATAAGTATTATAGAGAATCATGTCCAATTATTTATATTGGGTAATATATAACGTCATTTCCATTATGTATAAGCATGTTTTATGGAACCTCATTTCCATTTGTCATGAGTAAGTGATATGGAACTTCGTGTCCATTAATTATGAGTAAGTAATTTGGAAATTTATATCCATAGATTTTATACAACCAATTTGTAACATCATGTCCATTGTATAAGGTAAGAATGAATTAAAAATATTCTCTGGAAAAGTAAAGGTCCATGCCTATTATCATTTCCATTAAAAATTTAATTAATATATCTAAGAGGTAATGTAATGGTGTATAAGTGTAATACACATTCCACTACATCATTTATCAAGGTTCGGGTGACCAGGTCTTTCCATTCAACTTTTACTCAATTAATATATATGTATTCACATGGTTCATGGGTATGTCCATTCCACATTCTTCTCAGAAATTCCCTTTAATAAATCAGTTAACAAAGGACAAGTCAACACACCGACAAGTAGGTTTTCAATTTAATCCAAAACTCAAGGGTGCCATGCCCTATAAGAAACTCACAAGAGGGGGTAGTTCGAGTTGAGGTATGATACCTCTATGGAAGAATTTTTTTTCATAAATCCTAAACAAATTAAGGAATAAAAATTCACTAAAATAATTTCATATTTAGGGATGATTCATGGAAAATATGGTGCGTGGAACAATGATTCATAATATAAAAAACTAGAATTTTTGGAAAAATTTATACACCACATATCATAGAGGGGTAGAAGAATGATCATTTGATATCCGATTCATTTTCAAGCTATAATTGGATTAATAAAATAAATAGTCAAATTCCCCAAAAATAGGGCATATTATCTAGCATAGAAATACCATCTGATATAGTAAAGAAAATTAAGAAAGGAAGAAAGATTAATCATCAACGTACTGATGGCTATCCAACATGAAAAACAATGGAGGAATCAGACTCTATATAGAGGAGGATGCTCAATGCTTATCTTTATGGAAGAATAATGTATCAATATGGAGAGGCATTTTGAAAATAAGGATGAAGAAGAATATAAAATATTGTTAAATTATGAAGTTCATAAATTAAAAATTCACCCTTTTAACAGGCCGAGGCGAATTTATAGAATAAATAGGAAAATTATACTATGAAATAACCTTTTATATTGTCTACCTAAGATGATTTATGCCATAAATTCAGCCTGTAGACAAAATCCACATCTTTTACTATGTTTTCTGTTTCCTCACAAAGCTAACCCTAGTAGGCTAAAAGAACAACTTACTAAGCTCCAAGACAAAATCAATGAAGGATGGACCATAGAAGAATGTACTAAAAAAAATAAGGGATCTTAAAACAACCCTCCTTAAAAAAATCTTCCATGATTTGACTTTTCAATGGTGTTTGAACATTATTTGAGAATAACTTGAACGGTTGAGCTTGTGTATTTGCCGCTCGCACCCAAGTACTATCATGTACATGGCTGTGATTCCATATCACCCATACTAGAGGATTTTAATTACCTCAAAGAGGATTCATTGTATTATTAATGATATAAATAGGATACTCCTCAAAATAAAATTCAACATCCAACTCTACCTCATTAGGATAACAGACATGAGAAGGATCCACATGATAATGTCATAAATGAGAAACATTAAAGACATCATGCATAGACCAATATTTGTGATAGAGTGTCATCCAATAATCCACTTGTACGACCCACTCCCAAACCTCAAAAGTTTTGATTAAATGAGGAGATAATTTACCTTGTCGCCTAAACTGTTTAGGCCCCAATCTATTTCAAATATCCTTAAAGACTTGATCCCTAACCATGAACTCTAGAGGTCATCATTGCTGACCGAGATACAAATTCTTCTTAGACCAAGATATAGCCATAAACTTCATGATAATTTTTACTTGATCCATAATTTCTTAACTGATATAAGGGCCTAGTAGTGTTGCTTATCCCACCTATAACTATAATAGGGGTGATCCACATGACCTACCATATAAGTCCTTATAAGGATCCATTTTCATAGTCACGTGGAAGCAATTTTTGTAAGAGAAATTATAAAGAGGAAAATGTTCCGTTCCAGAACATACAAAATTGGGGATTGATGCCGAATCATATCTTATGACACCCATATAGTATTTTTGAACTGACTATTGATTTTAAATTGATAGGCTTTGATCAAGATCACATATGAACTAAGAGAATTCTACAACCCCAACCAGAACTGTGATGTAAAATGAGTGTCCCTGAATGATGCAATAGTATGTGGAACTCCATGAATCCATATGATCTCCCAGAAATATAGCCTCTCTAGGTTTCCCACTGATATGGCCACCTAAAAAAGTAAAAATTGGGTGACCTTAGTTAGTCTATCCATGATTACACATAATATTTCACTTCTATAAGGGGATCTTGTTAAGACCATCAAAAAATTTAGTGACGTCATCCAATTCCCACTCAGGAATGGGTAACAGAAGTATAATCCCAGTAGGTCACTAGTGTTACTCATTTACCTTATTATAAGTTGAACACAACATTACTAAACCCTCTATACACTTCATCATAGCAGGACACCAATATTTCTAACACAAGTCATGGCACATCATGGAATGTCCAGGATGTACTGACCATTGTGTTTCATGAAATTTTCACATTAACTTCTCTCATATGTATTCTAGAACTGAGATGCTCCCATGAATATTCATGATCTCATCCCTATCGACAAACCAACTATGAGGAAGGTCCTCACCTAATACCTTTTCTCGAATGACTAAGCCTTCCAAATAAGAATTTTTTCTCATCTTCACATGATCTAGATGTGAATATTTTGATTCCAAAACTATAAGAACATGCTTCCTATGACCCTCATGAACCTCAATAGGCATGTCAAAAAATAGATTCATCAATTTTCACTCACTACAAGCTTCCTAAACTTGTTGGGTCTGATTATTAGGACTCAATGTATCAAAAATTTAATATCCTTTTCTAGGTGTACAAATAACTTCAAAATAAAAGGACAAAAGTTATTTGACCCACATTCCCTGTATAAGATTCAAGTCATGTTGAGTGAATATGTATTTGATACTTTTTGATTTGTTTACACCACACACCACTCTCCAAGAGAGTTATGTTTCCAGCAACATAAATCATGTACCCCCACGATTATGTCATGGTCAGGAATCAGTAAATTGTGCTAATGATGCCACAAATGACGAGGCTCGTCTGTCACGAATCATCCCACTACATAAAAATGGATCTCATCTTAATGTCTAATGTGTCAAAAATTGGTATTGCCTCTACCAGGGTTAGGTGAAATTAGTATCGACATAAAGGTCTTTCTTCTTTTAAAATCATAAATGTCCTTCTCACATTCTTCAAACCATAATAATTAAACACCCATATATTTCAATCCTATAATAGGTGCTTTTAGGTGTTAATAATCCTGAATAAAATGCCTATAGTTTTCAACAAGGACCAAGAAACTCTAAATTTCAATGTTGTATTTGGGATGATCTCAATAAATCACAAATCTCACCTTTTATGGTTCCATAGACACTCCTTAATCTATTTTGATGTGAAAAATAAATGAAATTTATTAATCAAAATTAATTTTTTTTAGTTTATCATAAAAACCATGTTCTTTCAATATACTCAATAAAATACAATGGTTCTTGGAATGATCACTTAGAGAAGGTGATTTCACCAAGATTTCCTCCATGAAAACAACCAAAAATGAATCTTGTTATAGGTGGAAATCATGATTCAGTAGATCCATGAAAACTTCCAGTGCATTCATGAGACTAAACAACATCACCAAAAACTCATAAAGGCCATATATTACTCATAATGTTTTTCATGGTAGATCTGAAGGCCTAAATCATACTTGATGATATACCAACCTCATTTTTACCTCTAAAAAGACCCCATCTACTCAAATTTGTAAAAAAGGCCATCTATATGCGGTGGTGGATACTGGTTCTTAACTAGAAGATAATTCAACCATTGGTTGTCAATGAAAAGACAATGGTTTTAGATAACAATATTGGAAAAAATCACAGACAAAACCCCATAGAGAAGTACTATGGGGTATAAAACCCTTAGGTTCTAAGTCCTCTATGTATATTTTCAGATCCAAATTCTCAATATTACCCATCTTGTAAAAAGGAATAGATACATGTGCATCTCCTAGGAAGAAATAATAGTAAAATATATATCTCTCATAGTAGGTATCCTAGAAAATTATTTAGGGAATATGTGAATGATAACATCCAATATAAGAGGTAATTTAGTTTGATGTGTTATTTTATCCCTCATAAAATGTATACAAATATAGGTCCACACTCCACCCTCCCAAAATTCTCAAGACTTGCTCGACTATCTTGGACATACCATTATCCTTTATGAACATACATATCACCCTATGGGGATATAAAAGATACTCTACACTAATAATAGATAATACATGCCTAATAGGGAACCATCTAATCCATTTATAGTATGATATATAAGCCATTTTTGTCATGGATAAAATGGTTCTATATGAAATGATAACTACCAATGTCATAGGTGCATTACATGCATTGGTGTATACTCTCTGACACATTCCCAATAGAGTGTCAATAGTCATAACAGCACATAAATATGGAATGTAAAGCCCAAGACATTCCTCTACAGAAACAAATATTAAAGAGTGTGACATTCTTGTGTCTCAGTGGGAATATGCTAAAGTAGAGGATACTAATGTTTTACAATGCACCATATATGGCATGTCACTCTTATCTTTTATCATAGGTTGTCCCATATAAATATAGAATGATCTATGAACTTGGGAGACAACCTAACTACCTTGAGTAGGTCTTCTTGTATGGAATTACATATAAGGAGTTTGGCCACCTCGGTTGTGACTATCTCATCATCCTGATTAGCCTTTAGTACAGTAGTTCCCTTCATACCATGGGGTTTTTGATCCCACTCCATAAGATGGATACTATGTGTAACCTATCTCACAAACCGATAGTGGAAAGATCATAAAAAACAACTATAGATAACCCATTCTACCACAATCTCAAAAATCCAATGGGTCCTTGCTACACCAGATCTTCATTTGTCCTTGATTCCCACACTGATAAATGTAACCTAGATTCTTGGATTAATTCTCTGACTACTAGTACCCCAATGATAAAGCTCAAAATATTTCATTCTACCCCTAAATGGAATATCTCCCTATCTCAGAACGAAACTACTATTCCCCACATCTTCTTCTTCCCTCATGTTATGCCCAGAGATTAGTGTCTAGTTCCCTATTCTTGATATGTCTGTCAAATAAAAATAATTCACATATGATTTGATGGTCTGTCTATGATCTTATTCAAAATCACATTATCTAGTCAACTCATAATTAGTAAGATCCTATCAAATACACTGTATCATCACAAAGTTAGATAAAAAGTCCATAATAGATAGAGTACCTTCTTTAAATGCATAAACTACTTAGATAGATTTGATCTAAAAAAATCTTGAAACAATTAATCATATAATATAGAATGAAAATTTCTCCCATTTTTCATTCAATGTCGACCCTCATGATTCATTACATCCCACTAATGCTTGGTATATCAATGAAGCATATATACATCAAGTTTGTCCCTCATTTTTGTAGGCTTCTGCACATTCTTAAATATAGATAAGGTGTAATATATCCATAACTCATCATTATGGTGACCACCATCCCCTAAGAATATAGGTGAATGTTGTTGTTGAAACTCTGATTTGAAATTTACCATAGTTGGGAAAGTCGTAGGGTTCCCTACATGGTCTCTATGAGCTAAAGGAA
Source organism: Viscum album (assembly GCA_963277665.1). NCBI lineage: Eukaryota > Viridiplantae > Streptophyta > Magnoliopsida > Santalales > Viscaceae > Viscum > Viscum album. The sequence continues at coordinate 461,941,249 of OY728165.1, read as the reverse complement.
TCCATCTCAAAATTATGTGTCGTTGCCCAGTTCAGGTACAATAGGAGGTGTCATATGTGTCACTACAGGAGGAATTACTAGTCATGTAGGTCCCACCACATCCAAATCATGTTCTTCACCACCTTCCTATAATTAGACCTGTGTTTTTTCGAGGAGGAAAATATATATAATTTCCAATGCACAACTCAAATGATTTTCTATAAAAGAAGATATTTTAAATAAAATAATAGGATGGGTACAATTGATTCCTATATTAGATTAAACAACTATTTTCTTGCTCATAGAATAGGGTCCTGGTATAAAAAAGACCACTAATGGTCACAAGTGACACTTCCAACTATAAAATACTATGGCCCAATTAGAGCTTAGTTCATATATCTTTATAATAGAGGTTCTGATATATAGAGTTTCAATTAAAATTTCTACTGGAAAATAACCTTTGAGTTACAAATGAAATTCCTATATCATAACAACCATTTAATAGAAGAATTAAAATTCAATAGTTTTATGTATGTATATATCATGGTTTAGTTAGCTGTATCTTTCATTCGCAAGTTATAAATTTGAATTATTTATAAAGTTGTAATTGGGATTTCATGTAACTGAATCAATCCTCTATTGATGTTTTAATTTTGTGAATTACAATTATTAATTTATAGAGGTACATACACCTTATATGATTCAATTTATATATATTTAATTTATACCACTAACATTTCATCCAATGAAACCAATTTTCTATGGATAAAATGTGTGATCATTGGTTAATTAAGGTGCCGCCATCAAGCTATGTATGAAAATGACATTTAGGTTGATCCAAAAACACTAATTAACCTATTATTAATACATTTCCTATAAGAAATATTTTTCCAATTCATAGATATAACAAACAAGGCACCACAACATCCCGTGAGAAATGCACGTAACCAAAAAACATAACATGGGATATTTAAAACACATAAATTTTTAGGTGCCTATAATGATATATGAAATTGTACCTCCATTCCCTATCAATCTATGGGTAAAATAAAATCCATAGTTATGATAAATTTCAAAAATCATGTGTGCCACCCAATAGTGAAATCAATTCAATTATAATAGGAAAAAATAAGAATAGTAAGTCATGTACCCCAAAATATCAATTTTTTCTTCTACCAAGGTTAGATACTCTAGGGAATAGGATCATTTCCCAATTATGAATCATTTTTAGTCACTTGTGTACTAGCCCAATTTAGTAAGAGAAAATGAAAAAGGGCCTTTGATGTCACTCGTAACATCCTAGGCCCAGTTCACTCTTAAGTAACAAAACCTGATTAGTCACATGGCTTCAAGAGCATCTCCCCATATGATAGAGGATACCAATTATAAGTGATGGATTATGATGATACATTGGGGATACTATACCCTCATTATCATAGTGGATAATAGTAGTGAAATATATGAGTAATCCAACAAATGAAGTAAGAACATATACAATGGAAGTAAATCATACATATAAATAATGTGGAGAACCAGGCATAAATAATATCCAGATTCATGTATACAATCAGGATTCCAGGATTCTATAAAAATTGAGAGTAAATAAAATAGGAAAACATACCAAAATAATACATTATTTAAAAATTAATGAAAGATATTAAGCTATATTCAATAGCCGTGTGAGCTCATGATAGGTCCTCTTCTCCCGTTATTCATCCTAGTATCAAAAAATGAAGTGTTTGTACTGAAGTGATTTCCTTTATCCCAACCTACATCCATGATGTCTGTTTGGGTACCAATTGATGGCCTAATGAAGGTGTGAGTAAAACCTAGTGGGCCACCACCAATGGTTTCTACAACTATTTAAGACTTTGAATATATAGTGACATAGTGCGAAGGTAATAAAAATAAATGTAATAATTGAACTAAAAAACCCACATTATAAATGGTTCTCCAAAGGATAACCATTTCATACTACCTAATATTGAACATTTGGGATTGCATCTGAACATTTATTATTTTAGTAATAAACCATGATAAACATTTCCTTCAATTAAAAAAAAGGAAAATTTAATGTAATTTCAATTTATTTTGATTAGGTAATATGGAACGTCATGTCCGTTAATTACAAAAAGTATTTGGTAGAATTATGTTCATTTATTTATAGTCAGTAATATAAAATATCATTTCCCTTGATTATGAGTAAGTAATATTGATCATCATGTTCATATATCGTGAGAAAGTGATATGGAATTCACTATTCCAATCTTATGAGTACTGATATGAAACACCGTGTCCATTAATTATGAGTTCACAATATGGAACACCATGTCCATTAATTCTACATAAGAAATTTGAAATTTAATTTCCATTAAAGAAGTTAAGAATGCACTAAATGTATTCCATTTCCATGTCAATTTCCATGAATTCTATCAATTCTATTCATCATTTATGTCATACGACTAAGTGGTAATAGAATGAGGGCCAAGTTTCAACTACTTTCCAATACATTGTTTAATAAGGATCATGTGAAATTTTCATTTGATTCACCTTTCACTCAATTATTCTACAAGTAATGAATTGGTTCATGGGTATGTCAATTACATATACGTCACATTAATATCCATTATTAAATAAGTTAACAAGGTATAAGACAACACATCTAAATGGTGGTTTATAATTTAATCAAATGTTTGGGGGGTCATGGCCAATAAGATACTCACCAAAGGGATTCGTTTGAGTCATGATACACAACCTCAAATGAAGAAATTTGGTGCACAATGGTTTTATCACTAACATTTAGTACCCAATATAATAATGTTTTTAGTTTAACTAATCATCATAATTTTTTTTTTGTAAAAGTATATTTTTTTCAATTTAAAAACATTAAAACTATTCCAAAAATATAAGGATTTAATGCATGAAAAAATAATATCACTTTTACTTCATCAGGTATAACTGGTAATATTTTCCTAAAATCACCTCCAAAAACAATTGTTTTGCCACCAAATGGTTGTTTTGAGATATTAAAAATCATTCTTGGAAAAATATCTCTCAAATTTATATCAAAAACTTCCGATGTAAACTTTTGCATCATGGATCTTGATGTTAGATAAAATTTTTATGATTTGTTTCTATTATTCTTGGAAGTTACCCTAATAATTAAATAGATACTAGTTACAAATATTGATTTTTTAACTGTGTAATTCCATATTTAACTAAAATTTTATCAAATCATAGTTCTTTAAAAATATTAAAACATTTTTCTAGAATAAATATTTAAACCATACATTGATTCTATTTTGAAATTTTTTACTCTCAATTTGGAAAGAATGTGGTTTGTAAATGATGGAAATTGATGATGTTTTAGAAAATAAAATTTTAATTGATAACATTTTAATTTATTAAAATGAATTTAAAATTATTTATTTCGAGGTTGAATTTTAATTTTAACGATTTTTATTAAATTTGGGAATTTCTGCAATGGAAAATGTATTTTTAAATCTAGGTTCATAAAAAAGTGATATCTCAAGTATGCTATCACTAGAGAAGTGCTATCATGATAATTATAGAAGATCGTTTCTATAGTTCCCCTGTTTTTCAACCCACTACTCCACAGTTTTCAACACTGATACCATCATTTGTTCATGTACTTCTAAAATTCCACATGTAATCTACCACTTCTCTATCAATCTACCTCTCCAACTTGTAACACATCTATATGTACATCTACCAAAACACCCATGGTAGTACACACTACAACAATCCCAAAACCATAATCTATCATCACAAAAATTCTCTTACATCTCTAACTGTTATCACTTCACTCTCCAATTTTGTTCCTATTATTTTATATTGTAGTACAATCTATGATATTTCTCATTTTCCACTGTTTCTATGTGGTATCTCACACAAACTACTACCACTACCACTCACATTTTCAACACCACCACTCACCCACCACTACCGCATCTTGTTGACTAGTTGGAGATGATACACCACCATAAACACATCCCTCATGCATAGCCCCTCTAAGACTGAACCTTCATAGGTGGCGTGTGAATCGCTAATCCAAAGCATAAAAATATCTCATGACACCATGGAAATTTTTCATTGATTGAATATCTACCACCCTCTATAGAAGATAACCAAGATAGACCAATATTATTCACTATTTCGATACTTTTCTGAAGACAAAAATATGAACCACAAGATTAAAACCATCACCACGCTGCCCTGGACCACTAGACCTGATCTAGGCCTGCCAATTTAAATCACAAACCTTCATTTAAGAATAATTCAAAGCACTTCCCTATTCCGAATACGATAGATGATTGAAGAGGTCCACCCTAGTGACCAATCCACAATCAAAACCTAAACATGAAATCAAATAAGAATAAATATAAAATAATAAATAAATAAAGTTAAAAAATGCAGACACACACACACACAGATATATATATAATGCAAAACTTTAAAATAAAAAATAATAACAAAACAGATATCTCCAATTCTGAAATTATAACTACTCTCATGCATGTATTTTGAAGATGATATGACCTAATTTCCCAAATAGAAGCTTCACTAGCCGCATTAACATTTTTTATAATTAAAAGTATTAATGTAGTGAAGTTTATATTTGAACCAATATTTTTCTTAATATAATCATCATGAAACTGCTCTTGAAAGGATGCAACGGTCACTTCCACTAGAGCTATGATGTAGAGAGGGAAATAATATATTAGTTATTTATATTACTTACAAAGCATGATTATAGGAAGAATTTTCAAAAAAAAATATTCACTTGGACACTCTACACTTAATTGATATAATTCCTCTAATTTAACCCCAGGATCCCATCAAAAGAAGTAAGAACTCATTGCTTCTCTGAAAGTGAGGAAGAAGACATCATTTTCTATAAATAATTCATCCCCTCTCCTATGAAAATTATTCTTCTCCTCAAAAAAAAAATTTATTTATTTTAAATATGTCGATGTTAAATCTTTAATTTTCTTTCTTCATATCTTTTATAAATTTCACATTAATATATGTTTCATTATGTTTGTCACCTGTGATGTTTTCTTCTTCCCCCAATTCGTTGTGTTTTTCTCTAATCTCTATGATATGATGGTAAACATGATCTTTTTAACACTATAGTCATGACGAACTAATCTGTGGGCTAGGGACCTAAGAGAGAACACACAGTCACCTATTAATTTTTATTTTATATATTTTATCCTTGATGTGGTTGTGCATTGGATAGAATAAGATCAATGATATTCATCTAGTATTTCCAATGAGCTAATACATTTTCTACTCATTCGAATTAATTTTTCCTCCATTTCACAATTTATGGTCCATACCAGTAGAGCACTTTAGACTAAGGGTTCCACAACATATGATGGATATAGCTATTGTGAAGAAGAATGAATTGATTAAATGGTTTCATTTACTCTTCAAAATAGAGGAGGTGGAACTGGATATATAGGGGTTGATTTATTCTATGTTTGTTAAAAACCAAAAAATATATAGAAGAGGGAATTTAGTTAAAGATAATGACATAGTTATTGGATGAGAATTAAAGATGATTATTAAGAACCTATATTTGTGACCAACCCCGAATCTAAACCCCTTTCACCATGTGTTTATGTGTTTGACTTAAGATATTTTTAACTTGTATTAAATTCATAAATCAAAAAAACCCAATTTTTTTATAAATCCTTTTAAAATTAAAAAAAATAAATAATAATATGTGATTTAAAATAGTGATAATCCAAGTCACACATGTTCCCTATGAAATGACCTGGTTAGCCTTATACTACATTCCATGTTTAATAAAATATAAAATTTTCTTGACCAAGGCCCATAACAACCTCACGGTCATCCTGGAAACATTGCTAAGGTGTAATGTTGGAATCTCATTTCCCTTTTCACTTTGTAAATAATTTCAATATTTAAAATAAGAAAAATGTATCATTACTCGGATTCAAAAAAATGGGAGATCTCCTTATTTTACTCAAATAAATATATATATGTGTAAAAATGAAAGAATTTTAATAAGTGATGAACCAATTAGAAAAAGTTTTGTTAAATTTTTATAGATTTAATAATGAAATAATAGTACATGAGGATCATGAACCGAAACCATAAAAACATAGTGAATACATACTAGTGGTGGAATTGATGATGTATTTTACTCTCCCACACATTCCTAGGATTATGCATGAGGTACTCTAGGAGAAACATGAAGTGTCAACTAAACCACTTATGGGTCATACTCCCACTAATCACCCTCGATTTTAATCTTTTTCAAATTCAACATGAATATAACCCCCACAATTTTTTATGGTAGACACATGTACTATTGAAGCATACTTTGAAAGAAGATAAATTTTATTCTAATTCTTTTTATCTAAATATCTCACAAGATGAATTCACTAATGGATTAATTTGTGTTAATATTGGCAAGCCATATGTACTATTAGAGGACCTCATTACTAATGATGTAGAAACCCCTCTACATCACCATGAAAATCATATGGGTGGAGGTACACAATAATTGATCTCAGTGGTCCATCAGGATGATACATATATTGAATCTTGTCCTAATTAAGGGAGTAATTTTGATTTAAACTCATGTTTTTTGGAATCTTTGTAATTATAAAAAATTGTTGTCTCTCCTTTAGTTTTTTATGACGTAGTATTACTAGACCATACATTGGATGAATAATCCATTAATTTAGATATGAAAGAATAGGATACCACAATTACCATCCATTTATCCCAACCTTTGAAGAAAATCTACACTACTAAAGTATGTAAATGAACCAATTTTTCAAATTGGGGACCCAAGAAGTGGAGTTAAGAGATTTCATAAGTAATTGAATGTGGTGCTTCTTACCATAGAAACCCCACCCACCAACTGATTCGAGATGATGCCATATTGTCTGGTTGGGGACAGTCTAACAACAACCCTTCTTAAGATGGGAAATCCCAAGACACTCATCCTCTATCTTCCTATTTCATTTTATTTAATTTACTTTCTGATTAAAAATTTAGGTTGTTTTAAAAAATGTTTTTAATAGTTTTCCATAAGTTTATTGGTACCGTGGAGACAAGGTCAATGCTATCTACAATACCCATGGGAGTCATTCACTCAAACCAAAAAGATAAATAAACATCAGGTTGTGTCTACTTCTTTTTTCTATAACTTTTTCAATATTATTGGAATTTCAAATTAAACCACTGAATAGGTGTGGTTAAAGGGATTCAGTCCTATTATGATTAATTTTAAAATTATTTTAAGTTACTATCTTAAAATCTATAAATAAAAATATATATCAATTTTCTATTTTTATTAGGGTTTTAGTGAATTTTTAAGAAAAAAACATAAAAACATTAAAAAGAGCTCTATTTATAAATATTATAAACACTCTTTCATGTTTTAAATATAATTTTTATATTTAATTACTATAATATTTTTTGTGAGTACCATTAATAGATCTTTTTTACAATTTATATTTTGTTTGTTAACCTTTTTTTAACATCATAACTACCCGGACTAGTTTAGAAATACCATGATGGATGTAGGAATTCACTTATTCTAAAAGTGTGAGGGATATATTATTATTGAGTGAAATCGATCATTTCATTAATGGACAATTTGATTTTAGAACTTGGATATGGAGTATTAGTAAAATTATTTTCATGGAATCAAAATTGAAAATTGAGGTCAGTAGGAATTTTGAACTTAATCTAACATAACTTGATCTCAGTGAGAAATAACACTATATAAAACCAACTAATATATAATTGGAATAAGTACTTTAAAATAAAAATAAATGGAACATTTGTATCCACCAATGGATCTATCTGATAATGAAACAATATATGTGAGTATCCCTCTATAAATATTAATAACTTATTTTTCGTAATTCCTTACACATTCATGGTTAGGAACAAAATAAAAAAATGAATAATTTACTAAGTCAAAAATAAATTCTTTATCTTGAGGTTAATTATGAACCCATAAAAAGAACAATTAACAAATAAAATCATTTGTGGTGTATCCTTAGAGTGTAGAATTGAACAATTGTTTAAGGAAACATAGTATAGAAGGATAACTGGAAGCTTTTTTTGTTAATGTTTTAATTCAACATACATCTCATTTGATCCAATCGTGAACTTGGAACCAGTGAATGATGTGAACCAATGAAAATATTAAAAAATAATGTAAAATATATCAAAAAAGTAGATAAAAATGTGATTTTAATCATTCTCAAATTTATTAATTTGAATCTAGGAAGGAAAAATATCTTTGTTTTATATTTGAATAAATTGAATTCATAGATAAAATTTCTCATGATTGAGATAGTTCAAGTGTTTGGGAGCAATGTGAGATAAAAATTTCAACAGTTTTATCTATTATTGATTGAAATATCCCCATTAATTTAAAAAATACCAGATAAAAATATTTATTTTTTTGACTTTGTGATATTATGGATTTAATTAAAATGTGATTAGTCAATGTTGTTTAATTATTTTATTCATCATTTTGAATTAATTGTGACGCCATACATGGATTATATATTATTTTTTCAATTTTCAATTTGGACACAAAATTTGTTTATGAAAGATAGAAATTGGTGATGATTTGGAAAATAATGATTTAAGATTATTTTAATGAATTTGAAACTTATTATTTGAAGGTGAAATTTTTATTTTAGCTTTTTTTAATTTAATTTGGCAATGACAGTGCCAAAAAATGTTCGTTTTTTTAAATATGGTGCATAAAAAATTATACAATCAGTATGCTACCACCTAAGGAGTGATACCATGAGAATTAAAATAGAACATTGTTATTATTCCCCTGTTGTATAACCTACTACCCCATGGTAGAAACATTAATACTATCATTTATATCTATAATGTGTCAGTATCATTCATAATCTACTTCTCCTATTTCAATCTTCCAACCCACCCCACACTATTGAAACACATTGATCTACCGTGATACCCATGGTGGTACATACTAATTCCAAAAAAAACACAATATTCTATGGAAAATTATCCTATCAATCAAACTATGACCTCTACTATCAAACCTCATTCCTACTACTCCCCATGATGGCACACTTAGTGCTACTGAAACTCTACCATTATTCCTAAATGGTAGATCACACAAGCTACAACCACTTCCAACCACAATGCCACTACCACCAGTCGACTACCACCACTACATCTCACTGACCTGTTTTATATGAGGTGTTTTTGAAACCCACAACCATCATGCACCACACCTATCAAATCGAACAATTTATGATTCCATGAGACTACATAATCATGGAAAAACAATGATCCCTCATAACTGTGACCATTTTCCACTGATTGAAGATCCACCACCTTCTATATAAGATGGCCAAGTCATGTACCCACAAGTCACCATCCCAAGCATTTCCTAAGAAGAACCAACAAACTATCAGATGTGAATCAAATCAATGTTTTCATGGACCACCATCCTCGAACTAAGCTCACTACTAAAAATCACGCACCACTATTGAAGAAGAATCTAAAGGGTCACCATTTGTCGATTGAGGAAGACGATCAGAGAGATCCACCTCAATGACCAAGCCCATGTCAAACCCAAATACAAAAATAAATAATAATAGAAAAAATAATAAAAAATAAATGCAAAAAATATAATATATTTATATAATGATAGTGAAATTTTAATAAAATAATAAATCGATTAATTACTTCACTCTCATATAGGTATTTTAACTATAATAGGACCTCAATGCCTGAATACAAGATCCACTAGCCACCTCATAATTTATTTTTATTTAAATCATTAAATCATTGCCATCAATATTTGAACTTGCACATGTCAAGCTAAGAAAACTATTCTACTGCAAGTGGAAGAATGAAACACTCACATGGAGCTTCGATACAGTGACCCAAATCATTTTATAATTTTATCAAAGACAAACGAAGAATGATCATGAGAGAAAATTTTCCTATAAAAATATTTTCTAAAATGCTACCAAAAAAATTGATCTAATCTATTTGATGAAACATGGGGAGCCCATATAAGGGAGAAAGAGAAAACGATTTCACTGAAATTGACGAAGTATACATCATTTTCTATAAATAAATTTTCCCCACGCTTTGGGAAAGTATTCAAATCCTACCATCCACAATTTAGATATTTTAAGTCTACCAATCATAGATATATAATTTTCAGTCTCCATATCTTTATACAATTTCATTTTAATATATGTTTCATGATCCTTGTTAATTGAGTTTTTCATTTATTTCCCAAATTTTATGTTTTTTCATCAATATTCATTCTATGACCATAAATGTGATCTTATGAAATCTATAGATATGTAGAACTAAACCAAGGTAAAGGTCCCCAGGGTTGATCACACATGAACCTATTATTTTTAATTTGATGAATTTCATCCTTGTTGTGGAAGTTCATTAGATAGATGCAGATCAATGATATTAATATGCTCTTTTTTATGATCTGCTATATTATCCACTCTTTCAAATCAATTCTCCATCCCCCACTATGTTTATGAGTAATACCATTAGAGAACTATTCATAAAGGGCTGAATATTATATGATGGATTTATTTGTTGAGAACATGTATTATCGAGTGAGAGTTTTCATTTCCTTGCCACTATAAAGGAGGTGGATCTTGAAGAACTTTGAGATATATCATTTTTGTGTGTTTAGAACTAAAAAATAAAGATATGAGATAAATAAAGGAATGATATTTATGAAATTTTTGGATGGTAATTAAAGATGTAAATAAGAACCTATGTGATTGACCCACAATATACACTCCATTCACCATGTCTTTATGAATTTGACTTCTACTTCTATTTAACTTATACCAAATTCATAAATCAAAAACCAAAAAAACAAAATTTATGATTTATATATTCTATTAGAATTATGAGAAAAATAAATATTAACAAGTCATTTAGATTAGTCATAATCATATCCACATATGCTCCTTGTGAAGTGATCTTTGTTAGACTTATGTTGTATTGAAAGTTTAATAAAATATAAATTCTATTTGACTGAGGCCTCCCACAACCGTGTGATCAGTGATTCATCCAATATGATGATATTTGTTTTTTGTAGAAGTTTAGATAGAACACTACCATCTTGAATGTTTCATGTATAATCTTGATTAATAATGATTGGAATTTAAAACTACAAGACCCTATAACACCCTAAGTGAGGAGGGGTGAAATAGGTGTATAGATTTTCTTCAAATGAGATGGATTTTGTCCACACATTTGTAGGTACCTATAAAACTTCTCTATTGGAATTTTTTAGTTGTCAAACACTCCGATGTAGAAATAGAAACACAAAACAACAATTTTACTTAGTTCACCCCTAAGTGATAGTCTAAAGAGAATACACGGAAAGTGCATAGATCATACCTAAATCCACTATGCTTCAAAAAATATTTTGGGATACAATAGTTTATACACCATCACTCTATTCTAGGAACCCTCCCATTACAATAATTAAGGGACAACAGACTTCCTCCCATGGATCAATTCCATTTCCCCCCTTTCTCACTACCTTTGGAGAAGTCTTAACTAGTTTATCGACATGAAGATCGCTTTAATAGATTAGGTATTAAAGTCTCTATCCCTAATTAGCATGAGACTATTCTTACACCATAATCGTGACTTGATGCACTAGGAAGAACTGTTCACTAAAAATAGATATTTAAAAGTAATGTTTGTGAAGCCCATTTCTATTTTTATTCGCCTTCTTATTTTAATGATACTTAATCCCTCGGAAAACAAAAACCTTCCACAAATATCCTAGCCTTCAAGAAGCTCCTAGAATTCACAGAACTCCAAACAATCACCAAGCTCCCAATCTTTGTGAAACAGCATTTTCTGTAAAGCCTGAAGTTCAATTAGTTCTAAACCATAATTTTAATAAAGGATGAGTTCGTTAAGAGTTCCATATTTTCAAATAAATTACCTTTGTGAAGCAGCTTTGTGAAACTTTATTGTTTCATCAGTTTTCCATATTTTATTCATATCAAATGATGTGTGTGGATAACTATTTATAAACAATGCCTATTCACGAAGCCTTCAACCTCACCAAGTACTTTTTGTGAACCTAATTCATTTATTTTCATGATTATCCTTTTATTCAAGAATCATTAATGAAATTATTCCATATGTAAATAATTTTGTAGTCACATAGATTATCGTCTTCCCATTATGAGTAAACCAATTTCACAAAGCCTCTTTTAGGAACCATAAATTTTTTCTAACATCAGATTCCTTCTCAAAGCTCTACATATTCAGGAAACTCCAATATTTATGAAATCCATTCCTTCTCTATATATTTGAGGTTTCAGTCCAGGAAATCAATAGTTTGCAATGATTACCCCTTCTTTATGATTTTGAGTTCCAAAAATATGGAAAATAATAGGCAATGAAAAAACTTTTAACACTAAATCCTCATAAATCGTAAGATCCCTTTCCTTGAAAATTCATCGATCAACCCATCATAGATTTAAAACAAACACAAAATAAACTTCTTTTTCAAACTAAGAAAATCTTTGTTTCCCAAAATAATCCTATTTAGGTTTGTTAGAAATCTGTAAGTAAATATAATAAAGCACCAGTCTTGATAAAAAACATGATAGGAACGAAATAGCTCATACATAACTAAGTATATGTGAGAAAAGATTGATATTGAGAGCAAGATTGGAAAATGAAAATTTCATGACTCGATTGACCACCAACCAGTCCTGAAGTCCTATAATTCATTAAATTCCACTTATCTCCCCCTTTATAAATAAAATCAACGTAACTATATTTTTCGTTTTAATTCTAAATAAAATCACCATGTATAATATCTCACCCATATATCTGCATCACATCCACAAATAGATTATAATAGTTAACATAGATAGTGGGAGGGGATAAACCTGAACCTTCCCATGCAATGTGAGGTTGATGAACACTGAGGTTGATCCAATGTTTATTGAACATTTTCACTCCCAGTGACTCAGTATTAATATTAGCCAGTAGATCATATGTTCCATCATTATCTATTTTAATCGCACCTTTTACAACTTTTTTTGATGTAGAGATATTTGATCTCAAAATGATTGGTAAAAGAGTGTTGATCTGGATTTTTTATAAGATCAATCACACTCTTATTGTCACAATAAATCACCATCGACTATTTCACCTCCTAACCCATATTATTAAGTTGTTGCATCAACCTTAATAGATAATTTATGGTCTTTAGAGATATAATCTACTTTAGTAATTCTAAAATAAGTTCTTTATTGCTTCTTTATCAACCATACCACACATTTGTTTCCAATAATGAATGAACTGCCACTTGTGGACTTTAGGAAAACCACATCATTATCCCATTCAACATTAGAAAATTCTGATTATTCATTATCATTTTGTACTAAAATATATAATAAAATGTTACGAGTTCCATGAATATACCTCATTTATTTTTTAAAGGCAGTAAAATGATCTTCCTTCATATTAATTTGGAATCGTGTCGCAATACATGTTAAAAATATGATATATGGTTGTGTTATAGTCAAATATAATTAGTTGTTAATGAAATTTTTATATAGGATGGGATCCATAGATTTACCATCCTTCTAATTTCTAATTTTTTCCCAATTAAAATTTTCCTTGAAATTGGATTTGAGTCAGGCACATTGAATTTCATCAGAAGATCTCTTGAATACTTTTCCAGGTAAATAAAGGCGTTTTCCTTCTTTTGTATCACAGGAATCCACAAAATGTACATGATTTCACTGATCATAGACATTTAAAATTCTAATTTCATGTGATTATAAATTTAATCTTTCAAGATATGCCAACCTCTGAAAAATATAATATCACCTATATAAAAAATCACTATAAATTGACCTCCGTGTGAATTCGTCACATTCAAATTATGGTCAACAACTCCAATTTCAAATTTTAGCTTCTTAATATAAGAATCCAATCTATAATACCATAATTATAGTGCCTAATTTTGACCATAGATAGCCCTTTTTAATGTATAAACTTTTAGTTCATAATTACCAATCATAAATCACAATGTTTGATCAATGTTGAATTCATGTTAAAGAATGCCTTTATGAATGTTGTTTTGACATCTATCTGATACAATTTTTACTCTATTTCAATTTCAATGGATTGGAAGAGCCTAATAGAATCTAGTATAGCTACTAGAGAATAAATTTCTTCAACATAGATTCCTTTAATCCATGTATAGATTTTACACACCAATCGTACCTTTTTTCTGATCACATTTATATGCTCATAGATTTTTTCTTAAGAGAACATTTGTTACAATTAAATTTTTATTTTCTACTCTCTTAATAAGATCCCATGTCATGGGTTTTTTAATTATATAAAATTATTTATTAATGGATTTAACCCATCACTAGTAGAAAAAGTTAATTTATTGTCACATTTATAATGTTGGTTCCACATAATTGACACTATAATTGTAATTGGATTATATTACAACATCTGTTATTTTAATAAACAATTTCGAAATATATGGATATAAAATTTCAAAATGGAATTTCTTGAAAACCAATGCTGAAAACTATACAATACTTTTTGCATTGGTTTTCCATAAAACCGATGTCGAAAAGGATCAACTATTTTATATTTCCATTCATTTTTTGATAAAATAGACAGAAAAAAATTCATCAATTATCCCTGTCAGTTATCTTGAAATTTGAGACCAAAGAAGAAATTTTAGTTTTTAGAAGTCATTTTTTTAAAAAATAATTTTAAATATATTTAAGAAAACACTACCATGGATCTGTTATTATATACTCTGATTCATCTTTTTTATCTCAACCTACACCACTTCCAATGGCTTCTAAAATCCTTGTAATAGCTATTTTGGGGGATTTTGGTCTGTTTGAATCATATATTCCGTATTTCTTCCCATAAATCATTCATCCACTACCTTGTTTCGTGATCTAGGTTTTTATTTCATCATTTTAACTCTTTTAATATTGATTGACACTAGGATTGTATATTTTTTTTATTGTTTCTTGTCTATTTATTTTCAAATATTATAAATATTAATTTTAGTATTTTAATTTCCTAATAATTCATTTGATATTATCTATATATTTCATCTTTGATAACCGTATTACAGTCGAGAAAAACCATGATTAGAAGATTTTTTGTTGTTGTTTTTTATTGTATTTTGAAAAAAAATTAAGTTTTTATATTAGTGTTCTTATTTCCAATGAATTCAAGTGACATTCTCTATATTCAAGATTGATATTTTAGTGTACCAATATGAAATTTGAATGTGTTTTATAGAAATTTTTATGTTAAATTCCTTATTTTTTATTTTTAAATTCAATTCACTCTTTCTTTTTTTTTTGTATGAATTTGAATTTTAGTTATAAATTTTTGTTAAGGTTTGTTTAATTATATAAATATTTTATTTTATGGGATTATAAAATGGTTTTTGTTCGTGGATATAACTAAGAGAATGTTGATTTCTGTTTTTATAGAACTAGGTAGAATGAATGTGGGGTTGTCTGATAGTAATTTAAAAAATCTATCTAAACTTAATAGAAATATATTTATTCCTTTACTATGGTCATCAAGAGTTGTTTATTGTTATTTATTTAAATAAAATAAATACATATTTTAATTTATTTTTTATTTTATTCCTAATAATCGTTGATATCTCTCACCAGATGAAAAAAATTGATGAATTTTACTGGTGTTTAAAATTTATCTATTTATATATATTTTTTTACTTTTTTTTTATTTTATATGTATATATATGTTTGTAAATATTTATATATATATAATTATAAATTATTTGTGATATTTTTAATTTTTTATTCTAAAAAACTCATTCACTCTTGGATCAGCAAGAAAAATCACACAAAATAAATACCTAGAGTAGACTACTTTTTATTTCATTCCAAATAATTGTTAATATTTTATATGTTACTACCATTAATTTTTATTTTAGGTTTTTATTTTTAATATTTATTTGTTTACATATATATTCATTTACATGTTTAAAGGTGTTAGTATCTTTACTAATGATTTTACGATTTCAGGCATTGAATGGATTATAATTGGATAAATTTACAAAGAACCACAAATGAATATGAAAAAGGAGTTGTTGATTTCTTGAAATTTTTTCAAAAAATATTTGAAACACATATTTAATTTTCTATACATGTGTGAAGTGCTTGATTATGAGAAATTTAAATTCTAAAGAAATAATGGATCATCCCATTTTCTATGAATTAGACTTAATTATACATGTTGGATCCGAAATGATGAAAGAAATATAAATTCACCATCTAATATTGATTACAATATTCATAATGAGACCAGGGATCTAATTTACGAATTAATTCCTAAATTAGGAGTCTAAATAGTGGATAAACAACAATTATTTAATGATTGTATAGAGATTCTAAATGAATGTTATTCCATGGTTGTAGTAAATATATAGAGTAATTAGTAGTTTTGAGATTGGTTAACATGAAATGAAGAAGTCTGTGGAGTGATAAATGTTTTCTAAATTACTTGTGCTTTTAGTGAAGATACTTCCAGAAGTAAATGAGCATCTAGATTCCAATAATGAGGTGAGGATAATATTATTCCCCATGGTATGAGAGTATAAAAAGATATTGGTTTTCCCCAATTATTACGTTTTTAATAGTAATGAATATGAATTTTATCAAAATTTCCTACATGTGAAACATCATGCTGTAAGATGGAGGAAAAATCCAATTCCTATTTATTATCATGTATTAATATCTAACCTCACTCTAAATAAAATAATTCCTTCCAATAATCCCTTTATATAATTCCAAAAAATTAACTCTGATTCTTTATGAGGTAATGAAAAAAATCTCCTTCTAAAGTATTTCAGTACCTTCTAATTATTCTTTTTTTAAAACATCTATTTTCAAATTAAATTGATTCCAAAAGGTTAATATTTCATTTAGATTAACACTTCTCTAATGGTAAATTACACCACCCTCTTGACTCATCAAAATGGAAGTTATTTAATAAAAAATTTCATGATATTGGAATTGAATTTCGAAATCTCCTAATGCGAGTGTTTACAGATGGAATTATTCAAAATCGGATCCTAAGTATCCAACATAGTTCATGGCCTTTTTGGTAGTTTAGAACTTATCCCCACATATATGTACGAATAAAAAATATTTTATTAGGATCTTGATTATTTATAGTCCAAAACCTCCTAGAAATGATATTGATGTGTATCTTTCACCATTGATCGAGGATTTGAAACATCTATGGGAGTCTAGATTTAACGTGTTTGATACATACAAAAAAGAGTATTATATTTTTCATGCTATGATAATTTTCAATGTAAACAACTTTTCTGCATATGGAAAATTGTCAAAATATAGTGTTATATGACATAAATCATGTCAAATTTGTGAAGAAAGGAATTCATATAATCAATTTCAAAATGGAATGAAGATAGTGTACGTGGGACACTGATGGTTATTTTATAAATGATCATCATTATCATAGATTGAAGAAAAAATTTAGCAATTTAAAAGAATAAAATATTCCCCTACAACCATTGTCAGTTGATAACTATTACAATAGGTCAAAAAATATTTATTCAATATTTTGAAATACAATTAGTTTTGACCTTCAAAAAAATTTCTGAATGAAATAGTCTATTTTTTTGAACAACCTTATTAGAGATTTTAAGTGATAAATGATACACTAATGTTATGCATGAGGAGAATAAAATATGTGACAGTTTTACTGGATCATTTTTAGACAAAAAAGAAAAAATATATGTATTGAATTCTATATTGGACTTGATTGAAATGGTAATACATTTAGGGATAGCTTACACTATAAAATGAAACACAACATATTTACCTCTTACTAGTCAAACGTTAAGAATGAATGAGAAGTTGAAGTTTTTTCATTATGTATATGGTATAAATGTACCTATTTAATACCCATAAAATGTGAATAATTTGGTTATAATGAAGGATTTCAAATTAATAGGTACGAAAAATCATGACTCTCATGTATTGATGCAACAAAAGCATTCAATCGCACTGCATAGTATACTTCCATTAGCTGTTAGAAAGACAAACATCAGGCTATGTAAATTGTTGAAATCAATTTGTATCAATGTTTTTTATCAAATTATTTTAGATGAGTTAGATAATTATGTTGTTCTATACATTGTCTAATATAATTGTATTTTACACCTACATTTTTTGATATAATTTTTCATCTTGTGATTCATTTGGTGAGTGAGATTAGAATATGTGGGCCTATTTATTTACATTTGATATATCATTTTGAACGCTATTTGAAAATCTAATAGGAATATGTTAAAAATCCTTATCGACTAGAGGCCTTTAATATCAAAAAATATGTATCATAAGAGGTGATTGGGTTTTGTACTAATTATTTTAATAATGTAGGGAATATTAGTCTCCCCTTATCTATGCATTTGACAGATGTTAGTGAAGGTAGTGGTATTAGAGCATTAAAAGAAATGTTCATTCCACATATTGAAGTGATGATGGAATATTTATACATTTAGAACAAAAAATGATGTTAAATCATATATATTATCACATTTTTCTAAATTAATGATAAAATATCCAAAAAGAAACAAAAATTGGTTTATGATTGAGCATAAAAAGTCATTTGTGTCATGGTTTAAAGGAAATGGGATCACAAACATCTTGCAAAAGAAACATTGAAATAGTTTGTAGGGGGCACCATATCATAGTGTGATAACATGGTCTAGTTTAGATAATAATGGGTAAAAATGTACACAAAAAAATTGGATGATAAGAGTACTATTCAAAATAGTTGTCTGATAGTCATTACTGAAGCAATGCGTTGTTCAAGTGAAAAAGATAAAAACATGTTTTTTTCTTCATCGACTTATTTTTTAGTACCTGAGGATATACATGAAATTGATTACACAAAATTTCAAGTCATTGTTTTTTTAGTGTTATTGTGTTGATAGAAAAAGTGTTGTGAAACATGATGATTGTGGGCTTGCGCAGGTAGATATGAAAAGTTTTTATTTCAATGAGGAATCATTTACCATGGAGACGCATCAAAAATATATATTTTATGTCATTTATCTATTTAATGATCTGTGGTTCTTTATTTTTCATGA
The DNA here is from genome assembly GCA_963277665.1 of Viscum album. NCBI lineage: Eukaryota > Viridiplantae > Streptophyta > Magnoliopsida > Santalales > Viscaceae > Viscum > Viscum album. The sequence goes on along the minus strand of OY728165.1, from coordinate 461,922,027 downwards.
AAAAAATTCCATTTGGCGAGGAGGATGATTCTGATGTTGTTACTGATTTACATTAGTCTTATTCATCTATTATGTGATTTCAGGATGATTACAACGACTATAAAGAAGACACATTTCATGCATTACATAATGATCAAGATAAAGTAATATGGGAAAACACTAAATTAGTCTCCTAATTATTTTGGTAATTATTTATATTTTTTTCTTTTTTGAAATTTACATGTGTAAAAATTATATTTTTAATAGGCTAACTTGCATATATTTTGGTTATATGAATCATGACATCATTACCAATTTTGGAATCATACAAACATGTGAATATTTTTTTACAAACATTTTTTATCCTTTTTTTCATATATTCATTTTTTGTAATGATATGTAGGTATAAAAATCTCATTGCACATCCTTGTGTCAATGTCAGATATAGAGAGAGATGATTTGTTACTGAGGCATATTTATTTTTTCATATTACAAAATATTCAGTAAAACACTTATCTAATGAAATAAAACTTTTAATAAATAAAAAACATTTACATTACTACTAATGCGTCGTCAGTGGATGAGACCACTCCTGTTACTATAGAAAAATCAAGGTTTCAATTTTGTAAACATGGTATTACATGTTTACCGAAAGTGTCAATTTCTTGTGGAGATGAGAGATTACATATTCACTTTTATGATAATAATAATTCAATTGGCCAAAATTAAGTGAAATTTATATATTACATATCAATGTAGTTCCATTTCTGGATTTTTATGTTATATCTTGATTTGAATTTTGATGATAGGATTATGATACATCAGCTTTGGCAGGCTGTCAAAGTAAAATATCTCAATTGGTTTATTTTATCTATTTTTTGTAATATTAAATAATTTAAATGTAATATTTAATTTATTCAATGACAAATAACATTCAGTTTTGGGGAAACATATTATGTTAGGAAGGGAAATATCTTATTTTTGGTGGTTTGATTGAGTGAATTTAAAAAATTGTCATAAAATTATATTTTGGGAAAGGAAAATTATGAAAACCCATTTCTAAAGTGTGATTATATATATATAGATACATGGAAGTAATTTTTTTATATCCATCATGAAGAAAAATTTCATGTATGATAATTATTTTATATTGAATAATTTTTTATATTTTTATCTAATTATGTATTGAATTATTTTTATTTAATAGGCCTGTTGAAGATCTCATCAAGGGATCCCGTTGAAAAATTCATACCCTCATACTTTATGTCATCGAGGTATCATTTATTGGAGAATAAAATGATTAAAGATAAATTTTATGCATAAAGAGCTTGATCTAGTATTGGTTCAAAATAGATCCTATTTGGTACTCTTTCTCCTCCCACTCACCACAAAAAATGAAAAAGCGCGAGGAGAAGGAAAAATTAAATGTATCCTAAACAACAAGCAAAAAAAGTATCTATGATAATTTTAAGGAAATATTTTTTTCCCTTCATTGATTTTTGTATTTTTAAAACTAACAACATTAATACGAAAATTTCATTTTATAGCTTATGATTACCTTCATGAGAAAGATAGATAATACACTTTTATCCCTAATGGTAAGATGAATATCATAGATACGACTTTAGGAAAGCAAGAACACTCAGCATGTGTAAGAGGATATCTGGTGGGTTTTTGTATTAGGAATGTTTTTGGTAATCAAAGTAATAAATCAACAGATCTAAAAATTGATTACTTAAAAGTTGAGGTGAAATAAATGAAATAGTCCATTGGTGATCAAATTTAATCAGTTGTAAAAGATATGTTTGAAAAATTGATGAGACAATCAAAACATGCTCATCCTTCCCATCCTGCCATGTCTTCCCAAACTTCAAAGTCAGATGCCCATCATGTATAGATTACCCAGCTAGCCCAACCAACCTATTCCAGCCCAACTAGTCTACCTACTTAGATCCTCCACCTCCTCATTCATACCTGACGTTATATTGTTTGTTGCATACTGGAGATACTTATGTACAAATTGTAGTATATAGATTCATATATATTTTTTGGGATTCGGTACACCACCATCCAATTTATATGGGTTACGATACAATATATATTCATTATATTATTGATCATAATTTTCCACAACCATTGCGTACTGAGGAAGTTTAAAAAGTTGGTGATTGTATGGGTCTGTTTTTACATTGGTAAGTTAAACTTCTTCATTATCTGTCATATGAGGTATGCATGGTTTCTAAATATTAATTATAGTTCATTGAAAATTAGTTATATTTTTTTATAGCATTAAATATGAATAGGAGTATCTTTAATAAAAATAAATGATACAAAGGAAACAAAAGGTTCATGAACAAAAAATTGTATATACTTATTTTTATATAGGGATAAATATATTATCTTAGATATCTTCTTCAATTGATTATTTTTATGAGTTTTAGATTACAACGGAAATATGTGGAAGAGTCTATCCATTGATAATATTTAAAAATATATCTTGGAACTTAAAGTGTATAAAGAGATCATTGTTCCTGTGTTTTAGTTGTTTTCTATGTACATAAATTTATGTTTGAGTATTAATTTTTCTTCATGTAATGATGGTTTTAAGTGAAATAATATTTTACTAATATAATTAGGTATCATTACACACATTTGATACAAAATAAGAGCACTGGTATTTGTGGTTTTAGAGATTCAGAATTCAGCTCAAAGACTATGATAAATTTAAATATATATCTAAGAGATTATTAAACACATATATTGGATATTGGTTTTTACCATTACATGAAAGGTAAGAATAGTAATATAATAATGACCAAATTTTTATAATAATTTCTTTAATTGTTAATATTTTATGTTGTAGAGGGAATTGGATGTTAGGAACATTTTTTCCAAGTGAATCCACTTTATATTGGTTTTTCACTTAATTATTCTATGTTCATAAAAATTTTATAGCATTATTAGACATGAATGTTATCTTCTTTTTTATATGTTCATTACAATTAATTTTAAATATATACATGTTTTATTAGTTGAGAAATAATAAAATGTAGGTCATGGATAATGTTTAACAAAGATCCGTTGTCGATAAAGTAACCAAATCCAATCAAATACATGAATGTACAAGTAAATAATTTTATATTACAAAATATTTTGATTTTTGATATTTTTATATATATATATGTATATATATTGGTTTTTAATATGAAGTTATTGGTTTATAACCTCAGTGTCATCTTCAACAAGGAATCATAGAATGTGGTTATTATGATTTACAATTCATGTATGAAATAATTACAACTGCAGTAATGACTGGTTTTCAAAAATTTGGTTAATTATATTAACTGTTTTAGGTTTTATTTCATTATATTATATTTTGAATCTTATATCGTGTAATTTTATTGTAGAAATTCCATGAAACTGAGTCTTATATGGATGATGAACTTACTCATCTTCAATCCTTGTTTGCGAACTACTTTTTATGTATGGTTGTAATTTAAATTACCAGGTCTGTTTCTATTAATGTTTATTTTTAATATTATAGTTTTCTAACAAAATGTTCAAAAACTAATACATTTGTTATTATAGACATTTAAAATTAATAATATAAATGGAATGCTTGAATAATAACAACTAATGATTATGTTATAATTTATTAAGTATGTGTTATTCAAATCAAGATTAAAATATCATTAAGTAAATGTTTTTAAATTATGTTTTCAATTTTTTTAATGATTTTTATACCTATCTATGCATTGTTTTTTTATTATAGGTACAATATTTTTTTTTCATTTTCAATATTTTTTATTTTATTAAAACAAATTATTTTACATTTGACATTGGTTTTAAAAAAACCAATGCCCAAGGTTTGGGGAGTCCTTTTTTATACATTGAGTCTGAAGACCTTGTTTTCAGGTTTGATTGGTTTTTAATAACATCTATTCCAAATATTGATATTTCAAAGGATTTATCCATCAATTTTCAGGAAAAAAGATTCCAAATATAACTACCAAATTGGTCTTTTGCATCAGTTTTTTTGAAAATTGATACATAAGACCAATTTTAAACATCACCTTTATAAACTTCAATTAAAAACTGACATAAAAATGAAATAGAAACTGATGATAAATAATGTTTCTTCAATATTTCATGATTTATTCATTGATGATTCTTAAACTATGTTGTTTTAAAAATCTAAAAGTTGGAAAAGTGTGCTTCATTCATCATTATCCTCATATGTGCATGCATAATCCAATTCCCAATGATGTTGGATTGATTAAAATATTTTCTTATATTTCTAAAGTGAGATTTTGTTCAATTTTCTTTAGCAATGGGTTCCTATTATGATTCAACTTTTGAGTCATCATCACTTTAAGAGTCCTGAATGCTGGGTGATCCTTCCAGAATATTTGTATTTGAATCATTCCCTTGATAAATTTATGATTCTTCTTAAATCATATCAACATATGATCTCATCATGTTATTTAAGGGTTTATCCAAAATGATCTTTATATAATTTCTCTCCAGAATATTTCTAACATGATTACAATATTATTTTTAGATGTTAATATTCATTAAATATCCATGAAAAACTTCTGTATCTGTAGTATCACCAAACATTTCTTGATTTCCTTCCTCGTTTTGGATTAAACATTTAAATTTGAATATTTGAAAATAATTCAGACAGGAATTAATTACATGAAATATATCACATGGTTTCCTATCCACTTATATAAATATCATTATTTGATTTAGAGTGTACAATATAACATAAACACCCTCCTTTCATTAATGATGAGAAACACGACTCTCAATAAGCATAATACTAGTCATATTAATCACCTATAAATTTTTGTGTTCAATGACCTCATTTTGTTGATGTGAATACACCACATGATTTATCCAATTTTTTTTCTGGTAATATAAAAATTCAATGGATTTGTATTGTGTTCCATTGTCTGATTCTAATATCTTGATTGTCCAACCCAATTTATTCTCAACTCTATAAAGATATCAGTTCATGAAATCAAGAATTTATCGTTTCTACTATATAAACATCATAGAAGTAATTATACACTAATCATCAACAAAAATGATGATGTCCCATTTTCTATATGTTTCATCCCCATTTATTATACCACACCCATTTGTGGGGACAATATCAAGAAGATTTAATGTTATTTTTCTCTTCAACCGATATGAATTCAGGAAAATCATTCCTCGTATGCAAGCATCACATGTCTTTTCTTGATCACAATTCTAATTGGGAATATTGATAACTTCCATTAGATTAGATATATTATCCATTATTTTTTGGTTAATGTCACACAACCTCACATCCCAAAATTTGTTTTCCTCTTCATTTGATAAGAAACATGTGTTTTATTTATAGTCCACCTAGTATAAATTTACATTTCCCTATATCATTTAATGAGTGAATTACATGTATTTTATTTGATAGTGGACCCATTCTGATTAAGTGCCATTACCAAACCTAAGTCACAAAGTTTAATCCCAGTCAAGATATAATGACTCAACTTTTACACCTAGAGAACTTATATTTTCATAATCTCATTATTTTATAATTTAGTATTTCAACTTCCATTGAATGTTATGGCACCATTATTGTAGAATCTCACTATTCCATAAAATCATTTCATAATATTTTTGAAAAAATATTCATTATCTATTATAAGTGATGAGAATACATTGTTAAGAATCTAGGTGCTACAGTTATTTATAGATTTGAAATAGATTTATTCCAGTTTGAATTTATTATTATTTTTATTTTACTTCTATAAGATATCTGATTGAGTGGAAGAAAAATTTGTCCTATATTTTCTATTTTCAAAATGCATGGTTTCATCATAATAATACTATTCATCTAGAGGGTAATACTTATTTTTAATGTTAATTCTTCTTTATTAACATATATTGACTTGTCTCGGTGTTCTATAGTTCTTGTTCCCACCTTTCCTCTACTTATAATGAATAACATTATGGAAAAAGTTATAAATGTGTAAAAAATATCAATAGAAATAATTTCTTCTATATGACGAGGGTATGGTCTCATTCTCCTTTATTGAGTTCTTGGTGATTTCCCATTTAGATTAATCATTTCCTCTTCATAGTAAGACATGGTATGGACCACAAAGCCACAAAATTGACATTTCATAAGAGGAAATATCTTCTCAATTCCATTCCTCCACATGTATCCTTCATTTTATTAGGTATTTTACTGATGATCATCTTTTGATACTTGATTATTAATTAAAACACTATTCTAATTTTGGTTTGATGTTGTCTTGATTGTGACATTAGGTGCCATTGTGATATTTCCTTCTTTCTACTTCCCTTTACATTGGATCATCTTGTTTCTAGAATTTGATGTTTTTGTATCATAACCCATTACATATGTTCCTATAAATTCTGTTCTTTTATCATTCATGTATTTAAACTTTCATAACCATGTTTAGATATTTCAAAAATATATGAATCTAAAAATCATCAAAACTGTAATTTCTTCTCTTTTCCCCTTGATTTTTGATCAGTTTTCAATTTTCTCTTTAATGTAATGACTTCTTTTTCAAGGCCCTAAACTATCTCATGATTTTCCTCTAGTCTCGATGTATGGTCATTGATGAATTTTTCAGAGTCTTAATTTCAAAGATTAAACTCTGCATCCTCTTCCTAGATTATAAGAGTAATTAAATGTTCTTCTACATCTAATTCCAAATGATCAATCTATTCTTCAAGATAATCCACAAACTCTAATGATTATTTAAACAAGGATCTCATATTACTGTTTTTTTATAAGCTCAAGCTCATAAAGAGCACCCTCAAGTCCCACCCTAATTTATACAACACCATTCAACTAATTATCTTCATCATTTGTAGGTTCTAATATTTCTATTATATCCATCATGTACTCTTCGTTTTAAGGATTAAAATATCGTTCAACAACATCGAAAATGTCATAATTATATTTTCTTATTTGTAGAAAAAGCTATTTCTCTATAAATTCTTTCTGGATTTGATGTATTTCTTTTGAGGTAACCTCTAATAAGGATTCTGTATGATTTATGGCTCACTTTCTACATCATCACATATCCTTGGGCATCGAATGGAAATGTTCCCTACATTACCACCCCAAAATCAAGCGAATGAATGGTTTACATTAAATTTCCATTTTAATCTCATTAAATGTTTTCTCAAAAAGTGATATATGTTCATCATCCACATCATGTCCATCATTAATAACATTGGATATGTATATTTTATCAAATTATTTGAATGTAATTTATCTTTCTTACTCAATTTTTTCCATATTCTAGTTTGAATCTGATTTTATAAGCCACCAGACTACTTAGCAGATCATTAATAGAAAGATTAGATAGATCTCTTTCTTTAAGGTCCAAAAATTTCAGTTTGTACGTAGGTAGGATTCATCTAGGTTTTTTCTTCACAAATTAAATATCCTAAATTTCTTCCCCAAGCACTTGAATAGCTCAAATTTTTTTGTAATATGATCGAAGAAACTACTTGAATTTTTTTCAGGATTCATTTGCATATCATCGAACAGATTGTGGGAAATAGGAATTTTGGAAACCTTTTCATTATTATCCCCTTTGTATATATTATTTATTTTCTTCCAAATGAACATGGATTAAGTGAAAATAGTTACTTATAAATATATTTGATCATAATGTGCTGTAGTTAGAAAATTGTGGGCTTTGGAATATGTATTAAGAATTTTCCAATCTGTTCCAATCATATGAAGTCATGTAACATAACTGAACTTAACCCCTTGCGTAGTGGCATAGATAATCTAAATTCTAAAAGATCATTAAAGATATATAATTATATTCATCTTGATATGAATGTTCCTTCCATCAAAAAGTGTTACTCCCATAACATTCATTCAATTACACATAACAATAGTGGAAAAATTTAGAACCAACAACTTGTTCTGTACAATACCACTTGTATGACCCTAGAACAACATGAGAGGGGATTGGTGAATCAGGGAATAAAAACATTTATGGAAATGAAATAGATTATTACCCCACATTTGTAGGAACCTTTAAAACCTACATGCTGGAATCTTGGAGTTATCAAACACCAAGATGTAGAAATAGAAACACAAGACAATAGTTTTACATGGATGACAACTAAGAGAAAGTCCAAGGAGCATATGCCGAAAGTGTGTCAATAATACCTAAATCCACTAATCTTCACTATATAGTGTGAATTGAAATTTTTAGGACACAGTCACTCAATTCTAGGACCACTTCCTTTAAAATAATTTTAGGGACATCACTCCACCTCCCTCAGATAACTTCAATCTAACTCCCCTTGATCACTAACTTATGATAAGTCATACTTATTTTATCATATTCAATATGAACTTTATAAATTGGGAATTCAAGTCTTAGTCACCGATATGCATGATATATTTATCGCTCCATAGTCTTAAATTGATTAACATGGATGAACATTCCACTAAAACCAGATGTTCAAAACTACTACTTGTGAAGCTCTTATACATTGTGAAACCCACTTTTTATTTCAAAGATACATCATCCTTCGTGAACACACTCCCTTTATCAATGATACTTGCCTTTGGAGAACTCCAAACAATCATGATGCAACCATTTTTCATGAACCACCCTTTTCGAAAAATCATGGATGTTAATTAGTTCTAGGACATTCTTTTCACAAATCTTGATTTCAAAAAGATTTCTCGTTTTTTAAATGAATAACATTCATAAATCACCTTCATGAAATTAGAGAATTTCACCCCTCTTTTCGAATTCTCTATGTGTAAAATGATTTTTGTGGCCCCTATTCATAAAACATATATTCTCATGAAGAATTCAATCTCACCATGGCCTTTTTTCAAACCTATTTTATTTTTGTTCATGAAGCTCCTTTTCATCAGGAAGGGTATGTATAATTATTCTATTCATGAATATTTTCATAATCACATAGATTACCATCTTCCCATCACAAGTCATCAATTTTCATGAAGCCAAATACATGAACCTTCAATCCTTCTTGATACAAAATTCCTTTTTTGATGTTCCAAATCATTATGAAACTCCTTTAACTTTGAAACCTATTCCTTCACGATATATATTAATATTCAGTCCTGAAAATCCATATTTGAGGATTTTTACCTATTCCATTGAATTTTGAGCACCATAAATTTGGAAGAAAATTGGAAATGATTCCACTTTCAACAATAATGTATCAGGCATCATAATACCCTTTACCTTGAAAAATCAAATATTTACCCAGTGTGGGTTGATATCAAATATAAAAGACACATTGTTTTTCGCTGGGAAAATCCTTGGTTCCAACAAAAACCTATAATGTGTTGTCTAACCCCGTTGTAGTGGGATGTAATCTATATCACTCAAATAGACAATAATTATAATATCAACATAAAAATAAAATGAATATGTTAAATCCCTCTGCAAGAAGGTTTTTCTAGAACCCCAATGTCCCTAAAGGATAAAAACCAACCGATATTTGAAAAAGTTAAAGTTGTCATTTTTTTAACGTAAGATTAAAATTTATAAATATGAAATAACCTTTTCGGTAATTCCCTATTGTAATATCATTAAATTATACAGTTACAGTTATTTATGGATAATGAGTCTAGAATAGGAATTAAAAGATAACATTTTCATGAATAACCAAGAGAATGTAATATGTTGTCAATATGTAGGAACATAGACATATTTTTTTTGATGTCCTGTGAGTGTCAAATACATTTATCAAATTTATTTAGTAATGTGTTTTTGTAAATTCTATTTTTAATATTTGGGTTTAGGATTTAATTCAAAAAATATTATTCCCAACAATTTATAATAGTGTAGAAACAGAATAGAAAATAACTAATTTAGTATAATAATATTGTTAAATCATTCTAAAAGTTTAAAAAAAAGAAATTATTTGTAAAATTTTTATATTTACACTGATTAAGGTTGAGAAAACTACATCTCATAAATATTATGTATGTTTCTATAGTAATTATGGTTCATCTACAAAATTGTACATTATTTTTAAATGAAATATTTTTTTAGTGTTTCTAGTTTATGTAGATGGAGTTTTAGTGATTTAATATTGATATTTTTTAAGTTAATTCCATATAATGTATAAATTTTTTAGGTTATAGTTAATATAGATCAAACTATAATGTTTTTTATGTTATAGTATTATGCATATTTCTAGTTATTCATATAATAAATAGAATAATAGTACAACAATGCATAAAAAATTAAACATATCAATTTTAAAAAAAATATAATATTATATATAAAAAATGTTTTTAGTCTCTTTTCAATGATTTCTACATTGTATATAGTTCATTTAGAAAAAATTATTTCATTTTTTATTTTAAAAATGTGTTTACATTGATTATGTTTCATTTACAGTAACATGAAATCCACTTTCAATAAAAAGTTTTTACTTTAACTATTAGTCATGTATTAAAGGTTATAATGTCATTACATTTATGATGTGTTTAAATTTACTATTTTTCTGATCGAGAAAAGTATATAAATCATCTTTTACATTTATTTTACATTAAATTTATTTGTGGAAAAATTCATATTGATTTAGTGAATATTACTACAATTTATTGTAAAATTTTAAACATATTCTTGTTAAGAAATAAAGAATAATAAAACATTTATTTTAAATCTATGTAAATAAATGAAATTAGTTTTATAAAAAAAATATAGAATGTAACATCATAATGGAATTATTAAAATTGAAAGGGAAGATGAAACAGTTTTACATTAAGGTAGTCCACAACTATGTATAATTGTAAGCTGAATTACAACATAAAATTGTTAACACTATATTTTATTTAATAAAATGTAATTTAAAAGATAGTAAAAAGTTAAATCTAAATACGACACCGCATTACTGGAGAAATGTAATAAAATTACTATGTGAATATAATGTATATGAATACCAGGTATTTTCATTATTTGTCATTGAAGGTAGAGAATATCATTAAAAATAATAGTACATGTTTCATTACAAAAATTTTTGGGTCATGAAACATTTTTTTATAATAATAAATAATAAAAATTCCTTTGAAAATATTATCCAATACCACATAAAGTTACCTATTTTATTACTTTTATGAATTCATTTCCATGAGTATGTAAGACTATGTTATAGCATGCATGGCCATTTAAACTATGAAAAATATTAATCACAATAAACATGTCATAATAATAAGTATCGATTTTAACCCTGGTGAGAGGAATTATCATGTAGTGGAGTTCTACCATTGATTGAGGCATATAATATAATCTCCCAATTACAGTAACATTCTTCTACAGGAATCATTTATGCTCACATTTGTTATGGATAAATTTTAATCAGTATTATGTGTCTATCAAGGTCTTTTCATCAACTTAAATTTATTTACCATCAAATAATGATAATACATTTAATGAGAAATTGTTGTTACCCTCACAATATACTGTATTTCTTCTTCATCATTGTATAAAATTCAATTTTAACCTAGTAAGTGGAAATGTATTGATTTAACATTAGAAAATCTATAATGGATTTCATAACTATAAATTTAATAAATTTCCTCATGTTGTGATATATATCGGTAGTCAAAATACATTTTAATTTTATCCAAATGTTTTTATAGAAGTCGAATACTATAAGGTTCATAAAGCACATTAGTCACAAGATAATTTCATTTCATTATATATTTGAATTAAAAAATTGTTATAATATGACTGGTTGAAAATATCAATGATTATAAGTGTTTCAGACATTATCACCAAACATTGGGGTAATGGAATAAAAAATCAATTATCTAGTGGGACATCATTTTTCAAAACTAAATTACCAGTATCACGACTTCTATAAAAAGAAAATCCATTATCATATATATTTGTGTTAGTGAAAATATTTTGGTAGAAACATTTGGAATAATTAACTAATCAATAAAGGAGATTGATGATTTCTATGTCATCAAGGATCACACCCTATATAGTTTTTAGTTTCACTATATAGCCTTAGTTGACTAGATTTTCATGGATTTCAATAGAGAAATATTTTTCTTATATCACATAGAGGGTAAATTTGGTTCTGAGAATAAAAGAATATGAGAATATCTACATACAGGAAACCTCAATTTTATAATTTTTCAATATGACTAACTATATCACAATGTTACAATAGATAATAATTAAAATCTAGTATACATTAAAAATGGCCTCACAATAATTTAAAAAAAGGATAGAAAGGAATACCATCATGATAATTTTAAAAAATATTTTCTCCTATTAATTATTTCATTATATATTTGAAATTCATGTTGACCACTCTGGATAATACATCTGGACAATTTGATGAATAAATTCGGGCTTATTTTACGAACATAAAACTTTCATACCTTTTTGGATTACAGGTGAATGTTAAGAAACAGATATGGATACCTTTCCCATTTACAAATCATTATTTTATTGTTGAAATTTGGAATCATATATCGTGTACCCCCAGTGAAGAATGAATGACAAAAAAATTATTTTTACATGAAAAACCTTCATGATCCCCAATAAGGTAAGTATCATGCAAGCCATTGTAAAGATCAACCCTCAGTTTTATTTAGCTGAATCATTTAAAAGATAATCATTGAGATTCGACAATTATATATGCATCCACAACCAAAAATTTCTATAGAATTCTTGAATGAATAATAATTGAACATTATATAGAATGAAACTCAACGAAATATTATTCTCTAATTATATATTTATGTGGCTTTATATCTTCAATAAATTTTGTTTAACAATGGTACATGTTATCAATGCCTCCATCGTGACTGGTTGCATAAACTATAGGACATTGTAAAGTAAAAAACAAAGGATGAATTTCAGTTATATATTGATGTTTACCACCCTTTTTTATAGCATAATATAACTTTTCCTACTGAGAATTTAACCATCTCCAATAATAAGTATAGATATTTATGAGGTAGAAATAATGTTGTATATAGATGAACCATTGTGTCTCTTTCTGATGAGTCACAACTTCATGTTCGAACCATCATGTGATCTCATATAATCCCCAACTATTCTGAAATGTTGTGTAAGTGGATTATGTTCCTGAAACATCAAATTAGTGTTCCCTATAATTAGTCTATTGATGGATGAATTTAGATTGTTTTGATTAGAACTGCACATCAAAAAAATAATTTAATTTATCAATACATTTTATATATGTAAGGAGTAATTATTTGATTTTTTTTACTTAACTAATTGTGTGGATTCTATTACAGACTACATTTTTAGTTTGATAAACATAAATTTGGGAAGACTTTTATGAATTCACATTATAAGGGAGAAATACACCAATACATTGGAAGTTTTGTCAATTCAATCTAAATTTAGGAGGATCGCCATCATTATTTATGGACCTAAAAACACTTCCACTCATAGAGGTGAAGGAGAAAAGTGTGTTATAAGACAATATGTGTTAGTAGAGTTTTTTCGATTCATCATAAGTGTTAATGTAAATTATATATTTTTTATGTATTGTGGGGGGACATTTAATAAATCAATGAAAATCAATCCCAATGAGCAACATAATGATAAATATGTTGTGTTATTACCACCATATGTTTTAAATATTCATCAAATCATATATGGGAAAAAAAATATGTTTAGATGTGGAAAATATCACTATTCTATAAGTACACAATAATAAATGATGAAAAAATAATAACATATTACGGTAATGGGAAAAATATTTATTGAATAACCATGTGGGTTAGACATAAAATTTGATGATTAATATATATAGATTATAAACATTGAAATCAATGGATATCAATATTTTTTTATTATATTTTTCATCAACTATATTTTCAATACATGGTCTGTGTAATATTTTTAATTTCATTTATTCCAAAATTATTTGTGGAATTATTAGATATATATATATAGGGTTTCAGTTTTGTTTTAATGTAATATTTATTAAATTAAAAAACAGAATAAAAATGTTCTATATTTCTATATGAAGCATACATTGTGTTGTTAATTCATGTAATATAATACCATTAGTGTATAAATATAATTATTGTCCTTAATGTTGTAACGCCCCGACCCCAGTTACCCAGAGTCAGTGCATTATTATATAACATTGGCATGATCAAAAGAAAGATCAAATCTCGAAAGACTGATTGGTTTAGTAGCCTTGGAATCACTAGATATATTCATAATGTTTTACATTACATCATAAGATGAAAAACTACTACAACAACATATTTTCTCCATAGTCCACACAATTATCCCCTCATAATATCCCTACAGGTCATTCATAAGTTACTTCTTCACATCCTGGAAAAAATAAAACATAGAAAAGGGGTGAGCTCAAATGCCCACTAAGGATAACAATATAGAGGAAACTTTCATAAATAAGAATAAACATTTAAAGAAATGTATAACTAAATTAAAACCCTATTAAACTAGAACTTCAACATAGTATGGAAAAAATATAATGAAATAATTCCATTCACTTATTCACATGGATATTCTACTAATCGAATAATCACATGCAATATCAATAACCAATTTCATAATGATGGAATGCATAATGCCAGACTATCATAACCTCATAGCCAACGCCCCATTCCAAGACTACAAATAAGATTTTTCCAAGGCCTTGTGCCAAGACACTAGTTTGTCTCATTAGACCTACCGATGCATTGAGGAGCAATATTGGGCTCCACCCGTCACATATTAAGTCCAATGCATTCCCATTTGAAAAGGTTTAAACATAACATAAACATTTGTATTAAAACTAGCATACGAAATGTAAATAATTCATCCATAAACTATGAATTGTATAAAAATAACACATCCAGAGTCAAACATATCACAAAACCATAAATACAATATGGAAGTTTTGTATCATAATAAATCAACTTCAAATAAGCTTAAAATCCATCAAAGGATGTCGACATAGATGAAATAAAAAAACTTTTTAGAGAAATAGGTCTTTCTATTTTGAAATAATTTAAGAGTCATATATTTATAAAATAAAACATTTTCTTTGAAAATATTCTTATAAACTTGTAAGGGAAGCTTCTACGATTTTATAACGGTAGAAAATAGCCGTACCGACCGTATAAGTTAAAAAACATTCTTACCTTAATTCTGTCGAAAACGTTAAAAAGAACCTTGTTTGGAAAATGAAGGAAATATTCCTTTATAAAACTCTTATAAAAAGTCAAAAAAGGGTATAAATGACTTTAACCCATATTCCTCTAAAATAGTAAAAACGTTTTGAAATACATTTTTATGAACCATGGATGTGAATGATAGAGAGATCCCAGAAGATTATTACGTATAAACAACATTGGATATTGAATAGATTGTGAAATAACCCATACCTTGTACATTTCCTTGGTTGGGGGTAGGTTAACCTCCTGTATAATTCTGAAATATTTGTTATTAAATTACACAAGAATCATATACAACAATATGATATCATATATGATCTTTTAAGATTGATTTGTTAGTATTATCGTTGTTTCGAGAGTTAACTTACTCGTTTTCTTTTATATATATTTTTACATAATCCATGGTTTTCATGGATAGGTTGTATCTTATTCATATCCAGAATGATATTAATTCATTAAACATTATTTTTAAATCATCAAATTATAATTATACATGAATGGATACGATGGAGAATGAATCTCATCGCGTTCGTGGAGACGGTAGTCCGTACGTACGAACGAGCGACAATATCATTCTTTTGATATTAAAATAATATATAATTGGATGGTATATAATATATAAAAAATCATTATCATGTTAACTTTATTATTTACATTAATTAAACATCATTATTATATCCATCCAAATAATAATTTATTGAATAACAATTACACCACGACATGGAGACGGTAAGCCGTACGTACGCACGTATGGTGACATGTTATTCAAAGGATGGATAGAATACTGAATATAATTGTACCATATTTATAATAACATCACAGTATATATAAGATACTGGATTTATTATTTTATAATGGCAATAACAAAGATAGAACAAGTGGAAGAATAAAGGAACTTGAAAAATGGTGGTGAAATCATTACCTCTTATTCGGGTACTTCTTTTTGATTTGATAAAAAGGGCTCTTATGATGGCTTTCTAACTAAAGTAAGGCCTCTAGGATGATGTAAGGTGCGTTGAGAGTGTATTTGGGAAGAGGTTGGCCAATCCAAAAGGGTTTGAAGGTGTGAGTTAATGAGAAGGGAGAGTGCCCTTTTATAAGAGGGGTGAGGGGCACCTTTGGAAAAGCTAGAAATATTATTTTATAATAAATTCATATTCAGTTTCTAATGGCTCCAAAGTAGATTATTTAAATTTTAAGGCGGGGATAGGTCAAAAAACACTCAAACAACAGAATTTATAAAGGTTTGGGTCATTATACTAACCTTATCTTTAAGTATTAACTCTTAGTTAATTAGTTTCACTTTTACAATGTTTCTTTGTATTTTTATATTATATGTTTAATAAACGTACAATATACATAAAAACGACCCAAAAGTGGTCCATAAATGATACAACTATCATTATATAAGTATCGTGGCCGAACCATAGAATTTTAGGAATTTAATATCAATTAATAATATAATATTTTTTTTAAAAACACTTTTATGTCAATTTTGACACTATTCAATAATTGATTTTTTTGTGAAAATTATAACAGAATTATTAGTTCACAAAAAGTCGATAAACACAATCCTAATATGTCATATTATCCTATAAAATTAGTTTAATTCATTAATAGACTAAAATTATATTTATTTGGGTATTTATAATATCAATTATTTTAATTTTTCACTATTATTTTAATTAATGCATCATCATTGTGTCATAAATTAATTAACTTATTTCATCTCTAAAAATTATAAATAAACTATAATTATGTAGGAAATTGTTTTATCTTTCTAATTAATATTTATAGTCGAAAATCCAACTTATATAACCCTATGTAAAAATTGTTTTTCTAAAAGATATATGCTTATGTCATTTTTATATTCATTTTAACTTAATTAAAATAAAGTCTCTGTCACTTACAAGTGGCACAATGAGGTCCCAAAATCGACCCAATGAAGCCCATGATCGAACCTGTATCAACCAATATTGTTAAGACACAATTTAGGGTAATTTTTTATTATTTTAATATTATTTTTTAACCCATATTTACCGGATTTACCTTTTGACCATGGTAAATAAAATATTTACCGAAGTAATTATTCAAAATGTCTAAAAATAAAAGTTAACTATTTACACAATTTGAACATTCTGATTCCAAATATGGAATCCATTTTTCCAAATTCAAAACACAGAAGTGGCATAAATTAATTTAAAAATAATTCCCGCTGTCAAAACAAAAAGCGTGTTTTTAAGATATAATAACTATCAAATGATTGATACTTGTTTATGTTCGGTTTAATTGTGAAATTCTGTCCAATGACCAACATTGTATTAAATGGTAAACATATATTCTAAATATACTATAAAAACACTCAAATTCATAATTTATCACTATTAATTATTTTTATTAAAAAAGTTGTTTTTAATTAAAATTTAGTAATTTTCACTATTCATAAAAATATTAAAGTTATCCGAAAAGTAACAAAATTTCACCTTAGGCCAAATATGATACTCCAAATCCAGAAATGAAGTCCATTTTGAGAGATAAAATTTATAAAATTTCAAAAAGTAGGTATTACTATTCATAACGGCTAGTTTGATCGATTGTGGTGTGTGTTAGAACTCGATGTTGCGTACAACACACACTACTGCATTATTCAAAGAGAAGCGTACCGTAGAAGATTGGGGTTATACATTATCCCCTCATTCAAATAATTTCGTCCTCAAAATTTCTAGAATACTACCGCATGAAAAGACTCGTGTGGTTCTTCATCATAAGTTCCTCGGGTTCCCACGTTGCCTCTTCCATCTTATGGTTTCTCCACAAAACTTTTACAAGACGCGACGTCCTGTTTCTCAGTACTTGTTCTCTCGTATCAAGAATCCTGACAGGCTCTTCGCAATAAGACATATTGGGTTCCAGTTTTAATTACTCATAGGTGAGTACATGCGTTCAGTCAGGCATGTATTTCCTCAATAGAGATATGTGGAACACATCGTGATCTTTGGAGATACTTGGTGGCATTGCCAATCGGTAAGCTACAGCCCCAATTCGTTCTAGAATTTCGAAAGGTCCGATGTACCTGGGACTCAATTTACCTTTCTTACCAAAACGTATGACTCCATTCCATGGAGATACCTTCAGGAAAACATGATCACCGATATGAAATTCCAAATCCTTCCTTCGATTATCGGTATAGCTCTTCTGCATACTTTGAGATACTTTGATGTGATTTTGTATTACCTTCACCTTTTCCATTTTTTCCTCCACCAGTTCTGGGCCTACATGTTTTCTTTCACCAACGTCATCCCAACAGGTTGGTGTGCGACATATCTTTCCGTATAATGCTTCATATGGTACCATCTGAATACTTGAATTGATGCTATTGTTATAGGAAAATTCTACCAAAGGTATATATTGATCCCACATACACTGAAAGTCAAGTGAGAAAGATCTCAACATGTCTTAGAAGCTTTTAATAGTCCGTTCTGATTGTCCGTCTGTCCGAGGGTGGTTGGTAGTGCTCAAATTAAGTTCAGTATCCAGGGATTTCTGAAGACTCTTCCAAAATCTTGATGTAAAACGGGGATCATGATCTGAAACAATCGATAGGGGTAATCCATGAAGTCTCAAAACATCATTAATATATATTCTTGCTAGACGTTCCAGTGGTAGACCTTCTCTTATAGAAATAAAATGTGCTGATAGGTATGACGATCAACAATAACCCATATTACATAATTCCTTCTAGGAGTCTTTGGTAGCCCCATGACAAAGTCCATCATAATATTGTCCCATTTTCACTCCGGTATGGGAAGAGGTTGCATGACTCCTCCAGGCTGTTGCCTTCCAGCATTCACTTGTTGACAAAACATAAATCTTGACACAAAATTAGTAATCTCATTCTTCATGTTGTCCAACCAAAAATGTTCCTTCAAATCTCTATACATTTTGGTGCTCCTAGGGTGTATAGAGAAATTGGAACTATAAGCATCTTCCAAAAATTATCTTTTTAGATCAGGTATATCGGGAACACAAAGCCTCTTCCCAAATTTCAAAATTCCATCTTCATACACAAAGTCTCTCAATGTCCCATCATTCACAGCTTTAATCTTCTTTTGAAATTCTTCATCATCGGTCTGGGAACACTTAAACCTTTCTAGTAAAGATGGGTTGGAAACCATTTGAAAAAACATTAATGTTTCTCCTTCCCTGGTTATTCCCATGTCCATCTTCACTAGATCCATGAAAATTGGGTCCCTTTCAATTCTCATATTGTTCAAAACTCCATGGTCTTTTCTGCTCAATGCATCTGCCACCTTGTTTGCTTTCCCCGGGTGGTAGTGTATCGTACAATCATAATCCTTGAGTAATTCAAGCCATCTCCTTTGCCTCATGTTGAGTTCTTTTTGCAAGAAAATATACTTCAAAATATTGTGATCAGTATAAATCTTACAATTTTCACCATAGAGGTAGTGCCTCCATATCTTTAAATCAAAGATCACAGCAGCTAACTCAAGATCATTAGTAGGATAGATTTTCTCATGAATTTTCAACTATCGTGATGCTTAGGCAATAACCCTATCATTCTGCATAAGGAAACAACAAAGTCCTTTCATCGATGCATCACTATAAATAACGAACCCATTATTCCCCGATGGTAGAGTCAATATAGGATCATTGACTAATATTCTCTTCAGTTCTTCGAAACATTCATCAAAATATTTTGTACAAACAAATGATTCCCCTTTACGTGTGAGCTTCGTTAATGGGTTAGCCAATCGGGAAAAATTCAGGATGAAACGTCGATAATAACCTGCAAAACTAATAAAACTAAGTGCCTCAGTTATACTCATAGGTGCTGGCCATTCTTGGATTGCCTTGGTCATAGAAGGATCAACAGAGATTCCATCATTAGACACAATATGGCCCGGAAAAGAAATATCATGAAGCTAGAATTCACACTTGCTAAAATTCCCATATAATTCATGTCTTCTCGGAGTCTTCAGGATAATGCGCAAGTGATTTTCATGATCTTCATAGCTTTTTGAGTATACCAAGACATCATCAATAAATAACACCACTAATTCATCGAGATATTCCATGAAAACTCTATTCATCAGATCCATGAATACAGAGGGTGCATTATTCAATCCAAAAGGCATTACAGTAAACTCGTAATGCCCATACCGGGTTCGAAATGTTGTCTTCAGAATATCTTCCTTATTTACACACAACTAATGGTATCCAGATCGAAGGTCAATCTTTGAAAAGTATTGAGCTCCATGCAGTTGGTCAAATAAATCATGAATGCGCGGTAGGGGATACTTGTTCTTTATTGTTATCGCATTGATCTCCCGATAGTCGATACATAACCTCATCTTTATTTTTAACAAAAAGAACAGGGCTCCCCATGGAGAAACACTAGGGAGAATAAATCCATTATTACTAAATTCCTCTAGTTGTTTCTATAGTTAAACTAATTATACAGTGGCCATTATTTAAGTGGTCTTCGATATAGGCCTTGATCCAGGAATTAAATCAATGGAAAACTCAACTTCTCATTCTGGAGGATGTCTAGGTAAAACTTCTGAAAATACATCTATATATTATTTCACAACAGGTAAATCCTCTATTTGAACATTCCTTTCCTCACCCACAGTCATTTCATTCCCTTCCTCCACAATAATTGAATTTAGTTGGGCTACTGGGGGTGGATCTAGATGAGAATTAGGTGGTGACGATTCTTCTCTAAAGATAAGGTGTTCCTTATCATCATCATCAAAAATCATAACCTCCTTCTTCATACAATAAATCTTTACATCATGGTCCAAATTCCAGTCCATACCAAGGATTATGTCAAACTCAATCATAGGTATGACGATGAGATCTGTAGATAAAGAAAATTTATGTGCTCTAATGGGGACTGATTCACAAAACATTATTGCAATGATACTTCCCTTAGGAGTTTTAACTGACAACTCAATTTTTTAAATCAAATTGAAAATATCTACTTTTCTTACCAAACTGGGAATATATGAGACAATGCGATGATCGAGAATCAAATAATTCATTTGCTAAACGTGAGGAAACCATTAAATTACCTGCCACCACATCTTTTGGAGCTTCTACCTCAGTAGTAGTGATAGCAAAAGCTTGTCCGTGATCCCTTGGCCTTTTCTGAGGTAAGTTCCCCTGATGATTAGGACATTCATTTGCATAATGTCCCATCTCCATGAAATTGTAGCACTGAACATTGGTATCTTCCTTCTTCCCATTGCAATCACGATCTTGGTGGCCTTTTTCACCACATTTGTAACAGACGCCCATTCCCTTCAACCATGTACCTGTGTGTTTCTTCCCACATTTACCATAGGATGGATATTAAACCATTCCCTTATTCCCATTATTTCCATTCCCAGATTGATCAGAAGATCTTTTCTTCTCTTGCTTTTCTTTAAAGTCATAAGACTTAGAGAATCCCTTTTCTCTCTTGATAGCACATGAGACAATGTCTTTGTACGACGAGACGAATTGTGAGACTAATGCTCGATGGAGAAATGGTTTTAACTCGTCAAAGAAACGATCAATCTTACTTCTTGGGTTACGTATATAATATCCAGAATACCTTTCAATCATTGTAAAGTTAGCCTCATACTTATCAACATTCTCATCCTCATTTTGTCTCAGACTCAGAAATTGCCTTTCCATATCTGCATGATGGTCACGAGGAAAGTATTTTTATAAAAAAAGATCTTTGAACTCCCTACAATCCATATTTGATACTTTATCATCTTCCTTCTTGTTTTGAATCAATGACCACCATTGATCAGCATCTCCAGTGAGGCGGTAAACTGCCATGATAACTTTTTCCCTTTCACTACTCCCCAAAGCCTGAAATATTTTCTCTAGGGAATTTATCCATTCCTCAGCTACTAAGGGATTTGTACTCCCATTGAACATTGGTGGTTGTTGCCTCATGAATGGATCTAAAATCGATCCTCCACGCTGCGGATCAGAGTGCTCCATACGGGTATGGTTATTATTCATAACCTGAGTGAGTTGTCCCAGTATGGTGATTAGCTAATCGGCACCAGTTGAATCACCAGCTCCACTATAATTA
This sequence comes from Viscum album, assembly GCA_963277665.1. NCBI lineage: Eukaryota > Viridiplantae > Streptophyta > Magnoliopsida > Santalales > Viscaceae > Viscum > Viscum album. The sequence goes on along the minus strand of OY728165.1, from coordinate 461,899,705 downwards.
TCTTGAGCAGGAGGTAAATCTATACATGGAGTGTGTGTGTTGATACTCTTTCCATTTCTTCCACTAGGCTCCATTTCTAAACAATGGCATAAACTAGATCTGTTTATGAATCAAAATAAATAATCCCATACTTACAAAACACTTAACATAAATTGAACTATTTAAGGATATAATCCATAATCATAAAAAATGTTTTCTTTGAGGTATTATATACTCATAAACCATTCAAAATGATTTATAAAGAAAATGAGAGTTATCCTAAGCATATCCCCTGAGAGTGTCGTAACCAAGAGTGTAGCAAGGCCCGTTATCGTGCACCAGTTCCCATTAGAGTCTAGCTCAAAGCGGTGTTTTCGGGTTTTAACCTTAGGCACATCTGTTCCAGATCCGCCTCTACCTGCTCGTATCTAGAAAGGGATGTATTTCTCGGAAAACTCACAAAATCTCTACAATACCAAAATTCTAGGAAGTTCTTCTATACTAATTCTCAAAGTTCATCTTAGGTCTACGTGCTCTAATCAGAATTTATCTAAATCTAGCTTCAATGGTTTGTACTAAAATTCCTCTGATACCAACTGTAACGCCCCGACCCCAGTTACCCAGAGTCGGTGCATTATTACATATAATTGGCATGATCACAAGAAAGATCAATTCTCGAAATACCAATTGGTTTAGTAGCCTTGGAAACACTAGATATATTCATAATGTTTTACATTACATCATAAGGTGAAAAACTACTAAAAACATATTGTCTCCATAGTCCACACTATTATCCCCTAATAATATCCCTGCAGGTCATTCATAATTTACTTCTTTACATCCTAGGAAAAATAAAACATAGAAAAGGGGTGAGCTCAAATGCCCTGTAAGGATAACAATATAGCAGAAACTTTCATAAATAAGAATAAACATTTAAGGCAATGTATGACTAAAACAAAAGCCTTTTAAACTTGAACTTCAACATAGTATAGAAAAAATAAAATAAAATAATTCCATTCACTTATTCACATGGATATTCTACTAATCAAACAATCACATGCAATATAAATAACCACTTTCATAATGATGTAATTCATAATGCCAGACTATCATAACAACATAGCCAAGGCCTCGTGCCAAGACTACAAATAAGATTTTTCCAAGCACTTGTGCCAAGACACTAGTTTGTCACATGATACCTACCAATGCATCGTGGAGCTGTAGCGGGCTCCACCTGTCACATATTTAGTACACTTCATTCCCATATGAAAATTTTTAACATAACATAAACATTCGTATTAAAACTAGCATATGAAATGTAAATACTTCACACATAAACTATGAATGGTATAAAAAAAACACATCCACACTCAAACATATCACAAAACCTTAAATACAAAATAGAAGTTTTGTATCATAATAAATCATCTTCAAATAAGTGTAAAATCCATCAAAGGATGTTGACATAGATGAAATCAAAACTTTTTTCAGAGAAATATATCTTTCTATTTTGAAATCATTTAAGAGTCATATATTTATAAAATAAAACATTTTCTTTGAAACTATTCTTATAATCTTGTAAGGGATGCTTCGACGATTTTATAACGGAAGAAAAAAGCCGTACCCGCCGTATATGTTAAAAAACATTCTTACCTTAATTCTGTTGAAAAGGTTAAAAAGCACCTTGTTTGGAAAACGACGGAAAGATTACTTTATAAAACTCTTATAAAAAGTCAAACAAGGGTATAAATGATTTTAACCCATATTCATTTAAAATAGTAAGAATATTTTGAAATACATTTTCAAGAAACATGGATGTGGATGATAAAGAGATCCCAATAGATTATTACATATAAACAACCTCGGATAAAGAAGAGATTGTGAAATAACCCTTACCTTTTACTTTTACATGGTTGGGGTATGTTAACCTACTATATAATGGTGAAATAATTGTTATTAAATTATACAAGAATCATATACATTAATATGATATCATATATGATCTTTTACCATTGCTTTGTTAATATTATCGTTGTTTCGGGTGTTAACTTACTCGTTTTCTTTTATATGTTTTGTTATGTTAGCCATGGTTGTCATGGATAGGTTGTATCATATTAATATCTAGAATGATATAAAGTCCTTAAAATTTATTTTTAAATCATAAAATGATAATTATATTTGAATGGATACGATGGAGAGTGAATCTCATCGCGTTCGTGGAGACCGTAGTCCGTACGTACGCACGAGTGACAATATCATTATTTTGATAATAAAATAATATATAATTGGATGGTATATCATATATACATAATCATTATCATGTTACCTTTATTATTTACATGAATTACACATCATTATTATACCCATCCAAATAATAATTTATTGAGTCACAATTACACCACGACGTGGAGACGGTAAGCCGTACGTACACATGTATGGTGACATGTTATTCAAAGGATGGATAGAATACTGAATATGATTGTACTATATTTATTATAACATCACAGTAGATATAAGATACTGGAGTTATTATTTTATAATTTTAATAACATATAAATAAGAAGTGGAAGAAGAAATGAACTTGAAAAAGGGTGGTCAAATCATTCCCTCTTCTTCGGGTTCTTCCTTTTCATTTGATGAAAAGGGCTCTTAGGTTGGCTTTTTGACTAAAGTAAGGCCTATAGGATGAATTTAGGGGAGTTGAGAGAGTATTTTGGCAGAGTTTGGATAAACCAAAAGGATTTTAAGGTGTTATTTAATGAGAAGGGAGAGTGCCCTTTTATAAGAGGGGTGAGGGGCACCTTTGGAAAAGCTAGAAATATTTTTTCATAATAAATTCATATTCAGTTTATAATGGCACCAAAGTGTATTATTTAAATTTTAAGGTGGGGATAGTTTGAAAACCACTCAACCAATATAATTTAGATAGGTTTGGGTCATTATACTAACCTTATCTTTATGTATTTACTATTAGTTAATTAGTTTCACTTTTACAGTGTCTCTTTGTATTTTTATATTATATGGTTAATAAAGTTACTATATACATCCAAACGACCCCCAAGTGGTCAAATAATGATACACCTATCATGATATAAGTCTCCTGTCCGAACCGTAGATTTTTAAGAATTTAATATCAATTAATAATATACTATTTTTTAAAAAAACTCTTTTATATCAATTTTGACAATATTCAATAATTTATTTTTGTGAAAATCATAACAGAATGATTAGTTAAAACAAAGTTTATTAAATCAATCCTATTATATTATATTATCCTATAAAATTAGTTTAATTAATTAAAAGCCTCAAATTATATTTATTTGTTTATTTATAATATCAATTATTTTAATTATTTAATATTATGGTAATTACTGCATCGTCATTGTGTCATAAATAAATTAAATTATGTAATGTCTAAAAATTATAAATAAAATATCATTATGTAGGAAATCTTTTTATCATTATAATTAATATTTATATTCTAAAATAAAACATATATAACCCTATGGAAAAATTGTTTTTCTAAAAGATATAAGCTTGTGTCCTCTTTGTATTCATTTTAACTTAATTAAAATAAAGTGTCCCTTTCACTTACAAGTGGCACCATGGGGACCCAAAATCAACCCAAAGATGACCATTGTCGAACATGTATCAAACTATAATGTTCGGACACGTTTTAGGGGAATTTTTTATAATTATAATATTATTTTTTTACCCTTATTTACAAGATTTACCCTTTAACCATGGTAAATAAAATATTTACCAATGTAATTATTCAAAATGGCTAAAAATAAAAGTTTACTATTTAAAAAATTTGAACATCCTGATTCCAGATATATAATCCATTTTTCCAAATTCAAAACACACAAGTAGTAGAAATTAATTTAAAATTAATTCCCGCTGTCAAAACAAAAAGCGTGTTTTTAAGATATAATAACTATCAAAAGATTGATATTTGTTTATGTTCGGTTTAATTGTGAAATTATGTCCAATGACCAAAATTGTATTAAATGGTAAAAATATATTCTAAATATACTTTAAAAACACTCAAATTCATAATTTATCACTATTATTTATTTTTATTAAAAAAGTTGTTTTTAATTAAAATTTAGTAATTTTCACTATTCATCAAAATATTAAAGTTATCCGAAGAGTACCAAAATTTCACCATAGGATAAATTCGATACTTCGTATCCAAAAATTAAGTCCATTTTGAGAGATATAATTTATAAAATTTCAAAAAGTAGGTATTACTATTCATAACAGCTAGTTTGATCGGTTGTGGTGTGTGTTGGAACTCGATGTTGCGTACAACACACACTATTGCATTATTCAAAGAGAATCGTACCGTAGAAGATTGGGGTGTTACACAAGTTATAATTGTTATTATATTTAATATTTTGAAGGGTAATGATTTTTTGATTTGATATAAAATGTCTTCCTGATGTAATATTCTTAGTATAATGAGCCACATTTGAAATTGAACTAGGATAAGGTAAGATAATATTATTTTTTCAACATAGTTAAGTTAGTGGAAACCAATTAAGGATAGAAATAAGTATGGTAATAAAGAAATAAGAGATTCTAATTGTTTGGAAATACTGAAGGAAGAAATTTCAGTAATTTAATATGATTAGATGTTGTGTAAGTATTGAGATTCATTGACCAAATACCATATGTTGTGGTTGTTACTTCTTTTATAGGAAGGGTATTAATGGGTAAAAATGTTATTAATAATTTTAAATACTTTAATTTGTTGTTTTTTAGGAAATTTTATTTCAGATTATTAGTTTTGGATAATTAAAAACTTTTTAGAATCAATATTTTTACCATTGGATTTTAGATTTTATGATATTGAATGATCTTTTATTTTAATCATAGTACATATTGTGTGAGATGTCTTCTCATGATAAAATTATAGATTTGAATATTATCTAAAATTTTAAAAAAATATTAAAAAATGGTTTAATTATAAGTTGTTAAAAAGATATATCAGACAATATGAATTGATCTTATCATTATAAAAAATCATTTAAATATATAGTTTACATTGGAGTTCTACTTACTCTTCATAATTCTATGTTATTATACGATGTTATCTATATTTTTGAAAAATATTAATTGAAAATAATTTTTTTAGAGGACGGAATAACATAGAATAATATTAGTGTTTATTTTCTAGGAACCTGTGTGGTTTATAGATTTCCAACACAACATGGTTAGTCTTTGCTATAACTTGTATTTCTGTGAACTTTACTGGATATTGATTGTAATCATTGAAATATTTTTGTTGATTTCATAATGAGTAAAAATAATCTTATATAATGTTAAGGAAGTTAAATAAATAAAATCAATTTTCAGTTCAAAATTAATGTGTAACATACATGAAGATAAAATATATTGTTAATAATTATTTCATAACATCCCATGTATGTTAAAGATAAAAATGGGACACATATGTCGATCCTTTTAAAAAAGAAACACACATAAAACTAGCTATATGGAATGGAATGTCGTATTATATTGGTGATTCAATTTTTTTAAATGAAAAATCCAATTATAAAATAAATAAGAGATAAATAAAAATAAATGAAAGTGATTTTAAAAAATATAGAAACAACATATAAATGAGATGAATAAATAAGAGATTATGATATTTAATTTAGATATGATAAAAATAAAGTGAGCTAGAGTTAATGAGAAACATGATTGTTAGATACATGTCATATTATGAGGGTGAGAGGTGAGGTATATGAATATGTTGGGAGTGAGGGTTGAAATGGGGAAAATAGGTTTTATGAGGAATATGGATATGAGGGGAGTGAGGAAGCAAATTTGGGGTATAGGTATCGAGAAGAAGAAATATTTGATTTAGGTTGGGTGAGAGATTGAGGTAAAGTAGAACTAGTAGGAGTGAAAGATTGATGGGGATGCGAATCTATGGAGATAGGTGGAGGGGGGCTAACAAGATTTAGGGGAGGTATGGTAGGTGGAGGTGGAGGTGGAGGTAGGAGGCCCCGAATTCCGGACCAGAGTAGAGGGAATGTCAGGAGGTAAAGTTTTGGTGGGAGGGAGAGTTATGTGGAGAAGATGTTGGTATCGGGGTAAATTTTTTTGATGTAAATAATTTTCTATGGTATTAACATGTGTGAAGGTAAAATCCACAAATAATAAGATATAGATCTTATTAATATCTTGTTTTACACACAACCTTGATAAAAAATGATCCATGATATAGTATAGCTTCATAACATATTTGTTAAATTTAGAGTGAGAATAAACTTAATTTTTTTTAAAAAATAGGAATATATTTTTTATATGTTATATTTGTTGATTCAGATTAAATAATCCCACTATTTTTATTAATGTCATTTTATGATTCAGAAATAAGTTTTCTTCAAAAAATGATTTTTCTAAATTTTTTGTATGGATATTATCTTTAATTTATAAAAATTTTAGAAATTATCATTCATAAGAAGGATATATTTTTAATATAATCATTTCAAAACTAAGAGAATGGGGAATTTTTTTCTTTTTGAAAATTAATATTTTTTAAATATTAAAAAATACTTATTTTATTGAAATATATTTTTTTCAATTCATATTCTTAAAAAGTACTATTTTGTTTTAATTTAATTTAAAAATATAATTATTTTCATTTTATTGAAAGTAATCAAATTAAAATTATTATAATCAACATTATGATTAATTTTGGTATAAAAATATTTTTGTACTTGAAAATTCAATTTTCTAAAAAACCAATTTTGATTGCGTTTTATTGGTTTCTATTTAAATTAATTTATATCACATATAAAATTTAAATTTTTTAAAAAATACCTCCATATTAATAATCATTATGTATAATTTTTTAGGTTAAGAAAAAGTAATTTTTAGACACTATTAATAGTATATTTGGTAAAAATTCTATTATCATGATAAAATACTACAAGAAAACTAGGTTTCCGTAGCGCCACACTTTAAAAGATGTAAAATAAGCGCTCATAAAGAGGACCCATTTATCAGTTCTTTTTTAGTAACACTGATAATGTGTGGGGTTTATTAGCTCTTTTTCCTAGCCTTGATAATGTGTATATTCCAAAAAAGTCACGAAAAATAATATATTGCTATACAAGTATATTTTTATTGATATAAATTTAATAGACATTTTTTAAGTATGTTTTAGATATGTATAAATCAACAATAACTTTAATATATAATAAATCTCATGAAAATGGAATTAAAATATTTTATAAATATTATTAATTAATAATTTTAAAATTATCATCAATTAATAATCATTTCATTATTATTTTAAGGTAGAAAAAATTAAAAAAAATTAATAAAATATCTGAAATAAGTTGAAAATGCAACTCAAATTTCAAACGGCCATAACATTTGATCTGGTTTTCCATTTGATCTCTAAAACATATCAAATCAAATCTTGCGATGAGTTCTATGTGCTAGTGATCTAAAATATCCCTCTATCACCTTTTTAAATACCCAAAAGGTCTTAAAAGCCATCCAAAACTGAGTTTTAAGTTGGGATACCCCGATTATTGAACATTCAAATAGGTATAACAACATATCTAGATATCCACTAGGTATGTACTTCAAATCATATCGAATATTATTCCAATTTCTCCATTTTCACTAGTTGTGTAGTTAAAATGTATTTCTGGATTAGAAGTTATAGTAGTTTTAACATTCTGTGGCATTTCAAATACACATATATATGTATTTATTTATGTGTGTGTGTGTGTTTATATATGCATGTGGGTTATGGTCTTTGGGTGTGTGTGTTATATATGTGTATGTATGTACTTATTTATTTATTTATAAACATACATAAAAAACATATTTTATAAATGTATTTAAAACTAATCTTATAAATATATATAAATATACAAATAAATATACGGATAAAAAATTATAACTATTTATATATATAAATAAATATAAATATACATTAATATAAGAATAAATATATGTATACTAATATATGAATAGATATATATGTATTAATATAACCAAATATATTTATATTAATATTAATCTATATTAATCTATCAATTCATATAAACTATATATATAATTATATATTAATATATGAATAAATAAATAAATAAATAAATAAAAAAATAAATATATAATAATATAAGAATAAATATATATGAATAAATATATCTAAATAAATTTGTATTAATAAGAATAATAAAAATATATGAGTATATATATGTATATATATATAAATAAATAGTTGTATCATTATATAGTGAAAATAACAAAATAGCTTAGTGGTAAAGGGGTAGGCACGTAAGGGGAGAGGTCTCGGGTTTGAGTTTGGTTTGATGTAAGGGTGATAGGGCATGTGTGGGATGCATGGGAATGTGCAGCACGAGGGGGAGTGGGATTGGGGACCTCCTACTGATGATAAAAGTGTCTGGGGGTGGGGGGTGAATGGGTGTCAAAATCCCCCAAGCATTCAATTTTTTAACATTATTTTTTTATTTGTTTACATTTTTCACTGCTAAAAAAGCGATGATAAAAGGGATATTTTATCAGCACTAAAAAAGTGCTGAAAAAGGTCCTTTATATCAGCGCCTTTTTAGTGCTGATAAAAGTTTCCTTTTATCATGGATTTTTTAGTACTAATAAAAGGGGCATCTATCATCTCATTTCTAAGAGATGATATAATGGACCACCATTTTTTCACATCGATTAACCGCACTTTTCTAGCATTTTTATTTCCTTCCTCTAGTAATGATAATGGCCATATTTATAGTAGTGAAAGGTAAAATGAGTCGAAAGGGTTAAAAATAAAATGATAAGGGTTATAATGATGTATAAAATTGTATAAATACTATTTTTAGAACATATTTAAAATATAAATCATCTCATATTGTAATATGATTCCTTTGGATTTATTTTAATTGAATAATATAATAATATATTATAATATATTGAAAAATTTGAAATGAGTCATATCCCTCCCTTATAAATGGAAACCATCTCTCATCTATTCTCCAAAGTAAAATATCTTCTTATGTAATCAAATTCTTAGAAAATTCCTTTCCCAAAATCACTTATCAGATCGTATAGGTACTTTTTTATTAGAAAACAATCTATTCAAGGAATAAGGTGTAAGTTAGAGGAGGTTTTTCAACAAATAGGTATAACTCTTAACTAAGGACATTCAATTTAATTGCTTATTACACCTTCCTTAAACCTATTATACTCTTCATAATATGATTAATAAAATATAACCAATATCACTAGATGTTTTTATTTCTATGGATAAAACATTACTCATCCCCTTCACCATCAAATTGGAAATGAAATCATTGTCTATGCATACTTACAAACTATCATCTCACAATAAAATGTATTTCCTTTTAATAAATATTGTTAACAGATGATTATTATGATGAATATAATATTTATATATGATATTAATAAAATAATAATTATTCTATAATAATATGATATTGTGTCTCTTCATACCTCTCTATTTCTTTAGAAAATGATATTGTTAATCGTGTGTATGTTTGGGCTACCACCTCGACGAAGCAATGTGATTTATTATTCATCATTTAATAATATAAATAATTATAAAATTGTATAAAATTAATAAATATGATACATAGATGATAATTATAATTTTAGATATGATGAAACCATGATCAAAGTTAATGTACATAAACCATCAATCCAAAATGTGCATGAATAACATAACCGTTTTCACACGAATGTTTATTTTTAATGAGTAAATTTATAATAAAAGGATAATTATAAATTATAAATGAATTATACATTTAAATTTATTTTTTAATATTCGTGTTTAATATATTTATAATAGATGTATATTTATTATAGTGGATATTTAAATGCTTAAAAATAATTACGAGACTTGAGGTAAGGGAATTATGTTATAGCATCATTTCCTTTTGGGATTGTTTATAATAAATTTAAATTATACAAATCATATACTATAAACACCATTTATTTTGTTCTCAGAGGTTAATTAATGAAATTTTCATGTAAGAGTACCAATTTCTTTACTTTTTCTAGTTAAAATGATCAATAAAATAATTTTATGAAAAAAGACATTATTTTCTCTTTAGTTGAGAAAACATTTATTTTATGTTCATAATCATATTAAAATGTTTTTAATAATTTATTTTCTTTTATATAATTATTTATTAAATTAATTTTTACACTTATTTAACTTTGTATAGAAATTTTCAAATGGAATCTACCTATCATTTTCTAAATGAAATAATTTTTACCAACGGTGAAAAAAATTCCTTGTTTTAACATATATAAGAAAAATTAATTTTCCCATCATCATGGATAAAATTTAAATTTAATCTCACATTAAGTGAATTTATAGTTCCTTCCAAATAAAATTTATTTCATAATATTCCTGATTTTTTATTATTTTAAATAAGTAATTTTAAAATGAATGAGGTGTTTTCCAAAAGAAATATTCTAGTGATATTTTAAAGGAATTTTCATAATTGAAAACATCATTTGATGTTAATTATAGTTCATTGGGTATATGATATAATGATACTATCCTTTTTCTATCTCAGTATGATTTTTTATTGTGATTATAAAATATTGATGAAACCAATTTTTCCTATGGGTTAAGAAAAAATGATATTATAAATATTTTCATAACCTTATGTCATATATGTTAATGTATTACAATTAAGTTATAGGATGGCCCATTAAAGACCCCTAATAAAATGGTTAAAGTGATATTGATATCTCATGAGATGATAATGATGTTTTTGGACATGATTTAAAATATCTTTTCTCACATTTTGATGTGAATGTATGAAAGATTTTAGTAAGATTATGTGTGGAAATTATTGTGAATGGATATGTTTATATTTTTATGTGTGAGTGTGATTAATTCTAGATATTATCACAATATTATTCCTGTACATGATTGAAAATAGTTATGATTACAAGATTATAATTTCTTATGCTAATGATTCAACATTCCTGTCCTATGAATCTTAAATGATGATTAATTCTTTGGTACCCTTATTCATCCGGATTGTTAATATAATTGTATTTGGGACTATATGATCTAATATTTTATAGTTTTGAATATTTTTCATTGATAACATGCACTTTATTATGTTATTATACCCTTATGATCATTTTATGCACTCATTTTTTATATCTCCCATGTTTACCTTTACTGAGCATATGAGCTCACCCTTTATTCTTTTTTTCCTTTCCCATGTTTCAATGGAATATTATTTGTATGATATTAATATAAGGATACTAATATAATGATAATTATGGTAGATGATGAATATATTTCATTAAATTAGTTATTTAAACTATTTGGAGATAGTCCACTTTTTTAAAAAGAAAAAAAGGAAAATCCATTTTGAATGGGATAATCGGGTACCCATATCAAGTCAAAGACTAAATAAAAGATGGACCAAATGCCTAGAAAAAGACCTAAAACGTATATGGACCCCAATCCCATTGACACTATGTAAAATTCATGGCCCACATGCTCAATAAAAATTATTTCCATATAGGTCTAAATGACTAATCCAAATCCCAATCTAGAAAACTATGAGAACCCTGGGATGAGAACAGTCTGGCCTGCAGTGACAACCACCACCCAAGCATCGTATGTTTTTGACAACTGCAACGACATCAACCATCTTTATACAATGTCTTGTAATAAAACCTTGAGCTGCGTAGCCTTTCTGATCACTAAATCCACTAAAAAAATGTATATATAACCGATGATTAAATATTGGGAAGAATCTAACTTTGAAGTTGACAACCCCGAGCATATTGACCTTTACAATGCTCCTACCCATCACCTTCTCTACCATGTCCCTACACATTTTCATAGAAATCATGTGTCCAATCCATTACAATGTAAGGTTCTCTTTTTTTCTATTATCATATCCATTGTCTAAAAAATTTGATGGTTTCATAAGTGGAGAATTTTTTTAATTATTTTTTGTCATAATATGGATTAGTGGATTTTTATGTACATGTATTTTGGTCTATCCTTATTTGATTCTTGACGATTGGTTATAATATGTTATATATTCTCATGTTGTGTTAGATTAAGAGTCAATTAATGTGGGGGAATCAATTATTCTCTTAAATATTTAATATTTAATTTTGAAAATAAAATTCCATGTATATTATTTAGTAATGAGTTTTTATTTACAAAATAATGATAAGAACAAGACATAAATAAATAAAATAATATGGTTTGTGATAACCATAAGAATAAATTACTTATTTCCATTATTATTTATAATTCATATTTATTTATTGTATGATAAATTATGATTTCTATGTTTGTGTAATTTTCATTATTTTGTGTGTGTTATACATATAGAAATAATATTAATAACATGGAAATCATAATATAAATATGGAATGGTAATCCTTGAAAATGTTTAGGTTTATTTTTTCATATTCTTGATGGAATGGTCATTGTATAAAAATTGGCTGCATTTTATAGATATAATGGAGGAGTATGGGTTTCTTCTATTGCTATTATTTTACAATGATAATGAAAAGAAAATGTGAGTTTGTGTTTTCGTTTCATAGAAAATGGGATGTGGCTAAAATAAATAAAACAAAAATTGGAATGTTATGGTATGATATGATTGATAGGGGATGGAAATAGCGAATGAGTAGATTTTTAGTATATACAGTAGTAAATGATTAATCTGTAGACTTATGAGTTAAATTATGTAGTATCCATAGATATGATTGAGATTAATAATGTCATATTGAATGTAATTTGTCTGGTAAATGATTAATGTGAACAAGTAATAAACTATGAAATTTAATGTTGAGTTTTTGTTTTTGCCAATTTCTAGAGGATGGTGGGGGAGGTGTATGTTATGGTTAGTGGTGACAATGTTCGTCATTGTGGGATAGAATTATAGAAGTCAGTATTATAGGTCATTATAATGAAGGTTTTACATTTAGATATTACCCATTGTATTAGGTTATATGATCTATTATTCTCATAATATATGATATTATTTCTTAATAACCTCAACCCATGTTTGGTACCATGACTGATTATGAAATGGGGATTTTCCCACTAAGTGTCTTCCCAAATACCAAATATGATATTGTTATATACTTTTTACCACTCCACCATCCCCACACCCTCTTCTATTTATATCAAGGTATATAATGGCTAATGGTTATCACATATCAATATTTTCATAGAGGATGTAATGGAATAATTTTATAGTAGAAAACAGAAGAAATAAATATGTAGGGGTTTTCATAGATCAGTGATTATGGGGTTATGATTTGTGCATTCTAATTCCCCCCATCTTTTACCCTTCATGGCCAATAGTGAAGTGAAAGAGTGAACCCTATAGCCCAACCCTAATAAGAATCTAGTTGTAAACTAGCTCTGAGTGTATGATAAAAAATATGAGAGGATTTACCCTCATAATTATCTTGAGTGAAGATATAAACAACAACCAGATAATCTCCATAGAAATAATGAAAATTATAATATTTCCAATTCCCAAAAGAATCAACATAAAAAATATAATACATAAAACTAATAAAATATTAACCCTCATTCCTCAAAACATTTACCCAAATAACATCTCCATACATTGATGATATATCATGGAAACAATAGAAAAAGAAGGCAAGGTGATCACTTGAGAGTACCAAAAAAACCATCCCTCTAAATATATCATAATCTCTGTGTACTAAATATGCATGAGTTGAAAAAAGTGATGTCATCCATGTATGAAAAATAAGAAGAATGCAAACATGAGAAAATATATAGAAAATGTACGTTCAGTACCCGAAATTCAGCATTTAATGATATTTTTTTGTAATTGTTTCTTAAACTATCACTACAAAAATCAAACAAATAATACTGGTTTCCCAAAATCCACAGAAATATATTTTTAATTTCATAAAAAAAATACACTTCACCCCTAAACCTCACTCCCTTAAGCCCAAAAAATATTAACCCTCCCACCAACTCCCTTGAGCCACAATTGCCGACCCCACATTATCTCTCTTCTCCCTGAGACTGATACCTCACTGCCAACACCCCCTTATCCACTAATTGATTTTCACTCCCCCCTCTCCCCCTTATTCCAAAATCCCATGGCCTCACTACCACCCCCTCTCCCTCGATTCCCCCAATACCGATCCCTCGCCGTTAGCTCCACTCTCCCTGAAACCCTCATCGTCACCCCTTCCCCCTCACCACCCACCACTTCCCCCAAAACCACTACACCTTAACCCCAAAATAGATCCCTCCCTCTCCTCTTACACTCTCACAATTGACACCCATCCAAGATAACCCTGTAGAAATTTATAATTTCTATTTTTAGATTGTGTGATCTTCTCTTAGGACCCCCCGTCTCTGTATATTTATGATTTTCAAATCATCTTCTTGGTTCTAGGAAGGTTTTTACATGATTGCGCTTTTATTTAGATTACCTCAATTTTGTGGGTTTTATAAATTCTGATTTATTAAAATTAATCATGCTAATGTGGTTAATAAATTGAAATATATATTTTGAAAAATGTTCTTAAGAAAATATGGTTTATCCTAAATTGGTTTTTATAGATTTTACACTATTGTGTGTCTGAACTTAAATAATAACTATATTTTTTTCAATAAAATATTTATGGTGGATTCTGTATGGACAAAGATAGGTTTATTGTATTTGAAATTATTTTTGTGATTATGTGTATTGGAATATAAGTTTAACGGTTTGATTTGATTGGGTTTTCATTATTTCATATATTTTAGTGAGTTTACTTATTTTATCTATATGTTATTCACTTTTTGTTAATCTTTTAGTATTTCATGTCATGTTAACTATTATACACATATGTACAAGTATGTCTATATTTAGACGTATCTATATACATATTAACTTGAGAATTATGAATATGTACTTTGGGAGATGTATATATATAGACATGTGTATATGGGTATAATGTAATGGAAATCTTGATGTTTAAATAATATTTCTGAAATTGGTTTTCTAAATCAATTTTCAAACGGTCTTTTAAAATGAATTATGAAGGATAATTTGTTTTATTAGAAAGGGGCTTACAAATGATTTTATTTTTCAATTGTTTTCAACAGTTTTCTTATGGAAAGGGTAATTTTTTAATTCATAAATTGTTTTAAATAAAATGTGTTTCTTGTGATATTATCTATATTAGATAGTGTAAAAGGATTGAAATGTTTTTTGGAAAGGGACGTTCTCATTCAATACTTAATTAGAGATTTTATGTTATTGGTTTTTATTGTTTTTAAAGCATTATGATAATCCTAGGGTTCTTGGGTTGGCTAAACTAGATAGGAAGTGATCCTCCATTGCTAGCAATTCTAGTGAAGTATTATGTGACAACACCTCTAAATATAGACGTGTTATAACTATAAATTCACTACTAGTGTGACATATAAATACTAAGTTCACCTATACTTAGTGAATCTAGGGTGTTTCTACCAAGATGGGTATTTTAAATTAATTATTATATGATTTTTATTTAGATTACATTTAATGTTATACTATCCATGACCGATTTCCCTTTTTTAAAATGACAATTTTAGTACTTATATGATTGTTATTATAACTACTAGGGTTGTGTCTTTTTCTATTCTATTTATATCGTTTCCAATATAGTAATACTAATATTTTTTAATTTTCATTAACATGGTGTATACACAATAGGATAAATAATTGTAAAATTATTACACATATATGTATTAACACTTTTAATCATTTCTCTGTCAATTAATTTCCCCAAAGGTTCTTCCTTTACCTAATGGTTATCCTATAGAATACGACATTGACTCGAGTAATACCCAGGTCCCCTACATTTATGGAAAATTACTGTAAATGGATTCTTAGGATCATGTTTATTTTTGTCTATAGTACTCTTCATTTTCCCTCAAAATTTTTTTTCATTATGGCCATCATTCCCAAACATAAATCATTTCATTGTTCCATGGATACATTTCGTGGGTGTTGCCTTCCACATTTCTGGCATGATGGAAATTGAGCTTTCTTTTTCCAAGGTCTACACTACTAAATCTCTTATTATTCTCCATATTTCTCTTATTTTTTGTGTTTGGGACTTGGTTAATGTATATTTTGTTGGTCATATTTTTGGAATCCTTATTCTACATAAACACGATATCTTTTACGCCTATCATCAATCCATTTATTTTCTCATTTCCACCATCGTTCCCACCTTTTACATCATGTTCAATGTTACTATGACTTCCTGGGAATTCATAAATTGACTAAAACCAGAAAACATATTATGAGTAACAATAGTCATAAAATCATTTATAGAATATCATGAACCTTTACTTTCAATCTAAAACACCTTATGATTAACCAAGGTTATTTATTCTCATATTATATTAAAATCTATCAATTTCGTTTATAAAGAAAATGTGTATTATCCTAGGAATATCCCTTGGGAGTGTCGTCACCAACTGTGCTGCATGTCCCATTGTCGTCCACTAGTTCTTGTTAGAGTGTATCTTATACTGGTTTTTTGGGGTTTTACCTTTAGGTACATATATTCCATTTCCTCCTCTAACTACTCATATCTAGAAAATAATGAATTTCTTTGAAAACCCACAGAATAAAAATATTACCCAAAATTTTAGAGGTTCTTTTATAATAATCCTCAATGTCTATCTTAGGGGAGTGTTTTCTATTCAGACTTTATCTAAATCTAGCAGAAACTATCAAAATAAGCATAAAAAATGAAGGAAATTTATACGACTAAAACAAACGGTTTTTAAAAAAATTAGCATAATATGGAAATTATAAATAAAAAAATTCCATTTAATTATTCACATGGATATTCTTCAAGTCAAATAATCACATGTAATATCAATAGATAATTTCATAATGATGGAATGCATAATGGAACATATCTTAACCATAGAGTCAAGGCCTCATGCCAAGAAAACAAATAAGATTATATCAAGTCCATGTGCCAAGAAAGTAGTTTGTCTCATTATACTTACTGATGCATCGAGGATATTTAGCAGGCTCCACCCATCAATTACTAAGTTCAATGCATTCCTCAAATTAAAATATTTTATCATAACATAAACATTCGTATAAAAACTAGCATATGAAATGTTAATAATTTAACCATAAAACATGAATGGTACAAAAATAACAAACCCAAAGTCAAACACATCATAATCCTTCAATAAAATATGGAAGATAGTTTCATAATAAATCAACATCAAACAATTGTAAAATCCATCGAAGGATGTTGACATAGTTGAAATCAAAACTATTTGAGAGAAATATCTCTTTCTATTTTGAAATCATTTACAAGACATGTAATTATTAAATAAAACATTTATTCTGAAAATATTCTTATATTCTTTTAAGGGAAGTTTCGAAGGTGTTATAATGGCAGAAAATAGTTGAACCCTCCATATAAGTTAAAAACCATTCTTACCTTCATTTGTCAAAAATATCATAGAGTACCTTTTTTGGAAAATGTCGAAAAGATTCCTTCAATTTTTTTATAATAATTCATAAAAGGGTATATATTATAGTAACATATATTTTGGAAAATAGTAAAAAAATTGAAATACATTTTTAAGAAAAATATATGTGGATAATAAAGAAGTCCCAAACGTTAGTTACATCTAAACAACCACAGTTAAATAAAGAGATTGTAAAATAAACCATTACCATGGACTTTTCCTTAGTCAAGGGTACATTAACCACCTTTATAATTTCTATATCATTGTTATTAAACTATAAAATAACCTTAAAAATATTATGATATCATATATGATCATTTATTATATCTTTGATAATAATATTTCAGTTGTATCATTGTTTTAGTTGTTAACTGATTCATTTTCATTTATATGTTATGTTACATAAGTCATGTTTTTTATGGATAGGATTTCTAAAATGATATTATGTTCTTAAACATTGTTTTTAATAATCAAAATAAAATTATTCTTGAATGGTTACGTTGGGAAACGAAGTCTAATCCCGTCATGGAGACGTTAACTTGTACGTACACCAGAGTGATAATATCTTTCTATTAGCGGTAAGATAGTATGTAATTGGATTATATATTATATATAAAAAATCATTAACATGTTATATTTATTATTTACATCAGTTATAGAAATTATTATACCCATACAAATAATGATGTTTTTAATAACAAACTACACCATGGTGTGGAGACGGTGAGCCATACGTACGCTTGTATGGTGACATTGTCATTTATAGTATAATGGGAATAATGAAAATTGATTTAATATATTTATAATATCATCATAGTATGTATAAGGTACTGGAGTTATTATCTTGTTACGGAAAAAAATTATAGAGGAAGTGGAATCTGAAATGAATTTTGAAAGAGGTGATTAAATTATTACCTCTTCTTTGAGTTCTTCTTTTTTATTTGATCAACAGGTCTCTTTAGGTTGCCTTTATGGTCAATGTAAGGCCTCTAGTTTCATGTGAGGGTTGGTTGGGAATATTTTTTCATAGGTTTTGGTAGAGACAAATTGCATTTCTGGTGTGACTTTTAGAAAAGGGGAAGTTCCCTTTTATAAGAGAGGTGAGGGTAACTTTAGGAAAATATTCAAATATTATTTGTTATAATAAAAAATTTCTATTTATAATGGAATCAAATGAATTTTTTATAGGATATTGTGGAGATGGATCTAAATCTTCTCAACCAATAGATTTTAGACATGTTTAGGTCACCATATTAACCTTATCATTCATATTTAACTCTTAGTTAGATAGTTTAACTTTTACCATGTCTTCTTGTATTTTTATATTACCTGGTTAATAAACATACTATAAAATGGAAAGAGAACTTAAAGTGGTTATTTAATGACATATATATCATTATGTAAGTCCTTTGGCTGATCATTATTTTTCTAGTAATATTATATCAATTAATAATATATTATTTGTTTTAAATAATCATTTATGTCAATTTGGACACAATTGTGTATTTGGTTTTGGGAATGTCATAAAAATATGATTAAATAGAAAAAATACATTAAATCATCCCTAAAATTTTCTTTTCAACTTATAAAATTTGTGGAATTCATGAAAATTCTCAATTTATATTTATTTAGATATTTATAATATCAATTAGTTTAATTATTCATTAAAAACTAATTAATGTGTCATCATTATATCATAAATAAATTTAATTACATAATGTCTAAAAATTATAAATAAAATAGAATGATATAGGAAATATTCATAGATTTCTAATGAATATTTATAGTTAAATTGATCTTATGTATAACCCAATATTAAAATGGTTTTAGTTATTAACATTGAATTTATTACTTTTAACTCTTATTTAAATAAAATAATAATTAATGTCGTAATTTAATACAAACAGATCAAAGAGGATCATATTTTATTCCTAAGGTTTATTTTGGTCAAACACACTTATCCAATAGAATTATGACATGTGTTAGGGTAATTATAAAATCATTTTTTTCTTTAATTACCATATTAACTTTTAACCGTTGCAAATAAAATTCAAAAGTTACTATTTACAAACATTATTTTGATATTATTGAAAAAAAGATACATACTGATGTAAACCGTGTCTCTCGGATTTCTGAAATTTCAATTTATAGAAGCGGTAAAATTACTTTTTAGGAAACTTTTCAAATGTTCCTAAAAGGTGAGTAAAGACTGAAAAATGTTCCATAAACTTATATATATAACCTTATAATAAAATTAATTAATTTAATTAAATTGGTCTAAAATATGTATTATTTATCTATTTCTACTTTATAAAAAATTTAAATTAAAAATATTTATTAAAAAAAAATACAGCTTGAAACAATAATATAGTGTTTTTCACTATTAAAAAAAAATTGAACGATATTAGAAAAATACCAAAATTCAACCAAATATTATTTCAATATTCCAAATAAAAAAATGACGAGTAATTTACCAAATTAAAAAAACAAAAGTTTTATGAATTAATTTAATTAAATATTACTGTGTTAAAACCAGAAAGTGTGTTTTTGAGATTTAAAAACAATCAAAAGATTTATATGACTTTATGTCCAATTTAAATTTAGAATTACTTCCCATGAACTATATTGTATTAAATAATAAAATTATAATCTAATTATACTTAAAAATCATTCAAATGTATAATTTAACACTATAAATTACTTTTATTTAAAAATATTTTTTCATTTAAAATTTTGTAATTTTCACTATTTATCAAAATGTGAATGTTATTAGAAAAGCCCAAGAAATTTATCTAATCTAAATTTTTACGTCCCTATTCTAAATAAGATGTTTATTTTATCAAATTCAATATATAAATGTTTTAAATATGGGATTTATAAAGGTTTCTCAATTAAAATGCGGTAAAAATGATTTTTTTTTAAATTACTTCTCATATTAGAAAAATTGAATTTGTTCTTATATTATGTGTAAGAAACAAAAAATATGGATGTTAAATTTATATGGAGTATTTAAAATTCAAAATTAAGTTAATACTATTCATAAATATATTTTTAACAGCTAGTTTGGTATATCGTACTGAGCTCGAACATGGTGTTGTGTGTAGCGCACGCTATTTAACTATATTATTGAAAATAACATACTATGAAATCTTGGGGTATTACATATAATTATGGGGATCCCTTGTTAAATGTATATATTAACATATCATCAATGATCTCATGTAATATTCTTTCTTTTACTCTTGCAGATAATTAATTCAGGTATGATAGACTCGCTTATATACAGACCTCAAGGATCCCTTGTAATTTTCCTCTCAAATGTTATAACTTTTGGGACCCAGCTGGTGCCCTATTATATGTACAACTATAAGATAGTGTGATGTGGGTTTGGTTAGTGATGAAACTAGTTGTCACATTAGAAAAAATACCTAACATAAAATTCAATGAGTATTTGACATTAGTCCTGGGTTTTGGTTGTCGAGAACCATCAATAATTTATTTTTCATTCACTTCATTACTATTGATAAAGTAGTGATTAATAAAGGTGATTCCCAGTTTGTAAATGATATACTTGGCTCAATGTGAAATTCATTGTTGTTAAGACCATTCATACTTGTTCAGATAAATTTGTATATTTATAGGAATACCCATATATAATTCATTTTTTTGGATAATGATCCTTTTGATCACATGTTATTATTATTAGGATTTCCATATGTACTTATGGGGTTCATGTATATGATACTCAAAGAGTGTTACCTGTATTCATGTGTTTGAATTCTGTGGATGGACTCATAAGAAGGATGAGATCATATTGTGACTTGAGTGATACTAGATTCCCATGAATGAATTCCATTGACTGAATCATAGTGATAGAGGTTTTTTTCTTTATTGTTAACAGATTACCATGTAATAGTATCATGGATGAACTCATATGATGAGAGGTTTAATTACTCTTTGATTTTTAGTGGATTCCCTTTTGGTAATTACATGAAATGACACATATAAGGAGTGTCCTATTTACTACTAGAGGGATATTAGTTTCCCATGTTGGAATTGTTTTGATGGTATCTTTGGGATGACATGTTATATATGCATTAATTGATACTATGATCCCCATGTGGGAGTACTATGTATGGAATCATAGGGAAAATGAATTATTTAAATTCTTTTTTTCATCATAAAACATCGATCCCTTTGTTATGAACCACATTATATGATTTTTTTTATATATATAAAACATCTATAATAATATTATGTACAAATATTACATTGAATCCTTCATTATTATGATTGGAGGAAAGTATGGGTGAATTGCAAGATAGGTCTTCAATGCCTATGTGGTGGCATAGCTTGCTCAGAGGAATCTATAGCACTGGACAATGTTGGTATTGTTACCAATGATTATGGACTTGTGAAATTAATTAATTATACCTATAGTGAATATCATGATATCAATTTCAGTACACCTTTATTGGATGTTCCAATGATTGGTATTGCTGAACATATTATCATGTACCGTTGATTTGTGTTTTTTACCAAACGACTATATATAAATATTTATTTATAGTTTTATATTTATTATAATATATATACAACCATATAAATACAAATATACATGATGGATAATTTATAAATTGATTGGGAAGAAAGAAACCATGATTAACTATTGTTTCAAATGAAATATTTTATTCATCATTTCTTTTTTGTCTCAGATTGTCTGAGAATGTTTATATAGAATGTACATGGGATAGTAGATGTATAGCTCCATAATTAGGGTGTATTAATAAGATTTTTTATCACCCATGCACATATAAATCAAGGTTTTTGAATCCATTATGTCTGATTTATAAGTTTATCATAAGATTCATGATGGATAGGATTGGGGCTCAGGGTTTCATGATCGAGTGGTGTTGATCATGTGGACTCTTATGATCATGCTGGTGCATTTCGACAATTTTTGGATACATGTTATGTGGTCTAGCTCAATGTTATTATTAGATCCATGTAAATTTAGTTTATTATCCTTTATGTACATAAGAATGTGTGGATGTCCTAGTGGGTGAATCATGTTGTTTTAATGATACAGAGGTATAGGGTTTTATAGTATTTTATTTGTAATTACAAAAGCTTATATTTTAATTAATTTGTAAATTCAATATGTATTTATAAATTTTATAGATGATATCTGGTTAATTATTTTTTTCATACTATTTTTGGAAGATACTCTATATCCCCTATACAACTATTAGAAACTCACTCCATGTTGGAACCATATATCATATGGGTAGGCATGAGTGAGGCATTGCGGTGAACTGTCTCAAGGGACTAGTTTAGTGTCACTCGCGCTTTTATGTTAATCATATTTACCTTGTTTATTATCTATTAATGTGATGGTGTAATACATTAATTATAATAATTTATCAAATACCTTCATTAAGAAAGTTACATTTAGTATGGTATAAAAAAATTTTATGAAACCCATTTTATTTCCTTGGGTAATTTTTTTGTTATTCCTTATTATTTAAGTCATTTAGGTGGAACACATATATCATGTAATCATATTATTGGTGAAACATGTTAGAAATCTATTTCATTGGGTAAATATTTAGTCTCATGAGGAATCATATATGGGTTTATTCAGTAAACCTCATCCATTATGGGACTTTTTAGACCATGTGATATATTTTAGGAAATTCTCATTGACTCATGTTTTTTTAATTTTATATTCTATTTTAACATTTATTATGATTCCATGATATTATAATAAAATTTTATTTATGATATACATCCATGAAATTACTCTCGAGGATTCTGTTTTAGGATATCATGTTATAAGTTGGACACACATATTTTTTTCCTTACTAGGTTTGTTCCCTTGTTGTGTTTTTTAGTTAAACTATTTTGTTATGTATTCCCTAGGTTATCTAATATATATTTAAGTGCTTTAATGGATTTCTATGAGCATACTATATAAAATAAAACAAAAAATTTGATGTTTTATATAACAATATCATAGTCTTGCAAATACATTGGGCCTTTATTGTCCTTGTGTTGTATTAATTGATGTTTATATAAAAAATATTGTAATATTATATGTAAAATACATTTTCCACCATGTTTGGTATTAGAGGAAAATTTTTTCATCCATTTAAATGATTTATGATTATATAATATTTAATACCCTAGGGATAAGTTCAAGGATATTTCTAAGGATATGTATAATGATATATATATTTATAAGAATTTTTTCGAGGAATTTTGGTGATTTTTAGAGTGAGAGTTTTTGGAGAAACAAAATCTCTATCTAGATACTATAGGTTCATGTTTTTAGGGAATATATGAACCTCGGGTTAATAATCCTAAAAAGGAACATCAATCTTGAATTATGCAATACCTGGTAGATGAAAATGCACCTTCCTATTACCTTATTTTGAGAACCCGAAGTGATATTGTTTGTATGTATAATAATCCTGTTATGGGCTTTCATGATGAATTAAAATAGATTTTTATAATTGATTACCAAGGGAAAACCAAAATTGATATGGGTTGATAAGTTTCATTTTCATCATAATTTAAAGGGATCAAATTTACCTTTTGAGTTTTTATGTTAGGTCTTTATATGGTCATTTAGAGTATTCTAGAATGCAGTAGTTGTAACATAACCCATTAGTTTATTATTTGATTTCGTAAAAAAGATATTTTATAAAAAATTACTATATAATTTATTGAAATAATCATAATTAAAATGGTAACCCTTATGATTTATCCAATTTTTTATGTAAAGGTAAAAATATTTAATTAACATTACATGATTTTATGGTGAAAATTAGTTGGGTTGTTAATAGAAATTGATATATCCTTATCAAATGATTATTATTGTTTTAATAAGGAACATTATATTTTAGGGAACATTATCAATATTCTATAAAGTAAATTACTCAAAAAGGAAGACATATATATAGGAAGACAACCTATCATATCTGTCAAAGCTGCCGGTCTTAAACCCCCACCCCACCTAAGATATGGGGGACACTGCTACCATAGACCATTATAATTTATTGGTTGGTATGAAATTTTTTATTCAAACAATTTGGTGAATAAATAGTAAGTTTATTTAGGGGGAAATAATATAAGATCATATATTTTTAATTTTTTTTTGGATTTTGATGTGATTAATGATATTTTGTAATTGTAATAGTTATAAATAATGTATATATTTGGTTTTCTTTAAAATCCATAAAGGCTAGGGAAGGATCATGAATAAAAAATGCTACCCTCTTACCTTCATATCTAACGAATCAAATATCTTTTAATTCGTCCCAGATTTGTATCTTTGTAATTATATGATTTTTATTCATCATTCACATACATTTGATCATTGAACTCTAATACTCCCTATAATTACGTAAACATTTTTTCATGTTTATGACATCAGTTTCCACTAATATTATCTTATTTGGAAACCCAGTATGTGTTATTCGAAGTGAACTACAAAAATAACATTTTTAATTATCAAGAGGAATTTTTAGTAACCCTTTTTATGATTTGGGTTTTTCAAAAAAATGTATTTTCAAATTCCAAACACTTGATTATCAATTAAATGTTAAATTGTGAGGAAACAAATAATTTATGGGGGTAGAACGTAACATCTCATGATTTTAAAATGGGAACATAATGTTTGATATAATTTTTGAAATGAAATAGCATACATAAAAGATATCATAACACCATGATAATTTATGATATATTTTTCTTTAAATAAATTCAATCTCTTAAATTTCTTGTGATACAGATTACATCATATTTAATATAAGCATAATACATTTAAAATATTATTATTTAGATATTACTACTACAACCTTGAAAATAATTTGGATAGTTTAAAAAACACTAAATAAATTATTATAATTAGGTCTTTTAAACATTTTTAGTATAAATTTATCTATTATCTACTGATTAGAAATAAAATAAGATAAATAAGAATGAAAGAAGAATTTTTTTTAGAAAATTTGTATCTGTGTAAAATTATATTTAGTGACAGTTTACAAAAATAAATTAAAACTAATTTGTACAACATTTGAAAATGTATTTTTATAATATAAAAAAAGTTTTTTAACGAAAAATAATGAAATTGACTTATGGTGAAATGATTGTTATTTTGAAAATTTTTAATTATTTAGTGAATAATGTAAATACAAATTTATATAAAATTTACATTCATATTTAATAAATTATATAATATTCAATTACCATTATTAATTTAATTTGATTTAAAATTATCATAAATAATATTTAGTTATATTGTATCCAATTAATTTAATTTAAATAATCTTTAAATTGTATTTTATTTTATGTGTATGGTTGGGAAGGAATTGTTTTGAAAAAACTCTTTAAAGTTCCCTCTAATTCTCTAGGTTATTGTATTTTTGTATCCACTAATGAAGAAATAATAAAATGAATGTTATAGTATATATATATGACTTTAAATTAATTCAAATATTATTACTAGTCATATAGGTATTATAGGATCTTATTTAGTATGAATTCCATAAAAACCTATATTTTAATCACAATTTGCGGGTTTTTTCAAAAAATATATTATTTTAATTATATAAGATGAAATTGAAGAAAATGATTCTATATTTTTAATTGTAATAATTAATACTATCAATTTAATTATGCATAGTTTTTATAATAATTAATTAAAAAACTATAAATTTTTTTACCACAGTTATAAAAAAATGACTATACAATGCATTTTCTTGAAATTACAAGTGATTAAAATTATCCAAAAAATATTTATAATTCATATTTTATTGTCATAAATTGACCATATATATAATTTTTTTTTAAAAAATGGCCTATTTTGGAGCCTTGTATCCTAGAAAAAATATCTGTAGAATTATTTATTTTCAAATATTTCAACTGTGTCATATCTACCACTTATAAAAGGCCATCACACTCCTCTTCACTGCACATGTCAAAAACCCATTGAATTTTAAAATATTGAAGCAAATTTCTTCATTATCTCCCTTCATTCATCGTATAATCCTTTTATCCGAATGAAAGTCAATGAATGATTTCCTTTTATGGAAGCCAATAAAAGTTTTCTAAAGTATAGGAAAGGTCCATAAGAGATATTTTTATTTAATTTTATATTCAGAATTATCAAAATATAATAAAACCATTGTATTATAATAACAATAGTTTCATACATAAAATGATTGTATTTTTTGTAATGATAACTAATTATAGAAATATACTCTTCAAACAAATGGGAAATTAAAATATTCAGTATGTTTACAACAGACGACCACCTCACGATCGAACATAATTCATTTTCCATCACCGTTTCTCACAGGTGGATATCTGGAGGTATATAATGATAATATGTTATATATATCATATAAATATTATTTAATTATAACATCACATAAAATATAGTATATTCCATTCTTTCTAGAATATGACAGTGTTTCTCATTTGCAAAGAAGGATACCACTTCGCAAAGAGATGGCATTCATTTTTCACATATGATTTATATGGAAAGTAATAATAATTAATATTTTATATATATATTATTTAAAAAATATAAAAAATTAAATAAATCAAATATATCCTATAATATATTTTAATTTTAATCTATTGAATAAATGTTAATATTGTTCGTGTGTATAGTGGACTATCTTCTCATGAAATGATGTGATTAGTTTTTCTGTAGCACGATATATGGAAGGTAAAAAGGGTAATTTTAATTAATATATTTGATATTTATGAAATTATTCTGATTATGAAAAATAAAAATGAAACTCAATTATATATCCTTTCACTCATTTTCTAAATGATAATATTGGTGGTTTTTAAGTACGGGCTACTATATCCGTGAATCGATGTGATACATTCTATTTTATGAACATTCAATTATGATTCTATATATTTATCTAAAGAAAAAAATTGTTTTTATAATATTTATATAATTATGGGGATGATTTAACTATATCATATGTTCAATATCAAGGCCATTTTCCATGTAACATGTTTGAAAAAGGAAGGCAATTAACAACTATTAAAATAGTGATAATGAATGATTATTAACGAACGAATAATAATATGTTATAAAATTATAATATATGATATTCAAAATAATATTATGATTATGTTATATATTAATAAAATCCTAAAAACAATACTATAGGTGGTTAAAGAGAATTCATGTTTTTTTCAGCCTGAGATAAGGGGTTCTTAAGTCAATTTACATTCATTGGGTAATGTGATAACATTATTTATTATATTAAGGGAAAATTATTTGTGAGATGAATTTTGACTTATTTGGGTCACATTTTCACATTTATTTATGTGCATATAAATTTATTTCAAAAAATCAACCCATTTATTAAATCTCACTATAATAATATAAACTTTATAAGGGTTTTGTCTGAAACATTATTCTTTTAGACTCATGTTCATTTATGTAACTAATTTATTTAGTATGGTGTATATAATTCCCATTTACATAGTATTTCAGGAATACTTCCAATATCATGATTTTTTATAATATAAATCATTTACATAATTCATGGGATGTTTTTATTCAAATATTACCATAGTAGTAAGGTTTGGTGTTTCAATCTCATTTTAATCTCGATTGGTTATAGTATATGTTATATTGAAGTAAACTATTATACCATTTCCTAGAATCGGGTTTAATTTTATTCCCCTTTTGTTACCCATTATGTTTCATGTAATATTTCCATTTTAAAATCCTTATTAAATTAAATTATTATTAAAAGGTTTTCATGAAAATCTTACTTCATTTATCACTTCATCAAAAATAATTCATCTTGAAAATCACTAAAATCTAAACATAATTTAAAAAAATTATTATGATTTTTAAAATTAAATTTTACCCTTAAGTAGATTATATATAAAAAAATAGGGTAATATTTTTGTCATTTTCCAATTTTTTTTTTAATTTTTATAGAATAATGTAAATTGAATATTTTTTATTTTAACATATTTAGAATTATTGAAAATATTTTAAATCAATACTACTCATTATTTTAAAGAATATTTTTTATGATTCAATATTAATTTTGAATGTCAATGTTTCCTATAATTTTTGAGAAATATTCATATTTTAAATCAATTATTTCAAAATGGATTAGATATTTCTTCACTAGATGTTAAAAGTGATATTTAAAAATCATTTTCCATCGAATATCACATCAGTTGATGTTAATCTAAGGGAAAGTTTCATTTTCAACAACAATGCTTAATTAAAATTATTACCATCAATTAACAAAACAGTTTACATTTTTTAATTATTATAAATTATGTTAAGATGTCTCTCACATATATATAAAATTTATTTAGACTTCTATTGGTAGGGTAAAAAAACCATGCGATCAATTGTAAAAACCCTTCTTTATGAAACATCCTTTTCATATGATATGAAGAAATATTATGCAATCAATTTTATTTTCATTGGTAATCATTATGTAATTATTTATGATTTATTTCCATTATATGGTTCACATAGATCGTTAACATATTTGATGGGTGTACCTAGATTTTTCATAATGAATAGGGGAATGCATTACTCTCTCAAGGCATCATTTATGGGTTTTAGGTAGAAATATAATTCATTATGGGATATTTCCATCATGAGATATAATATCCTTTATAATATTTAAATATGGTTCATTTCATGTAATAGATTGGTCCAACGTTTCTTATGATTACATGATCTTACAACAATATTTTCATTATTAAATAAAAAATTATTACTATTGAGAAATAAATTCTATGAAATAATGTCATTATGTTGACTATCATATTATGTTTCCTTAATAAGTCCACCCCCTTTCTAGAATTTTTAGCCCATTCATTTTTAAAGTAACTACTTAGATTATCCAATATAGATTAAGGATCTTGAATATTTTTTAGGTGATCACTAGGGAAAATAAATCTAGGATTCGATGATTTATTTTTTCCATACCTAGTCATAAAAATATATTTATAAATTATTATACTTTTGTTGTTTTAATGTATTATTATGTAAAAAAATAATTTAATGATATTTGTAAATGGTGGGGTTTTCTCAAGGGATTCCATGTTTCTGTAAGAGCTGGGGAAAGTTATGTGGATGATAAGAAAATCAATTTTGTGGATATGGAGACAAAAATTATTATACAGTTTTAATTGCTTCAAATATGATACAATGAAGGATTGGATAAGGATTTTAGAATCCATGTTAGTAAACACTTCAACAACTAAGCTAATAAAACCCTTTTTTACAAACCAACGGTATTAAAAATTTTGCTAGCATGAAACAAATATTTTTAATCATTATAAAAAAACTGTTTTCTTATAATTACACAACATTTTGATGCATCATATAATATAGAATGATCTCTCAAAGGAGGTTATATGATATTATTACCAAGGATTGGAAACCAAATTTCTAAAAGGAATTTTAGGAATTAATGTATTCTGAATATATATGAGATTGTAATCTTGTAGTCTAAGAAACTGAAAATTTTAATATTATCAATTATTAATGAAGCATTTTATGGCCATTTTTATTAATCCATTTGTATACTATCGAAAATAACCAAAAATAATATAATTATACAATAAAAAAACTTAATGAGAAGAAATTTTTCAACTAAATTGACATTAATTTTTGATCAATTTTAATTCACGTGATAATTGTCTTTAATTACTAGGATGAGATTTTAGATATAAAAATTTATTTTGTATTTAAAACTTCATGACACAATTCATTACGTATTTTTTTGGGAATAAAATTAATTAAAATACATTGTATGTCTAATGTTTGGAGACTAAAACATAACATAATATAAAATAATAATATACTCTAATGAATAAATCAAAACGGACAAGGTCCGCAATAATAATAGTAGTTAAAATATTATTTAATCATGTTCATATAAAAATTTTAAACTAAAAAGTTAACATAGATATAAAAATCTCATTACATATATATTTTTTAAAATAGAAAAAATATTTTAATGGGTATAATCACATTAAAATTTGGTCAAATTTTAATGAAATAAAACTACATGAATTTATAATGTCATTTAAAACAATGAAACAACATTAATTATTTTGATTTAAAAAATTAATAAACAATAAATATTTAATAATAATTAATAATTATGATAATGTTATTGACATATCACATATAATACAATAATCAATGATCTATAAAAATAAAATTTATAATAATTGGAATGGTTCATGTTGAATTACAACCCCACTGATTGGGTTTGGTTAGATGTGTTTTAAATAATCATCCATGAAGAACATTTTGAATGCAATAATTAATGTAATGAGATTAAAATGAATGAATAAAATTAATCATTGAGATGAATCATCTTAAAAACAACCATAAAAACAATTATCAAGATATCATCGTTAGATTCATCCATGACATCAACATCATGGACAAGGGAAATACATTAATAACCTCGTTAACAATTCAGAAAAGCTATAAATTATAGTATGTAACATAATATTGTTTTAAAATATAATTACCATTGGAATCAGTTCTGTTTTATAATTTCAAATTCATATTTTAAAATTTTAACAAAAAAAATAGTAAAATGATATATGGTGGATAAAAAATGTAAGAATTCAAATAAAGGAAACATATAAAACAAATAAAAAAACATAAATAGATCGGAACTATATTGATGTTCTTAAAATATCATTAGTGTGGTGGGTATATGATGTCAATATTTTCTATAGTTTACTTATTCCAGGATTTTGATCCATCATAAAATTGGGATGACCTAGCATCAAGAAAATTAATAACATATGATGGATGAAAATTTATTCCATAACTATAATGTATAAATCATATATTTTTTTAATTAGAATAGTTAAATACATTCATTCTAATATATTGAGTGAAAAATACATCTAATTAACTATGTTTTATTAACATTACTCTTTAAATAGTATTTTCACATTTCAAAACTAAAGAGTTGATCTATTTTTTGAATGTACATTTGTACTAATTATTAAAATAAATGATTTATATAAATGAATGGGAATTGTTTTTATAAATAATAAAAACAATACATGCCGAAATTTATTTATATAAGTGTAAGAATAAATGATTAACGCGGAGAACTCTTAAACTAATTATTAAAAATAAAAATATGAGAGATAATATTTTCAAGTCAAATATGTATATGCTATAACATATTTAAAAATTATCTTAAAAAATAAACATACAGGTTACGAATATATATATATATATATGATATTGTTGGGAAAAAAATATTAATAAAAAAATATTTCTCAAATCTACCCATACTAAATATTTTAAGAGGGGAGAAATGCAAATGAAATTTTATAATGAAAATCATAAACATATGACATAAAAGAAAAATGGAATGAGGATTAGGGATTTAATATTAAATAATCTAAATAATTTATTTATAAATTTTATTAGAAATGTAATAAATATGAAAAATAATAAAGAATTGGGTTCTAAAAGTTATGAATACACATAGAAATGTTAAAATTATAGTAAATTGAGGGATTATTTAGTCAAAATACCCATCACCGAAACAAAATTACTCAAAATAAAAAATATAATGTAATGTTAAATGATCCATTTAATTATATTCATATTCTTTAGATTTTTTAAATTTTATATATGATAGAAATGAATATATATATTTATATAACCTTCATGAAGTGATAAAACAATCCCATGAATGTCAAACTGTAACCATGTCGTCATCTTTAGTTTTACTACGAATGAAAGGTGGAATAATAACAAAAACATTATTTCTCTAAGGACATTGGATAATAAAATGTTGTTACATGGTAATGAAAAACGATTCGTTAATAAAATAGAAAACAATAATTTATATCATAAAATATTTTTATAATTCAATAGCTTTTATAAATTAAAAATAATTTAAAAAACAAAAATTTAAATTTAGTTGAAATTGATGATGGATATAAAAAATAAATTATCTAAAAATGAATAATATAATGATAAAAAAGTGTAATGTTTGGGGAAATTTCATAACATCATGAAAAATTATCTAAAAATAATAATACCTAGATAATATGAATGATTAAACAAAAAGTATAACAGATTAATTTAAAATAAATTTCGTTAATTTATTAGTGCTATTAGAAATGTTATTTACATTGAATGTGTGATGTTTGATTTTACCAGAATAAGATCATATCTATTCATTAAAGAGAGCCCAAAACCGCAACACAGATAAAATCAATCCCCACCGTACTTCTGTTGGGAGCTATGGAAATGTTAATATGACCAATATGTTCTTGATAAATGATAACGATTTTTTACCTCAAAACATTATTTTCAATATAAGGATATTAAAATACATAAGGATAAATGAAAACTTATTTATATATCATTAAATATAAATAAATCCCTAAAATTTAATAATGTAAATATTGATTGAATTTATTTAACCTCCATTAAATTTATAACATTCTTTAATATCATATCCCTAAAATCGTGCATGTACCAATTAATAATTTCAATGATGTTTAAGTAGTTTTTATGAATATTTAAAATTTTAAATGTCATACAAAATATATAATTAATCATCTCCTAAATAAATAACGCAAACAATCTATATTCCAATGATTGGACATAGACCAATTTGGTCACATGTTAAACTACTCCTCAAATAGTTGGAATAAGATATCCTTTAATGTTGATGGTTTATGATCCATTTTTATATTGAAACACATAAATTCAAATATATTTATATAATGAAAATATGGCTTTTAGAAAAAAAATCAGCATAATGATATAAAAAAATCATATCACTAATAACAGATTCTATATATTTTTTATTTATAGATACCATATCATGAAGTGCCAAAGGAATTTAACATTATAATGTCAACCAATTAGTCTGAAAGATATTATCGTTATTTAGTAAAGAATGATTTTATTTATTTATGATATGTCATTGTTAAATTTGAAAAACATTTATTAATAATTGTTTTGATAATGAATTTCATAAATGAAAGAGGATAATTCATAAGAAACTCCACATGAAGGGGAAATGAACTTTTTTCGAGTATAAAATATATTTTAAGACAATACACTATAGATAAGTGGGATTCTTAAATAAATATGTTACTATAATAGATTAATATTTAATGCATTTGGAATGAATATTTTAGAGATACAACTAGTTTCAAACAATATATAAGAGAGAAGAAAAATAATTATAAAAAAGTTGAAATAATTATTCGATTATATATAGTGAGACATTTAAGATATTTTTTTTACACATAATCAGGTATATTAATAGTAGAAAATAATATTGGAAATTATAATTTACAAATGATAATAAATCCATTTTCAGGAAACATATATCAAAACATGTTATATTGAAATAACTAGTTATTAATTAGTGAAACTACATGATTATATGCCTGATGATTTGCAGTATAAAAAATTGTTTTATAGTAGTTTTCCATCTAAAAATAATCATTAAATAGTGACCTTGGGATTATAATAAATGATTTTGATGTGGAATATGACATTATCAATTAGGCAATAAAAGTAAGATATTATTCAAGCGGAGGATTTTCTATGTAAGAAAAAGCTGAGAAGAATAAAATAAAAAATATGCACAATTTTTCACAATGAAATATAAAATTTCAAATTTGTAAACCACTAAAAGATAATTTTAATTTAAAAGAAAAATAATAATGTATATATTTTTCATAAATTCTAAAAGATTTACTAAAGACATGACTAATCCTCATCGGGTTTAAAATTTATTTGCAACAGTCCTCAATAGTGACTGATATGTGTGTAAAAACACTTAATTAATTAATAAGAATTTTTTTTTGGAAATTTTGATAAATTCTATTATTTCAATTAAACGATTTTAAAATCCCAAGGGATAAATTTTTACCAATAAAAAAAATTATTATTTCATCATAAATATCCAATTAATTTCATATTATTAGATTGTAGTTGTGGTACTCTTCCTAGATAGTACTCCTTACCATGATATCTCTAATTATACAAATAATTAACAAAAAAATATGTTGTGAAGTGAATCATGGTGTAATAGATCAATGATGAGGTTTAGTATAAAATATTAACATAATGAAATTTATAAGATACTATTATGAGTCAAATTTTAAATGAACAATAAAAAATTGTTTAATGGGGGTATAATTTCGGATAGTGCAATTTAAAATTTATGCAGTAGATCGAGTGTACATAAGAAATTGAAAAGGAGTACATTAAAAGGTATAATAATTACTATAACTAGTAAAATAATTCAATATTTTTTTAGAAATATGTAAATTAAATTTATTTTAAAATATCAATTATTGTCACTGTAAAAATTAATAGTTATGGGTAGTTTCCTTAATGTTATAGCATTAATTTGAATATTACAATGTAAAATCCTATTTATTAATTAGTAAGACTACATCGTTTCGTGGAGATAGTCATAATGTTTTCAAAAAAGTTTGATAATATGTCACATATAAAAACACAATCATCAAACAATGGACATGGAAGTGTAACAAATTATTTTAAAGGTATATATGCCAATATATTTAAGTCTGTGAAAGATATATCTAGGTCATAAGATATAAATTATATTTAAAAAATACATTATAATAAAAAGGAGGAGTAAATATACACTATTTTACATAATGGCCTATATAAATTATAATTTTAACAGAACATAAATATAATAATTTATGAAAAACCTAAAATTAAATATACCATTTAAAAAATATATTGACAAATCATTGATGATATAACACATCAATATACGGTTTAAATTTTTTCTTAAACATTCTTCACATTTAATCATTCTTCACATTGAAACTATCAATTTGGTCTTAAGAAAAACTAATGGGGAAATGGTTCTAAAATTTAAATACTCAACTAATGGATATAAAAATCAAAATGGGTCATTGATTAAGGAATGAAAAGTCATCGAATGTTATAAATTCATTATATACAACCTATCTATTTACAATATATTGAATTTATTCATGGAACTCAACCATGATAAAATTACCTTTTAAATATTTATAATTGTAACAATATTGATATAATAAAAATTACATATAGGTATAACTTGTTGGTATCAATAAATAATGAATTCTAATATATAAATATTATAATTGGTGAATGTAAGAAATATTATTTTGGGAAAAATTTAAAATGAATTTTAATATAAAAATAATGAAAAAATTATATATAATAATATTATTCGTTTAATTAATAGTCCATAAAAATAAACATCATGGGGTAAACATTGATATAGGTTTAATGTAAACATATGATAAGTGAAATTGATTATTTAATATATACAATATATTAATGAAAACTATATAGTCTAAATATAAAAAACATATCAATTTGAATCATTGAAATGTAAAATATATTATAATGGAAAGTATATAAAATTTAGGGAAGAAGTAGTTTCTAGTTTAGGTGGTTGGGATAGTATGGAAGGTAACCATATAATACTAATGGGGGTCTTCACATTGAATACTAAAATTATATAAACCCATGAAAGTTTATATGTCTATTTTAAAGAACATTGGGAGGAACTTGAGTTTTATAAAAGTGTTTCATGAAATTATATTGGAAGACAACCTCTATTGACTACGAGAGTTATCATCATGGACGAGTAAATCTATAAAGGTTCCATGTGATTTTATATGTATGAGTCATGGTCGCCATTTTTGTAGAATTAATATTGATGTAGGATAGTAAAGGGTATGCTTCCAGAACATCAAGAGATGTTGCAATAAATTCATGGTGTTTGGCATGATGAAATCCAATGGGAGAGAGATAAAATTAGTTATAATGGAATTAACATTAAAAATTATTTGAGATATATTATAAGATGATTGAGTAGTGGGTAAAAAGTTGCAGGTTGATTTTTAGGTTTAAATTAGATTAAAAAAGTTGGGCAGCGTGTTGATGAAATTATGTCGGGGAATAGGGAGACTTTTTGGGAGGGATAAGATCCTAAAAGTGATATGCGGGATAAAATTTGTGTAGGAATAGTATACATATATATATATATATGTTAATGTTATTTTTTAAATATGGAAATATGTAATTGATACCCAAGTAACCCACCCTATGAAAAATGATTAAACTATGTTATGGTATATATAAACCATGTTTGAGTTGGCTTATGGTTTAAAAAAATTCACTAATTATTAATTTTTAAATTATTATAACCTTTTATTGTATTTAAAAAATTATAATATATATAAATATTATTTTTATTAATATTTTTAATTTTTTTTTGTTTTTGTTTGGTTTTAGTAATTTTTACCCAAAATAAATTAAAAAAATTGTTAAAATAAATCTTAACGAGTATTAAAAATGGTCAATGTACTAAAATTCATTTTTTGATCTAGTTTTGAGTACATATAAAAATATATTAGATGGTATGATGTTTGGATATTTCTAAATGGGATGAGGCTTGGGTACCTTTATTTAAATAATGTCTAAACCAATATTTTCCTTATTAGTGTCATTTCCAATTTATTTATTTTATTATAAGCGTATTTTTTAAATTTATATTCATTTAGTTTCATGTTTCATTAATCTTTAATTCCATATATTTACTAGAATTAATTTTTATATGTAGTAAATATGCATATTCTATGTTTTGAGAAAAGAATAATGAATCAAGGGAAATTTTTTTTAATGCATATTATTGACAAGGAAATAAAAATGAATTAGTCGGAAAAATATATTCCAACCAAATCTCGAAACAATAGTAGGAACAACCAATATGTGTAAAAACCACAAGATCTTCCGTTGTCATCTTGGGTGGTATGGGTGAAAGAAAGTTTAGCCAACACTAGTAGGAGAAAAGGTCTCATGATTGGATGCAACATGTTGTTATGGATATAAAAAGGTGAAGTGTAATGACCCCAACCCTAATGGCCAAGAACATGAATCTATATTATTACTTTTTAACAAGAAAAAAGGGATCACATCATGAAGGGATAAATATTTTAGTTGTTTTGGTAAAATATAGAAATAATTTAATTACATTTTCATTTTCAAAACGTAGAATACAAAAAATTATTTTCATTCGAATACCATTATTCCCCTTATAATATCCATGTATATTAATCTTAAAATACATCATATTATCTAGGGGAAAATGAGACATAAGAAATTGGTGAGCTGAAATTCAATGTAAGGGTTTTTTATAGTGTAACTTTTCGTTATTGATAAGAATAAAAAACATGTAACAATATGTAATTGAAACAAATTATATTAAATCAATAACATGTTCATAATATTTAATGAATAAATTATGATCATGAAATGGGAAAAAATCATCACATGTGCTAGAATAAATTCCCATTTATATTATAACTAATTATATTATCTCATTTAATATAAAGAACTGTTTTCATAATGATATAATGCATTGTTAATGACATCATAAATATAATGATATGTCTTCAAGATTTTAAAATTCACGATCTATAATAACGATAGTTACTATCATGTTTTATCTTCAGGGTAGTTTAAAATTATTCATAAAAACCCAAAATATTTTCCCAATGAATTTTTTTCAAAAAAATCGATTCATATAGGGGCTATATATAATATCCCCCACCGATATATTCATGTAAACATAAAGTAACATATATTTAATTCATGAAAAATGTGCCATATCATCAAATATTCTTATAGACTAAAGGATACACATTATATGTGAATCCCTATTCAATAAAATAACATTCAATGTAAAACATTTCCTATTGGAATAATATGAGGTTTAATATATAAACATATCCATAACATATAACATATATATTTAAAGAAATATTAATTTCTATTTAACATATTAATTCAAATATTTCCATGGAATGAAAATCACTGAAAAAATGAATCAATAATTAGAATTTTAATATTTTTCTTGATCAAAATGATCACAATCCTTTGATATAAATAACCAAGAAGGTATCAATATCAAAAATACCCATTGGAGTAATAATAAATGGTTACTTCAGTTTATGAATATAAATAACAATAACATATATTTATAAAAAATCTTGATGGAAATATTATTTTCATTTTGAAAATAAGTTTTTAAAATACAAAACATTTTCAAAATAATTTTCCATTGAAATAATTTTGAATAAGTGTAAAGAGGGATTCAATAAATTCTGAATTCATGATATTATAAAATTCCATACAAGTTGTACATAATTAAACAGTGATTCCATTCACTGTTTTGATAAATGAAATATAATAATTGATTTAAAAATGAATTATTGATTCCATTTAAAATATTATGTAAATATTAAAAATGGGAAAATTATATATAATATGTCATTCTTGAAAGGTTAAAATAATTTTTATAAAAAAATAGAAGAAATTATTCTTCCGAATGAAACATAAAATGATATATTCTTTTCATATAATCATTTAATCAATAAATATAAGTTCCCAAGAGTGGGAAAATTTAACAATAACTTGAAAAATATCATTAGAACCCATAAAAAGGAAAAAAATAATGGTTGTGTTGATCAATTTTTAAAAAAATTCTTTTAATGGGAATTTAATAATAAACAGTACTTATTAGAAAGTGATTTTGAAATAAACCATTAAAGTGATCATTTGGTTGTAGTGAGGATTCTTCAATGAATTTATTGTTTGTAATAATTATTTTTCCTAAAAGGTGGAATTAAAATATATCTAATCAAAAGTCACAACACACATAATATTATAATATCATTGGTGAATAAGAACTAATATAACCTACTAATAGGAATATGAATTATGAAATTATTTACCACTCGGTAAATTTTAATTCAAACCCCATTTGATAAAATAATTCAAATTATGACATAAAATACCATTAATAATAAATTATTCCTGATATTAATTTTAGAAGTGGTAGTATATACACTATATAAGTGAATCTATGTGTATAACAGTGTAATATGCCTCAATAAAATGAAATTGAGATGTTAGTTACAACCTCACACTTCCTTTGGATTAATCATTATTCAACACCGGGTATAGGGTTTTTAAACATGTTTTTAAAATTCACCACATCCATATTAATATTTATAATATATTATATTATTTTAATGATATATTTATACTCATTTATAAATAGTCAACCATTATTTTCATTGATTCCACTGTTAATCACCTTGTTTCCTCATATTTATTTCAACATGAATGCTCTTGTTATTAAGAATTTTATGTAGTTATACCATCTGAATAATAATAATAATGACATGCTAATCATATTTTGAGAATAATTATACTTCTAAAACAGTCATTAATTAATGTCATAAAATGATGTGCATTACGATCATTGTGATGGAAGGATGTACATGGGCTTGAGAACATTTCTAATTTTTTAGTGATCCCTATGTTAAAGTGGAAAGTAATATTTTTTATTTACATAATGATAAAAATATCACTTAAACTCTATTATTTCATATAACATACTTATGTATATATCATCCATGTGGTGTGGGTTTGAAAAGAGATCCACATTTCTTTATGAAGGCGGTACTCTACACGTATATGAATAATGTTATCATTATAAGTAAGAAAAAATGTAATAAAGAAAATGATATATATGTCCTTCATTGAATGATAAATATTTCATGAATGAAAAAAGTATATTATTTATATAACATATAATCCATAAAATTATCCTTATTACATTCCACATAAATATTTAAGACAAAAATAACATCCCTTCCTGAGTTGGTAGCTTGTTGTACACACGAGTGACATTACCATATCCCCTATAGAACATAATGTAAAAAAATATGATATAATAAAACTATGGAAATAAAAATGTTAAATATATCATATATATCCTTTTTATACATTATATTACCCATCCATTGAAGGTGGAAATTTAAGAATAAATGACATAGGATCATGAAGTGGTAGTCCACCTTACACATGAATGATGATTTCATTACCCATATAATAGATGTGGATATATTTTTAGGACATTAAATTATTAAAAAAAGATCTGAGTGTGTTAATTATAATATGATTAATATATTTCCATAGATTAATAAATATTTAATATGGTTGAGAAGGAAAAAATCAAAAGGTATTTTTTGATGAACACCGCCTCTTCATCGAGTGTCCTCATTGGGTTTTCATTAATGCATTACAATGATAGATTTATCCAAAAAATAAGGTATATTGTTTTATAAGGACTATTGGATGTGATTTGGACTTGGAATGGTCAGTCCAAATGGCGTTAAAGGT
Organism: Viscum album; assembly: GCA_963277665.1. NCBI lineage: Eukaryota > Viridiplantae > Streptophyta > Magnoliopsida > Santalales > Viscaceae > Viscum > Viscum album. The sequence goes on along the minus strand of OY728165.1, from coordinate 461,858,867 downwards.
ATTCAGTTTTGAGGTGTGTAATTTCTTTTTTATAGTAGAGGAATGGCATTTTGGTAAATAACCAAAAGTATTCAATATTTGGATGTCTCTATCACACCAATTGGATCCAAAATAGATTATTAAATTTTTGGAGGGAAAATATTTTTAATTCACACCTCCAACACACAATGAAACACATGTTTAGATCATTTTGTTCCTTAATATCTATGTCTCCTTATTTTTTACTATTTTGGTTTTCTACTACAGTAACTAATATTTATAACTAAGGTAATCTATAACTTAATAATAAAACAAAACATTACTTATTAAATAATTAGGACCACTAGTTTTGTATAATAAATTTATATTATAAAATAAGAATCCTATTTTGTTGAAAATTAATTTTAACAAAAGGACTAGTAATGTGTAGAAACATTGTTTTATACATAATCACACAAACAGAACTTTTAACTATATAGTGGAAAATATATTATTATTAAAGGGAAAATAGTACATTAATGAAAATAGTTTTTATTTGTTAATATTTAAAAATATTATGTTATATGGAAACATTATTGTAAATTTTAAATAATTTAATATATTATCATTTATTATAAAATAACATTAATTCCAATTCTGATACTATTTATTTAAAATGAATTTAAAAATGTCATTCTAATGATGGGATTAAAATATTGTATTATAAAACCTATGTTATAAGAAAAATTCTTATAAAAATGTAATTTAAGATAATAATTCATTCAATTTACTTCACTTTAATATTTTTAGTATCACTTATTTTATTTTATTATTAACTAAATAGTTATAACATTGGAGTTTCATAAACAGTAAGAGTAATTATTTCATTTAATAAAAATTAGACTATGAAAACATAAAAAAATCATTTACATTGAAAGAAATTATAACCAAAGAGATATGGTTTTTAAATATCCTAATTCTTTATAGATACTAAAAGGATGAATGTCTTTGTTTTTGTCCTTTTCATTATTTTACATATTATATTGGTCACTTTCAGGGATAATTGTACCAAAAACACCCAAAAAGTGATCCTAATGTCATATGTGATGATATACGGATCAGCAATGGATTTTGGACAAGTTGGTCGATCATGTTATCCCTTACCTTCAATGACAAACCCCAATAAACCCATTTTTACAATTACCATGGAAATTAATATTTACTATTTTTAATATTAATTTTGGTAAAAAAATATTTATACCATTTGTTAATTTTTAAATTATTTTGATTTCAAATATGGAATCCTTTTTTCCCAAAATCTATTCAAAAAATTGAATAATTAAATTTAAAATCAATACCATAAATGAAATGAAAATGATTGGTTTTAAAGAGAATACTTTCAAAAGATTACAAATATTTATTTAATAAAATTAATAATGAAAATTATTATATTTAAACAAATTTATTAATTTATATAATCATTAAAAAATTTCTTTAAAACAAAATTTAATATATAATTTATCATTATTAATTATATAAATGAATATGCAGTTTTGAGTTAAGATCAATTATTTTTTACTATTCATCAAAAAATGTTATTTTTCTAGAAAATTATCAGAAATTTACATCAGGATAATTTTTATATTATTATTTAAAAAATTATAGTTATTTTAACCTTTATGTCTATTAAATTAAAAAACAAACAAATTGATTTTCAAATAATGAGTAAAGTGTTTATTTTTTATATCAGGTTTATCATGTAAGACAATCTATCAATGAAAATAAATTTACTTTAAAATGGAATACAAGGAAATTCTTGGCGTGTTACACTATACCATATATAATTAAATTTTGTTCTTCCAATTTAAGCATGACATTTTTATTCATGGTTTTGACATTTTGAAATACCATTGATGAAAACCCCACATTGTAAAAGGGTTAATAAAACATTATCCCAATAAAAGATAAATTAAATTATAAAGGTCATATGGATTTACACATTGATAGACTTTTTCATTTGATAATTTTTTTTTGGAATGAAAATATTTTGGCATTGAATTAATGTGTAAATAATTATAGAATGTGATATATGTCATTGATCACATGAAACAGAATGATTACTGTATATGTAAGGGCCACAAATCCACAAATCTATGACGGTAAAAAAACATTGGTAAAACATAAATTAATTTATGAGAATAATTTTTTTCATTAACATCCTCTTACTAGATTTATGGAATTATTTTATTGACTATGAATATTAGGAAATATAGATACTTGATAGGTTTCTATTTTATAAGAATAATTTCGTCCTTTGATGGTCTATTTATTTTTATATAACACATCAAATTCTCTATGAAATGAATACAAAAAAATGAATTTTTAATAACTAAATAACTAAAATACAAATTTATTATATCACTATATCTATAAAAGAGTGATATGTATCTATATGTCTCAAACAATTTTCCAAAACCAATAAGGTTTTCACAAGATACCTGATATGCATAAATAATTATAAAGTTAAGTAATACATTAATTTATAGGACCTCAAATAATAATGAATGAAAAAAAAATTCATAAATCGTTGACCTAATATCCTTCTATATTAATAAGATCCGAAACATTAAATATAATTTCATTAAATATTCCAAAATGAATATATCATTAATCCTCTAAAATGATACAAAAAATCTATAAATTTTCAAATACTAAAAAAGTGAATGCCTTCATCATAATGCATTTTGAAGAATGGTAATGACCAAAATTACCATAAATCAGTTATTTAAACATTAATTCGTCCACATATTTTATATAATAAATAGATTATTTGATATTTTCTTAAAATCTAGTGATTTGGAAAACTCCACTAATGAGGTTATAAACCAATTTTAAAAAAAATTAATCAATTCCAAGGTAATCATACCTATAAAATATTCATAATCCATATTAATTATATATTTATCTAGAAACCCTTATCCTAAAATTAGAAACATATTAATGGTTATTTATTTCTCAATCATGTGTTTACTGTGAAGTATAACTTTCCACGTAATAATGATTTTGGTACCATCCCACATAAGATTTAAATTCCTTAGATAAATAGGATTGTTGAATAATATTTACATATTTAAAATTTTTATAACATTCATGTAATTGATAAAAAATAATCAAATGAAAAATTTATTCAATCCAAACAGAAGAAAAAACTGAACCCTCTTCCTCTGTGGTATTATAAAAAGCTTGACCATGACCTATTAGATTTTTAGAGGCATTTTCATTTGATACATTATAAAATGATTTATTTAGTGCCAAAACTCTATATAGTTGAATAATATTAAAATAGAAACATTTTAATACCCTTAAAATATCAATAATTATTGTCTTTATATCCACAAATATAGAAAACATATATTCTTTTTATAAATGTACTAGATATTTTCATTACAAAATTATGGCATTCGGTAAAATACTTATCTGTTTTCTTTCCATTATCCATATTTTTTCCTACAATCCTCTACATCTCATACTCTATTGAATAAAAAATACATAAATATTTTTTTCTATGTCTTTTTAGAACATTATTCTACGTCATCATATAATGAGAATATTCAAGAGACTAGTATCACTCGAATGATTAGATTAAGACCATAAAATAATTGATAATTATTATTATTAAGATTATTTTCCCTGATGAAGTTAGAATTCATTATTATATGATCAATTACTAAATGATGGCACAAATAATTCTTGATCATATCACTATGAAGCATAATATATAATAACAAAACTATTGATATAATTTCTAAAAATTGAAAAAATTATACACACCCAATCTCATAATCATAAACAACATCTCTTTCATTATATCCCCATTTTAAAATCCAACATAATGTTTTAAATCAATCATAATTACAATATGCATATACCATAGGAGTGAAAAACATGGCGCAAAGTAAGGCCTGTTTTCAAGCTCTATGTACTGATTAGTTCAAGCCTAATGTTTCCTTGCCCGATTTATTTCCCCATGGAACATCTATTCCCGAACTAAATCAACATGTATTATCTATATAAGCATATATTAAAATCAAAATCACAGAATCAGTACCTGACAAAAAATATTGGGTGTTTTTATATAATTAATAACAATTACATCATAGGTTTATAAACCACAATCTATTGTTTCACTAAATATCATTCAGATGGGTTCTATTAAAGATGATTTGATACCAACTACAACAACACATAACACAATAATCATGATCCTATATCGGCATATTTAATATTTACATAATATACAGTGAATCACATCCCAATAGAATGAATAGTTTATTAGTCTTGGTAAACTATATACATACAGAAACATCATTTACATGTTTAATACAGAGAATAAAATATTTTGTTTTCAATAAGACAATAATTACCCTTATCATATCTCTATATATTAATCATAAGATACAATATTGTACCTCATCAAAAATAAATCATATAAAATGGGTTGAGATTAAATTCTTAATAATAGTTATGTACAACAGAAGAAGTCCGGAATTTAGAAGAATAAACAACATATAATGGAATGTAACTAAAAAAATTCAATTTTATCAATAAATTGACCATATGTGCAGGGAATAAATAATGATCAAGTAATTCCAAATAAATAATCATAGGATCTAAACAATATTAACATGGATATTTTAACTAATATAATGATCACATTGAATATCAATAACTAAATTCATAAAGATGGAATTTATAGTGATGGACATATTAACAGTCAATAACAATCCTCAATATAGTTACTATCATGATCTATCCTCGTGAAAGTATCTTTTGAGAACTATAGTCATTATAGATTAATTCTATGGGTGGAAATCTATTATAATTTTCTATATTATTTCTCTATTGTGACCCATATATACATCGAGTGACTATCTATATTGGGCCCAACCCATATCATTGTTTCAAAATCATTTGAAGTATATCGATTAATAAATTTAATTCATGAAGAATGTTATTTGTCATAAAATATCTTTATTAAATAGGATAATTATTATTAATATTTCAATAATAAATGAAATAACATTCAAAGTAAAATATTTCATTTAGGAAGGAGAAAATTTTTTAGAATTAAAAATATCCATAATAAATAATATGGATATTTAGGAGATATTTACTGTCTAATGGTCATGTGAGTGTGAATATTTCATAAAAAAATTAATGAATAAAAAATGGTTCATGTTACATAATGATAATAAATTCCAGTAAAAAAGTGATCATAACACATTTAAGATAAAATAATTTTGCAATAAATATAATATATACCCATTAGATTAATATTAAAGGGTGTTTCTCAATGAAAAATGAAAATAAAATAAAATTAATTCATCAAAAATTAACTTTTAAGCATATAAATTATTAATTAAATCTATTTGATGTAATTTATAAAGAAAACTAATTACCCACTATACACATTAAAATAAATATTCCTATCTCATTTTTCATAAAATTTAAATGTGAATTTCATTGAAATCTATATAAATATTCATTTTTTTAAAATTTCTAGAAAATAAAAAATGTTATCATGTGTCAATTAAATCATTTTAAAAAGAATGATTTTTTAAGAAAAATTTATTTATAAAACAAGGATCTAGAATAAACACGGGATCCCAAAAAAGTGATAGAAATACAAATTTTCATAGAAACTTTTTAAATTTTAATTTAAGAAACAAATATTGTAATAATATTAATATAACATGAAAAATATAATGAAACAATATAGGAGAATAGTTTTTTTATTAATTAATGATTAAAAATTCCCTTTAATTTAAATTAATGAATAAACAATTTCGATTAGAATGATATTGTAAAATAAACTATTCCAATGATCATATTATTAAAGTGAAAATTAATCAATATATAGATTTTGTATATAAACTATAAATCAACAGAGAAATTTAGAAATAAGTCATAATAAAATAAAAAGTCACTACACACATAATCATTGAATATAAAATCTGATGAATAAGTATTATGGTCCACTGAAAAGAAAATGAGATATGAAATTCCTTAACAGATGGTTACTTTTAATTCAAATTTGATTAGATTAAATAATTAAAAATAAAATGTAATGTAACAAAAAAAATTATTCATGAGATTACATCTCAATGGGGAATTATATATAAAATATAATTCAAAATATGTTCATAACAAAATAATGTTCCTCAATGAATTGTAAATTGACCTGAAATCCATTAACATATTCTTCCTTTTGAATGAACATTATAGAACCCTCTATATAGTGGTTATTAATATGTTACTAAGTTATAAAATAAAATTAATAACACATATAATATATTATATGATCATTTTATAACAACTCATTACCCTTTCATTAATAATCTTTTAATGTTTTCAAGGTTTCAGGTGTTAATTGCATTGTCTTCTCATGATTGTTTATTCATGAAATATCTAATTCACACATATATTATATAGTTCAATCATATTCAAAAAATAATCATGACATAATTATTATATTTTTAAATCAATTATACATTTAAAACAAATCATGAAATATGGTTATGAAAAATGAAGTGTGTTACGATCACATAGATTGTGGGTCAGAAGTACGTGTGAGTAGCGTTTCCTTTTTTGAACGATTATTATTGTAAAGAGTTTATAAATATTTTTGCATCTAATAATTATAATAATATCTTATATACAATTTCATTTCATTAAATGTAATTATATATATATAATTCATCTGGTCTTGTGAAATAAAGAGAGTCACATCTCACCATGAAGGCAGTTGTCCACAAGTACACGAACGACGTTATCATGTTTAAGAGTAAGAAAAGGTACGAAATAAAATGAAATATATGCCAATTTAAGAATTTAAAATATTTTATTAATATCATAATTATTTATTTCATTTAATGTTTATTTATTAAATTAATACATATTACAATATATATAAAGTACAATTGAATGATTAATCACAAGGCATTGAGAGGGCACCTGAGCCTCGACCCAATTGGTGAGGTATCCTTAAGTGAATCCATAAGTCCCAGGTACAAAACTAGGTAGAGGAATATTTCTTGTAATGTAGCATGTACTGTAGCATGCTCTGTACACTGTGCAGATACAGTAGCAGAACTGTACACTGTATAGGTACTCTACCAGGACTGTACAATGTATGGGGAATGTAACATGCATTGTAGTAGTTACTGTAGTAGGTACTGTTCTATACTGTAGCCGCTAGAAATATTCACCTTGGGCTACTGGTTTGGGATTGGAGTCCTTAAGGCATTCATTCCACCCATGGCTTCTGGTTAGTAGGGATTTCATGCCACCATTAAGGCCTTCAGGCTACCTCAAGGCCTTTAGGCCACATGAAGTTTCCCGAGTCAAAATAAAATAAAAGAAGAAGCCGCATAAAAGGAATCAAAGCTCGAAAAATAAACAGAGCAGAACAAAATGGATTTTTCAGAATGAGAGGGTATGGCTTTGCCCTCGGGACCAACTTGTTCTTGCATGAGAAGCCTAGCCAGACTTCCATGTGAAGATGGAGAGATACTATCATGATGCAGATGCTAGGGAGGGGCAGTTCCTTGTAAAGAGTCCGGTTGAATTCTCTATGTCTTTTGGGTAATTTAATCTCCTAAGCCTACGGTCCATGTAATCTTTGAGCCTACGGGCCTTGTAACAGTTCCCCCAATCCCTTGAAAGGGGGTTATCAAAAATCAATAAAAATGAAGGCTTTCGGGCCATTCATGCCACATTGTATTGAGAGGTAGTAGTCAATCATTCACATGACGTACATTATCGTATCCCCAATGAAATGGAAAGTAAAATAATATATATGATATAATTACTCAAAATTGATTAATATATTTTAAATAATGTATGTATCTTTTTACCCACCATTATACCTAACCAGGAAAGGTTGTAATTGAAGAACAAATGACATTGATTTGTGTAGTGGTAGTTCACCGTACACATGAATGATGAATTAATAACAAAATCAATGGATGTAGAGATTGTTTTCGGTCATAAAATTATTTTTAAAATATCATAAATATTCATTATACATATGATATTATATCATCATTTTTTTAATAATAAGTTATCGTTTTGGAGAAACAAATGAAATATAGTACCTCTATTAAGATCATTAACACTATTTCCGGTATCCTCCTTGGGTTTTCACTAAATCCTTCCGAGGATATATTAATTCCACTAATAAGGATCATTTTGTGATAATAAGTGGGTTGGAACATTATTTATACAAGGTATGGTTAAGCTAAATTGATGGAGTTTTGGGAAGAAGTGATTTGATTGAGTTCCCATTTATAATTGAGGATGATTGGTATTTTGTAAATACTCAAAATTATTCACTATTTTTAGGTATATATATTCCCAATTTTCTAATGAATTGATTATTGAGTGATTGTATGGACTTATTAGTAAATTAAAACCTCTAAGATAGAATTAATCACATGTTTTAATTATTTTTTCTCTTAACTTAAAAGCATCCATATTTTTTTCCCTTGGTTTGACTATGGTAATAAGTATTGTTTACCTTGGACGTTATACATTATGTAACTAATAAAATGAAACATATTAAATAATTTATATAAAATAATTTTAAATATTATTATTAATTTATTAAATAAATATCATATACATGTTTAATATTAATTTAACACAATGTCATGTAATGTGAAAAAAAATTATAAACTTAACCACTCTAAAATAATTTCTTACTATTTACAGAACAATATAGACAATAAAAAAATGGTGCATGAGTGGAATATAGTTCAAATTTGTTATCATTTAAATATTATTTGATATAGGATAATATATTTTGTAATTTTATGCCATTTATAAAAATATCATTTATAATAAGAGACATTAATGCTAATTTGACAATATTAATTTAATTAGAATTAAAGAATATCAAGAAAATTAAACGACTTTAATATATTTTTATAACAATTGTTTTGTAGGATAAATTCCAAAAAAATCAATGGAATATAATAATTTATTCAACTTAGTTCAATTTTAATATTTTTTATATCATTTATTTATTAAATTATTTAATAAATGATTACATCATTGGTTTTCCTTAAGTATTAAATGTAAATATATCAATTAAAAAAATATGAAATATGTCATAATGATACTATAAACTCATTTATATTTCATAAATAATATTATAAATCAAATTACATTGTTTTATTCCATATGTTAATGATTTTTTATATTAAAAGAAATGAAAGTTTCCTTTTATTCAATTTCATTATTTAAAAAATTATATATGTCACATTCATGGAATAGTGTCCCAAAATCACATAGATATGATTCTGATATCAAAAGTGTTAAAAATATTTCATGTAAATGGGTTTTGGAATAAATATTATTCAATTTTAATATTTATCTTCTATGTTTAACTCCCCCTGGTAAACAAATTTTTACATTAAAAATTGAAATTTTTGTTTGCTGTTTTTACTATTCATTTTGGCAAAAAATTATCTTGAACATAATATAAATTAAAAATTATTGTGATTCCAAATATGGAATAATTTTTTAAAAATTCAATTCACAGAATTGGAAAATAAGACATTAAAATTTATCTTATAGACAATACGACAATGCATGTTTTTAAAGAGAAAATGTTCAAAATATTAAAATGTTTTTATATAAAAAATTAATATAAATTAACTATAATTGGATAAATTGTATTCATCTATATAAAATTGACAAAATTTAACCATAAAAAAATCCAAAAAATTATTTATAATTTTAAATTATTTTAATGAAATGATTAGTTTCATGTAAAATATAGTAATTTATATTATTCCTCATCAAACCAAACATTTCAAAAAATATGATATACTCACCTAAGTTAATTTTTATTTGATAATTTCAAAAAAAAAATCTTTTTTCAGATAATTTTTCTCCATTTCCAAAAAAATTAAACTTATTGCAAAAATCAACACAGAATTTATTTTTGTTTAAAGCAAGTGTTGCATGCATCATCGAAATTGATGAAATTAAATTTATAAAAAATGATATATATTGTAATTTAATAGAGTTTTTCTAAATGATTCATGGGAGGAATCATGTATTAGTTTTCATTGTCACATATATTATAGGAAGTTCCACCCAACATAACCAATGATTCTGGATTGAGGGTTTATGAGTAACTGATCAGTTTTAATTAATTAATGCTTATAATAATTAAATTATGTCATTACATTAATCAAAATTATCTTCTTGGTATTTTTAATCCATACTTTTACTAATTTTTTCATTTATTCTATTATAGTTCCCATCATGTATATATATAGATAACAATGACAAATGTTTTTTCAATCATAGAAGTAAACACTATTAGAACTCTCTATAAAATATCATTTATAGACATGTTTCATGCCCACATAATTATTTTCATGATGAAAATTTTTACTCCAATATACTTGGAGGGAGTATATATGCTTGACGGGCATCTTTTATACATATTAGTGTGCTCTAAAATTTATTTATTACATGTATTTATCCATAATAGAAGATAGATTCATTCATTTTCAATTCCTAACTAAATTTTTAAGAATGTGATCACATGTCATTTGACTAAAGTTCTGAAAATGGAAGGGGAAGGATCAATAACTACTCTTATATCTCTTCTAGAGGATTTAGTTTTGGGTATAATCCTCAAATCATGCTCAGATAATTTTGGAAACATTATCAATATCCATGCTTCCTTAGCGAAACATTACGAGGCATTTCATGCCTATATTATTCAATATTTATTATGAGGATATTGGTTATTATATGAAAAAATATTATATTCTTTTATTTCATACTATTCTAGGAATGGAAGGTATTACCAGGGTATTTTTTAATTCTTCACCCTAAATAATTCTAATAAATACCTCATCAATCTCGAAGGAGATATAGAACAGGCAAACCTATGATCATGATAACTGTATCCAATTTTTTTTATCATTGTAAGTATTAAATGTAATTTTGAGACCCTTTAGGACAACACAACAAGATAATTTAATATAGGTCATGTTTACTCGGATGTTCAAAAATTATATATATATAATAAATCCTTCCAAATGATATATCAATTTACTTATCATGTCCTTCAAAATTGAACAATTTTCTTTTTAAAATAGGAGGTAGTGGTTTTTGGGGATTCCATGAAATACCATAAGAATTTTTGGGCTCTTGATCAGGATGAGGGAATCCAAAACTGAGGACTTAGAAGAAGGCATGGAGTTATCTTTACTATATTCTTATTTTTCTAGTGGTACTAATAGAATTTTATTTGAAATAAATTTATTCCTTGTTTAGAGAAAAGAAATCAATACACAATGTTTGAAAAAATTATATTGGTATTAAAATGAGTTCAAATTATAAATGATTCAACTACAAGGATATAAGACTCTACACAAATCATGGTCTCGGGAATCAAATTAATATTCAAAAAATGAAGATAATAGGTCATGTTCAGGCATATGATACTACAAAAGATGAATAGGAATAATTAATATGTTTGTTCATGGATTCATGAATTATGATATTTGAGTATTTTTCATTAATACCGTGGTTATAAAAATCAACATACAGATAATTCTTGTACTATACTACATCTTCATTGTGTAATTTGAAGCATGAGATAAATTGTACTAGTAATAAAGAGAAGTGAATTTTTTATAGTCAGGTCATTTTGAAATCATGTGATTAGGAATCATATCCCTATATAGGAACTTGGTGATGTAGATTGTCATAATTATATGATTATAGGATAGTATTAGTTACCATGAATGTGATCTTATAAGCTAGAATCATGAGATGCTTGGATTTTTTAGATTAGATGAGATTTTTCTATTTGAAGCATGCATGTTTTTTATGGTTTTAAGCTAATCAAGGTATTCATATAATTGGAATATTTTTTTATATGTTACATTATTTTAGGAAACATTTATTATATTTATTTGGTAAATTAAGTGACCTTAATTCTAAATTTTTCGACATTGAATGTGGACAGGAATGTTTTAGACAAGTATTTTGATTAACTACATATGGAATTTATACTTTTAATCTTCTGAAACTATTTTTCATTGACAAAATAAGATATTTTTCTTTGTTTGATTAAACATATAAAGGTCAATGGAATGACTTATGGACAATATGATTCATTAAAATTACTTCATTTGTGAAAACATTATTTTGAACATTCATTTCCTAGTGTAAGGGATGTCCTTAAAAATGATCAAAAATTATTAAATGGATGAAATTATTCTTAATTTATGGAACGAAATAATGTACGTTTAACTGAATATTAAAAGAATTCCACTACTATTGGATGAATATTTTGGATGAAAATTGAAATTTGTATACTTTTATATTCAGGAAATCAATGATCTTTTGAAATATCACAAATTTATATCCTAGAGATAGTTACATTTCTAATGACCATTTTATCATTCACTCTCCTTCAGATACTAATTCTTGGATTATTCATCGATATCTATATTTTCACTTTCCACGAATGTTCTATTACCTGAAATCTTATTTTTATTTTGATATTTGAATATACCTTTCACTTCATATTATAAAAATATCTAATTATTTCTATATGTGATGTGGTTTCCCCATTATGTAATTATCATGTATCAATATTTTATTTCCAAATCAAAATTTCAAATTCTTAGAATGCAATTATTGCTGGAGGGGAGAATGTAACAACCAATGATTAAACAGTTTTCCTCTTTAAAATGTATCTTATTCAACATTTTATGAGATTAAAAAATGATTAAATATTGTTATTTAATAATTTTAGTTATCTTCTAGATTTTGGGAATGGGTTTATTGAATGAAATATAGTAAATTATAAAAAATATTGTTTTCACTTGTTTTTAAAATTAATTCAATGGGTACTAATTAATTATATATAAAAACAACTTTAACATAAAGGTTGTGTTTTTATAAAAGAATTTTTACGCCCAAAATAATATTTTGTATTAATAAATGAATAATTTCACTATTAATGAATGATTATAATTAAATTAATATTTCAAATATTCATTCAAATATTTTAACATTAATCCCAAATACTTTAACAAGAATGATATAATAATGAAGCCAATATTATACATAAAAATGAAAAAATTTTATAAAAGTTTTTTTTACCACCTTATAATAGAGGAATTATTTTAAATATAAATTTTGATATCATCATAAATAATATATGAAAAAATAAATACTACTTTTTTTAATTAAATACCAAATTTTAATTTTGTTGAATTTATTATTTTTCTGATAACATTTAATCTTAATGATGAATTATGTGATCGTTGGAATATTTATATGGTAATTAAGATTAGTAATGTGTCCATTAGAATAATAACTCACGTATGAATGTATAAGTAAAATTTATTCTACTTATATGTTGTAATATGAAATAATTATATTATATTATAAGTAAATAAATATTTTAAAAGTAAGAAATTATGTGTTGGTATTTTTTATAAAACATATATATTCATTAAAAAATGATGATATAATATCATTTGTATAATGAATATTTATGATATTTTAAGAATAATTTTATGACCTAAAACAATCTCCACATACATTGATTTGTGTAGTGGTAGTTCACCGTACACTTGAATGATGAATTAATAACAAAATCAATGGAAGTAGAGATTGTTTTAGGTCATAAAATTATTCTTAAAATATTATAAATATTCATTATACATATGATATTATATAATCATTTTTTAATAATATGTTATCGTTTTGGAGAAACAAATGAAATATAGTACCTCTATTAAGATCATTAACACTTTTTCATGTATCCTCCTTGGGTTTTCACTGAATCATTTCGAGGATATATTAATTCCACTAATAAGGATCATTTTGTGACAATAAGTGGGTTGGAACTTTATTTATACAAGGTATGGTTAAGCTAAATTGATGGAGTTTTGGGAAGAAGTGATTGGATTGAGTTCCCATTTATAATTGAGGATGATTGGTATTTTGTAAATACTCAAAATTATTCACTATTTTAGGTATATCTATTCCCAATTTTCTAAAGAATTGATTATTGAGTGATTGTCTGGAATTATTCGTAAATTAAAACCTTGAAGAGAGAATTAATCACATGTTTTAATTATTTTGTCTCTTAACATAAAAGCATCCATATTTTTTACCTTTGTTTGACTATGGTAATAAGTATTGTTTACCTTGGAAGTTATACATTATGTCACTAATAAAATGAAACATATTAAATAATTTATATAAAATAATTTTAAATATGAATATTAATTTATTAAATAAATATCATATACGTGTTTAATTTTAATTTTAACACAATCACATGTAATGTGCAAAAAAAATAATAAATTTAACCACTCTAAAAGTATTTTTTACTATTTACAGAATAATATAGACCATAAAAAACAAATGGTGAATGAGTGGAATATAGTTCAAATTTGTTATCATTTAAATATAATTTGATATAGGATAATATATTTTGTAATTTTTTGTCATTTATAAAAATATCATTTATTATAAGAAACATTAATGCTAATTTGACAATATTTATTTAATTAGAATTAAAGAATATCAAGAAAATGAAATGACTTTAATATATTTTGATAACAATTGTTTTGTTCGATAAATTCCAAAAAAAATCAACGGAATATAATAATTTATTCAATTTAGTTCAATTTTAATATTTTTGGTATCATTTATTTATTAAATTAATTAATAAATAATTACATTATTGGTGTTCCATAAGTATTAAATGTAAATATATCATTAAAAAAAATATAAAATATGTTATAACGATACTATAAACTCATTTATATTTCACAAATAATATTATTAATCAAATTACATTGTTTTATTCCCTATATTAATGATTTTTTTATTTTAAAAGCAATGACGGTTTCCTTTTATTAAATTTCATTATTTAACAAATTATATATGTCACATTCATGGAATAGTGTCCCAAAATCACATAGATATGATTCTGATATCAAAAGTGTCAAAAAAAATTCATGTAAATGGGTTTTGGAATAAATATTATTCAATTTTAATATTTATCTTCTATGTTTTACTCCCCCTAGTAAAAAAATTTTTACATTAAAAATTGAAATTATTTGTTGTTGTTTTTACTATTCATTTTGGCAAAAAATTATCTTGAACATAATATAAATTAACAATTATTATGATTCCAAATATGGAATAATTTTTTAAAAATTCAATTCACAGAATTGGAAAATAATACCTTAAAATTTATCCTATAGACACTACGACCATGTATGTTTTTAAAGAGAAAATGGTCAAAATATTAAAATATTTTTATATCAAAAATTATTATTAAATTAATTATAATTGGATAAATTGTATTCATCTATATAAAATTGATAAAATTTAACCATAAAACAAAGTCCAAAAAATAATTTACAATTTTAAATTATTTTAATGAAATGATTAGTTTCATGTAAAATATAGTAATTTTTATTATTCATCATCAAACCAAACATTTCAAAAAATATGAAATAATCACCTAAGTTAATTTTGATTTGAAAATTTCAAAAAAAAATCTTTTTTCAGTTAAATTTTCTCCATTTCCAAAAAAATTATAGTTATTGCAAAAATCAACACAAAATTGATTTTTGTTTAAAGCTAGTGTTGCATGCATCATCAAAATTGATGAAATTAAATTTATAAAAAATGAAATATACTATAATTTAATCGAGTTTTTCTAAATGATTCAGGGGAGGAATCATGTATTCATTTTCATTGTCAAATATATTATAAGAAGTTCCACCCAACATAACCAATGATTATGGATTGAGGGATTATGAGTAATTGATCAGTTTTAATTGATTAATTCTTATAATAATTAAATTATGTCATTACATTAATCAAAATTATCTTCTTGGTATTTTTAATCCATACTTTTACTAATTTTTTCATTTATTCTATTATAGTTCCTATCAAGTATATATATAGATAACAATGATAAATGTTTTTTCAATCATAGAAGTAAACACTATCGAAACTCTCTATAAAATATCATTTATAGACATGTTTCATGCCCACATAATGATTGTCATGATGAAAATTTTGACTCCAATATACTTGGAGGGAGAACCCATGCTTGATGGGCATCTTTTATACATATTAGTGTGCTCTAAAATTTCTTTATTACATGTATTTATCCATAGTAGAAGATAGATTAATTCATTTTCAATTCCTAACTAAATGCTTAAGAATGTGATCACATGTCATTTGACTAAAGTTCTCAAAATGGAAGGTGATGGATCAATAACTACTCATATATCTCTTCTAGAGGTTTTAGTTTTGGGTATAATCCTGAAATCATGCTCAGGTAATTTTGGAATCATTATCAATATCCAAGATTCCATAACGAAACATTACAAGGCATTTCATGCCTCTATTATTCAATATTTATTCTGAGGATACTGGTTTTTATATGAAAAAATATTATATTCTATTATTTCTGACTGTTATAGGAATGGAAGGTATTACCAGGGTATTTTTAAATTCTTCACCCTAAATAATCCTAATGAATACCTCATCAATCTCGAAAGAGATATAGAACAGGGAAACCTCTGATCATGATAACTGTATCTAATTTTTTTATCATTGTAAGTATTAAAGATTATTTTGAGACCCTTTAGGACAACACAACAAGATAATTTAATATAGGTCTGGTTTACTCTGATGTTCAAAAATTATATATATATAATTAATCCTTCTAAAAATATATCAATTTACTTATCATGTCCATCAATATTGAACAATTTTCTTTTTAAAATAGGAGGTAGTGGTTTTGGGGGATTCCATGAAATACCATAAGAATTTTTGGGCTCTTGATCAGGATGAGGGACTCCAAAACTGAGGACTTAGAAGAAGGTATAGGGTTCTCTTTACTATAATCTTATTTTTATAATGGTACTAATAGAATTTTATTTGAAATAAATTTATTCCCGGTTTAGAGAAAAGAAATCAAGACACAAAGTCAGAAAAAATTGTAAGGGTATTAAAATGATTTCAAATTAGAAATGATTCAACTACAAGGATATAAGACTCTACACAAATCGTTGTCTCAAGAATCAAATTAGTATTCACAAAATGAAGATAATTGGTCATGTTCAGGCATATGATACTACCACAGATGAATAGGAATAATTAATATGTTTGTTCACGGATTCATGAATTATGATATTTGAGTATTTTTAATCAATACCGTGGTTATAAAAATCAACATACAGATAATTCTTGTACTATACTACATCCTCATTGTGTACTTTGAAGCATGAGATAAATTGTACTAGTAATAAAGAGAAGTGAATTTTTTATAGTCAGGTCACTTTGAAATCTTGTGATTAGGAATGATATCCCTATATTGGAAATTGGTGATGTATATAGTCATAATTATATGATTATAGGATAGTATTAGTTACCATGAATGTGATCTTATAAGCTAGAATCATTAGATGCTTGGATTTTTTATATTACATGAGATTTTTCTATTTGAAGCATGCATGTTTTATATGGTTTTAAGCTGATCAAGGTATTCATAAAATTGGTATATTTTTATATATGTTACATTATTTTAGGAAACATTTATTATATTTATTTGGTAAATTAAGTGACCTTAATTCTAAATTTTTGAACATTGAATGTGGACAAGAATGTTTTAGACAAGTATTTTGATTAACTACATATGGAATTTATACTTTTAATCTTCTGAAACTATTTTTAATTGAAAAAATAAGATATTTTTCTTTGTTTTATTAAACATATAGAGGTCAATGGAATGACTTAAGGACAATATGATTCATTAAAATTACGTCATTCGTGAAAAAATTATTTTGAACATTCATTTCCTGGTGTAAGTGATGTTGTTAGAAATGATCAAAAATTATTAAATGGATGAAATTATTCTTAATTTATGGAACGAAATAATGTACGTTTAACGGAATATTAAAAGAATTCCACTACTATTGGATGAATATTTTGGATGAAAATTGAAATCTGTATACTTTCATATCTATGAAATCAATGACCTTTTGACATATCACAAATTTATATCCTTGAGATAGTTACATTTCTAATGGCTATTTTATCTTTCACTCTCCTTCAGATACTAATTCTTGGATTATTCATCGATATCAATATTTTCACTTTCCACTAATGTTCTATTACCTGAAATCTTATTTTTATTTTGATATTTGAATATACCTTTCCCTTCATATTATAAATATATTTAATTATTACCATATCTGATGTGGTTTCCCCATAATGTAATTATCATGTATCAATATTTGATTTCCAAATCAAAATTTAAAATTCTTAGAATGCAATTATTGCTGGAGGGGAGAATGTAACAAACAATGATTAAATTGTTTTCTTCTTTAAAATGTAGCTTATTCAACATTTTATGAGATTAAAAAATGATTAAATATTGTTATTTAAAAAATTTAGTTATCTTCTAGATTTTGGGAATGGGTTCATTGAATGAAATATAGTAAATTATAAAAAATATGTTTCTCACTTGTTTTTAAAATTAATTCAATGGGTATTAATTAATTATATATAAAAACAACTTTAACATAAAGGTTGTGTTTTTATAAAATAATTTTTACACCGAAAATAATATTTTGTATTTATAAATGAATAATTTCACTGTTAATGAATGATTATAATTGAATTAATATTTCAAATATTCATTCAAATATTTTAACATTAATCCCAAATATTTTAAGAAGCATGATATAATAATGAATGCAATATTATACATAAAAAGGAAACCTTTTTATAAAAGTGTTTTTTACCACCTTATAATAGAGGAATTATTTTAAATATAATTTTTGATAACACTATAAATAATATATGAAAAAATAAAAACAATTTTTTCTAATTAAAAACCATATTTTTATTTTTTGAATTTATTATTTTTCTGATAACATTTAATCTTAATGATTAATTATGTGATCGTTGGAATATTCATATGGTAATTAAGATTAGTAATGTGTCCATTAGAATAATAACTCGCGTATGAATGTATGAGTAAAATTTATTCTACTTATATGTTGTAATATGACATAATTATATTATATTATAAGTAAATAAATATTTTAAAAGTAAGAAATTATGTGTTGGTATTTTTTATAAAACATATATATTCATTAAAAAATGATGATATAATATCATACATATAATTAATATTTATGATATTTTAAGAATAATTTTATGACCTAAAAAAATCTCCACTTCCATTGATTTGTGCAGCGGTAGTTCACCGTACACTTGAATGATGAATTAATAACAAAATCAATGGATATGGAGATTTTTTTAGGTCATAAAATTAATCTTAAAATATCATAAATATTCATTATACATACGATATTATATTATCATTTTTTAAAAATAAGTTATGTTTTTGGAGAAACAAATGAAATATGGTACCTCTATTAAGATCATTAAGACTTTTTCCGGTATCCTCCTTGGGTTTTCACTGAATCCTTCTGAGGATATATTAATTGCACTAATAAGGATCATTTTGTTATAATAAGTGGGTTGGAACATTATTTATTCAAGGTATGGTTAAGCTAAATTGATGGAGTTTTGGGAAGAATTGATTGGATTGAGTTCCCATTTATAATTGAGGATGATTGGTATTTTGTAAATACTCAAAATTATTCATTATTTTTAGGTATATCTATCCCCAATTTTCTGAAGAATTGATTATTGAGTGATTGTATGGAATTATTCGTAAATTAAAACCTCTAAGAGAGAATTAATCACATGTTTTAATTATTTTGTCTCTTAACTTAAAAGAATCCATATTTTTCCCTTGGTTTGACTATGGTAATAAGTATTGTTTACCTTGGATGTTATACATTATGTCACTAATAAAATGAAACATATTAAATAATTTATATAAAATAATTTTAAATATGAATATTAATTTATTAAATAAATTTCATATACGTGTTTAATATTAATTTTAACACAATATCATGTAATGTGCAAAAAAAATTATAAACTCAACCACTATAAAAGAATTTCTTACTATTTACAGAACAATATATACCATAAAAAACAAATGTTTCATGAGTGGAATATAGTTCAAATTTGTTATCATTTAAATATAATTTGATATAGGTTAATATATTTTGTAATTTTTTGTCATTTATAAAAATATCATTTATTATAAGAAATATTAATGCTTATTTGACAATATTCATTTAATTAGAATTAAAGAATATCAAGAAAATGAAATGACTTTAATATATTTTGATAACAATTGTGTTGTAGGATAAATTCCAAAAAAAATCAATGGAATATAATAATTTATTCAAATTAGTTCAATTTTATTATTTTTTGTATCATTTATTTTTTAAATTATTTAATAAATGATTACATCTTTGGTGTTACTTAAGTATTAAATGTAAATATTTCATTTAAAAAAATATGAAATATGATATAATGATACTATAAACACATTTATATTTCAAAAATAATATTATAAATCAAATTACATTGTTTTATTCCCTATATTAATGATTTTTTTATTTTAAAAGAAATGACAGTTTCCTTTTATTCAATTTCATTATTTAACAAATTATATATGTCACATTCATGGAATAGTGTCCCAAAATCACATAGATATGATTCTAATATAAAAAGTGTCAAAAAAATTCATGTAAATGGGTTTTGGAATAAATATTATTCAATTGTAATATTTATCTTCTATGTTTTACTCCCCCTAGTAAACAAATTTTTACATTAAAAATTGAAATTATTTGTTGCTGTTTTAACTATTCATTTTGGCAAAAAATTATCTTGAACATAATATAAATTAAAAATTATTATGATTCCAAATATGGAATAATTTTTTAAAAATTCAATTCACAGAATTGGAAAATAATACCTTAAAATTTATCCTATAGACACTACGACAATGTATGTTTTTAAAGAGAAAATGTTCAAAATATTAAAATATTTTTATATCAAAAATTAATATTAAATTAATTATAATTGGATAAATTGTATTCATCTATATAAAATTGACAAAATTTAACCATAAAACAAAATCCAAAAAATAATTTACAATTTTAAATTATTTTAATGAAATGATTAGTTTCATGTAAAATATAGTAATTTTTATTATTCATCATCAAATCAAACATTTCAAAAAATATGAAATACTCACCTAAGTTAATTTTGATTTGATAATTTCAAAAAAAATCTTTTTTCAGTTAAATTTTCTCCATTTCCAAAAAAATTAAACTTATTGCAAAAATAAACACAAAATTGATTTTTGTTTAAAGCTAGTGTTGCATGCATCATCAAAATTGATTAAATTAAGTTTATAAAAAATGAAATATACTATAATTTAATCGAGTTTTTCTAAATGATTCGGGGGAGGATCATGTATTCATTTTCATTGTCAAATATATTATAAGAAGTTCCACCCAACATAACCAATGATTATGGATTGAGGGTTTATGAGTAACTGATCAGTTTTAATTGATTAATGCTTATAATAATTAAATTATGTCATTACATTAATCAAAATTATCTTCTTGGTATTTTTAATCCATACTTTTACTTTTTTTTCATTTATTATATTATAGTTCCCATCATGTATATATATAGATAACAATGATAAATGTTTTTTCAATCATAGAAGTAAACACTATCAAAACTCTCTATAAAATATCATTTATAGACATGTTTCATGCCCACATAATGATTTTCATGATGAAAATATTGACTCCAATATACATGGAGGGAGAATCCATGCTTGATGGGCATCTTTTATACATATTAGTGTGCTCTAAAATTTATTTATTACATGTATTTATCCATAGTAGAAGATAGATTAATTCATTTTCAATTCCTAACTAAATGCTTAAGAATGTGATCACATGTCATTTGACTAAAGTTCTCAAAATGGAAGGTGAAGGATCAATAACTACTCTTATATCTCTTCTAGAGGTTTTAGTTTTGGGTATAATCCTCAAATCATGCTCAGATAATTTTGGAAACATTATCAATATCCAAGCTTCCATAACGAAACATTACAAGGCATTTCATGCCTCTATTATTCAATATTTATTCTGAGGATACTGGTTTTAATATGAAAAAATATTATATTCTATTATTTCTGACTGTTCTAGGAATGGAAGGTATTACCAGGGTATTTTTTAATTCTTCACCCTAAATAATCCTAATGAATACCTCATCAATCTCGAAAGAGATATAGAACAGGGAAACCTCTGATCATGATAACTGTATCTAATTTTTTTTATCATTGTAAGTATTAAAGATAATTTTGAGACCCTTTAGGACAACACAACAAGATAATTTAATATAGGTCTGGTTTACTCGGATGTTCAAAAATTATATATATATAATTAATCCTTCTAAAAATATATCAATTTACTTATCATGTCCATCAATATTGAACAATTTTCTTTTTAAAATAGGAGGTAGTGGTTTTGGGGGATTCCATGAAATACCATAAGAATTTTTGGGCTCTTGATCAGGATGAGGGACTCCAAAACTGAGGACTTAGAAGAAGGCATGGGGTTCTCTTTACTATAATCTTATTTTTATAATGGTACTAATAGAATTTTATTTGAAATAAATTTATTCCCGGTTTAGAGAAAAGAAATCAAGACACAAAGTCAGAAAAAATTGTAAGGGTATTTAAATGATTTCAAATTAGAAATGATTCAACTACAAGGATATAAGACTCTACACAAATCGTTGTCTCAAGAATCAAATTAGTATTCACAAAATGAAGATAATTGGTCATGTTCAGGCATATGATACTACCACAGATGAATAGGAATAATTAATATGTTTGTTCACGGATTCATGAATTATGATATTTGAGTATTTTTCATCAATACCGTGGTTATAAAAATCAACATACAAGTAATTCTTGTACTATACTACATTCTCATTGTGTAATTTGAAGCATGAAATAAATTGTACTAGTAATAAAGAGAAGTGATTTTGTTATAGTCAGGTCACTTTAAAATCTTGTGATTAGGAATGATATCCCTATATTGGAACTTGGTGATGTAGATAGTCATAATTATATGATTATAGGATAGTATTAGTTACCATGAATGTGATCTTATAAGCTACAATCATTAGATGCTTGGATTTTTTAGATTACATGAGATTTTTCTATTTGAAGTATGCATGTTTTTTATGGTTTTAAGCTGATCAAGGTATTCATAAAATTGGTATATTTTTTTATATGTTACATTATTTTAGGAAAAATTTATTATATTTATTTGGTAAATTAAGTGACCTTAATTCTAAATTTTTCAACATTGAATGTGGACAAGAATGTTTTAGACAAGTATTTTGATTAACTAGATATGGAATTTATACTTTTAATCTTCTGAAACTATTTTTAATTGAAAAAATAAGATATTTCTCTTTGTTTTATTAAACATATAGAGGTCAATGGAATGACTTAAGTACAATATGATTCATTAAAATTACGTCATTCGTGAAAAAATTATTTTGAACATTCATTTCCTGGTGTAAGTGATGTTGTTAAAAATGATCAAAAATTATTAAATGGATGAAATTATTCTTAATTTATGGAACGAAATAATGTACGTTTAACGGAATATTAAAAGAATTCCACTACTATTGGATGAATATTTTGGATGAAAATTGAAATCTGTATACTTTCATATCTAGGAAATCAATGATCTTTTGACATATCACAAATTTATATCCTTGAGATAGTTACATTTCTAATGGCTATTTTATCTTTCACTCTCCTTCAGATACTATTTCTTGGATTATTCATCGATATCTATATTTTCACTTTCCACTAATGTTCTATTACCTGAAATCTTATTTTTATATTGATATTTGAATATACCTTTCCCTTCATATTATAAATATATTTAATTATTACCATATCTGATGTGGTTTCCCCATAATGTAATTATCATGTATCAATATTTGATTTCCAAATCAGAATTTAAAATTCTTATAATGCAATTATTGCTGGAGGGGAGAATGTAACAAACAATGATTAAATAGTATTCCTCTTTAAAATGTAGCTTATTCAACATTTTATGAGATTAAAAAATGATTAAATATTGTTATTTTAAAAATTTAGTTATCTTCTAGATTTTGGGAATGGGTTCATTGAATGAAATATAGTAAATTATAAAAAATATGTTTCTCACTTGTTTTTAAAATTAATTCAATGGGTATTAATTAATTATATATAAAAACAACTTTAATATAAAGGTTGTGTTTTTATAAAATAATTTTTAGACCCAAAATAATATTTTGTATTTATAAATGAATAATTTCACTGTTAATGAATGATTATAATTGAATTAATATTTCAAATATTCATTCAAATATTTTAATATTAATCCCAAATATTTTAAGAAGCATGATATAATAATGAATGCAATATTATACATAAAAAGGAAACCTTTTTATAAAAGTGTTTTTTACCACCTTATAATAGAGGAATTATTTTAAATATAAATTTTGATAACATTATAAATAATATATGAAAAAATAAAAACTACTTTTTTTAATTAAAACCCATATTTTTATTTTTTGAATTTATTATTTTTCTGATAACATTTAATCTTAATGAGTAATTATGTGATTGTTGGAATATTCATATGGTAATTAAGATTAGTAATGTGTCCATTAGAATAATAACTCACGTATGAATGTATAAGTAAAATGTAGTCTACTTATATGTTGTAATATGACATTATTATATTATATTATAAGTAAATAAATATTTTAAAAGTAAGAAATTATGTGTTGGTATTTTTTATAAAACATATATATTCATTAAAAAATGATGATATAATATCATACGTATAATTAATATTTATGATATTTTAAGAATAATTTTATGACCTAAAACAATCTCCACTTCCATTGATTTGTGCAGCGGTAGTTCACCGTACACTTGAATGATGAATTAATAACAAAATCAATGGATGTGGAGATTTTTTTAGGTCATAAAATTAATCTTAAAATATCATCAATATTCATTATACATACGATATTATATTATCATTTTTTAATAATAAGTTATCTTTTTGGAGAAACAAATGAAATATGGTACCTCTATTAAGATCATTAAGACTTTTTCCGGTATCCTCCTTGGGTTTTCACTGAATCCTTCCGAGGATATATTAATTGCAATAATAAGGATCATTTTGTTATAATAAGTGGGTTGGAACATTATTTATTCAAGGTATGGTTAAGCTAAATTGATGGAGTTTTGGGAAGAATTGATTGGATTGAGTTCCCATTTATAATTGAGGATGATTGGTATTTTGTAAATACTCAAAATTATTCATTATTTTTAGGTATATCTATCCCCAATTTTCTAAAGAATTGATTATTGAGTGATTTTATGGAATTATTCGTAAATTAAAACCTCGAAGAGAGAATTAATCACATGTTTTAATTATTTTGTCTCTTAACTTAAAAGCTTCCATATTTTTTCCCTTGGTTTGACTATGGTAATAAGTATTGTTTACCTTGGATGTTATACATTATGTCACTAATAAAATGAAACATATTAAATAATTTATATAAAATAATTTTGAATATGAATATTAATTTATTAAATAAATTTGATATACGTGTTTAATATTAATTTTAACACAATATCATGTAATGTGCAAAAAAAAATTATAAACTTAACCACTATAAAAGAATTTCTTACTATTTACAGAACAATATAGACCATAAAAAACAAATGTTTCATGAGTGGAATATAGTTCAAATTTGTTATCATTTAAATATAATTTGATATAGGTTAATATATTTTGTAATTTTTTGTCATTTATAAAAATATCATTTATTATAAGGAACATTAATGCTAATTTGACAATATTCATTTAATTAGAGTTAAATAATATCAAGAAAATGAAATGACTTTAATATATTTTGATAAAAATTGTGTTTTAGGATAAATTCCAAAGAAAATCAATGGAATATAATATATTATTCAATTTAGTTCAATTTTATTATTTTTTGTATCATTTATTTATTAAATTATTTAATAAATGATTACATCTTTGGTGTTACTTAAGTGTTAAATGTAAATATTTCATTTAAAAAAATATGAAATATGTTATAATGATACTATAAACTCATTTATATTTCAAAAATAATATTATAAATCAAATTACATTGTTTTATTCCCTATATTAATGATTTTTTTATTTTAAAAGCAATGACAGTTTCCTTTTATTCAATTTCATTATTTAACAAATTATATATGTCACATTCATGGAATAGTGTCCCAAAATCACATAGATATGATTCTAATATCAAAAGTGTCAAAAAAATTTCATGTAAATGGGTTTTGGAATAAATATTATTCAATTGTAATATTTATCTTCTATGTTTTACTCCCCCTAGTAAACAAATTTTTACATTAAAAATTGAAATTATTTTTTGCTGTTTTAACTATTCATTTTGGCAAAAAATTATCTTGAACATAATATAAATTAAAAATTATTATGAGTCCAAATATGGAATAATTTTTTAAAAATTCAATTCACAGAATTGGAAAATAATACCTTAAAATTTATCCTATAGACACTACGACAATGTATGTTTTTAAAGAGAAAATGTTCAAAATATTAAAATATTTTTATATCAAAAATTAATATTAAATTAATTATAATTGGATAAATTGTATTCATCTATATAAAATTGACAAAATTTAACCATAAAACAAAATCCAAAAAATAATTTACAATTTTAAATTATTTTAATGAAATGATTAGTTTCATGTAAAATATAGTAATTGTTATTATTCATCATCAAAACAAACATTTCAAAAAATATGAAATACTCACCTAAGTTAATTTTGATTTGATAATTTCAAAAAAAAAATTCTTTTTCAGTAAAATTTTCTCCATTTCCAAAAAAATTAAACTTATTGCAAAAATCAACACAAAATTGATTTTTGTTTAAAGCTAGTGTTGCATGCATCATCAAAATTGATGAAATTAAGTTTATAAAAAATGAACTATACTATAATTTAATCGAGTTTTTCTAAATGATTCGGGGGAGGATCATGTATTCATTTTTATTTTCAAATATATTATAAGAAGTTCCACCCAACATAACCAATGATTATGGATTGAGGGTTTATGAGTAACTGATCAGTTTTAATTGATTAATGCTTATAATAATTAAATTATGTCATTACATTAATTAAAATTATCTTCTTGGTATTTTTAATCCATACTTTTACTAATTTTTTCATTTATTCTATTATAGTTCCCATCATGTATATATATAGATAACAATGATAAATGTTTTTTCAATCGTAGAAGTAAAAACTATCAAAACACTCTATAAAATAACATTTATAGACATGTTTCATGCCCACATAATGATTTTCATGATGAAAATTTTGACTCCAATATACATGGAGGGAGAATCCATGCTTGATGGGCATCTTTTATACATATTAGTGTGCTCTAAAATTTATTTATTACATGTATTTATCCATAGTAGTATATAGATTAATTCATTTTCAATTCCTAACTAAATGCTTAAGAATGTGATCACATGTCATTTGACTAAAGTTCTCAAAATGGAAGGTGAAGGATCAATAACTACTCTTATATCTCTTCTAGAGGTTTTAGTTTTGGGTATAATCCTCAAATCATGCTCAGATAATTTTGGAAACATTATCAATATCCAGGCTTCCATAATGAAACATTACAAGGCATTTCATGCCTCTATTATTCAATATTTATTCTGAGGATACTGGTTTTTATATGAAAAAATATTATATTCTATTATTTCTGACTGTTCTAGGAATGGAAGGTATTACCAGGGTATTTTTTAATTCTTCACCCTAAATAATCCTAATGAATACCTCATCAATCTCGAAAGAGATATACAACAGGGAAACCTCTGATCATGAAAACTGTATCTAATTTTTTTTATCATTGTAAGTATTAAAGATAATTTTGAGACCCTTTAGGACAACACAACAAGATAATTTAATATAGGTCTGGTTTACTCGGATGTTCAAAAATTATATATATATAATTAATCCTTCTAAAAATATATCAATTTACTTATCATGTCCATCAATATTGAACAATTTTCTTTTTAAAATAGGAGGTAGTGGTTTTGGGGGATTCCATGAAATACCATAAGAATTTTTGGGCTCTTGATCAGGATGAGGGACTCCAAAACTGAGGACTTAGAAGAAGGCATGGGGTTCTCTTTACTATAATCTTATTTTTATAATGGTACTAATAGAATTTTATTTGAAATAAATTTATTCCCGGTTTAGAGAAAAGAAATCAAGACACAAAGTCAGAAAAAATTGTAAGTGTATTAAAATGAGTTCAAATTATAAATGATTCAACTACAAGGATATAAGACTCTACACAAATAATTGTCTCAAGAATCAAATTAATATTCACAAAATGAAGATAATAGGTCATGTTCAGGCATATTATATTACCACAGATGAATAGGAATAATTAATATTTTTGTTCACAGATTCATGAATTATGATATTTGAGTATTTTTCATCAATACTGTGGTTATAAAAATCACCATACAGATAATTCTTGTACTATACTATATCTTCTTTGTGTAATTTTAAGCATGAGATAAATTGTACTAGTAATAAAGAGAAGTGAATTTGTT
Source organism: Viscum album (assembly GCA_963277665.1). Lineage (NCBI taxonomy): Eukaryota > Viridiplantae > Streptophyta > Magnoliopsida > Santalales > Viscaceae > Viscum > Viscum album. Next base: position 461,830,127 of record OY728165.1, on the reverse strand, counting down.
ATAGTCAGGTAATTTTGAAATCATGTGATTAGGAATGATATCCATATATAGGAACTTAGTGATGTATATAGTCATAATTATATGATTATAGGGTAGTATTAGTTTCCATGAATGTGATCTTATAATCTAGAATCATGAGATGCTTGGATTTTTTAGATTACATGAGATTTTTCTATTTGAAGCATGCATGTTTTTAATGGTTTTAAGATGATCAAGGTATTCATATAATTGGAATATTTTTTTATATTTTACATTATTTTAGGAAACATTTATTATATTTATTTGGTAAATTAAGTGACCTAAATTCTAAATTTTTCGACATTGAATGTGGACAGCAATGTTTTAGACAAGTATTTTGATTAACTACATATGTAATTTATACTTTTAATCTTCTAAAACTATTGTTCATTGAAAAAATAAGATATTTTTATTTGTTTTATTAAACATATAAAGGTCAATGTAATGACTTAAGGACAATATGATTCATTAAAATTACTTCCTTTGTGAAAAAATAATTTTGAACATTCATTTCCTGGTGTAAGGGATGTTGTTAAAAATGATCAAAAATTATTAAATAGATGAAATTATTCTTAATTTATGGAACGAAATAATGTACTTTTAACTGAATATTAAAAGAATTCCACTACTATTGGATGAATATATTGGATGAAAATTGAAATCTGTATACTTTTATATTCAGGAAATCAATGATCTTTTGACATATCACAAATTTATATCCTTGAGATAGTTACATTTCTAATGACCATTTTATCCTTCACTCTCCTTCAGATTCTAATTCTTGGATTATTCATCGATATCTATATTTTCACTTTCCACTAATGTTCTATTACCTGAAATCTTATTTTTATTTTGATATTTGAATATACCTTTTCCTTCATATTATAAAAATATTTAATTATTTCCATATCTGATGTGGTTTCCCCATAATGTAATTATCATGTATCAATATTTGATTTCCAAATCAAAATTTCAAATTAATAGAATGCAATTTTTGCTGGAGGGGAGAATGTAACAACCAATGATTAAACAATTTTCCTCTTTAAACTGTAGCTTATTCAACATTTTATGAGATTAAAAAATGATTAAATATTGTTATTTAATAATTTTAGTTATCTTCTAGATTTTTGGAATGGGTTCATTGAATGAAATATAGTAAATTATTAAAAATATGTTTTTCACTTGTTTTTAAAATTAATTCAATGGGTACTAATTAATTATATATAAAAACAACTTTACCATAAAGGTTATGTTTTTATAAAATAATTTTTACGCCCAAAATAATATTCTGTATTAATAAATGAATAATTTCACTATTAATTAATGATTATAATTAAATTAATATTTCAAATATTCATTCAAATATTTTAACATTAATCCCAAATATTTTAAGAAGCATGATATAATAATGAATCCAATATTATACATAAAAAGGAAATATTTTAATAAAAGTGTTTTTTACCACCTTATAATAGAGGAATTATTTTAAATATAAATTTTGATAACATTATAAAAATATATGAAAAAATAAATACCACTTTTTTTAATTAAATACAAAATTTTAATTTTGTTGAATTTATTATTTTTCTAATTACATTTAATCTTAATGATTAATTATGTGATCGTTGTAATATTCATATGGTAATTAAGATTAGTAATGTGTCCATTAGAATAATAACTCACGTTTGAATGTATAAATAAATTTATTCTACTTATATGTTGTAATATGACATAATTATATTATATTATAAGTAAATAAATATTTTAAAAGTAAGAAATTATGTGTTGGTATTTTTTATAAAAAATATATATTTATTATAAAATTATGATATAATATCATATGTATAATGAATATTTATGATATTTTAAGAATAATTTTATGACCTAAAACAATCTCCACTTCCATTGATTTGTGTAGCGGTAGTTCACCATACTCCTGAATGAGGAATTAATAACAAAATCAATGGAAATGGAGATTGTTTTAGGTCATAATATTATTCCTAAAATATCATAAATATTCATTATACAAATGATATTATATAATAATTTTTTAATAATAAGATATCGTTTTGGAGAAACAAATGAAATATGGTACCTCTTTTAAGATCATTAACACTTTTTTTGGTATCCTCCTTGGGTTTTCACTGAATCCTTCCGAGGATATATTAATTCCACTAATAAGGATAATTTTGTGATAATAAGTGGGATGGAACATTATTTATACAAGGTTTGGTTAAGCTAAATTGATGGAGTTTTGGGAAGAAGTGATTGGATTGAGTTCCCATTTATAATTGTGAATGATTGGTATTTTGTAAATACTCAAAATTATTAACTATTTTTAGGAATATCTATTCCCAATTTTCTAAAGAATTGATTATTGAGTGATTGTATGGAATTATTCGTAAATTAAAACCTCGAAGAGAGAATTAATCACATGTTTTAATTATTTTGTCTCTTAACTTAAAAGCATCCATATTTTTTCCCTTGTTTTGACTGTGGTAATAAGTATTGTTTACCTTGGAAGTTATACATTATGTCACTAATAAAATGAAACATATTAAATAATTTATATAAAATAATTTCAAATATGACTATTAATTTATTAAATAAATATCATATACAAGTTTAATATTAATTTTAACATAATCTCATGTAATGTGCCAAATAAATTATAAACATAACCACTCTAAAAGAATTTATTACTATTTACAGAACAATATAGACCATAAAAAACAAATGGTTCATGAGTGGAATATAGTTCAAATTTGTTATCATTTAAATATAATTTCATATAGGATAATATATTTCGTAATTTTATGTCATTTATAAAAATATCATTTATTATAAGAAACATTAATGCTAATTTGACAATATTCATTTAATTATAATTAAAGAATATCAAGAAAATAAAATGACTTTAATATATTTTGATAACAATTGTGTTGTATGATAAATTCCAAAATAATTCAATGGAATATAATAATTTAATCAATTTAGTTCAATTTTAATGTTTTTTGTATCATTTATTTATTAAATTATTTTATAAATGATTACATCATTGGTGTTTCTTAAGTATTTAATGTAAATATTTCATTTAAAAAAATATGAAATATGTTATAATGATACTATAAATTCATTTATATTTCACAAATAATATTATAAATAAAATTACATTGTTTTATTCCCTATGTTAATGATTTTTTTATATTAAAATAAATGAAAGTTTCCTTTTATTCAATTTCATTATTTAAAAAATTATATATGTCACATTCATGGAATAGTGTCCCAAAATCACATAGATATGATTCTGATATCAAAAGTGTCAAAAATATTTCATGTAAATGGGTTTTGGAATAAATATTATTCAATTTTAATATTTATCTTCTATGTTTAACTCCCCCTGGTAAACAAATTTTTACATTAAAAATTGAAATTATTTTTTACTGTATTTACTATTCATTTTGGTAAAAAATTATCTTGAACATAATATAAATTTAAAATTATTATGATTACAAATATGGAATAATTTTTTAAAAATTCAATTCATAGAATTGGAAATTAATACTTTAAAATTTATCTTATAGACACTAGACAATGCATGTTTCTAAAGAGAAAATGTTCAAAATATTAAAATGTTTTAATATCAAAAATTAATATTAAATTAACTATAATTGGATAAATTGTATTCATCTATATAAAATTGAAAAATTTAACCATAAAACAAAATCCAAAAAATAATTTACAATTTTAAATTATTTTAATGAAATGATTAGTTTCATGTAAAATATAGTAATTTTAATTATTCATCATCAAACCAAACATTTCAAAAATATGAAATACTCACCAAAGTTAATTCTGATTTGATAATTTCAAAACAAAAATTCTTTTTTCAGTTAAAATTTCTCCATATCCAAAAAAATTAAACCTATTTCAAAAAACAACACAATTTTTTTTAAAGCTAGTGTTGCATGCATCATCGAAATTGATGAAATTAAATTTATAAAAAATGAAATATATTGTAATTTAATAGAGTTTTTCTAAATGATTCGTGGGAGGAATCATGTATTCATTTTCATTATCACATATATTATAAGAAGTTCCACCCAACATAACCAATGATTCTGGATTGAGGGTTTATGAGTAAGTGATCAATTTTAATTCATTAATGCATATAATAATTAAATTATGTCATTACATTAATCAAAATTATCTTCTTGGTATTTTTAATCCATACTTTTACTAATTTTTTCATTTATTCTATTATAGTTCCCATCATGTATATATATAGATAACAATTATAAATGTTTTTTCAATCATAGAAGTAAACACTATCAAAACACTATATAAAATATCATTTATAGACATGTTTCATGCCCACATAATGATTGTCATGATGAAAATTTGGACTCCAATATACTTGGAGGTAGAATCCATGCTTGATGGGCATCTTTTATACATATTAGTGTGCTCTAAAATTTATTTATGACATGTATTTATCCATAGTAGAAGATAGATTCATTCATTTTCAATTCCTAACTAAATGTTTAAGAATGTGATCACATGTCATTTGACTAAAGTTCTCAAAATGGAAGGAGAAGGATCAATAACTACTCTTATATCTCTTCTAGAGGATTTAGTTTTGGGTATAATCCTCAAATCATGCTCAGATAATTTTGGAAACATTATCAATATCCAAGCTTCTATAACGAAACATTACAAGGCATTTCATGACTCTATTATTCAATATTTATTATGAGGACACTGGTTATTATATGAAAAAATCTTATATTCTTTTATTTCTGACTATTCTAGGAATGGAAGGTATTACTAGGGTATTTTTTAATTCTTCACCCTAAATAATCCTAATGAATACCTCATCAATCTCGAAAGATATATAGAACAGGGAAACCTCTGATCATGATAACTGTATCCAATTTTTTTTATCATTGTAAGTATTAAATGTAATTTTGAGACCCTTTAGGAAAACACAACAAGATAATTTAATATAGGTCATGTTTACTCAGATGTTAAAAAATTATATATATAATAAATCCTTCCAAATGATATATCAATTTACTTATCATGTCCATCAAGATTGAACAATTTTCTTTTTAAAATAGGAGGTAGTGGTTTTTGGGGATTCCATGAAATACCATAAGAATTTTTGGGCTCTTGATCAGGATGAGGGAATCCAAAACTGAGGAATTAGAAGAAGGCATGGGGTTATCTTTACTATAATCTTATTTTTCTAGTGGTACTAATAGAATTTGATTTGAAATAAATTTATTCCTTGTTTAGAGAAAAGAAATCAATACACAAAGTCTGAAAAAATTGTAAGGGTATTAAAATGATTTCATATTAAAAATGATTCAACTACAAGGATATAAGACTCTACACAAATCATGGTCTCAAGAATCAAATTAATATTCACAAAATGAAGATAATAGGTCATGTTCAGGCATATGATACTACCACATATGAATTGGAATAATTAATATGTTTGTTCACGGATTCATGAATTATGATATTTGAGTATTTTTCATCAATACCGTAGTTATAAAAATCAACATACAGATAATTCTTGTACTATACTAAATCTTCATTGTGTAATTTTAAGCATGAGATAAATTGTACTAGTAATAAAGAGAAGTGAATTTTTTATAGTTAGGTCATTTTGAAATCATGTGATTAGGAATGATATCCCTATATATGAACTTGGAGATGTAAATAGTCATAATTATATGATTATAGGATAGTATTAGTTACCATGAATGTGATCTTATAATCTAGAATCATGAGATGCTTGGATTTTTTATATTTGATGAGATTTTTCTATTTGAAGCATGCATGTTTTTTAGTGTTTTAAGCTGATCAAGGTATTCATATAATTGGAATATTTTTTTATATGTTACATTATTTTAAGAAACATTTATTATATTTATTTGGTAAATTAAGTGACCTTAATTCTAAATTTTTCGACATTGAATGTGGACAGGAATGTTTTAGACAAGTATTTTGATTAACTACATATGGAATTTATACATTTAATCTTCTGAAACTATTTTTCATTGACAAAATAAGATATTTTTCTTTGTTATATTAACATATAAAGGTCAATGGAATGACTTAAGGACAATATGACTCGTTAAAATTACTTCATTTGTGATAAAATTATTTTGAACATTCATTTCCTGGTGTAAGGGATGTCCTAAAAAATTATCTAAAATTATTAAATGGATGAAATTATTCTTAATTAATGGAACGAAATAATGTATGTTTAACTGAATATTGAAAAAATTCCACTACTATTGGATGAATATTTTGGATGAAAATTGAAATCTGTATACTTTTATATTCAGGAAATCAATGATATTTTGACATATCACAAATTTATATCCTAGGGATAGTTACATTTCTAATGAACATTTTATCTTTCACTCTCCTTGAGATACTAATTCTTGGATTATTCATCGATATCTATATTTTCACTTTCCACGAATGTTCTATTACCTGAAATCTTATTTTTATTTTGATATTTGAATATACCTTTCCCTTCATATTATAAAAATATCTAATTATTTCTATATGTGATGTGGTTTCCCCATAATGTCATTATAATGTATCAATATTTTATTTCCAAATCAAAATTTCAAATTCTTAGAATGCAATTATTGCTGGAGGGGAGAATGTAACAACCAATGATTAAACAGTTTTCCTCTTTAAAATGTATCTTATTCAACATTTTATTAGATTAAAAAATGATTAAATATTGTTATTTAATAATTTTGGTTATCTTTTAGATTTTGGGAATGGGTTCATTGAATGAAATATAGTAAATTATAAAAAATATGTTTTTCACTTGTTTTTAAAATTAATTCAATGGGTACTAATTAATTATATATAAAAACAACTTTAACATAAAGGTTGTGTTTTTATAAAATAATTTTTACGCCCAAAATAATATTTTGTATTAATAAATGTATAATTTCACTATTAATGAATGGTTATAATTAAATTAATATTTCAAATATTCATTCAAATATTTTAACATTAATCCCAAATACTTTAAGAAGAATGATATAATAATGAATCCAATATTATACATAAAAATGAAACATTTTTATAATAGTTTTTTTACCACCTTATAATAGAGGAATTATTTTAAATATAAATTTTGATAACATTATAAATAATATATCAAAAAATAAATACTACTTTTTTTAATTAAATACCCAATTTTAATTATGTTGAATTTATTATTTTTCTGATAACATTTAATCTTAATGATTAATTATGTGATTGTTGGAATATTCATATGGTAATTAAGATTAGTAATGTGTCCATTACTATAATAACTCACTCATGAAAGTATAAGTAAAATTTATTCTACTTATATTGTAATATGACATAATTATATTATATTATAAGTAAATAAATATTTTAAAAGTAAGAAATTATGTGTTGGTATTTTCTATAAAACATATATATTCATTAAAAAATGATGATATAATATCATATGTATAATGAATATTTATGATATTTTAAGAATAATTTTATGACCTAAAACAATCTCCACTTCCATTGATTTGTGTAGTGGTACTTCACCGTACACTTGAATGATGAATTAATAACAAAATCAATGGAAGTGGAGATTGTTTTAGGTCATAAAATTATTCTTAAAATATCATAAATATTCATTATACATATGATATTATATCATCATTTTTTAATAATAAGTTATCGTTTTGGAGAAACAAATGAAATATGTTACCTCTATTAAGATCATTAACACTTTTTCATGTATCCACCTGGGGTTTTCACTGAATAATTTCGAGGATATATTAATTACACTAATAAGGATCATTTTTTGACAATAAGTGGGTTGGACCTTTATTTATACAAGGTATGGTTAAGCTAAATTTATGGAGTTTTGGGAAGAAGTGATTGGATTGAGTTCCCATTTATAATTGAGGATGATTGGTATTTTGTAAATACTCAAAATTATTCACTATTTTTAGGTATATCTATCACCAATTTTCTAAAGAATTGATTATTGAGTGATTATATGGAATTATTCGTAAATTAAAACCTTGAAGAGAGAATTAATCACATGTTTTAATTATTTTGTCTCTTAACATAATAGCATCAATATGTTTTCCCTTGGTTTGACTATGGTAATAAGTATTGTTTACCTTGGAAGTTATACATTATGTCACAAATAAATTAAAACATACTAAATAATTTATATAAAATAATTTTAAATATGAATATTAATTTATTAAATAAATATCATATACGTGTTTAATATTAATTTTAACACAATCTCATGTAATGTGCAAAAAAAATTATAAACTTAACCACTCTAAAAGAATTTCTTACTCTTTACAGAACAATATAAACCATAAAAATCAAATGGTGCATGAGTGGAATATAGTTCAAATTTGTTATCATTTAAATATAATTTGATATAGGATAATATATTTTGTAATTTTATGTCATTTATAAAAATATCATTTATTATAAGAAACATTAATGCTAATTTGACAATATTCATTTAATTAGAATTAAAGAATATCATGAAAATGAAATGACATTAATATATTTTGATAACAATTGTTTTCTTGGATAAATTACAAAAAAAATCCATGGAATATAATAATTTATTCAATTTAGTTCAATTTTAATATTTTTTGTATCATTTATTTATTAAATTAATTAATAATTGATTACATCATTGGTGTTCTTTAAGTATTAAATGTAAATATATCATTTAAAAAAATATGAAATATGTTATAATGATACTATAAACTCATTTATATTTCACAAATAATATTATAAATCAAATTAAATTATTTTATTCCCTATGTTAATGAATTTTTTATTTTAAAAGCAATGAGAGTTTCCTTTTATTCAATTTCATTATTTAACAAATTATATATGTCACATTCATGGAATAGTGTCCCAAAATCACATAGATATGATTCTGATATCAAAAGTGTCAAAATCATTTCATGTAAATGGGTTTTGGAATAAATATTATTCAATTTTAGTATTTATCTTCTATGTTTAACTCCCCCTGGTAAACAAATTTTTACATTAAAAATTGAAATTATTTTTTGTTGTTTTTACTATTCTTTTTGGCAAAAAATTATCTTGAACATAATACAAATTAAAAATTATTATAATTCCAAATATGGAATAATTTTTTAAAAATTCAATTCACAGAATTGGAAAATAATACTTTAACATTTATCCTATAGACACTACGACAATGCATGTTTTTAAAGAGAAAATGTTCAAAATATTAAAATGTTTTTATATCAAAAATTAAGATTAAATTAATTATAATTGGATAAATTGTATTCATCTATATAAAATTGAAAAAAATTAACCATAAAACAAATTCCAAAAATTAATTTACAATTTTAAATTATTTTAATGAAATGATTAGTTTCATGTAAAATATAGTAATTTTTATTATTCATCATCAAACCAAACATTTCAAAAAATATGAAATACTCACCTAAGTTAATTTTAATTTGATAATTTCAAAAAAAATACTTTTTTCAGTTAAATTTTCCCCATTTCCAAAAAAATTAAACTTATTGCAAAAATCAACACAAAATTGATTTTTGTTTAAAGCTAGTGTTGAATGCATCATTGAAATTGATGAAATTAAATTTATAAAAAATGAAATATACTATAATTTAATAGTGTTTTTCTAAATGATTCATGGGAGGAATCATGTATTCATTTTCATTTCCAAATATATTATAAGAAGTTCCACCCAACATAACCAATGATTCTGGATTGAGGGTTTATGAGTAACTGATCATTTTTAATTGATTAATGCTTATAATAATTAAATTATGTCATTAAATTAATCAAAATTATCTTCTTGGTATTTTTAATCCATACTTTTACTAATTTTTTCATTTATTCTATTATAGTTCCCATCATGTATATATATAGATAACAATGATAAATGTTTTTTCAATCATTGAAGTAAACACTATCAAAACTCTCTATAAAATATCATTTATAGACATGTTTCATGCCCACATAATGATTGTCATGATGAAAAGTTTGACTCCAATATACTTGGAGGGAGAATCCATGCTTGATGGGAATCTTTTATACATATTAATGTGCTCTAAAATTTATTTATTACATGTATTTATCCATAGTAGAAGATAGATTAATTCATTTTCAATTCCTAACTAAATGCTTAAGAATGTGATCACATGTCATTTGACTAAAGTTCTCAAAATGGAAGGGGAAGGATCAATAACTACTCTTATATCTCTTCTAGAGGATTTAGTTTTGGGTATAATCCTCAAATCATGCTCAGATAACTTTGGAAACATTATCAATATACAATATTCCATAACGAAACATTACAAGGAATTTCATGCCTCTATTATTCAATATTTATTATGAGGATACTGGTTTTTATATGAAAAAATATTATATACTATTATTTCTGATTGTTCTAGGAATGGAAGGTATTACAAGGGTATTTTTTAATTTTTTACCCTAAATAATCCTAATGAATACCTCATCAATCTCGAAAGAGATATAGAACAGGGAAACCTTGGATCATGATAACTGTATCCAATTTTTTTATCATTTTAAGTATTAAAGATAATTTTGAGACCCTTTAAGACAACACAACAAGATAATTTAATATAGGTCAGGTTTACTCGGATGTTGAAAAATTATATATATATATATATATATATATATAATAAATCCTTCTAAAAGATATATCAATTTACTTATCATGTCCATCAATATTGAACAATTTTCTTTTTAAAATAGGAGGTAGTGGTTTTTGGGGATTCCATGAAATACCATAAGAATTTTTGGGCTCCTGATCAGGATGAGGGACTCCAAAACTGAGGACTTAGAAGAAGGAATGGGGTTATCTTTACTATAATCTTATTTTTATAGTGGTACTAATAGAATTTAATTTGAAATAAATTTATTCCCAGTTTAGAGAAAAGAAATCAAGACACAAAGTCAGAAAAAATTGTAAGGGTATTAAAATGATTTCAAATTAGAAATGATTCAACTACAAGGATATAAGACTCTACACAAAATCATGGTCTCAAGAATCAAATTAGTATTCACAAAATGAAGATAATAGGTTATGTTCAGGCATATGATACTACCACAGATGAATAGGAATAATTAATATGTTTGTTCACGGATTCATGAATTATGATATTTGAGTATTTTTCATCAATACCGTGGTTATAAAAATCAACATACAGATAATTCTTGTACTATAATACATCTTCTTTGTGTAATTTGAAGCATGAGATAAATTGTACTAGTAATAAAGAGAAGTGAATTTGTTATAGTTAGGTCACTTTTAAATCATGTGATTAGGAATGATATCCCTATATAGGAACTTGGTGATGTAGATAGTCATAATTATATGATTATAGGATAGTATTAGTTACCGTGAATGTGATCTTATAAGCTAGAATCATGAGATGCTTGGATTTTTTATATTACATGAGATTTTTCTATTTGAAGCATGCATGTTTTTTATGGTTTTATGCTGATCAAGGTATTCATAAAATTGGAATATTTTTTTATATGTTACATTATTTTAGGAAACATTTATTATATTTATTTGGTAAATTAAGTGACCATAATTCTAAAAATTTCGACATTGAATGTGGACAGGAATGTTTTAGACAAGTATTTTGATTAACTACATATGTAATTTATACTTTTAATATTTTGAAACTATTTTTAATTGAAAAAATAAGATATTTTTCTTTGTTTTATTAAACATATAAAGGTCAATGGAATGACTTAAGGACAATATGATTCATTAAAATTACTTCATTCGTGAAAAAATTATTTTGATCATTCATTTCCTGGTGTAAGGGATGTTGTTAAAAATTATCAAAAATTATTAAATGGATGAAATTATTCGTAATTTATGGAATGAAATAATGTACGTTTAACTGAATATTAAAAGAATTCCACTACTATTGGATGAATATTTTGGATGAAAATTGAAATCTGTATACTTTTATATCCAGGAAATCAATGATCTTTTCACATATCACAAATTTATATCCTTGAGATAGTTACATTTCTAATGACCATTTTATCTTTCACTCTCCTTCAGATACTAATTCTTGGATTATTCATCGATATCTATATTTTCACTTTCCACTAATGTTCTATTACCTGAAATCTTATTTTTATTTTGATATTTGAATATACCTTTCCGTTCATATTATAAATATATTTAATTATTTCCATTTCTGATGTGGTTTCCCCATAATGTTATTATCATGTATCAATATTTGATTTCCAAATCAAAATTTAAAATTCTTAGAATGCAATTATTGCTGGAGGGGAGAATGTAACAAACAATGATTAAACAGTTTTCCTCTTTAAAATGTAGCTTATTCAACATTTTATGAGATTAAAAAATGATTAAATATTGTTATTTAATAATTTTAGTTATCTTCTAGATTTTGGGAATGGGTTCATTGAATGAAATATAGTAAATTATAAAAAAAATATGTTTTTCACATGTTTTTAAAATTAATTCAATGGGTACTAATTAATTATATATAAAAACAACTTTAACATAAAGGTTGTGTTTTTATAAAATAATTTTTACGCCCAAAATAATATTTTGTATTTATAAATGAATAATTTCACTATTAATGAATGATTATAATTAAATTAATATTTCAAATATTCATTCAAATATTTTAACATTAATCCCAAATATTTTAAAAAGCTTGAAATAATAATGAATGCAATATTATACATAAAAATGAATTTTTTTTATAAAAGTGTTTTTTACCACCTTATAATAGAGGAATTATTTTAAATATAAATTTTGATAACATTATAAATAATATATGAAAAAATAAAAACTACTTTTTTTAATTAAAAACCAAATTTTAATTTTGTTGAATTTATTATTTTTCTAATAACATTTAATCTTAATGATTAATTATGTGATCGTTGGAATATTCATATGGTAATTAAGATAAGTAATGTGTCCATTAGAATAATAACTCACGTATGAATGTATAAGTAAAATTTATTCTACTTATATGTTGTAATATGACATAATTATATTATATTATAAGTAAATAAATATTTTAAAAGTAATAAATTATGTGTTGGTATTTTTTATAAAACATATATATTCATTAAAAAATGATGATATAATATCATATGTATTATTAATATTTATGATATTTTAAGAATAATTTTATGACCTAAAACAATCTCCACTTCCACTGATTTTTGTAGCGGTAGTTCACCGTACACTTGAATGATGAATTAATAACAAAATCAATGGATGTGGAGATTGTTTTAGGTCATAAAATTATTCTTAAAATATCATAATCATTCATTATACATAAGATATTATATCATCATTTTTTAAAAATAAGTTAATGTTTTGGAGAAACAAATGAAATATGGTACCTCTATTAAGATCAGTAACACTTTTTCCGGTATCCTCCTTGGGTTTTCACTGAATCCTTCTGAGGATATATTAATTCCACTAATAAGGATCATTTTGTGATAATAAGTGGGTTGGAACATTATTTATTCAAGGTATGGTTATGCTAAATTGATGGGGTTTTGGGAAGAAGTGATTGGATTGAGTTCCCATTTATAATTGAGGATGATTGGTATTTTGTAAATACTCAAAATTATTCACTATTTTTAGGTATATCTATTCCCAATTTTCTAAAGAATTGATTATTGAGTGATTATATGGAATTATTTGTAAATTAAATCCTCAAAGAGAGAATTAATCACATGTTTTAATTATTTTGTCTCTTAACTTAAAAGCATCCATATTTTTTCCATTGGTTTGACTATGGTAATAAGTATTGTTTACCTTGGAAGTTATACATTATGTCACTAATAAAATGAAACATATTAAATAATTTATATAAAATAATTTTAAATATGAATATTAATTTATTAAATAAATATCATATACATGTTTAATATTAATTTTAACACAATATCATGTAATGTGTAAAAAAATTACAAACTTAACCACTATAAAAGAATTTCTTACTAATTACAGAACAATATAGACCATAAAAAACAAATGTTGCATGAGTGGAATGTAGTTCAAATTTTTTATCATTTAAATATAATTTGATATAGGATAATATATTTTGTAATTTTATGTCATTTATAAAAATATTATTTATTATAAGAAGCACTAATGCTAATTTGACAATATTCATTTAATTAGAATTAAAGAATACCAAGAAATAGAAATGACTTTAATATATTTTGATAACAATTGTGTTGTAAGATAAATTACAAAAACAATCAATGTAATATAATAATTTATTAAATTTAGTTCAATTTTATTATTTTTTGTATCATTTATTTATTAAATTATTTAATAAATGATTACATAATTGGTGTTCCTTAAGTATTAATTGTAAATATTTCATTTAAAAAAATATGAAATATGTTATAATGATACTATAAACTCATTTATATTTCAAAAATAATATTATAAATCAAATTACATTGTTTTATTCCCTATGTTAATGATTTTTTTATATTAAAAGCAATGACAGTTTCCTTTTATTCAATTTCATTATTTAACAAATTATATATGTCACATTCATGGAATAGTGTCCCAAAATCACATAGATATGATTCTGATATCAAAAGTGTCAAAAATATTTCATGTAAATGGGTTTTGGAATAAATATTATGCAATTTTAATATTTATCTTCTATGTTTAACCCCCCCTGGTAAACAAATTTTTACATTAAAAATTGAAAATATTTTTAACTATTTTTACTATTCATTTTGGAAAAAAATTATCTTGAACATAATATAAATTAAAAATTATTATGATTCCAAATATGGAATACTTTTTTAAAAATTCAATTCATAGAATTGGAAAATAATAATTTAAAATTTATCCTATAGACACTACGACAATGCATGTTTTTAAAGAAATTTTTTTCAAAATATTAAAATGTTTTTATATCAAAAATTAATATTAAAATAATTATATTTGGATAAATTGTATTCATCTATATAAAATTTACCAAATTTAA
Organism: Viscum album; assembly: GCA_963277665.1. NCBI lineage: Eukaryota > Viridiplantae > Streptophyta > Magnoliopsida > Santalales > Viscaceae > Viscum > Viscum album. The sequence continues at coordinate 461,815,011 of OY728165.1, read as the reverse complement.
CCCTAAAACAAAATCTAAAAATAATTTATAATTTTAAATTATTTTAATTAAATGATTAGTTTCATGTAAAATTTAGTAATTTTTTTTTATTCATCATCAAACCAAATATTTCAAAAAATATGAAATACTCACTTATGTTAATTTTGATTTGATAATTTCAAAACAAAATTTCTTTTTTCAGTTAAATTTTCTCCATTTCCAAAAAAATAAACTTATTGCAAAAATCAACACAAAATTGATTTTTGTTTAAAGCTAGTGTTGCATGCATCATCGAAATTGATGAAATTAAATTTATAAAAAATGAAATATATTGTAATTTAATAAAGTTTTTTCTAAATGATCTGTGGGAGGAATCATGAATTCATTTTCATTGTCACATATATTATAAGAAGTTCCACCTAACATAACCAATGATTCTGGATTGAGGGTTTATGAGTAACTGATCAGTTTTAATTGATTAATGCTTATAATAATTAAATTATGTCATTACCTTAATAAAAATTATCTTCTTGTTATTTTTAATCCACACTTTTACTAATTTTTTCATTTATTCTATTATAGTTCCCATCATGTATATATATAGATAAGAATGATAAATGTTTTTTCAATCATAGAAGTAAACACTATCAAAACTCTCTATAAAATATCATTTGTAGACATGTTTCATGCCCACATAATTATTGGCATGATGAAAATTTTGACTCCAATATTCTTGGAGGGAGAATCCATGCTTGATGGTAATCTTTTATACATATTAGTGTGCTCTAAAATTTATTTATTACATGTATTTATCCATAGTAGAAGATAGATTCATTAATTTTCAATTCCTAACTAAATGCTTAAGAATTTGATCACATGTCATTTGACTAAAGTTCTCAAAATGGAAGGGGAAGGATCAATAACTACTCTTATATCTCTTCTAGAGGATTTAGTTTTGGGTATAATCCTCAAATCATGCTCAGATAATTTTGGAAACATTATCAATATCCATGCTTCCATAACAAAACATTACAAGGCATTTCATGCCTCTATTATTCAATATTTATTCTGAGGATACTGGTTTTTATATGATAAAATATTATATTATATTATTTTTGACTATTCTAGGAATGGAATGTATTACTAGGGTATTTTTTAATTCTTCACCCTAAATAATCCTAATGAATACCTAATCAATATCGAAAGAGATATAGAACAGGGAACCCTCTAATCATGATAACTGTATCCAATTTTTTTTATCATTGTATGTACTAAAGATAATTTTGTGACCCTTTAGGAAAACACAACAATATAATTTAATATATGTCAGGTTTACTCAGATGTTCAAAAATTATATATATATAATAAATCCTTCCAAAATATATATCAATTTACTTATCATGTCCATCAAAATTGAACAATTATCTTTTTAAAATAAGAGGTAGTGGTTTTGGGGGATTCCATGAAATACCATAAGAATTTTTGGGCTCTTGATCAGGATGAGGTAATCCAAAACTGAAGACTTAGAAGAAGGCATGTTGTTCTCTTTACTATAATATTATTTTTCTAGTTGTACTAATAGAAATTTATTTGAAATAAATTTATTCCTTGTTTAGAGAAAAGAAATCACGACACAAAGTCTGAAAAAATTGTAAGGGTATTAAAATGATTTCAAATTAAAAATGATTCAACTATAAGGATATAAGACTCTACAAAAATCATGGTCTCAAGAATCAAATTAATATTCAAAAAATGAAGATAATAGGTCATGTTCAGGCATATGATATTACCACAGATGAATAGGAATAATTAATATGTTTTTTCAAGGATTCATGAATTATGATATTTGAGTATTTTTCATCAATACCGTGGTTATAAAAATCAACATACAGATAATTCTTGTACTATACTACATTTCTTTGTGTAATTTTAAGCATGAGATAAATTTTACTAGTAATAAAGAGAAGTGAATTTGTTATAGTCAGGTAATTTTGAAATCATGTGATTAGGAATGATATCCATATATAGGAACTTGGTGATGTATATAGTCATAATTATGTGATTATAGGGTAGTATTATTTTCCATGAATGTGATCTTATAAGCTAGAATCATGAGATGCTTGGATTTTTTAGATTACATGAGATTTTTCTATTTGAAGCATGCATGTTTTATTATGGTTTTAAGATGATCAAGGTATTCATATAATTATAATATTTTTTTATATTTTACATTATTTTAGGAAACATTTATTATATTTATTTGGTAAATTAAGTGACCTTAATTATAAATTTTTCGACATTGAATGTGGTCAGGAATTTTTTAGACAAGTATTTTGATTAACTACATATGGAATTTATACTTTTAATCTTCTGAAACTATTGTTCATTGAAAAAATAAGATATTTTTATTTGTTTTATTAAACATATAAAGGTCAATGGAATGACTTAAGGACAATATGATTCATTAAAATTACTTCCTTTGTGAAAAAATAATTTTGAACATTCATTTCCTGGTGTAAGGGATGTTGTTAAAAATGATCAAAAATTATTAAATGGATGAAATTATTCTTAATTTATGAAATGAAATAATGTACGTTTAACTTAATATTAAAAGAATTCCACTACTATTGGATGAATATATTGGATGAAAATTGAAATATGTATACTTTTATATTCAGGAAATCAATGATCTTTTGACATATCGCAAATTTATATCCTTGAGATAGTTACATTTCTAATGACCATTTTATCCTTCACTCTCCTTTAGATTCTAATTCTTGGATTATTCATCGATATCTATATTTTCACTTTCCACTAATGTTCTATTACCTGAAATCTTATTTTTATTTTGATATTTGAATATACCATTTCCTTAATATTATAAAAATATTTAATTATTTTCATATCTGATGTGGTTTCCCCATAATGTAATTATCATGTATCAATATTTCATTTCCAAATCAAAATTTCAAATTCATAGAATGCAATTATTGCTGGAGGGGAGAATGTAACAACCAATGATTAAACAATTTTCCTCTTTAAAATGTAGCTTATTCAACATTTTATGAGATTAAAAAAGGATTAAATATTGTTATTTAATAATTTTAGTTATCTTCTAGATTTTGGGAATGGGTTCATTGAATGAAATACAGTAAATTATAAAAAATATGTTTTTCACTTGTTTTTAAAATTAATTCAACGGGTACTAATTAATTATTTATAAAAACAACTTTAACTTAATGGTTGTGTTTTTATAAAATAATTTTTACGCCCAAAATAATATTCTATATTAATAAATGAATAATTTCACTATTAATGAATGATTATAATTAAATTAATATTTCAAATATTCATTCAAATATTTTAACATTAATCCCAAATATTTTAAGAAGCATGATATAATAATGAATCCAATATTATACATAAAAAGGAAATAATTTTATAAAAGTGTTTTTTACCACCTTATAATAGAGGAATTATTTTAAATATAAATTTTGATAACATTATAAATAATATATGAAAAAATAAATACCACTTTTTTTAATTAAATACAAAATTTTAATTTTGTTCAATTTATTATTTTTCTGATTATATTTAATCTTAATGATTAATAATGTGATCGTTGGAATATTCATATGGTAATTAAGATTAGTAATGTGTCCATTAGAATAATAACTCATGTATGAATGTATAAGTAAAATTTATTCTACTTATATGTTGTAATATGACATAATTATATTATAATATAAGTAAATAAATATTTTAAAAGTAAGAAATTATGTGTTGGTATTTTTTATAAAACATATATATTTTTTATAAAATGATGATATAATATCATATGTATAATGAATATTTATGATATTTTAAGAATAATTTTATGACCTAAAACAATCTCCACTTCCATTGATTTGGGTAGCGGTAGTTCACCGTACACATGAATGATGAATTAATAACAAAATCAATGGAAGTGGAGATTGTTTTAGGTCATAAAATAATTCTTAAAATATCATTAATATTCATTATACATATGATATTATATCATCATTTTTTAATAATAAGTTTTCATTTTGGAGAAACAAATGAATTATGGTACCTCTATTAAGATCATTAACACTTTTTCTGGTATCCTCCTTGGGTTTTCACTGAATACTTCCGAGGATATATTAATTCCACTAATAAGGATCATTTTGTGATAATAAGTGGGTTGGAACATTATTTATACAAGGTATGGTTAAGCTAAATTGATCTAGTTTTGGGAAGAAGTGATTGGATTGAGTTCCCATTTATAATTGAGAATGATTGGTATTTTGTAAATACTCAAAATTAATCACTATTTTTAGGAATATCTAATCCCAATTTTCTAAATAATTGATTATTGAGGGATTGTATGGAATTATTTGTAAATTAAAACCTTGAAGAGAGAATTAATCACATGTTTTAATTATTTTGTCTCTTAACTTAAAAGCATCCATATTTTTTCCCTTGGTTTGACTGTGGTAATAAGTATTGTTTACCTTGGAAGTTATACATTATGTCACTAATAAAATGAAACATATTAAATAATTTATATAAAATAATTTCAAATATGAATATTAATTTATTAAATAAATATCATATACATGTTTAATATTAATTTTAACATAATCTCATGTAATGTGCAAAGAAAATTATAAACTTAACCACTCTAAAAGAATTTATTTCTATTTACAGAACAATATAGACCATAAAAAACAAATGGTGCATGAGTGGAATATAGTTCAAATTTGTTATCATTTAAATATAATTTCATATAGGATAATATATTATCTAATTTTATGTCATTTATAAAAATATCATTTATTATAAGAAACAATAATGCTAATTTGATAATATTCATTTAATTATAATTAAGGAATATCAATAAAATCAAATGACTTTAATATATTTTGATAACAATTGTGTTGTAGGATAAATTCCAAACAAATCAATGGAATATAATAATTTATTCAATTTAGTTAAATTTTAATATTTTTTTATCATTTATTTATTAAATTATTTAATAAACGATTACATCATTGGTGTTTCTTAAGTATTTAATGTAAATATTTCATTTAAAAAAATATGAAATATGTTATAATGATACTATAAACACATTTATATTTCGAAAATAATATTATAAATCAAATTACATTGTTTTATTCCCTATGTTAATGATTTTTTATATTAAAAGGAATGACAGTTTGCTTTTTTTCAATTTCATTATTTAAAAAATTATATATGTCACATTCATGGAATAATGTCCCAAAATCACATAGATATGATTGTGATATCAAAAGTGTGAAAAATATTTCATGTAAATGGGTTTTGGAATAAATATTATGCAATTTTAATATTTATCTTCTATGTTTAACTCCCCCTGGTAATCAAATTTTTACATTAAAAATTGAAATTATTTTTTGTTGTTCTTACTATTCATTTTGGCAAAAAATTGTTTTGAACATAATATAAATTAAAAATTATTATGATTCCAAATATGGAATACTTTTTTAAAAATTCAATTCACAGAATTGGAAAATAATACTTTAAAATTTATCCTATAGACACTACGACAATGCATGTTTTTAAAGAGAAAATGTTCAAAATATTAAAATCTTTTTATATCAGAAATTAATATTAAAATAATTATAATTGGATAAATTGTATACATCTATATAAAATTGACCAAATTTAACCATAAAAAAATCTAAAAATAATTTACAATTTTAAACTATTTTAATGAAATGATTAGTTTCATGTAAAATTTAGTACTTTTTATTATTCATCATCAAACCAAACATTTCAAAAAATATGTAATACTCACCTAAGTTAATTTTTATTTGATAATTTCAAAAAAAATTCTTTTTTCAGTTAAATTTTCTCCATTTCCAAAAAAAATAAACTTATTGCAAAAATCAACACAAAAATGATTTTTGTTTAAAGCTAGTGTTGCATTCATCATCGAAATTGATGAAATTAAATTTATAAAAAATGAAATATATTGTAATTTAATAGAGTTTTTCTAAATGATTCGTGGGAGGAATCATGAATTCATTTTCATTGTCACATATACAATAAGAAGTTCCACCCAACATAACCAATGATTCTGGATTGAGGGTTTATGAGTAACTGATCAGTTTTAATTGATTAATGCTTATAATAATTAAATTATGTCATTACATTAATCAAAATTATCTTCTTGGTATTTTTAATCCATACTTTTACTAATTTTTTCATTTATTCTATTATAGTTCCCATCATGTATAAATATAGATAACAATGATAAATTTTTTTTCAATCATATAAGTAAACACTATCAAAACTCTCAATAAAATATCATTTATATACATGTTTCATGCCCACATAATGATTTTCATGATAAAAATATTGACTCCAATATACTTGGAGGGAGAATCCATTCTTGATGGGAATCTTTTATACATATTTGTGTGCTCTAAAATTTATTTATTACATGTATTTATCCATAGTAAAAGATAGATTCATTCATTTTCAATTCCTAACTAAATGCTTAAGAATGTGATCACATGTAATTGGACTAAAGTTCTCAAAATGTAAGGGGAAGGATCAATAACTAATCTTATATCTCTTCTAGAGGATTTAGTTTTGGGTATAATCCTCAAATCATGCTCAGATAATTTTGGAAACATTATCAATATCCAAGTTTCCATAACGAAACATAACGAGGCATTTCATGCCTCTATTATTCAATATATATTCTGAGGATACTGGTTTTTATATGAAAAAATATTATATTCTATTATTTCTGACTATTCTAGGAATGAAAGGTATTACGAGGGTATTTTTTAATTATTCACCCTAAATAATCCTAATGAATACCTCATCAATCTCGAAGGATATATAGAACATGGAAACCTATGATCATGATAACTGTATCCATTTTTTTTCATTGTAAGTATTAAAGATAATTTTGAGACCCTTTAGGACAACACAACAAGATAATTTAATATAGTTCAGTTTTACTCGGATGTTCAAAAATTATATATATATAATAAATCCTTCCAAAAGATATATCAATTTACTTATCATGTCCATCAAAATTGAACAATTTTATTTTTAAAATAGGAGGTAGTGGTTTTGGGGGATTCCATGAAATACCATAAGAATTTTTGGGCTCTTGACTAGGATGAGGGACTCCAAAACTGAAGACTTAGAATTAGGCATGGGGTTCTCTTTACTATAATCTTATTTTTCTAGTGGTACTAATAGAATTTTATTTGAAATAAATTTATTCCTTGTTTAGTGAAAAGAAATCAAGACACAAATTCTGAAAAATTTGTAAGGGTATTAAAATGATTTCAAATTAAAAATGATTCAACTAAAAGGATATAAGACTCTACACAAATCATGGACACAAGAATCAAATTAATATTCACAAAATGATGATAAAAGGTCATGTTCAGGCATATGATACTACCACAGATGAATTGGAATAATTAATATGTTTGTTCACGGATTCATGAATTATGATATTTGAGTATTTTTCATCAATACTGTGGTTATAAAAATCAACATATAGATAATTCTTGTACTATACTACATCTTCTTTGTGTAATTTGAAGCATGAGATAAATTGTACTAGTAATAAAGAGAAGTGAATTTTTTATAGTCAGGTCATTTTGAAATCATGTGATTAGGAATGATATCCCTATATAGGAACTTGGTGATGTAGATAGTCATAATTATATGATTATAGGATAGTATAAGTTACCATGAATGTGATCTTATAAGCTAGAATCCTGAGATGCTTGGATTTTTTAGATTACATGAGTTTTTTCTATTTGAAGCATGCATGTTTTTTATGGTTTTAAGCTGATCAAGGTATTCATATAATTGGAATATTATTTTATATGTTACATTTTTTTAGGAAACATTTATTATATTTATTTGGTAAATTAAATGACCTTAATTCTAAATTTAATAACATTGAATGTGGACAGGAATGTTTTCGACAAGTATTTTGATTAACTACATATGGAATTTATACTTTTAATCTTCTGAAACTATTTTTCATTGACAAAATAAGATATTTTCCTTTGTTTTATTAAACATATAAAGGTCAATTGAATGACTTAAGGACAATATGATTCATTAAAATTACTTAATTTGTGAACAAATAATTTTGAACATTCATTTCCTAGTGTAAGGGATGTTGTTAAAAATGATAAAAAATTATTAAATGGATGAAATTATTCATAATTTATGGAACGAAATAATGTACGTTTAACTAAATATTAAAATAATTCCACTACTATTGGATGAATATTTTGGATGAAAATTGAAATCCGTATACTTTTATATTCAAGAAATCAATGATATTTTGACATATCACAAATTTATATCCTTGAGATAGTTACATTTCTAATGACCATTTTATCTTTCACTCTCCTTCAGATACTAATTCTTGGATTATTCATCGATATCTATATTTTCATTTTCCACTAATGTTCTATTACCTGAAATCTTATTTTTATTATGATATTTGAATATACCTTTCCCTTCATATTATAAAAAAATTTAATTATTTCCATATCTGATGTGGTTTCCCCATAATGTAATTATCATGTATCAATATTTGATTTCCAAATCAAAATTTCAAATTCTTAGAATGAAATTATTGCTGGAGGGGAGAATGTAACAACCAATGATTAAATAGTTTTCCTCTTTAAAATGTATCTTATTCAACATTTTATGAGATCAAAAAATGATTAAATATTGTTATTTAATAATTTTAGTTATCTTCTAGATTTTAGGAATGGGTTCATTGAATGAAATATAGTAAATTATAAAAAATATGTTTTTCACTTGTTTTTAAAATTAATTCAATGGGTTCTAATTAATTATATAAAAAAACAACTTTAACATAAAGGTTGTGTTTTTATAAAATAATTTTTACGCCCAAAATAATATTTTGTATTAATAAATGAATAATTTCACTATTGATGAATGATTACAATTAAATTAATATTTCAAATATTCATTCAAATATTTTAACATTAATCCCAAATATTTTATGAAGCATGATATAATAACGAATCCAATATTATACATAAAAAGGAAACATTTTTATAAAAGTGTTTTTTACCACCTTATAATAGAGGAATTATTTTAAATATAAATTTTGATAACATTTTAAATAGTATATGATAAAATAAATACTACTTTTTTTTAATTAAATACCAAATTTTAATTTGGTTGAATTTATTATTTTTCTGATAACATATAATCTTAATGATTAATTATGTGATCATTGGAATATTCATATGGTAATTAAGATTAGTAATGTGTCCATTAGAATAATAACTCGCGTATGAATGGATAAGTAAAATTTATTCTACTTATATGTTGTAATATGACATAATTATATTATATTATAAGTAAATAAATATTTTAAAAGTAAGAAATTCTGTGTTGGTATTTTTTATAAAACATATATATTTATTAAAAAATGATGATATAATATCATATGTATAATGAATATTTATGATATTTTAAGAATAATTTTATGACCTAAAACAATCTCCACTTCCACTGATTTGTATAGCGGTAGTTCACCATATACATGAATGATGAATTAATAACAAAATCAATGGAAGTAGAGATTGTTTTAGGTCATAAAATTATTCTTAAAATATCATAAATATTCATTATAGAGATGATATTATATCATCATTTTTTAATAATAAGTTATCTTTTTGGAGAAACAAATGAAATATGGTACCTCTATTAAGATCATTAACACTTTTTCTGGTATCCTCCTTGGGTTTTTACTGAATCCTTCCGAGGATATATTAATTCCACTAATAAGGATCATTTTGTGATAATAAGTGGGTTGGAACATTATTTATACAAAGTATGGTTAAGCTAAATTGATGGAGTTTTGGGAAGAAGTGATTGGATTGAGTTCCCATTTATAATTGAGGATGATTGGTATTTTCTAAATACTAAAAACTATTCACTATTTTTAGGTATATCTATTCCCAATTTTCTAAATAATTGATTGTTGTGTTATTGTATGGAATTATTCGTAAATTAAAACCTCGAAGAGAGAATTAATCATATGTTTTATTTATTTTTTCTCTTAACTTAAAAGCATCCATATTTTTTCCCTTGGTTTGACTATGGTAATAAGTATTGTTTACCATGGAAGTTATACATTAAAGTACTAATAAAATGAAACATATTAAATAATTTATATAAAATAATTTTAAATATGAATATTAATTTATTAAATAAATATCATATACATGTTTAATATTAATTTTAACATAATCTCATGTAATGTGCAAAAAAATATAAACTTAACCACTCCAAAAAAATTTATTACTATATACAAAACAATATAGACAATAAAAAACAAATGGTGCATGAGTGGAATATAGTTCAAATTTGTAATCATTTATATATAATTTGATATAGGATAATATATTTTGTAATTTTATGTCATTTATAAAAATATCAATTATTATAAGAAACATTAATGCTAATTTGAAAATATTCATTTAATTAGAATTAATGAATATCAAGAAAATTAAATGACTTTAATATATTTTGATAACAATTGTGTTGTAGGATAAATTCCAAAAAAATAAATGGAATATAATAATTTATTCAATTTAGTTCAATTTTAATATTTTTTGTATCATTTATTTATTAAATTATTTAATAAATGATTATATCATTGGTGTTCCTTAAGTATTAAATGTAAATATTTCATTTAAAAAATATGAAATATGTTATAATGATAGTATAAACTCATTTATATTTCACACATAATATTATAAATCAAATTACATTGTTTTATTCCCTATGTTAATGATTTTTTTATATTAAAAGCAATGACAGTTTGCTTTTTTTCAATTTCATTATTTAAAAAATTATATATGTCACATTCATGGAATAATGTCCCAAAATCACATAGATATGATTGTGATATCAAAAGTGTGAAAAATATTTCATGTAAATGGGTTTTGGAATAAATATTATGCAATTTTAATATTTATCTTCTATGTTTAACTCCCCCTGGTAATCAAATTTTTACATTAAAAATTGAAATTATTTTTTGTTGTTCTTACTATTCATTTTGGCAAAAAATTGTTTTGAACATAATATAAATTAAAAATTATTATGATTCCAAATATGGAATACTTTTTTAAAAATTCAATTCACAAAATTGGAAAATAATACTTTAAAATTTATCCTATAGACACTACGACAATGCATGTTTTTAAAGAGAAAATGTTCAAAATATTAAAATGTTTTTATATCAAAAATTAATATTAAAATAATTATAATTGGATAAATTGTATTCATCTATATAAAATTGTACAAATTTAACCAAAAAAAATCTAAAAATAATTTTAAATATTAAATTAATTTAATGAAATGATTATTTTCATGTTAAATTTAGTAATTTTTATTATTCATCATCAAACCAAACATTTCAAAAATTATGAAATACTCACCTAAGTTAATTTTGATTTGATAATTTAAAAAAAAACTTTTTTAAGTTAAATTTTCTCCATTTCCAAAAAAAATTAAACTTATTGCAAAAATCAACACAAAATTGATTTTTGTTTAAAGCTAGTGTTGTATGCATCATCGAAATTGATGAAATTAAATTTATAAAAAATGAAATATATTGTAATTTAGAAGTGTTTTTCCAAATTCTTCGTGGGAGGAATCATGAATTCATTTTCATTGTCACATATATTATAAGAAGTTCCACCCAACATTAGCAATGATTCTGGATTGAGGGTTTATGAGTAACTGATCAGTTTTAATTGATTAATGCTTATAATAATTAAATAATGTCATTACATTAATCAAAATTATCTTCATGGTATTTTTAATCCTTACTTTTACTAATTTTTTCATTTATTCTATTATAGTTCCCATCATGTATATATATAGATAACAATGATAATTGTTTATTCAATCATAGAAGTAAACACTATCAAAACTCTCTATAAAATATCATTTATAGACATGTTTCATTCCCACATAATGATTGTCATGATGAAAATTTTGACTCCAATATACTTGGAGGGAGAATCCATGATTGATGGGCATCTTTTATACAAATTGGTGTGCTCTAAAATTTATTTATTACATGTATTTATCCATTGTAGAAGATAGATTCATTCATTTTCAATTCCTATCTAAATGTTTAAGAATGTGATCACATTTAATTTGACTAAAGTTCTCAAAATGTAAGGGGAAGGATCAATAACTACTCTTATATCTCTTCTAGAGGATTTAGTTTTGGGTATAATCCTCAAATCATGCTCAGATAATTTTGGAAACATTATCAATATCCAAGATTCCATAACGAAACATTACGAGGCATTTCATGCCTCTATTATTCAATATTTATTCTGAGGATACTAGTTTTTATTTGAAAAAATATTATATTCTATTTTTTATGACTATTATAAGAATGTAAGGTATTACTAGGGTATTTTTTAATTCTTCACCCTAAATAATCCTAATGAATACCTCATCAATCTCGAAAGAGATATAAAACAAGGAAACCTCTGATCATGATAACTGTATCCAATTTTTTTATCATTGTCTGTATTAAAGATAAATTTGAGACCCTTTTGGACAACAGAACAAGATTATTTAATATAGTTCAGGTTTACTTGGATGTTCAAAAATTATATATATATAATAAAATCTTCCAAAAGATATATCAATTTACTTATCATGTCCATTAAAATTGAACAATTTTCTTTTTAAAATAGGAGGTGGTGGTTTTGGGGGATTCCGTGAAACACCATAAGAATTTTTGGGCTCTTGATCAGGATAAGGGACTCCAAAACTAATGAATTAGAATAAGGAAAGGGGTTCTCTTTACTATAATCTTATTTTTCTAGTGGTACTAATATAATTATATTTGAAATAAATATATTTCTTATTTAGAGAAAAGAAATCAAGACACAATGTCTGAAAAAATTGTAAGGGTATTAAAATGATTTCAAATTAAAAATGATTCAACTATAAGGATATAAGACTCTACACAAATCATGGTCTCAAGAATCAAATTAATATTCCCAAAATGAAGATAATAGGTCATGTTCAGGCATATGATACTACCACAGATAAATAGGAATAATTAATATGTTTGTTAACGGATTCACGAATTATGATATTTGAGTATTTTTTTATCAATACAGTGGTTATAAAAATCAACATACAGATAATTCTTATCCTATACTACATGTTATTTGTGTAATTTGAAGCATGAGATAAATTGTACTAGTAATAAAGAGAAGTGTATTTGTTATAATCAGGTCATTTTGAAATAATGTGATTAGGAATGATATCCCTATATAGGAACTTGGTGATGTAGATAGTCATAATTATATGATTATAGGATACTATTAGTTACAATGAATGTGATCTTATAAGCTAGAATCATGAGATGCATGGATTTTTTAGATTACATGAGATTTTTCTATTTGAAGCATGCATGTTTTTAATGGTTTTAAGCTGATCAATGCATTCATATAATTGGAATATTTTTTTATATGTTACATTATTTTAGGAAACATTTATTATATTTATTTGGTAAATTAAGTGACCTTAATTCTAAATTTTTCGACATTGAATGTGGACAGGAATGTTTTAGACAAGTATTTTGATTAACTACATATGGAATTTATACTTTTAATCTTCTGAAACTATTTTTCATTGTCAAAATAAGATATTTTTCTTTGTTTTATTAATCATATAAAGGTCAATGGAATGACTTAAGGACAATATGATTCCTTAAAATTACTTCATTTGTGAAAAAATTATTTTGAACATTCATTTCCTGGTGTAAGGGATGTTGTTAAAAATGATCAAAAATTATTAAATGGATGAAATTATTCTTAATTTATGGAATGAAATAATTTACACTTAACTGAATATTAAAACAATTCCACTACTATTGGATGAATATTTTGGATGAAATTTGAAATATGTGTACTTTTATATTCAGGAAATCAATGATCTTTTGACATATCACAAATTTATCCTTGAGATAGTTACATTTCTAATGACCATTTTATCTTTCACTCTCCTTCATATACTAATTCTTGGATTATTCATCGATATCTATATTTTCACTTTCCACTAATGTTCTATTACCAGAAATCTTATATTTATATTGATATTTGAATATACCTTTCCCTTATTTTATAAAAAACTTTAATTATTTCCATATCTGATGTGGTTTCCCCATAATGTAATTATCATGTATCAATATTTGATTTCCAAATCAAAATATCAAATTCTTAGAATGCAATTATTGCTGGAGTGGAGAATGTAACAACCAATGATTAAACAGTTTTCCTCTTTAAAATTTAGTTTATTCAACATTTTATGAGATTAAAAAATGATTAAATATTGTTATTTAATAATTTTAGTTATCTTCTAGATTTTGGGAATGGGTTCATTGAATGAAATATAGTAAATTATAAAAAATATGTTTTTCACTTGTTTTTAAAATTAATTCAATAGGTACTAATTAATAATATATAAAAACAACTTTAACATAAAGGTTGTGTTTTTATTAAATAATTTTTACACCCAAAATAATATTTTGTATTAATAAAAGAAATAATTTCACTATTAATGAATGATTATAATTAAATTAATATTTCAATTATTCATTCAAATATTTAACATTAATCCCAAATATTCTAAAAAGCATGATGTAATAATGAATCCAATATTATACATAAAAAGGAAACATTTTTTTAAAAGTGTTTTTTACCACCTTATAATAGAGGAATTATTTTAAATATAAATTTTGATAAAATTATAAATAATATATGAAAAAATAAATACTATTTTTTTAATTAAATACCAAATTTTAATTTTTTTGAATTTATTATGTTTCTGATAACATTTAATCTTAATGATTAATTATGTGATCGTTGGAATATTCATATGGTAACTAATAATAGTAATGTGTCCATTAGAATAATAACTCACGTTTGAATGTATAAGTAAAATTTATTCTACTTATATGTTGTAAAATGACATAATTATATTATATTATAAGTAAATAAATATTTTAAAAGTAAGAAATTATGTGTTGGTATTTTTTATAAAACATATATATATTTATAATTTAATAATTAATATAATAAATTAAATTAAAGTTTATTTCTATAAAATACATTTTTAAGTTAATACGTTGTTATATTATAATTATAATATAGTTTTATAAGGCCTTATTGAATTTTTAAGGATGTCATAAAAATATTTCTAATATTAAAATCGATATTTTTTGAGTAAATACGGATTTTATTTTATATTAAATCTCACATAATTCAAAAATTATTATTATAAAATGGAGTCTATTTTTTAATTTGACACATCAAAAAATTCGGTAGGAGGATTTTGGATATTTTTATAAAATACTTAAATTTTAGGTTAATAGTTAAATATGATAATTTATGATAATTTCTAAATACATTAATTATTGATTCATAGATGATATATTTCTATAGTAATCCCATAATACATAACTATCCATAATTGTATTATTATATTTAGTTATTATCGTCAAAATATTCATAAGCATGATCTAAAATTAATAAATAATTAATAAAATATAGAAAAACCCCCCTTCATCATAATAAACACAATCCATCACCGCCACTTCTCCACACATATTTCAAGCTTTGATCCTTTTACAATTTCTATCTATTCATCTTCCTAAGACACTACCCCAAGTATAGGAACACTTAGTATCATCTGAATACAAAACCCATTGCCCTATTAAGATTATCTATGAGGAGAAAATCATTATTCAAATACCTCATTACTTCTCTTTTTAATTTCTTTTCATGTTCATTTCTTTTCATAACTTCTAATCACCAAACTATTATAAATAACATGATATCTCCATAACCATATTGATACTATAAATTTATTATGATTATGGAATAATACATTATTAATTATCTTACCCTAATTTTTTATAATAATGAAAACATCATCCATGATTTTTTGATTTTATGTAAACAATTAATGCATTAGCCAATTTATATAGTATTCAATATTTACCCATAAACATCAATAAAGAAGATAATTTCTACTGTTTCCTAAAATCCCTCTTTTCATGTTAATGCTTAATTTTCAAATAATTTATGCATAAAACATAATTTCTTCATCCATTAATTTTATTTTTTAGGACATACTTGTTTACAATAATATTTTGTGAAAAAATAAAAATTATTTTCCAAAAGAACTCTACCTTAGAGAGTTAAACAGTATTTCTCCCAATAAATTTTCAAAGATTTTATTATATTATTTTAATCTATGATTATTATTCAAATATATCAATGTGGATTGGGGAAATTTAATTTAAATATTTTTTTTCAGATATTGTAATTATTCATTGGACTTACTAAGTGACTATTAGGGCCCACCATATCCCCTCAATGCATTGATTGGTATCAAAATAAAAACTAAAATGGGATTTGGCTTAGTCTTTACCCATATATATAGCCTTATTGGATGGTGTCTTGATTTTATCTTTATGATGTATATAATTAAAAAATCCCTTATTATTATATTAGTAATTGATAAATCATGTGAACATTCTACTAGTCAAATATCTACTATTAAGATTCATGTGATTATTTTTATGGTAGTATTTATTCTAAATTTCATTCTCCTATATTTTCCTCAATATTATGTTTTATGGGACATTGTTTTAGTTATTCACATCACCTTATTAATTATATTTATGATAGAATCAAATGTGTATTTTACACTTACAAATCAACTAACCTCACCCCTTTTGATTTATTTTTTCACATGATGAGAATATGTATATTATGATTGACTTTCAAGGATAATATACTTTTTATTGATATTGTGAATGTTGTTTCAATTTTATTTTTAAAATCTTGTTGAAGTGTTAAATATATTTTTACATCCCACTTTAGAAATATATTATACTTTTTATTACTTTGGGATGTGAACATATATTTCCAGTACCAATGTATAAAAGTAAGGAACTGGGTATAAGATTCTAAGGTAGGGTTATATATTTGTGGAATCACATAACGATCAATCGATTCATTCCAATGAACCATTCTATAATGAAGAAGTAAATTTATGTTAAGGATATAGTAATGATAAAGTTACTAGAAAATATTTTATACTGTGAATTGAGCTCATCATTTTCTTAGAATAGAATGGAAAACATTGGATAGAAAAAACATCTTTGAAGAAAACACATGACACAATGAATATCCTATTTGATGATGAAATTGATGTAATGCTCCAAATAAATATTTTTTATATAAATTATACAAATAAATAAATTGAAAATATTACGGATAATGATATTACCTAATCAAATAAAAATTATGTGTTATTAGACTTCATGAAGCAATTTTTTCTGATGTTAAAAATATTTTGACAACTTCTTTTAAAATAATTACTAAATATGTCTTAATTATATGTGTCGGTAATATATATCGTTATATATATTTGTAAATCACTATATGAATCTTTATTATTGACCCAAATATAAGTTTAACACATAGTAAACATAAGAAATATGAAATTAAATGAAATAATGAAATCAAGGGAATGGATATTTCAGATTAACTAAAAGAACTAATAAAAAGTGTATGACTTCAAAATTTTGTGTTAAATACTATAATAAATTTGTTCAATTGAAACATATGCAGTTTGAGGCTAAATGTAATGTTCAATGAAATTTTAAATAAATATCTACTAATCAAGAAAATATTTTTGATAATAATTTGATTACACAAATAAAAAACAAATAAAATATATTTCTATATAAACAACATCTGGAATATGTGATATTAAATATTTGAAAAATGGTGCTATTGATGTTGAGTATATAAACATAAGTAATATTGGTTTTATTATAACATCTATTTATCTTAATATATGGTTTTACATTATTCAAGGGGTATACTATCTAAAATATTATACACCACTGTAAACTAATTTCCATACATTAATGAGAATGAGGAAATTTATTTTCATACAGATGTGGAATATTTTTCATGATTTAACAAAAAAGTAAATTATTCTATGGATTTTCCCACAATGCAAAACTATTAAATAAAATCAAATGATAAATAAAAATACTATATTACAAATGGATATGGGGATAATTAATTTTTTTATAAAGGTTGTATATCAAACCTGATAGAGTTTATGGCCCTGGATTTTGGAATGTTGTTTCTCTTCCAAAAAGGTATATAACAGAAATATATTTATAGATATTTAGAAAAATGAATGGGGTAATATTTTTTTGGAAACAAAATTCCTTAAATTTAAAATCTATTGGAAGTCCTAAAATTTCAAATAAAACATTTACAAAAAAAATATTATTTTTGTTGAAAAATTAATACATAACTTTTCAAGGGCATATCAATTGTGAAAAAATATTAATGAGATTATGTTTTAATAAGTGCAATTTTTTTATGAAAATAATATCTATAAAAATATAACTTTATAATGATAAATTTAAATCCATTTCAAGTCAATATCGATGAAAATTTAAGAAATTTATAGACTAAATTATGAAAATGAATTATATGAATGAAGAATAAGTTATTTCTATAAAATTAAATGAAAATAAAATTTTATTAAGAAGAAAAGATAAAAAATATTATCTATAATCATGATGTAAGAAACTCTTATGTTGTGTTAGAAAAAGGGAATACTCTTAGAAAATTAAAAATAATGTATAAATAAATGAATAAGTACACTTTTACATACCAATTAATATATATATAATGTGATGAAATTTAAATTTTATAATAAATCTATATAATTATTAAATTGATGTAATCATATGAATTATATTTATTTTATTTAAAATAAAACATTATCTATTGAGTTATTAATTACTATAACTCTATTTTTTATATGAATACATTTTATGATACAAAAATATTTCAGTTTATCAATATGTTTGAGTTCACTAATGGATGAATAAATTCAGATACATAGAATCATTGTATGTGTAATGGATATAGTTTTCCAATCATTCCAAACCAAAATTAGTTAGTGAATTTTATAAAAAAATATATTGTTCCACTTGGATTAAATAGTGTTTTTAAATTCTATAATCTTAATATATTTATGGAAACATGGTGTAAAAATGTTGCATATATTCCAAAGTAAAATATTATTTGAATGAAATTTGTTAATAATTGTTAGTACCACGATGTTTTTATTTGATTCCCAATTCACCATAAAGGGATGAATTAGAGTGATGGACAATATAAATTTTGTTTAACTTAACCCTTACCCATTAACTTATCTCCATCCCCGTGTATTAAGTATAATTGTTTAAACTATCACTCAATAAAATGACTTCCACTAAACATCCAACAAATATATCGAATATAAAACAAAATAAAAAATAATTATTTTCATAGTCTACCTGTACATGGATACATACATGGAGTTAAAACTCAACAATGTTTCAGTGCAAAAAAATTAATAAAAAACTCATCATTTTGGTGGACACTATTTTCTTTAAAAGTAACTCCGAAAAAATAATATCCCCCATATAAAGAAATATTAGTGATTACATAGTACCCACAATTGGAACACTCCCACAATTACTCCTCAATTGAATGAATCAAGACCTATATCATCATAGAGACTTCTTGGTCACTCAATTAGACATCTATATGATTATATAGTTCATTATTTAACACTATATTTGATACATTGTTTTTGTTCTACTTGATACATTATTCACTACATATATATAAGATCATGCCCATAAAATGTTTTTTGGAACATTTTAATCCCAAACTATATTCATCAAAATATGATCTTCTCCCTTAATTAATGATTCTAGAAAAAAATTATCTTGGTTATATATTATATTCTTTAATAAGATGGATGTAATTGTTTAAATTAGTAAACAATCATACTCTACCATCACAATTAAAATACCTATCAATAATATTCCACTTCATTCATGTTTGATTCATTTTAACACAATATTTAAAATTTCATTCATCACATCTTCCTTGTAATAAAATTGATGTATTAATAAAGGCCTTTAATATCCAACCCCTTTGAATAGATATTTAAAATAATACATGTTATTACTATAATTAATGATATTTTCATGGATTAGTTATGAGTTTTTGTGTCTATTTTTGTTTATTATATTTGATTCACCCCAAAAAATATGGTTCCACATCACTACTATTTTAAAATCAAATTGTATCATACATTTAAATATTTTCATCATAAAAAATTGTGTGATATCTTCAATTATGGTATAATGTTCCCCATTTTACAAAATACTAAAAAAACCCATAAATGATTTGAATTTGAAATCGTAATAATATATATTTTATATAAATAACGTTTTTTTGATAACATACTATGAATTAAAATATTATATTACCATGAAAGTATCATTTTATATGATATATTGGACCCCAATTTCATTAAAAAGAACTAAAATAATCGATATACAATATTAATTTTTAATATAAATTAATTATAGAATATTGATTTGATCCCAATGAAAAACCTAAGATTACCAAGTTATCTCAACATCACTAACCACACAATAAAATTTTCATATCAAATGATATTCTTTTTTTAAAAACATCATATCCATTAGAAACTCAAATTATGGACTAATTATTATAGCCTAAAATCAATTACGAAATAGTTTTTCTTATTTTTTTTAATTTTAATATTGTCTATATAGTTAAAATTATGAATATGTGTTGATATTTAATCCAACATTTTCTAAAAGGTACGAACAAATACTATGATGTGACTAATATGGTCAAAATATTGATTATTTAGTTCATAAAAAACCTAATAATATCATTGATAATTTTAAAAATTTATTCAAAAAATAACCAAGACTTAAATATGTTGTAATTTGAAATTCAAATCACTAATTTTATTTATTCTGTTAAAATTTATATCTTTATACTATATATTGTTTTGTGTATCTCACTTCCTTCAATTATGTTTACTTTTCTCCCAAAGGCGTACTATTTCATAATATTCTAAAGTGACCTGAGAAAAACGTATATAAATAGTACCTCTATTTTTTGAATATTAATGACAACTCAAAAATCCACCTAGAAATGTAATTCCTTAATGTAATTTTATACATTAATAATTTTCATCTTATTTAGTGAAATATCATCAATATTTCCCTCCCTAGTACATCAGTAAAATAATTTTTTTTGACAGACTATACTTAAAAACATATTCCACTACCTATTTTAGGAAATATAAAAAAGGGTGATCTAAGTTTAAAGGTATGGGTAACTATATGATATAATAATCAATGATCATAAGTGAACATAATATAAGAAGATTAATATGATCACATGATCCTTAATTAAAAAGGTCATACCTAATAATCCAATGATATTTTATCGTGAATAATAGAATAATAATTTATTCTAAAAAATTAAATATGTCATAAGAGTATGGAATCGTCCATAAAAACCCATAATCCAATATACTAAACCATAAGAATAAGACCTAGGTTTTGGTCAAATATAAAACACAGAAAATAATTTCTTTAGTCATGTATAATGAAGAAGACTATAATATTGTATTGATTCCACTCCCTATTCCATCATTTCCATAATCAATAATCAGTCCTGATAAAATCTTACTATATATATTATATTATAAAACTAGGTTCAATCCCCATTATAGAAGATTTAATATCGTGAGAGATAAATCATTACCCTAAACATTGGATGCCATATATAATTCGGAGTCAACCCATAATCAAATAAATGTAATACATAAGTGTGAAAAAATATTATAAAACATTTAACATATCATTATCACATAAACGATGAAAAATAAATGATTATTGTAAATATATCATCATCACATCATCATAATCAATCCATAAAAATGAAGTGGTTTGTATCTTAAAATCATTCCTTAACACACAATAACTAAATTATCCATTCGAAAAAATGGGTTTCATTAAATCACCAAAAGATCATCATCATCATAAGTCACCAAGATATTCGTATGGAATCATAATATGATATCCTATGTGAAACAAAATAATCCATAAAAGATGTAAAAATAGATCAAAAATTACCATAAAATATGCTCCCATCCATTCATTGGAATTGTGAGAAATGTATCCTTTTATATTTATTATAGAATAATGACAATATCCTAGAATAAAAATAAAATTATTTTCATATAAAATAAGCATGAAGAGTTTTAGTGGAAGCTTCAAAAAAAATAAAAATTATGATGGAAGGAAAACCTCTTCATATCCTATATATTAAAAGTGAAAATTAATTTATCATATTTATAAAAATCCAAATGGAAAATTATTTAAATGAATATATATTAAAATATTCTTTAAGAAATGTAAATAATTAAAAATATAGTAAAGATTAATTTTTTATTTATTTTTTCATGTATCGGTAAAAACGTCAATAAAATTGTTTTTAAGAGTAGGGGCATGGAAGAAAAAGTTCTTCAATAGAAGAGGAAATAAGATTCATTTTTCATTAAGTATAATTTCATTATTAATTTAAGTAAAAAATAGGAATGATTTATTTTTAGTAAAAATTATAGTAATAACCAGTGTATAAGATTTTTTTTAAAATTGTATGTCTATATAATTTCCCTCAGTGGATATGTAAAATAATTAATCATTTTAAAAATGATATTGTAAGGTAATCCCATACCCAAAGAATTTTTTTCTACCAATGAATTCTTACATATTTTATAAAAAATATAATATTATTATAAATATGTTATATAACAATTTTTATACAGTAAAATAAATGTATAATTCTATTATAATTTCTAATTTATAATTTCATCATAAAAATAATCAATTTAGTGAATAATGGTTTGTTATCAATGAAAGTTTCAGTTTGATGTTTATAGTACATGAATCATTTTCATGGTTTCATTGTATAAAAATATATAATCATTATAAAATTTTTATACTTATTAATAATAACTTCATTTATAACCATTATTATACTCAATTTTAAAAAAATGATTTACATTGGTTCATTGAGATGGTTGTTATACGTACTCATATGTGACGTCTTCACCTTTTGATAGACGGAATTAAATAAAGGTAACTAGTAATACCTCATTAACGAATTATTTTTATATTATGAATATAATTTATATTCATTAAATATATCCTTTGTATCATATATATAAATGAGAATGGATATTAATTAAAATCACTTCGTGGAGGTGGTTGTCAATATGTGTGCATGAGGAGAGTTACCATTTTTCAATAAGTCATAATGAGATAAAAATGGTTATTAAATAATACTAAAAACTTATCATAATATTTATGAAACATAGTTAATTATTTTAGAAATGATATAACATATATATATGAATTTGAAGAAGAAATATTCTTTTAAAGAGTATAGAAATACATTTACCTCTACTTTGAGAGACCTCCTTTATCCTGAAATATAATCCATCCGATGAAGGACATATGTAAATTTGGAAAGCTCAGGAATGAATGGAATGATTCTAGTAAGGTTTTTTTTGTTTCTGATCAAGAATGAGTTCTCAAAATCATTTAATACAGGAGGAGATGATGTGTTCTTTTACATGTGTGGGGAGGGGCATTTATTCAATTTATAAAATAATTTACATAATATAAATTCATCTTCTTTTCAAAGTATCACCAAATGGAAAATATTTATAATTTAGGATAATTTATTTTGGAAATATCTTCATCCAATATTATTTAGATATTATAATATGACGTTTTAACCATTATATATTTAGTTTATAATTTTTTTCTTCAAATAATAATTACTATAACAATTAATTTTTACTAGGGAATATTTTCAAAATGTTCTAAAAGATAGTCGAAATTATTAAATTTTATTAACAATTACAATTAAAAATATTTAATCTAAATTACATTATTAAATTATGATATATGTTTCATAAATTCCTTAAAAAAATAATTTCAAAAAATGCAACATAAATAGTTTTTAAGAAAATAAATTTTTATTTTGATGATTGGAATTTTTCATATTCCATGCCTAGTAAGAAACATTAAATGAATGTTAAAATATATTATTTAAAATATTATATAAAAATTTAATTAAATCATGCATCAATTAATATTATATTAATTTTTTGAGATAAAACATATCACATTATTAAAATTAGTTATTAAAAAAAATTTCTATATTTAAATTATTTAATTTCCATTTAGAAATATTTTATAAACATAAAATAAACGTAACTATTTTTTAAACAAATTATTTCTCAAAATTTATGTTATCATCTTAAATACCACTAATCTATTGGAATGACATTATTATGAAAAAAATATTTTCATTTTAATAGTATATCATTGATTGTTTAAACATAGTGTCATGTGAAAGGAAGAAAGTAAAAGATATAAAATTTATATAAATATCAATATATACTAAACGAAAGGGCTGTTACATATTCAATTTTATCTCATAAAATATTCCATCACAACTACATATTGACTCACCATGCTTTATAAAAAATACATCAACTCTATCTCTATTTTTCATTTCAATTTTTGGAATCGATCAGATTTTGTTTTTCCCAGAATCTATATTGTTATTATAGTGACCTAAAAAATACTTTTTTAAAATTACATTGATTACCATAGTCATATTCCGACACAAAATCATTTTATATCCAATTTATCCATCCTCTTTATCTCTTCAAAAACATGTAAGTAGGTTCCACTTTACACAACTATTGTTGAATCCCCATCCCTTCCTCTTGGAAAATACATATCAAAATTTAACACATCATGATTTATGAAAATATAATAATCTTTACTACTGATATAAAATTATTATGTAACTATAAAAAATACATATTTAATGGAAAAAACATATAAAACATAAAACTTATTTTTAAAATTCAACACATTAAATACTTTTAATAATACATCTAAAAATACATATCCTCATATAACACGAAATAAAAATAACTAAGAATATAATAAAAAAAATTATTTATTATTTAGGATTTATGGCACGTTAATTTATCCCCTATTAATAATAATAATTGAAATATATTTTTACCATATTATTGAGAAAATATATTCTCCCTGATTGAAAAGTATCATTTCTCTATATACATGAATACTAAATTCATAATAATTTCAGGAAATAAATATAATAAACACCCACTATAACATTTAATAATTTTGTTTACATTATATGGGTATATATCACAAATTTAATTCATTATTTAGATCACTAATACAGTTGTAAAAATGTTATATTAGTGTAGTTTAAAACAGGAAAACAAATTATCGGTTACTGTACAACCTCTTTATTTTTGAAAATATTTTATACTCGCTATGTATATCCATATTTATGGAATGATTTTTCTATAATGAATTTATAACACCATATCAGAAAATAATACTAGTTATGTGAAAAAATATCACTACCCATAGGAATGTGATAAAAAATACTTATGTATTTTAATAAAATTAATATTCCACTTTGAAAATGGATGTAAAAATCCTCTATTCTAAATAAATAAAAACATGGTGGGGGATTTATGAGAATAAACAAACTCAATTATCTACCATTTCAATCACTGAATTTGATTATCATTTTAATCCAATTCATAAAACATTGAATACATCATCCATATGATATCAATCAAGAATTCAGGTATTCACTAAAATAATTTTAATCAAAAATTATGTTGGACATTAACCTTATAGATGCTTAAGATGTTAAAAATTATAATTTTTTTTGATTTAATTGAATAATTTTTCTACTTTTAAAACTATTACACACTCAAATGAATGAGATTATTTTCTTTGTATACTATTAAAATAATAAATTTAAACAATTGCTTCCAACTATCTTTAAATAAATTTTATTCCTTTTATAAATCCAAAGACAAATTATTCATCATAACATAATTAAACATTAATGATGTTACCTTATTCATGATCTTTCCACAAATTTTGTGAATTGTGTAATAATATATTTATATAAATGATACAACATTTATTTTCCCTTATTTATCATAAATCCCCATGAATTTATAGAATAGGAACTGACAGTACATTATTGCTATATCTTTATTAGCACCAATTGAAATTATTAAAAATAATTATTCATTCCATATAATGCATTGATACCAATAGAGAATAAAAATGCAATATCATCTTTATATTCTTATTCAAGAGGGTTTAATAAATTCATCCTTATTAAATATAAACTAATCCTTTAGATCATATGATTATCTTCTAAATTCACCAAAATAATATTTGTTTTATATATTAAATAAATGAAATGATTGGCATGTTCTAGGTCTCCAAATGTCCAGGAATAAGAATAGTCTTAGAGAACTAACAAGTGGATTTTAACTCCCTCCAATCTCATCAATGGGCTTATACTCTGAGTTATTTAACATGTTTATGTTTTTTATTATATTTCTGAATTTAAATCCAATATTATATTTTACTAGTGTTTCATTTATAATTTAATGTAATCATACTATTATATATCTCTTCCATTAATACATCATTGTAGTATTCATTTTTCTCTGCCAAAAATTTTATAGAACTCATTATTTTTCAATTAGAAAATTAATAGATGAATTTATGAGACCACATTGGCATGATTTTATCTTTTCCCTTTTAGTATCTATCATAACATACAAGAATTTATTCATACTAATTAAATACATGTAAGATTTCATCATTATTTGTCATATCTATAGAATAATTTATAATTACATTCCCCCATTATCCCCTACACCTGATTTAATTTTCACCCACTTATTTTCATTAAATAGGATTTTTAATATAATTATAATATATGTTTTCATTATAAAAATCAGATCAATTGTTAAATGAGAGTGATAAAATTCATCTTTAAATAACCATATTTTTTACACTATATAACATTTCTATATACCCATGGATATTAAATAAATAAGATTTTAAAATTACGTCAAAACTCTTGTATTTTTGTCTAGGTAGAGATGATAAAAAAAATTCATTAATTCATGAGTTTCTTTCCTTCTAAACATAGATTAATATTTTGTCATATTGGTCAATATTAGTGGAGATTAATTTCCACCATTGTCTAAAAAATAAATCATTTATTAAATTTATAGTGGGATGGATCTATAATTCTCCCATTATATTTATATATTATAACATTTACTCAATAACCATTATTTTAAAAACACTCCATTAGTTGATCAATATGTCTTGAGTTTATTCTCTTGAAAATGAATCCTTATAGGGATAAATTTATCTTTTAGTTCCTTTTCTATGGTTAGTTGAACATTTACTTCATCTGTATATGTTCTTTTTATATTTATTTTCTCCCTGTTAAATTTTCTGTAGAAATATCGTTAGATTTTCTTTAGGATGAAACCTCATAGTTCAATTTTTTCATTCAATGTATATAGTTTTTATTAACACATATTATACTGCATTATTTATTTCAATATAATATACAAATAATTTTATAGATTTAATATCTTCATGATTTATATAGGAAAATTCTATGAATTAAAAACTAGATGTTTTTCCTAATATTTATAAGAATAACTACTTAATTACAATTTAGTAAGTGAATATAAATATAATTTATTGAAATAATGTTTCTATGTTGAGTAAAATTAGTTGAATCAATGGAATAAATTTATTTCAAAATAATTATGGTACCTGACACTGAATAGGACCTATATATCTTAGATCACCTATTATTCATTCCCATTAATATAAAGAATTATTTAATATCTTTTAGATGTACACATTTATAATAGATTTGTATTGAGTCTTTTTAATGGTAATGACAATTCGTTCTTATAATAGGGTGGTCTCAAATGATAATCTTTATAGTCCACTATATTTTTAAATATATTATACAATGATTGATTTTCTTCAATTACTCATTATTTAAGGCCCAAACAATATTTCTTTACCCATTTCCATGAAAAATCAAACCATTTATCATTATTATATTTGAATTATGTTATAAATACATCAAATAATTATCATTATTATGTTGTAGATGATGATATATATTCATCTTTTAATTTTAAAAAGTATATCTATAAAAATCAAAAGTATTAAAAATTAATGATTATGTTTAATAATCTTGGAAATAAAATTATAAATATTTATGTACAATTTTGTACCTTTACTCTATAATACTATTTTTTGGTCCAATGATTTATAAATTCTTCCATAGAATTTAGAGAGGTGGTCTAATGTAGGTTCCAAATAGTTCAGAAACTAGTTAACATAACTCTTAATGAATTTAGGAA
Organism: Viscum album; assembly: GCA_963277665.1. Classification (NCBI taxonomy): domain Eukaryota; kingdom Viridiplantae; phylum Streptophyta; class Magnoliopsida; order Santalales; family Viscaceae; genus Viscum; species Viscum album. The sequence continues at coordinate 461,786,646 of OY728165.1, read as the reverse complement.
CATGGTTTTATATAATCATTAAAAAAATTTCTCATATTTCTCACCTATTTTCACTAATCATTAGTATCAAAAAATATAACCACAAAAAATTTTATGAATCCACATTGATTTTACATTTCTAACCTACACAATGAGAAATTCAAGAAGCATAAAAATGTATTTAACAAGGGTAAAAATATAAATTATTCAGGAATAATTTTGATGGATATAGTGATTATATAATTATCATATTTCTCAAAGTCACACTACTATTACAATTAATTTTTACGTATCACTAATAGATCAAAAAATGTTTATTGCTTCTGTCTACTACTCCATAGATTGCTTCAATATTAAAAAAATCTGTTGGCTTGATGGTATTTTTAATTAATTTAGGTAATTATATACACTAAATCAAATAACCATATATTTTATTTGACATTGAACCCCCTACATCAATTGTTTTGAAGTAATCATATGATTAACAACATTGTATGATTTTTGATACATTTAAATATGAATGATCGTCAAAATAATAGAACCTTTAGTTTGATTAAAACTATTCCTAAAAAATAATTAAGCTAATTATCATACATTTTAATTAATCCCCTTAATGTAACAATGGATTTAAATGAATAACATGGTGTGGCACCAATATAAAAATTCCATAGTGCTTATATTTTCATTAGAGTTTTTTAAGGGAGAATTGAAATTTACTCTTCCCTTCTTCCCTATTTTCACATAATTTAATTTATATATAATTTTAATTGCATGGACCACAAACTAAGTATCACTATATCCCAATTTTATATCAATAATATATATTTATTCAACGATTCATTCATGAATAATTTTTGAAAATATCACCCAATAACTATTCATTAATCATTCAAATATCAATCCATCACACTTTTATTTTCATAAAAACTAAATATTTATGATGAATAGAATTTTCATATACAAGTATATATAATCATCCATAAAATTATAACATGCTCTCTATTATAGAGTCCCTTTAAAGTAATAATAGAAATTAATTTTAATAATAATTTTTTTGACAAGATATCTTAATGTATTTTAAAATAAAATTCTTTATGATATAATAGATTTGATATGATAAAAGTTATAATTAATAAATATATTATGCCCTCAAAACAATGTTTCATATATGAAATAGTTACCACAGCTTATACAAAACTCCTCTTGTCGACTCTCATTATTGTGTGACCATATTAGTGTAATAGTATTTCCATTTATTTTTTCGTTATCTCCCTAAAATTAATGAAATAATACTCTTGACATTTATAGAGATATTGTATAATATAAAACATTATATCTATTCAACCAAGAAATTGAATCACTAATTGTTTACCATAAAATATATTTATAATCACATATTCATTCATTAAACATATTTAATGTAGATTGTGCTGTAAAAAATTATCACTAAAAAAATTTACAATTTTCTGAAATATAAAAACCAATATTATAATGTCAATGATATATTTGAACTTTTGTTTTGGATAGCTATATAAAATCACATCCAAAACTCCTCTATACAATTTTTTACTCTAAATAAAGTAATCCTAGTCGTACATAAGATAAATTTATTGATTTTAATTATATACCAATTTCATCCATGGCACATTATCAATCAGATTATTCAACATACCAATATCCATGATCAAGATCAAATTTAAATTTGATTCAGGATTGGTAAAAATGAATAATTTTATGATATTAATTCTTCCATTTAATACTAGACAAAGAATAGATTTTTTATTGGAACCCTATAATCCCTATCCTTCATTATCCAATCAATTTTTCCACTATCGTATTTCCTTTCATATAGTCATTATTTATTAACTATAGTGGAATCACTAAATTCAATCTATATCATCTATGGTCACTATAATCAATTTCAAACACCAATAACATATATTTCAATATCATTTAACTTATTTATTCTTCAATTTTCATTTAATTTATATTTTTCATAGTCTTTGAATTTACTCTATCTTCTTCAATGGAAAATATATCTAAATGATGTTTTATCTTCACTATGTATTTTTTGATCATAATATTTACCCTTGATATAGATCATAAACATATTCACCAGAAAGAAATATTCAAATGAAAAATATAACATATAAGTAAAAATTAAAGTGAATGTTATACAAATGTCTCTATACGAATTATTTTCTATCGTAATGGGTAAAAAGAACCCCATCCCAATAGCTAATGAAACTAATGACTGTAGTGTATATAAAAATAAAAAATACAAATTCATTTTCAAAACCCTTGGAATGATGTATGTAATATGAATTTAAAAATGAAATGTCTTATTTTCCCCCTATAATTGACAAACTATGACCTACCATCCCCTACGATCTATACTTTATTCACATAATCATTTGAACAAAACCTGTTCTCTATAGACCCTCCCAAAAAATATCACTCTATTTATTAATTTTTTATTTGATTATTCATTGACATAAAATCAGTGAGTTTTATGTCCATCAACTATGCTACCAGGAATCAATTACATTTTTATGAAGGTATAAAATTATTACTGATATACAATTAGATCTTAATTCTTCAAAATTCATTGAACTATGAACTGGTAAAATTTTACCTATTATATTATTTCCTAATGGATATGATTATATTTAATGTATAATTTTATTCTGAATTACTCAGTTCTTCTAATTAAATAAAATGAAATGTTTTCATAATATACATATTATGAGGTTGTAGAATTAATCATGGAAGTAATTTTTTTAATGCATTTGGGTATTAAAAATTTTATTCATTAAATACAAATTCTTATTAATTAATGAATTAAATTTGTGAAATTCTTTATTTCAAAATAATTTTATGTGAACATTCCTAATTTTTTGGGAATTATAAATAAATTATTTGAATGTAATTTAAATTATATATGATGCAATTTTTGGACTGTATTAATATTGATCAGATATAATTATATATTATTTATCATTATGATTATGATTATGATGGGTTGAATTACATTTTTTGGTTTGTTTGATGCGATATAAAATAAAGTCCGAGGAAAACATAAAATAAATTATAATGGCTTGGGTCAAAAATCTGACATTCATAGGTAAATTTAGAAGTCTCATTATGAGAATATTTTTGTATGAATAAGTGTTTAGTTGATAAAAATAATTATATATTTTAATATTGTGTTTATTTAGATTGTTAATGTTACTTCTTGAATGAAATATTCACGTGGTTATTTGAGAATGATATATCAAACATGATATGTACAATTTTAGGCACATTGAGAGACATTTGGTTTTCTTATTGAATATTAAATTAATAGAGAATATTTTATTAATATTTATTTAATTATATTAAAATGTATAGTAAATGCTAATTGAGCTTAGATTGTATGCCATTATTTGGAAACCATGTTGATGTGAATTGATTTTTGATCAATTAGAACTATATTATAGTCTTTGAATCTACATTAGTTCACTATTAATTAATCATTATATATATACTATATTTTTTATTATTATTTGAACTAAAATGTTACTATCATATTATTATTATTAAATTTTTTCTACTTGTGAGTATTGGATGAAATTATTTTGAAATCAGTTATATTTAATTTAGTACCATATAAGAACTAAAACAATATTAATTTAATTATCTTATATGTTTTTACAATTTTTCATTAAATTTCATATTAAAAACAGATTCCAATTTTTTAATTTGAAAATTAAAAACGTAAAAATAAAATATAGATTCATTATAAAAATATATATTTATATATGATGTGGCTAAAATATATTTCCCCTATATTAATTCATATGATTCATATTATTAAGAATTTTTGAATTACATTATATACTTATTAATATATTTTTCCTTGTATTATAGTAAGAAGATGCTTTAATTATTTCTCATATCAGATCATAATTGATTTTTAGAATTGGATAGATTTTTCATTATGGTTCCCATTTTAAAATGATTAAAACAAATAAACTATCAGATCTAATGTGATAATTATGTTTAAATACCATAGTTTTATTAGGAATAAATGTGTGACCATATAATTTTTTTTATTTTAATTGACATATTCTATTTTTATTCACAATTGAGAGGAAATCAGGATAATTTTATTATTTTCATAAAATAAAAATTCATAAATAAGAATAATATACCTGATAAATTTTATTTATTTATAAACATAATAATGAATGGTGGTCAATGAATGTGAGAAAATTATTTGATTACACACTACAAAACTAATTATAATGTTGAATTTCTGAGAAAATATAAATTTTTATCATATAACAGCTCTTTTATATATGTCATTTAGTGGAATGGAAAATTTGTCATTTTTTATGTGTGTATAGAATAAAAAACTAAGGAATTTATCAAACATGGATTGATTATTTTAATAATTTTTAATGTATTTATATTTCATTTTTAAAGGTAACCCCATGCATCTTTGTAAGTAATCATAGTTATTAGATTAGATTGGGATTTGATAAAATAATATACATTCATTCTATTAATATTTTAATGACTATTGGGAGGAATCAATGATCCTAAATGATTGAAAATAATAAATAAAATCACTATTTAATCACTTTATTAGAAGTCCACTATCTCCCATTATAGAAATAGAAATGTGAATTAGTTATTAATTCCTATTATTCAAAATATTTTCATGTATGAAGAAATATTTAAAAAATTGCAATTTCATGAATCAATGAAAAATTTAGAGTATAATAGATTGTTTTATTTCAAAAAATGATTATCATGAAAGAAATTTCAATCTTGATATCATGATTTTTTATCCAATTTATTGAATTTTTGGTTGAGTTTTTTATAAAATAATCATAATATTTTCATAAAAATTCTTCATTAAAATTGTATGGGGCTATTTTCCATTCACATTTATAACCTTCATATATGTAATTTAATAAAATTGAAATTCCATTCCTAAATATTCACATATATATAAAACGTGATCCTAATAATGATATTGATGTTTACATTAAAAAATTATTAAAATATTTGTTTCTTATTTTGAATTGGAGGGTTCCCACATATGATATTTATTAAAAATACACATTTGAAATTAATTTTGTTCTTATATAGTGATAAAACATTTTCAAATTATGGAAACTAAATTACAAAGGATTTGAAAGGTATACTATCCAATCCCATTTTTATGAAGAATATATGATATAACTAAATTAAATTTCACTATATACCAAATTTTATGGGACATTAATTATTATTAAAATTAATCATTTATAAAAAAAATTATCGAAATATTTATAATATGATTGATATTTAGATAATATTTCATCGTAGGTAAAAACATAATGCACATAATGAATTTAAATATTTAATTTTTTTGAGGTAATGTTGGTAAAAATAGTGGATAAATTATTTTCTTGAATATAATTTCAAATGGATGAAAAAATCTATCATCATTGATTTTCATTATATTTTATCAAAATATTAAAATAATTTTTTTAAAATAGTTTAACATGAAAAATATATTTTAAAATATGGTTTTCTTGTATTTAGATATCAGGGTGAATACTAATGTTGGATATTATTCAATATGTGACATGATGGATTACGATTTCATTCATGAACTACATTTGGAGTTTATCGGTGCTAGTAATTAGATGTCTCACTTTGTTTCTTATGTTATGATAGATCAGTGTTATAATAAATCATATGTTATCCTCTAATGTTTCAAATGGTGTAAAAATGTTTGTAATGAACATAAATACATATTTTACATCAATATAGAAGAAATTTCACAAATTAATAACCACAACAGATAATAAATTTTTGATAGAAAACTAATTACTTACTGATAATTTGTTAAAAAATAATTGAAAATTATATACACTTGATTTATATGGAAAAATACTAGAACTAAATCTTAGGGGGCTGGATTCAATAAATGTTTTCATAGAATTAAATAATAAATATAATTTTTAAACAATCATTTAATAAATTAATCATCCGTAATAAATTTTATAGTGACCATTAATTTCATAATATTCACATATAATCTAATATCAATAAATAGAATTCCCCATTTTTACCTATCCATTTTCTAATCCTAAATTTTATAAAAAACCATCAAATGCTTCAAATATTTTTTCGTTGAATAATATCATCATCTGGGTACTTATTGATAACACTCTTACGTCTGATCCTAGATATTAATATGTATTCCATTTTGGATATATTTATTTGTACTCACAATTTTAATCATATGTAATTCCTTTTTCCTTTTTCACTCCCTTTTCATTTTGAGTCAGGATATAAAAACTATTTTCCACTTTTGATTTCAATATCATGGTCTACAAATTTATTTAATTATGTTCTTTCAATCTACCACTCCATTATCTCATTAAGGTATTAGAAATCATCACTTTTTAATTTTCTTCCTCTACTGGATTTCGTTGCTTTCTCAGAAAATGGATTTCACATCACCAAATCCATAAAATCTACCTATTTATAATTATTTTCTTTTTTTCACACCGAGTTCCCTATTAGTATAATAAATCCCCATTACCTTCCTCTATCATCCTTCTATTGAGTAATGGTTCTCCCATATTTATTATAGTTATCCGAAATCATCCAAGGAACAACACAACCTAAACATGACCCGAAAAACATCCACAATATGTCTATTGAGTTGTATAATTTATTAACCATCTAGAGGTCCAATATGATTTCATAAAATAAAATATATCTGGACATATATTATAATTAGATGTGATGTAGTCTGGAATGAAACATCAAACTTCAATTTAATTGGACTATACATTGTGAATAAAATATTTCACTTTTAACTCCAAATATTGTACTTAAGATTATCTAAAACCCCATTATGACACTTTTTCTCATTCCTATTATATATTTAAGAAATGTAATTCTATACAATTATGGAATGTCAAACTACCAATTAAAAAATTGAATTTGAACTCAAATAAATTCCTCATAATGTTAACACGTAGGTCATTATTATATTTTGTGTATTCAAATCTCCCCCAAAGACTGAATCTATAAATTCATGGAAAGAGTAAATTATTTTTAAATAACTGTGGAATTTTCTTAAAAATATTGATATACTAAAGGAACCACATCATTTATTCTTAATGTTATTTTATTGGAATCTCTATGAAATCACTATTTACTCTGTCTACTTGTGTAATTTCCAAATAAATAAAAACTATGGAATTCATCAAACATATTATGTACTATGCCTATGTATCCCTTTCCATGTAATAAACCTGAAATTATAATAATGGTTTCTTTTAATTAATATTATATTAATTTATTTTCAAAGGTTTTGAAATTCCTTCTTCATTACTATTTTTAAAAATATCTACTATATTATTTTTTTATGATAATTCATGAATGAATATTGAAAACATAATTCCCTTGTTATCCACATCCCCAATATTCATTTAGCTGGATCAATATTCCTCATTTGGAATCATATATTAAATTCAATGTTAAACTCATTGATTGTTTCCTATTATTAAACATGATATAATAATATCATCAAGATAGTAACGTAAGGTTACAAAACTACCTTCACAAAAACCCCTAAAAATTTAATTGATTATATTTTATTTTGATTAAAATTCATTTTAAAATAATGTAATTGTACTTGTACTTCTAATAAAATGGGGATTCATATAAATTATAATGTTTTCACATCTTTTTATACCCAATATCATCACTATGGTTCTCTATGAAACATTTTATCTCCTCAATGTAAAATAAAGTATCAATGTCTCCATGATGAAAAGAAATTCTTAAAATATTATTTCCCTAGATATAAACGATCAATGAAATCCATGATAAGTATAATCGTCATTTTCATGTTATTAAAAATGGAATCAAATAGTATATAATGAAATTTACCTTACATTTATTGAATCAACATCCTAAAAATGATTCATTGTAATATTATTTAAAATTTAAGTCATCCTTTAACTGATAAAAAACTTACAATAACGAGCATTTAAAAAGATAGGCATTCATTTAGATCCATTTTGAAGGCATATATAAGGAATAAATATCATTTATCATGGATAAACCCCACTTATTTGAGTATTTATGAATCACTTTTTCTCCCTAGATCTCGTTTGTCACCGTTAAGAACTAGTAAAAAACATTATATCGTAATTTTGTATCATTACACTAATGTTTGAATCCCAATAGTTCATTATAACTAACCCTATGACCCAGATCCTTCCAACAGTTTATCATTCAAAAAATAACTTTTAAATGGTCTAGTATGATCATAGAATTTTATTTATATATCCACATTATCTATCCATGCAGAAATCATTTTTATTTGAGTAACTTTCACAGCATATTCAGGAATATTTACTATTTTTATAATGATATACATTCTAGAATTCTGTGATATCTATAACTTCCTGAAATATTTTTACCCTAACCTCATACATTGTTGATAATTTTACGTAATTAAATTTATATTTATTAATTTAATCATTCCACAAGATATTTTCAATGAAGATACTATTTTAAAATTAGTAGAGCTTTTTCTAGTAATTATCTTGTAGATAAAAACAAAATTATTTTTATTAATTCACAATAATTAACATTAATCATAAATATCCTCTAACATATACCTTAATTTATTATCAAAATTGATATTGAAGATGGGAAAATTTATATGAGTAATATTAATCATTCTTCTAATGAAAAAGATTTCTTAATGTTCCTTCACGAATAGACCTAACATAATTTTAATAATGATGTAGGCCTCCCAATTCACTGAATCCATCCAAAAATCATTGAGGTTTCCTATGTAAAACCTAAAACATTACTCCATATCAAATAATTTTAGATCCATACTCTATATGATTAAATTTTATTCTTGCAACCCCAGTAAGGTTTTCTAAATATGTATTCCCTTCAACCACTAGATCCTTCGAAACTCCCCGATTTTATAATACTTTCTATTATAAAACCTCAAACACAAAATCATTCATCTAGTATATCACTAACCAATTTATATATTTAATAATATATTATATAATCTAATAATTATTATTTCTTATTAAATCCCCGCCATTCATATCCTATCCTTGATAAAGGCAACATAAAAAAAGAACCTCTATAAGAAAGAAAACCAGCAACCCCACCCCCACATCAATCTATGCCATTGTTAATTTCAAATAACATTATATGATCGTTACCATTCTAGAGATGTGAGATGATCATTTTATATTAATATTTTACCCTTAGTTTTGTATATCTAGGTTGGGTATTTTTGTGGGTTTTTAGGTAATTTGATGATTTTGGAAGTAATAAGGAACCATAAGGGTTGGTGTATGGTATTCCAAAACATTTCACCTAGTCATAGAAAGATAAAAGATCATAAACATAAGTGATTTGGTAATTATTTCATTGTATTTTATATTGTGAACCCTCTTATGAGAAATTGTGAACACCAAAGAAGAGGCACATGTTTAATGTGAACAATTTTTTAAAATGAACACACCTATCCAGGAAACAATGTCTGTGAGTTTTTAATCCCCTTAAAAGTTATAAAAATTTACAATCCCCAGATATTATCCCCTATTCTCTCCCACTTATCCCTAAATCTATTTATATTATATTTGGTGCTCCCATTATTATTAGTCTATTCCTTAAACATGATTCATAATGAATTGGAGATCTCATTTAAGGATTAACTATCCATTGGTAAGTGAATTCATCTTTATTTTTATTTCAATGTATCTCATATCTCTTTCTGAAGGAAGAGAAATTATATTTCCTCAATTGTATATGTTTTATAACTTTGTTTTCAGGGATCTTAATCAGTTTTATCTTTATATTAGGTTTTTATACAACATCATTCCTGATTTTGATTTCTTGATTGTTATGCTTCATTTTAGGGATTTTGTTTTGGCTAACATCTATTAATGACCATGAGGGAGGTTTTATAATTATGCATTCTAATAGTATTGATTATAATTTTCTGTATTTAATTTTTATATTTTAATTTCCACATATTATACATTATATTTTTATTTGGATTAATTTATTTGAATAATTAATTAATGGAATCATGGAATTGGTAGGGTAACGAGATTAAGAACATGGTGGGATATTTGGATTATGAAATAGGTTAATAAATGAGATTATATATTTGATTGAATATCAGAATTAATGGGAATTTTATCCTATCTATGAGGGGTTAATCATTTATAAATAAATGAAGATAATTCGATTAATGGTGAAAGGTTTATATTATTCCATGTGATTAAAAATATGAACCATTATTGTTTTGATATATTAGAAGGGTGCATCGGGATTTTATTTGATGATAATAAGGTTAATGATGAATTATCTTGATGAATTAAATATATTTTATATAGGTGTTTGATTGATAAATGAGATGTGGAAAAAGAAATATTGCTCCAAATACCGATACAGTTCTAGACATAACGTTCTATACCCAAAGCATTCATATGAATATTAATGTGTGCGAAATGGACTGATTCCCAAAATAATCAAGGGGTATGGGATATGGATTGATGAAAAGAATACAAAAATGGTTCTAGACCTAAAATTCTACGCCCAGTGATATTAACATTTATATACCTTTCATAGTAGTCATGTTATGAAAAAGGATTAAAATAAATAAACACATTACATGATATAGTGAAATGTGATTCCGTATATTACATATTTTTATCTCTATCATGGGATAAAGTATGTATTTTTTGTTTAGGTTTCATCATCAACCCAAGGGATTATTTGGTTAATTAAAAAATAATTTTAAATGTTAAAACTATTACATTATCTAAGGTACATTATTATTTGTACAATTGGATAAATTTTTATTGAATTGATATTTTCATAGATATCAATGGTGGTGTACTATAGAGCTATACACCCAACCATAATTGGTTTCCTGAATGGTACCAAACTAAATTTTCTGTGTATAGGGAAGTATAAGGGAAAGACCCCGATTTTTGTTGGCTGAGTAGGGAGTGAGAATATAAGAGGGAACTAAAAATGAAGTCATGACCTTATTGGGTGTATTTAGTGTATCTTTATTTTATGTTTTAATCTGACACTTGGAACTTGTATGAAATGAGATATCTTCTTCCTTGGTTTGTAATAATCATTCCCGTTTTAAAATATTATGATATTTTGTACTTGTATTGATTCCAGTTCAATATTGGTTATTGTTACTATCATTTGTATATTGTTTATTTATTTCTCGTATTTTGATGATTTTCCAAAGATGGTATAGTACCCTCAGAATTTAAATTACACATTCATTTCCAGTTTACGGCCTCTGGTATATGAGGGGGTATCCTTGAATTCATGCGACCAACCGGCTCTGGGCAACTAAATGTGGATCTAGGCTTAGGATGTTAAAAAGTTGTATCAAAGGTAGATTTAATTAATTAAAATTTTCATACAATTTTGGAAAGGTAGAAATTATATTAATATGAATAAGGCCTTGGTCATGATCTTGTGCATTGGAGTAGATAACCAATATATTCTGGTAAAATCCAAGTACCCAATGTGTGATTTCTAATATTTATGTAGTTGTTAAACTTCAATATTATTTCAACATTAATGATTAAATTTTTATATGATGTTATAAATTTTTTAAATTATTCTTCATTTCATTATATGAAACATTATTTCTGTATCAAATCATCATTCATAGAACACATTAATTACAAAAACATGCATCATTTTCAGAATGAATGGAAAATAATGTTTTTGATATGTTGTTTAAATTAATATTCCTATGTTCAGTTAATTAGTTTTAGAAATTTATTTCTAATTAAAAATTGATAAATGTATGTAATTATAAAATATTAGTGACATGATAGAGATAAATGGGTGGCTATATTTACGTTTGAATTATGAATGTCTATAACCTAAGATATCCTTTACCTAGATGATGTATGGTTTTGGTTAGTGATAACACCTTTTTTTATCTTGTGGCATGATTCGAGGGACTAATTGTTATGGATTAATGTGAATCCCTCTTATGTAATGTTAAAATGATGTATTATTTTATCAACTATATTAGTTATTAATAGTATATATATGCATCCATGATGACAATTTTAAATATTTTGGTAAGAGGACATGGATGAAAATGATCCTCTAGTATTGGATCCAAAGGATCTGATAATTATTGGTGATAATGAAAATGATAATTATTGTCAGATATTATTTACCTTTATTTAGTTAATTGATAGAGACCATGTTTGGGGTAAGAATAATTTTTCTTACTTGGCATGGGAGCTCTAATTTAAGAACTCTCTAAAATATTAGGAGATGATAGACCCATAGTAGATAAGTTATGGATTGATTACATCCAGATGCCCATAGAAAAATTATATGTTTCTCATGAGAATAGATTTAAACTAGTTTATTATATGTTATGTTGTCAGGAACAACATTGGTAGAACATCCAGACTTGAGATGCACTATAGAAGAATAAATAAATGGAAGTGAATTTTTGATTATTCATGGATAATTTTAACCATAAGATGGTCAGGTGGTAGAGGGAAGCTATGTTTATATGCTTGACCTAGGTTAGTCTTTTTATGATATACTATTTTGGATGATTAACATATTTTATGAAATATCATCCAACATTGGTAGTGGATGAGCCTACAATATTGAAATGTTTTCAAGATGATCATAAATGCAAGATTATGTTCCATGATTTTACATTTTGGAAGAAGAATGGATCACAAGTTGTGATTGAGGCTCTCATTTCTAATAGGTAGTAGAAGTATGCTTCTAGTGGAAGACTAGTGGTGTTTTCTATGTAAACAATAGGTACATCTTATGAGGGTATGAAGAATCTCCTTCAGAATGTTAACTAGATTGGTTGAATTAAAATTGACTAGGAAAATGATCAATTACATAGGACATTACTCAGGTGCTCTTCAACTAGTGTGGTAGGTCTGGTAATTTTCATAGATAGTTCCCCAAGCTACTGATGGAGTGTTGAGAATGTGGATAGATGGGATATCAATGATTGTTACATAGGAATCCTTATATTTTGGGTGGTGAAAAATGATCTACAAAGATACATAAAATTTTATGTGTTTCATCTAACCCATATCAATTGAACAATTGGCGTACTTCATGGAATAGATGTAGAGGGAGTGGATGCAGTGCTTCAGGGAAAGAGTGCATGTATCACCAGAGCGATGAATCTCTGTGTAATTAGAAGAAAATTCAATGAATTTGGGAAGTATAGTTTCATGCATTTTATTATACAATTGGGGATAGATATTTCAGCCCATCGATACCAAGAGAAGATAGTCTAGTAGATTCTCTACTGGATATTTCCTTATTTGATATAAAATCATATCACTCTTTTGTATCTTCACAACTTTTGAATAGTTTGAGTCTAGTGGTGGAGCATTTTGTTGGGGTTATAATGGTCTATACACCTTTGAGAGTATGGTCAAGAGACATATTCTTGCAGAAAGGGTGTTCTCTTGTGGTTGGTGAGTATCATTTTCTATGTATTCACTATATCATTAACATTTCCTATTTTTAATTTTTTTTGGTATGGAAGACATTGAAGAATAAAAATATTACATTGCTTGTTACTATATGAGGAGACCTTTATGACTTTTGAGAGTGGTATTTATGTACATAAAGGATTGTGTGAAATATAGGTAGGCCTTGAAAGACTAGTTCATCTGAATTTGTGGGACATCATCACTGAGGTTTCAATGCATTCAATATAAAACGAGCATGTGAAAAAAGATGTATTCCCATCCGTAGTGGACTAGTTCTAGGTGTTGTTTCTGGAGTACTTCTCAGCGATTCCACATTACAAGGATGTGTACTTTTTAATTGAGTTCATTCCTATCGTTGAGCCAGTTTCCATTCCACCAAAAAGGATTGAAGGAAATGAGATTGAAGAGCTTAAAACTCAGCTATAAGATTTGATGGATAATGGATTTGTCAATTAAAGTACATTTCCATGGGATCACCCAATCTTGTTTTCAAGGAAGTATATTGAAACATGATGGTATATGTACATTACCAAAATTTTAATTGAATGATAGTGAATAATTGGTATCCTCATCTCTGTATAGATGATCTCATTGACTAGTTGAGAGGAGCTATTGCATTCTATAATTTTGAATAAGGATATTAGTATCATCATCATAGAGTTCAAGTTTCTGATATTCCTTGGATTTATTTTAGCTATATGTTTGTACATAATTATAATTCATGTTATTGTTTTGGATGATGAATGCACCAGCTGTTTTAATTTCCGTGATGATCTGAACCTGCCACCCATACCAAGATGAGCTTATGATTGTTATTTGGAAGAAGTAATGGTGTACTATAAGACTCATGAATGTAATTAACATCATATTTGCATCACCCAGATTATACTAAGAGATAATTAGTTATATTACATTCTATCTAATGGTCCATTATGGGCCAATTATGTAAATTTATTTAGTAACATCATCCAAGAAAATGTTCTCTTAGTGGTCCTAGAAAATGTTCATAAAATGGTTTCATGGGATCAGCCAAATGTTTTTAATATCCAAATATATATTGGATTATCATGAGATTATCATAGAACCATTCAAAGACATTCCCACATTGAAAAACCTCTTCCAATATTGAACAATAAAAGGATACATTTTATAGTATTGGAGCATTTTATGATCTAATACTGTAAATTTGAATAAATTAAAAATCACCATCTTAAACAAGATAAAATAGCTGTATATGGTGTTTTATGATTCATCTAGGATCATAGATGGGTATGTTATTATATAGGGGGGGTCATGTTATGGCATATGGGTCTTGTGTTTTGGGCCACATAAACGGAACCACCCTACACACGACCTATAGTTAGCTATATTGTTATCTCTTCAAGAAATAATTCATTGACTGGGATAGTTTAATAGTATAGGTATATGTTTTTGAGGATTAAATTACTGAAAAAGATTTATATTTTGGTTTATGGGTGCTATTATCAGATTAATCTCCTATCAGTATAAGTATATTCTAGAAATTAGAACAAGATCAGGGAGAGACAATATTATAATTCAGAGTTTTTGTGGCCTTGATGGAAAGACATGATGTTTTGAATTCAGATTTTTATTGGACAATATATGAGAATGTGATCATAAATATCTTCAACCATGTTTTTTTCCTACCAGTTTGCGATAAACAATGATGTGTGAGTTTTAGGCCTCATAGTGGGCAGTGCATCCTAGTTCGACCAAAATTTATAGTGTCCTAGGTCGATAGTATTTTGGGTTGGTAATGAGAATGGATATTTCATGGTTCATGACATGATGAAACACCTTTAAATAATGGAATGGTGAGAATCAATGATCCATGGTTTTAATACACATGTTTAACATTTTTGGAATGGAATTGGTATGAAATTATCATAGATTTTATGTGTTTTCTCATTGACTGGATCCTCTAATTAATGATTCTAGGTATGAGATAATAGATGAAATGATGAAATTATAATATTTTATGCTTTTTTGTAGACTCTATCATTGGATATTGGGATACATATAAATTAGAGAGATATTTTTACTTCATGAGATTCAATAGAGAATCATTTTTTATCATGAATCAGGTTCCACATCATAATTATAGAAAGGCTTGAAGAAATAATTTAGTACAAAAGTATATCTAAGTAGGTCCCTCTACTCACTGATTCATGGGATTTGAAAACATACTATACATTTTTGCTAGGATATTATATGGGTGGGTGTCCCAGATTATGTTTGGTCATGAGAGAAGTATTTAGAGAATATTTAGTTCCCCAATAAAAATAGTAATGATAATACTATTCAGATGGAAACATATGAGGATAATTATGATTGTATAGTCAGACCACCACTATGATGGATAGAGGTAGGTAAGTTATAATTTTTGGGAATGATTATGGTGAAGAGGATATTAAGGATGTTTCAATTGATTCAAAAATGTATAGAAACCACATAGAGTACACAGAAGTCATATGTTTATTGACATATATAACAACTTCAGTTTAATGTGGGTGATCCTGTATTCATTAATATGTCAATTAGATTTGTTCTTTGTAAGATTCATATAATGTTTATTTTGGAACCCAAGTTTTTTGGGCCTTTTGATAATTTTATATTATCAAATTAGTGTCATACCAATTGTATCTTCCAATTAGGTATTATGTTATGCATGATGTTTCCCATGTGTCACATCTTTGTTGGAATCACCACAACCATTATCATGTGGTGAATGTTATTGATCTTGAGCTTGAGACTAATGTGTCATATGTGGAGAAACTGATTCGTGTTATGGATCACAATGATAAAGTGTCCTGAGGATAGAACATGATGATAGTTTTACTATTGTGGAATCATGGTAGCACTCATGAAGAATCATGGGAGAGAAAATTAGATAAGCTCGCACAATGGATCGAAATTATTTCCAAATAATCATGAAAATACATGTGAGCATATCTTGATGATGATATGATAGACAGTGGTGTGATTTCATGATCATTACCTTTATAGAGATTCCTCTATCACATTTTTACATACACCCTTATTTTGGAATATCTCATTGGTGGGTTTTGTTTTGGGGTGTTTCTACTGGAATTTGATATGTTTCTAAGAAAATGGGGATGTTCATGGTTTGTGCATGGTTTTATGAAACCACACAAATCAATCCAGTAAAATGTGGAATCCAATATATATGAGAATATCATGGTAAGAAAATTGTTTTTCAAACCATGTTCCCTCTTACGAGTTATTGTGCACCTCTAAGAAGAGGCACATGTTTATAGAATATGGTTTGTCAAACTGTGTGCCCTTTCCCTATTAATAGTTTTAGTGGAATTTTAATCCCAAAAAATTTTATTAAAAACTTTGATCCCCCATTATTAACTGTTATTCATCCCATCTCCACCTTAACTATATTCCTATTATATTGAAATTTCCTATGTGGATTTCGAGGCTTCTGGAATCCCAATCTTGATGAATAGATCATCTACTTGAAGGATATTCTTTCTCTTGGTTAGTGATTTCTTCATCATTTCTATTTCACACTATCCCAATTCAATTTCTAGATCTATATGACTGATCATTACTTAAATTTAAATGTCAATCATATAGGTTTTCGAGGACATTAGTTTCTTTGATATTGATCAGAGTTTTTTCTTCAAGATCATCTACGTCATTGTTTTTTCAATCGTTCTGTGTCAATTATTTGATTATTTTTTGAAAATAAATCATCAATGACTTTTTGGTTGGTGGACTAATTATCGATTCACATGGTTTGGATTATAATTTCATGTATGTAACATTCAAATATAAATTTACATGTTTGTAAATTTAATCATTTATTGGATTAATTAACTTGTTAATTAATTAGTGGAATCATAGAATTGATGGAGTAATCTGATTGTGATATTTATGGGATATTGTGATTATGAAATTAGTTAGTTAATTTAATTAAAGATCTTTGTTTCAATGGTAATTGAAGGATTTCTTGGAATAACATTTATGGGTTAATAGGTTGTGAATAAATGTTGACAAATTTGTTTGTAGTGAAATGTTCTTAGTATTACATTTGATTAATGTGATGGACCGACATTGATTTGACAAATTATAATTAGGAAGCACAATGTGAATAATTTATTATAGTGTAAATGATCATTACCCTTAATTAATGTGATACATGTGATATATTTTTTTTATTAATTATCCATGGGATAAGGACTAATGCTCCAAATACCCAAATGGTCCCAATCATGAAGTATTATGACCAATGCATGCATGTGAAGTTGAATAAGTGGGATATGAAATTTTACTCAAAATACCCATGAGGTGTGGGATTGGGAACAATTCTCCAAATACTGATAAGGTTCCATACATGTTTTCTAAGATCCATGATATTTCAATTGTAATGGTATTAAAATTAGTTATGTTATAAAATTGGAATTAAATTAAAAATGAATTCACATGATATAATGAAATGTGATCCCACATGTGAAATGATTAAGTCTCTAGAAAGTGTTAATGTAGGAATTTTTTGTTTAGTTTCCATTGTGAACAAGATGTTTTATGTGTTTATTAAAAAATAATATTAAATGCAAAAACAGTTTCGGTACCTTTTTTACATAATTCATTATACAAAAACATAAATTGTTAGTGAGTTTATTTTTTTAGATTTCATTGGTGGTGGCCTATTGAGTTTTAATCACACCATACTCTGGCTTCCATATTGGTTCCTTAATAGATTACATTTATTATGGATAGGATCTGTGTAAGAGGCCTGTGTTATTTGGATGAGTTGGGATAGAGCATGAATGACTATACCTAGAAAATGATGAGACCTGTTTGGGAGTTGTTAGTGTCTCATTATTTTGGGTTTTCATTTTAAACATGAAAATTTTATGACAATACAGATATTATACCTTGGTTTACGGTCCTCTTTTTCCATTTTGGATTATTATGAGATTTTTTTTGTTGTATTGATTTGGGTTTTTTTATTGGTTTTAAATATTATCATTTGGATCATTTATTTATTTACACTGTTCTTATTCTTTGATAAAGTGGAAATACTCTACAAATTTTTTATATTAGACCCTCACTGATAGTTGGTAGCATTTGGCATATGAGGATTTGTCCCTATGGTCATGTGACCAGGTGCGTCAGGGACTGGTATTTGGGACCAGTGTCAAGATGTTTCAATGATGGTTTCTTAACTTTCATTTGGAATGAAACCATTTTCTAATTTCCAAGGATGACCTATTTTCATTTTCTATAATACCATTACCAAAAAATAATCATTCATTTGGAAGCTTACTAATTTATCCCCTTATACCCAAGATGAAAATAAGTTCATTAATTAAATTATTGGATGTTAGTTTTCCAGCATGTGAAGAAACTTTTTGATCACTGATGATTTAAAATGTCTTATCCTTCATCCCATTCCTCATATCAATTGATCAATGTCTGATTATCCATGATATAAATTAAGAAAATATGAAAACCACCATATCATGTAACTATTGAACAAAAAATATTTTTTCATTAATCATGGTATGTTATTCAGACTTTGTAACTAATGAACCCTTTTATTCATTGTTCAGTTTTAAATATATTCCTTTCCCATAATATTTTGTAATTTATGATGTAATATATATGGATTGTTTTATATTTCAAATATATTATTATACATACTTCCTCCATATTTTTTTGATTGAAAAAATTCACTTATGTTTATAATAGAAGACACATGTGAGCTATCACCACTCAGTAGTAAACCTCTAATGAAACATCCTAATATTTCGTAGTATGTTATCTCTTCATAGTAATTCAATAACATGCGCTACAAGAAACAACAAGATCTAGCGCACCATGACTTACCAAACAAGATGTTCAAAAAGAGGTTAGGAATAGTATTAACTTCATTTTGAATTTTATATATATCCTAAATAATTTCAACATTCAAATTTTTTGTTTATTAGACAAAATTTAAGGACAAATTCAATTTTGAAGATAAAAAAGTATTTTTCAAAAAATAATATTTTACCGCCTATTTTAGGGAGAATCCTTTTTAAAACAAAAAATTAACACTTTAATATATTCAGTTAAATTAAATTAAATTATTCATTAGAATCAAGTCATAAAAATTTAGTTTGGATAAATTTTTTTGTACATTTTTGATAACTTTCATATTTTGATGAATACTGAAAAATACTAATTTTAGTTGAAAACAACTTTTTTAATCGATATAATTTATAGTGTCTGTAAGAACCCGTGTTTTTTCGGATATTTGTTTTGAGCAGAAATTTGAATTTTTATTTTGGATGCTCTTAAGGGGTAAAATGGTCATTTTACTCTACCAGGGGATCTCAGATAATTTTTCTGAAAACTCTGTTGGTCCCGGAATAGGGAGATTACCATAGGAGAGGTGTTTGGTGGAAATATGAGCTGTTCGAATTTTAACCAAATTTTTAATATTATTAAATTAAATATTAAATTATTCCCACAAGTTCGTTTGTCAATAAATTCTAAACAGAGCATCATATTGAGATTCCATCTGTTCCATTAAGTCCAGAATGGGGATTTTAGCATAGGTAAGGCATAAACTCATGTCAGGCACTGGGCCGGCCCGGACACCTTTTTCTTCCTTTTATTTTCTTCTTTCCTTTTCATTTATTCCCTCTTCCTTCCTTCTCCTTCTTGATCATGCTCAATATGTGCCCCTCCATGGAATTGACTTTTGGGGGATTTAGAGTTTGAGAAATAGAGAGAGTTTGGACGCAAGATGGGTACCGATTCAAAGCTCTCAACGTGCTGAGTCGGCGTGCAGAAACCATGAGTATTGAAACCAATCGAAGATTTAGTGGTTTCCACCCAAAGGTAAGGCCATTTATGTTTTCTCCAAAAACCCCCTATAAACATGTTTTTTAAGTCTTTAAAGCCTTATATTTCTTGATTTTAAGCCCATGGGGCCCGATCTGTTGTTTCAGGGGTGAAACGGTCATTTCAGGGGTTTTTAGGGATTTCACGTCAGAAAACACAGAATACACAGCGTGTATGCCAGGGGTACACGCCATGTGTTCTTCCTATTTGGGGAAGATGAAGTTTTATTTTGTAAATTCCCTATACTTTGAGTACACGTTATGTAGTGGGTGGTTGTGTGGCTGGTCATCTGAAGTAGAGCACCGAATAGTTTTTTAGGAGTACACGTCGTGTAGTGGTACATGGGCATGTGTATTAGTGAAAACAAACATGGGGTGACTTATTTTGAATAGTATACACCATGTACATTGATTTACACACCGTGTACTATTACAAAGGCATGCCCATTGTACTCTGGCCATGTGCTTTGGCCATGTACTACTTCAATATAGTAATTTTGGGATATCTTATGCTCTGGAAGTCAGAATTGGGCGTGTGAGTAGTCTATTATGATCTTTTTTCACGTAGATAACAATGGAGGAATACTATTTAAATATAGAGGTAATATATAGTGGGTTTTAGGGGTTTATATCTAAATAGAGGTGTTCTTCCTCCAGTTATCGAGTTCATTTTTCACCTGAGAGTGAGACCAAGCGTGGATGATAGGTTGGGTGTTTGAACCAACATAGTTGAGACCAATAATAGGAGATGAGATATGAGATATCTCATGTAAACTATGATTTAGAATATGTTTCCCTTGTGAGACGTTCCCTTATGGCCTATGAGGCTTTGAGACCAGGTACTTCTAAGGATCCCCTGAGAGATGCATTTGCTTCTGTGTTGACCTAGGATGTCCCTTGTTGGATCTCTCTCTTGTTATTTCTTTGACAAGAACCATGTTATGGAATTCCTATTTTGTACATTATTTTAGATTCCCATATAGTATTCCTCCCCTTATCTTCTCTATGCATCCCATGTTGGATGCCTTCGCTCATGTTTACCAGGAGGATCCCAAGTACAAGGCTACCATAATGGTTGACTTGAGGGACCCAACAGATGCTCTTGGTTTTACCCAACCTGTGTTGTTATGTCGGGTTTGGGTAGAGATGGTGATCAGGTGTCACCTAGAAGCTATGCCAAACTGGTGATCCCTTTGGTGTTTTGATGTATTGTTGGGTTGAGCATTCAGGCCACCCGCCCTTCTTTTTTATATCTGACTTGGTTTGCTGATGTTGTAGTGTTTACCAAAGGTGCTTTCTGGTTGGTGGCTGCTAAGCCTAACGTGATGCATCTTTATTATTTTTTGGGATTCTACTATTAATTTTGTGCCTGATTAGATGTTAATTGTTTATGAATTGGGTGAATTATTGTGCTTTGGATTTACTGCCCATGCATGTTTTCCTGTTTTGACCTTTGGGTATTGTTTTCCTATTAGGTATCTATTTACATTCAATCCCTAGTATTGTAGAATGGTATGAATGTAGTTATAAAGTTCTTATATGCTGTATAATTCTAGACAAGTAGTTCTTGAGGTTTTGATCGGCCGTTACATGCACTATATTTTCTTTACTTACACAGGGTCATGAGAACCTTGTATAGTATACCATAAAGAGAATGTACGTAAGGGCTTCTCCAGAGTGTCATTATAATTATAAGATGTGAGACAACTGGGGTAATTGACATTGAGTGCTTGTCCAGAGTGTCTGTTGTTTCTCGACGTGGGCCACAGGGGGAATTGACGTTGAGTGCTTCCCCAGAGCGCCTTTAGTATGCTATGAGACTATAGGGGGAATTGATAGTGAGTTCTTCCCCAAAGATTATGTGCTTTAGCTAAACTAGAGGGGTGAGACTGTGTGTTCTGCCTAGAGGGTTGCTTGTGTTTTTCTTGTTTGAACCAGAAGGGACAGGCTGTTAGTACTTCCCAATGGGTTACTTGTTGTGTTATCTTCATGCTTGTGTTTGTTTGGTTGAACCAAATGGGTCAGGCTAGGAGTACTTCCTAGATATTTACTTGTTTTTGTTTAGCTTGTTCAGAGACAAAATTTCGGTGTTGGATGAAGCATGTACATGTCGATGGGATTACAGAACCGAAGACGGAATTAATGATACACGGCATGAGTGGCATGACGTTCAGCTTAATGCCCTTGAATATAAAGTCTATAATATCGAGCTTATGGTCCCAAGGATCGACTTCTGAAGTGTTTCTTGTTATTTTAATCACTTATCTTGAATATTTATATTTATGTATATGTGTATAGGTATGATACTATATATGTGTACGTATATAGATATGGACATCCATGGTGTCACTTGCCTAGTGTACAGGGATTACATACCCTAAGTTAAACTGTGGTTGCACATTTGGTTTAATTCTTTTGGTTCTATTCCAGCTATGCTGAGCACATTATTGTTGCATACACATTTAGCAGCACAGTTATAGCTTGCATGTCGGGGTTCCCAACTGAGATTTTTTGTCACCACTGCATGTGAACCTCGGTGTACGTGTAGACCTTATGTCTACATTTCAATTTGTGCATGAGTTTCATGGTTTATAGGGCTGAAGACCAGTGTTTCATGATCGATCACAGTTGCTTGAGTGGTTCTACTGATTGGGCTGCTGCACTTTGACATTGTCTAGAGATCAGGTGCGTGAATTGGCTCGGAGTGAGTAGCAGTTCCTTGTAATTTTATTTTCAGTTTCTTTAGTACTTGTATCTGTATGGCCGGCTAGGTGGGTGACTAGTGTTGTGTTGTATTTCATATATGTTCGGGCTTTAACTACAATTTACTATTACAACTTGTTCTATTTCTGTTGTTTATTGCTTTTGGACTCTATTTACATTCTGCTGTGTAGTATACATAGTTATTTACGCTCTTTTCATACTCTAGTATGAGGTCATAGTCTCCCCACTATCACACCCTATGCCCTCGCTGCTAGTCAGCAACCTCTAGCGTACGCGGAGGCACGCTTGAGGCCTTGTGGCGAACCGGCTCGGAGAACCAATTTAGTGGCTTCCGGGTCAAATTTTACAGTGTCAAATTATTAATTTGAAATATTTGTATGTTTAATTATATTATATTTTTATCATTTAAAAAAATTCTGTTTAATATAATTATTTTCACTTATAAATTTTTCATAAAGACATGTAGATATTTTGATAGTGTTTACTTTTTAAAAACCCGCTTTTTGGTTTTGACTACGGGAAATAATTTTAAGTTAATAAATGAAACATCTATGATTTGAATAAGGTAAAATAGGATTCATTTTTTAATACATAATATAAAAATTATCTTAGGGTGAGTTTTTGGTATTTTTCTGAAAACATTCAATTTTTTATGAATAGTGAAAAACACTATGTTATTATTTAAAAATGACTTTTTATTTCAATAATTATTTATATTTTTTAACATTATTTTATGTAAATATAGATATATAATACCAATATATATTTAATTTAATCCATTTGAGTCATATTATAACAAATTTAGATGTATACAATTTTGTTGAACTTTTTTACGTTTTTTACCCACCTTCTAAGAGCATTTACACACTTACATTAATCTTTATTATACCGCTTCTATGAGTAGATTTTAAAAAATATTATAAAAAAATGATAATATCCATAAGTAAAATTTGGTTAAATAAGATGAAAATAATTTTTCGTGAATAGAAACTTTTGAATTTTATTTACCACAGTTATAAGTAAATAGGGTAATTAAAGGTAAAAATGATATTATAATTACCATAACACATTTTATAATTCTATTTGATAAGTGTAATTCGACCAAAAAAACATTAGGAATTAAATATGATCCTTTGGGTCTACTAGGATTATATTATAACATTTATTATTATTATTTTAAAGAAGGGTTAAAAGTGTTAAATTCAATGTTTAATTACTAAACCATTTTAATAAAGGCTTATACATAAGAAAAATTCAACAATAAAAATTCAATAGAAATTAAAAAAGGTTTACTACATCATGTTAGTTTATTTATAATTTTTAGACATTAAATAATTAAATTTATTTATGAAACAATGATGATGCAGTAATTACCTTTTTAATGAAAGAATCAATTATATGGTATTATAAATATTAAAATAAATATAATTTCAATATTTTTATGACATCCACGAATTTGATAGTTGAATATGACATGTTAGGGATGATTAAATGTATCTTGTTAGAAGTAAAAAAGTTTTTATGAATTTCACAATAACAAAATACAAAATAGTGTCAAAATTGAAATAAATTAATTTTAAAACAAATACTATATTATTGGTTGATATAATATTCTTAAAAATATATGGTTCAGTCATAGGGCATAAAAAATATTATAAATGT
The DNA here is from genome assembly GCA_963277665.1 of Viscum album. Lineage (NCBI taxonomy): Eukaryota > Viridiplantae > Streptophyta > Magnoliopsida > Santalales > Viscaceae > Viscum > Viscum album. The sequence goes on along the minus strand of OY728165.1, from coordinate 461,761,814 downwards.
GATTAATGAACTACCTAAGATCTCTTGGATGTTTGGAGTATGTTTATAAACCATATAGTGTAAGAATACAAGAATACATGGTAAAAGTCATACTATTTAACTAAGATTATATCTCAAATATAAGGTTAAAATGGTCACCTAAACTTGTATAAAACCTATTTTTTGGATTATTTGGACCCATAACAACCTTATCCTCGAAATAAATAATTTTTGACGCATTATAAACCGAAAATTATTTTATTATAAAATAATATTTCAAGGATTTCCTAAAGTGACCCTCACCTCCCTTATAAAAGGTCACTTCTCCTGATCTCAAAATCACACTCCAAAGCCATTTGGCATGGCCAAACCTTACCAAATGTCCTCCCACCTTTATCCACATCAACCTAGAGTCTTTACATTGATTATAAACCCAATGTAGGGAGCCCTTTCGATCAACTCAAAAGGAAACACCCATAGAAGCATATGTTAAATGTACCCTCGACCAAAGGAAAGTGCAAGGTAAGGGTTATTTTCACAATCTCATTATTATCTGAGGTAGTTTTTACATAATTATATACTAGGAAATATTTATTACCCATGTCCATGTATCATAAAATAGTTTTAAAAGGGATTCTTTTTTTGGTATTTTTTACTAAAACATAATTTTAAATGATTTAATGATTTATTCTTCTAAACATTTCTCATTAATGTCCATGTTTTAAAAATGGTTTTAATGATTTATTTATACGGACATGAATGTTTTAAAAAGTTAATTCCTTTTAAAAATTTGAAGGTGGTATGTGACACATTGATTCAAAACTATATTTTAAAATGACTTCCTTTATAAGTTATGTGACTTTTAAATGATTTCTTGAAAAATGGATATTTCTATCAAAGAAGTTTACTGATCATTTTCAACTATGTCAACATCCTTTATGGTATATTATTCCTGAATGAGGATGATTTATTCTGATACAAATCTACTATATTTTATTGAAGGTTCTATGATATATTTGATAGTGGATGTGTTATTTTTATACCATTCATGGTTTAAGGTAAAAGTGTTGACATTTAATATGATAGTTTTTATAGGAATGTTTATGTTATGTTTCAACCATTTAATATGAGGAATATATTAAACTTAGTAGGTTATGGGTGGATCATTCTATAGTTGCTCAGTGCATCAGTAGTTCTCATACGACAATTAGATGAGGAATTGGTCGAGGCATTCCCCAATTTGATAATTGGTTTTTGTCATGGCCTTAATCATTTTAGACGTCTCGGCTGAGTCCTTGAAAAAATGTTTTAGATTGTCCAGCATTATAAATTCCCTCGTTATGAAAATATTATTTATTGTTTATGTGGTTATTTGACTAGTAGAATACCCATGATCATGTTTTATTATAACATTACTTACTCATATAATATTCTTTCCAAAAAGTGTTCATGTTTATTATTAGTAAAGGCATGTGTTTTAAATTATCCACCATGCGTAATGTTTATGTTATCTTCCGTTGTATTCCTTATCCTTACTACGCATTTGAGGTCACCCCTTTCCTATGTTTTATTTTCCCATTATTCCAAGAATTTTATTATGATTGATAATAAGGGTTATGCTAGGGGATTTTTGGCGTTCTCAAAGGATCCTTTATGTTGTGTTTTATTTTATAAGGTCTAATGTAACGTTCATGTATGTAACCTATTTTCTAAGACTGCTAAACCGATTGGGCCTTTGGGACTTGATTCCATGTAATCATGAAAATGTTATATAATAATGCACCGAATCTAGGTAACTAAGGTCAGGGAATTACAATTGGTATTAGAGGATGTTTAGAAAAAATCATGGAAAATAGATTTAGGTAAACTTTGATTAGGGAACATTACCCTAGGATAGACTTTTAATATTACTATATAACACCTTCCCATAATTTTGGAGATGTAGAGATTTTGGGAGTTTTCCATGCAATAGATCCTTGTCTAGATACGAGTAGGTAGAGGTGGCTTTAGCACTGATATACCTAGGTGTGAAAACTCTGACAAAGAGTTTCGGGTTTGACCCATGTTATCCTAGTACGTGACAATGAGCCCTGCTGCACTCTTGGTAACGACACCCCCAGGGGATAGATTATAGATTATATACATAATCATTTCAATTTATGTTAGGTATCTTACAAGTTTGGAATTATTCATTTTGATTCATAAACAATCATAGTGTATTCCATTGATTAGAAATGGAACCTAGTAGAAGGAATGAGAACTCTAGAAATACGCATTATCCAATGATTAAGAAGGATCATATCATTCATGGAAGAAAACCAACATTTAGAAAGGGAAATAATCTCCCACGTATTATCATCATATTTATAAATAGTATCATGTGTTAATAAGATAAGTAAATAATTCTCTGAATCATATGGATTTTAAGGGAAGAAAGAGGAGAAAAGGATTAAAGATAGAAAGATTCATAAATGGAAGAGGTGAAAGAAGGATTTTCCCATTTGTGAAAATTGTGGAAAGAATCACTGTGGGAAATACTTTATGGGAATATGAGTTTGTTATATGTGTAGAGATGAAGGACACCATGTACATGATTCCAAGGGTATGGAAAAGGTGTCAAAGGTATAATGATTCATCTGTAAGGATTTGGGACACTATGAGAATCAATGTCCAAATCATCAGAGTATTCTCTAAATGATGCTATTGGATAATAAACATTTTATTATACTACCACAGATTATAAGAAATAACTAATGTTAGTATGTTTATATTAGAGAATTATTTTATTTGAGTGTTGTATCAATGATTTAGTAGTTATATGAATTATGGAAATAAATAAGGATTTTATTGCATTATTATTTCATTAAGGATTTGAGATTTTATGGTACCATGTAAAGTGACATAGTTTCAGTTTAAAATTTTTTGAGAAATAAATTGTTGAATGAAAGATAAACCATAATATGGTCCTCATACTGAGGTAGTGAATTTGGAATAAGAGATGGTTTATTTGTATAAATTATATTGGATATTCTTGACTACCTTGAAACTGATTAATGATTCGTACATTCCATCATTGTAGGAGTTTCAACCTTTTTGGATAGAAAAAGTATATAGAGTAATATATAATGAATAAAGGAGCATTAATGTAATCAATAAGGTATTATGGTAATTCAAGGTGTTACAATGTTTTATAAGAATACATTATGATGGTATTAACATGTGATTATGTGGAAAAAAGGATCTTCATTTCGTTTTACTTCCATATAAATTTTGGACTCTATGTTTGGACAGAAGTATTTTCGATATGTCTAAAGGTTATAATCGATTTATTTTGACATTGGAAACTATTTTTACGGTTTAATCATTTCAAGATATTGTATTTGGAAATTCATAAAAAGGACAACCGGAATGATGAGTGACAGCCCGTCGCGTCCAGAAAGGTTGTGAGACTTAAACCCACAACTAAAGGGTGACAAGGGTGGATCACCTACCACTAGCCAACGTGATGTCGTAGTTTGTATAATGTAGTTTTTTTATATAGTATGAAAAATGAATTATAGATGAATTATTTTTGGAACCCTATACTATTAGGATAAATAAAATATTATTGTATTCTATTATCTTTTGGAGTGAACGATGAGTTTGTGGTAGGAATTTGTTGAAGGATGAAACTCTACTTTTCAAGTATTATTTTCTATTAATTTATGAATTAATAAATTCTTAAACATTAAATAAGACATATTAAAACAAAAAATGTGTTATCTTAATACCATATGTTTTGTTGAAGTGATTATATTTCACATCATCTTAGATTAATGGCTTTGAGGACGTCAATTATACACTTCTTTGTGATTGATGACCTCAATCACTCCCAATAAATATTTATGTTTTTCCTCTAATTACATGTCTCTAATTGCCACAAATTTTCTCTAAATCGAGTACATAATTGGGGGGGGTTACTTTTTTATTTCACTTACCCTTTTATTATGATTAAATTTTATTGAACCAATTTTCAATGTGGGTTTTCAACAGTGGTATTTTTCTATTTTTAACATTGTATTTTCAATGAACAATTTCAAATTGCGAGGATGCAATTTATTGAAGGATATGAGAATGTGACACCACAATATTTCATAGTATGTTATATCTTCAAAGTAATTTAATAACTAGTGATACACGCAACAATAAGTTTGAGTGCACCATGACTTACCAAAATAGCAATTCAAAAAGTGGTTATTAATATTATTAACTTCATTTTGAATTATAAATATATCCTATATTATTAAATAAAGAATAATTTCTATTAATTTTACATAATACACGCAAAGATTCAATTTATCAGATAAAAGATGTATTTTAAAAAAAAAGCAATTTTACCACCTTTTTAATGGAGAATCCCTTTCAAAAAAATATTTCACACTTTTATATATTAAATTTAATAAAATTAAATTATTCTTTAGAATTAGGACATAAAAATTTTGTTTGGATAATTTTTTTGTACTTCTCTGATAACATTTATATTTAGATTAATACTAAAAAATACTAAATTTTAATTTAAATCAACTTTTTTAATTGAAATAATTTGTAGAGATAAATTATACATTTGAATGGTTTGGATGTATAATTAGACAATATTATTTTCATTTAATAAAATTTAGGTTATTATAATTAATTCACATTTAAATTTATATAAACACATGTCAATCTTTTGATAGTTTTTACTTATTAAAAACCCATTTTTTGGTTTTGAAAATAGGAATTAATTTAAAATAGATAAATGAATCTTATATGATTTGAATTTGGTAAAATATAATTCATTATAAAATTAATATTATCAAAATTATCTATGGGTAAATTTTTGGTATTTTTCTGAGAACATTCAATTTTTGATGAATACTGAAAAACACTATGTTATTATTTAAAACTAGCTTTTTATTTAAATAATTATTTATTTAATTTAAATTTATTATAAGAACAAGTATATATATAATAAAAATATAATTTTAATGTAATTCATTGGAGTCATTTTATAATAAATTTTGATGATTAAAATTTTTTTGAACACTTTAACGTTTTTACCCAATTTCTCGGAGCATTTAAAAATTTGAATAAAAAATGATTTTACCACATATGTGACTTGAATTTAAAAAATCCAAGAGACAAGGTTACTATAATTAATTATAATTTGGTTCAATAAGATGAAAATAATTTTTGGGGAACAATAACTTTTTACTTTTATTTACCACCTTTGAAAGTAAATCACAAAATTAAAGGTAGAAATGATATAATAAATACCCTAAATCCAGTCCTAATTCTATTGGATAAGTGTTATTCGACCAAAAAACCATACGAACAAATTATGATCCTTTAGGTCTACTAGGATTATATTATGACATTTATTATTATTTTATTTAAAGAATAGTTAAAAGTGTTAAATTTAATGTTAAATAACTAAACCATTTTTAATATAGGGTTATACATAAGATAAATTCGACAATAAATATTCATTACAAAAATAAAATAATTTCCAAAATCATGGTATTTTATTTATAATTTTTAGACATTAAATATTTATATTTAGTTATGACACAATGATGATGTAGTAATTACCTTATTAATGTAAGAATCCAACAAATGTTATTATATAAAATAAAATAAATATAATTTCAACGTTTTTATGACATACCAAACTTTTCTAGGTGAATATGACATTTTATGGTTGATTAAATGTATCTATTTAGAAGTAATCACGTTTTGATGTCTTTCCCAAAAACCAAATACTAAAGAGTGTCAAAATTGAAAAAAATAAATTTTTAAAACAAAAACTATATTATTGGATGATATAATATTCCTAAAAATAAATGGTTCAGAAAAATGGATTAAATAATATTATATATGTCATTAATGAATGACATGAGGTTTTTTTTTAGAGTTTAGATTATTTTTATAAACCATATAGTGTAATAATAAAGAGGACGCGGTAAAAGTCAAATTATTTATGTATGAGTTAAAACTAAAAGATAAGGTTAAAATAGTTACCTAAACATGTCTAAAACCTATTTTCAGAGAGTATTTAGACCCATAACTATATCATTTTGGATCCATTAGAAACTGTAAATGTTATTATTATATTATAATATTTCAAGAACTTTCCTAAAGTGACCCTCAATTCTCTTATAAAACGGAACTCCCCCTTCTATCAAAATCCCAACTCCAAAGAAATTTGGCTCAGCCAAAACCTACCCAAATATCATCCCAACATCTGTCAAATCATCCTAGAGTCCTTATTTTGATAGAAAATCTAACCAACGGAGCCCTTTTGATCAACTCGAAAGGAAACACCCGAAGAAGAGGAGGTTAAACGTACCCTTGACCAAAGGAAAGTGCAAGGTAATGGTAAATTTCACAATCTCATTATTATCAAAGTTTGTTTTAATGTAAGTAACTACTGGGAAATATTTATTATCCATGTCCATGTTTTATAAAATAGTTTTCAAAGGTATTCTTTTTATATGACTTTTTACTAAAACATTATTTTAAATGTTTTAATGATTTATTCTTCTAAACATCTGCCATTAATGTCCATGTTATCAAAATGGTTTTAAGGATTTATTTTTATGAAAATTAATGTTTTAAAATGATAATTACTTTAAAAAATTTCAAGGTGGTATGGGACAGTTTGATTCAAAAATATCTTTTAAATGAATTTTTTTATAAATTATGTGATTTTTAAATAATTTCATGAAAATGGATATTTCTATCAATGATTTTTAATAATCATTTTCAACTTTGTCAACATAATTTTTTGGATATTATTCTTGATCAGGGTTGATTTATAACGATACAAATATTCCATATTTTATTGAAGGTTTTGTGATATATTTGACTATGGATGTGTTATTTTTATACCATTCATGGTTTAGGGTTAAAGTATTGATATTTTGTAAGATAGTTTTAATACTAATGTTTATGTTATGTTTCAAAAATTTCATATGAGGAATGTATTGGACATAGTAATTTATAGGTAGAGCCCAATATAGCTCCTTGTTGCATCGGTAGGTCTAATGAGACAATTGGGCATGGAATTGGTCGAGGCCTTATCAAATTAGATATAGGTTTTTGGCCGAGGCCTTAATCTTTTTTAGACTTCTTGGTCGTGGCCATGAAAAAATGATTTAGAATGTCCGACAATATATATTCCCACATTATAAAAATATTATTGATGGTTCATGTGGTTATTCGACTAGTAGAATTCCCATGACAATTTTTTATTATAGCATTATTTACTCATCTCATATTCCTATGATAAATTGTTCATGTTTATTATTTGTAAAGTCATGTGTTTTAAATTATTCACAATGCCTATTGTTTATGTTATCTTCACTATATTATTTTCCGTTACTGAGCATTTGAGATCACCACATTCTAATGTTTTATTTTCCCAGTATTCTAATAAGTGTATTATGATTGATAGGCAGGGTTAAGCTAGGGGATTAATAGCATTCTCAAAGGATTAGTTATGTTGTGTTTTATTTTGTAAGATGTAATTTAACGTTCATGTATGTAATCTATTTTCCAACACTATTAAACTGATCGGTCCTTTAGGACTTGATTCCTTGTAATCATACTAGTGTTAATTAATAATGAACTGAATCTGGGTAACTACGGTTGGGCTGTTACATCTAATGTATTCTAAAAAAGGATTTTTGGATTCCCTTTCATAATTATATCTTTTTTAATTTTCTTTCTCTCACAATAATTTTTTTAATGTGAAATTTCATCCCAAAATATTAACCCATGGCGAACCTTCCACAAACCTACTTATGTTCCATCATCTTCATCCTTTCACTTTTTGGTGACTCTTATAAGCTGTAGAATTTTCACTTACATTGATTATATAACAATCCCTATAAGATATATGGATCCACTTATAATGTCTTTTCTCACTCAATATAGTATTTAAACATCCCCAATCACAAATTCTATCATTCATAGTGATTTACTCACCATAGACTCCATCTTGAGACATGATTTTTAGAGTGTTGATAATAATAATAGAACCATCTGTGTATCTTAATAAATCCTCCTCCAATAAATAAAAATTTTTTATCATAATTTTGAAATAATTATTGTGGTCAAGCACTATATTTTCACAAATATTATATTGGTTAATATCCATCTTTAATTTAACATTTTGTTTATTGTGATTGGATTTTAAAAAAAATATAGTGCATGTTTCTTTAGATTCCAAATAATTCATTACCTCTCTGATGTTACAACCCATTATCTAATTTAATGAAATCTAGATCAACACATCTGTTTTCTTGTCTATAAACTCCCAATATTCTTTTTTCATCAAATATATAATGGTAATCATAAATGAAATTTTCGTATCCTAATTTTGAATTAAATACATTATCTTTATCTTATAGAATCCAAAAATATTTTTAATAAAACATCTCCACCCATAAATTATACGCAAATAGTGTCTGTACTCCCAAAAATTAAGGATATCCCTCTAAATATCAATAAATTTAAAAGTTATTAAGAAATTATTAAATAATTTCTTCTATATATCTTAGTGAAGAATAATGTAATCAAACCAAAATTTAAATAACATTATTCTAGATTCATTCATCCAATTCTATTCTACTAAATCACTATTATTTTTTGGATCTAATAATGTATTCATACACATTAATTATATCCACAATAATATATTATGAAAAAAATTAAATATAATAGACCTAAGTCATTGCTATATTGGGTAATAGAATCCATTCCAAACTTATGTAATCATAATAGAATGTGAAAAATTTGTAGTAACTCAGTATAAAATACAATATGACAATGATGGAAGTAAATAAATGAAAAATAAAAAAGAAATTCTGATGGTCTTGACATATTCCTACTATTTATATGGAATGTTTTAATACATTTAATAAATGAAAGTTGTAATGACTAACAAATAAAACATTTATTCAAAAAAGGACTCCACCCTATTATGAATAGTAATACAATAATTTTCTAACATTCACCCCAAATCACAACCTTTATAAAAAATACTCCCACTTAGATCAATTATCTATTGGAATACATTTTTTTTGACCAAGGAATCCATTTCCATAAAGAATTCATTAAAATAATAGTTTGTTCGTTAAAAAACTCCATGACTTTACTCCTATGTATTACCATTATAATTACTATGTTTTCTATTTACAAAAAAATAGTTATGGGACTAACATATATAACAACATAAATGATTCTTACATATTTCGAAAGACACACTTATTCTAGTATATTACGTATCATAACTACACCATCATTATGGGATAATGGGTACCATCTGATTGAATGAATATCACTACAACCATACAATTTAAAAACGTAAAATACATTTCAAAAATTCCTCTATTGTTTTACCATAAACAGTACGATTTATAAATTATTACTTCTAAATTATATCCTTTACTTTTATTTAATAAAATTTTCTTAAAATAATATTCCTTTAGATATAATCTAACACTATATGCAGTTATGAAATTAGATTAAAATTAATTTATGGATATACTAGAGACTATAAGGATTGAAGTTTTTTAATCAAGAAACTTGTTGAAATGGATCAATAAAATAGATGTTTAACTGAATTATCATAAATATCATGGAGATAACATCATTCTATATGATATGATTCTAATAAAAATATACCATTTTATATAATATTATTTAAGGGTGATGTTGATTAGATTTTGAAAATTTTATAGGAGTATTTTTCTATAATAATAAAAAGCTTTATAACATAAAAAATATACCAAGAGGCACCTTTAATTCAACGTATGTGTGAGAAAAAAATTATCTCTATTTTTCTACCTACATTATTAATCTAAATACACACCATAATATAAACTAATAACATTTTAATTATAATTCATTCTTCAATACCCTTGGGATTATCGAGACTATGTATGGTAATAATTATCATTTTTGGTATAATCATAGGTGAGACTATTTCATTAATATAATACAATTTTAATATCCATTATTTCTATTATTTAGGTTATATATTTTATGTATTTTGTTTTATAGGTAATATTTTCTCATTATAAATCGGTTCTGGGGATTCTAATACAAATAATCTTGTTCATTAATATAAGTAGATGTCGATCAATGGGAATAAATTTTTATTAGTTTTATAAATATGAACTTGAACAAAATGATGACACTTTAACTTCTACCATAATAAGAAAATGTTGTTATAATATATTAGATAGTTTTCCTTGATAAGAAAACAATTTTTATTATTGAGTTATAGAGTAAATACTGAGAATTTATTACTAGTTTTATGGGTATGAAACAATAATGAAAAACAACTGGATTGATTTAATGACATTATTAGGAACATTTATAAATAATTTTAGATTTATGTTTATTGAAATATTTTATCTCCTTTCTACTCCCGATCCATAAATTATATATTTACTAGTTAAACAACAATACTATAAAAATATCCTTTAAATTATCATTTTAGTATCATTATAGAATTAATATAAATCCATATTATTAAAATGTGTGGTCTGAAATTTTTATTTTTTTAAAACAGTATCCTTCCAAAAAATTAACCAAATAATGATTCAAATAAAATAATTGTCATAATATTTGTGAATATATAATCTAGTAGTGAAAAATTTATAGAGGTAATGATATGCACTCTTAATAATTGTGATGAATAGGTAATTGTTTTGAGGTAAATTATGAATTTATTCAAAATATTTAGAATGGTTTTTTAAGAATTAATCTCTATATTCTTAAATATAGAAATAAATAATTTTTTATTTGTTTTGTAGAAGAAAGATATATTTTCAATTGAAATTAATTTTACCTAAGGATATTTATGTTGGTATTATATGTGGAATGATTTATTATTACAACATGGTACTGTTGATTATTGTATTAAATATGTTGGAAACTAGGGTAGTTTAATTATTTACAAAAATTAGAAAATTAAAAATTTATATGAATTTTGTTTAAAAAAATAAGTCAATGTTTTTTAAACACTTTATAATATAAATAATACAACACTAATTCCTTAGAGGCAAACTAGCAGCATCTTTAGGCCACCACATGTATTAAAAGGACTAAAGCAAACATTGTTCTAGTTATTATTTTTTAGAAAATTGTTTTTGTTTTTCCGATACATAGATAACCTCATAATTAAAATTTTATTATTCATTATATCATCAAATAAATAAATTAATAAAACTAGGAAACCACCATTTTGATGTAAAATATGGTGTAAATTATGTGAAAATTTTGATTATTTAAACATTCAAAATAGTATTTAGTGTATATTAATTATTTAGATATTCTGTATTTATATTTAAAGATCCATGAAGTCTCAAATTATATTATTATAATCTTTTATATGAAAAAAAATTAATTTTTTAAATGATTCACATTTTGATAAAATAAACAAAATCAAAATAAATTTAAATTTAAAATATATTAAGAGTTGAAACATATTTGGGTCTATTTGATAAATTTTTTATAATTTATTTAACATTAAAAATAAATAAATAAATTTGAGATAACATAATTATTACTCAATATATATATATAGAACATAAGTAAAATGATCATGAAATTTATATTTCTTCAAGAAAAGGTATTGTGATTTTAGTAGAATTTATTAGAATAAAAATAGTCTACCTAGTCTAGCTATAGTTGAATTATTTGATGAAAATTATGATATTTTTCAAATAATATATCAATTTATTAATTACACATATATAACACTTTATATAGTAAAAAGTGTATGAAGAAACTACGTAATATTTATAAAATATTATACCACCACTTATAACATAAAGGTGTTTTCACATAATATGTTGATAAAACACAATAACCAATAACATAACATGATATAAAATCATTATAATGTTTTACATAAAAAATAATAGAATAATTTTTGATGTTTTCAAATTTACTTAACATTTAAATTGAAACAAAACATTTAATTTTATAATCACTATATATGTACTAATTGGTACGATCATGATATTAATGATCAAATTTCAAAATGTTATATATTATTTGAAATTTAGTATTTAATTTCATGGTTATGAATTTTCTTATAACTATTTTAGAATCAAAATTACTGTATGTTGATTATTATAGGCCTCTCATTAGGCCATGCTTATCATGATAGTTAGTATTTCTTCAGTATTCTTTGTCTCTTAAAAAAATTATAGTTACTATTATAATTTATTATTTATTAACTATCACCTCTTATTTATTTTTTGGGTTTTATTTCATTATTTTATTTTTAATAGATTATTCATCTTGATATATTATGTATAAAAGGAAAATTATTTGAGAGGTACATAGCTTAATGTTTTTTAATAGTTATCATTGATTGTTCTAGAAGAAAATGCATCCTATGGAGTCTATGGTGTGTTTAGTATTAAATATATACATATATATTTTCAGAGAAATGATTTCTAAATATTTATTTTTAAATCACTACCGGAAACCTCCATATAGGAAACAACTATTCTTCTTCTGGAGTACTAGTATTAGAAATTAACATGAGTGATCGAAAGGTTGTTGTAATAAAGGTACTCTAATCACCAACTAAACACACTCAAATATATATCCTTTATTTCATATAACATGTATAATAATTTCTTATTCCAAAACTGCCCTTGGTGCATTGTGGTAATTATGAAAATCCATTTTGCAGGAAAATGTTCTACTATAACTATCTTCATATATACACATTCACTATATGATGATGACTCTCTATCCTTACTATCATTTTACATAGATATCTATTCCACTTCCATGTTCAAATTACTAATCAAATTTGAAGTTTTATGGTCAAGATACTTCTACATATAATCATTTTCATTTTGATCACCCATAGGTTATTAATACTTTATAGCATTTAGATCCATATTAGTATAAATATTTGTCAAAGACAATTGGTCAACATGAATATTTTATATAATTACATTTTTGATAACTATTTTTAAAAATTAGTTTTATTACATTCTGATGTTTATTATTTTAAAATTTGTTAATAATTTTCACTAAAATGTATTTTATGAAATTTATATAATTAGAGTTAAACCTGATAGATAATTTCAATGTTTTATAGAGACATATAATAAAATATGATATTTTTTATATGAAACCATTCTCTTAAAGAAATGTTAGAGATCGAATCATGAAAAATTTCTGCCATGATGGATATGCATTAAAATTATTGAAATTAAAATAAGCATTATTTTTATATTTATATGTACTGACATTTTCATTATAAATTCACCTTAATTTCCATTATGGAAAAGTTGGGATGGATATAAATGGTATTCATTTTAGGAAAATAAAGAGGGGGTATAGAATCAATAATACATTAGTTAGACTACTAGAGTTGGAACCAAGTTTGTGGGTTTACCAACCCTAAATAATTATATGTCTAGATCGTATTTAAGGGTGTTTTACAAATAAGAGATTGATTTTTTTGTGTTAATATCAAAATTTGATGGTTTTTATTGAAATTTTTAATTTTTTATTCATGCAAGGTTACTTATTATTCAATTTTTTCCCATATTAAAAAAAATTAAAAAAAAAATTATTGAGGTATGTAACTATTTTGGTATGGATAAATTTGTTTGTTTAGTAACGATATTTGGAATTTTTCAGGTAGTACAATGTTGGAATATATTTTTTATGATTTTAGTTGTAAATAATAAAAAAGATAAATTTTCAACTAGATTCTAAACTCCTTACATATTAGTCATCAACACATTATAAGTGAATATTTTTTTCTTACCTAAATTAGTATTTTCGAGAGGCAATATTGAACATTGATGGAAACATATATAGAAAACTATTTTTTTTTGTGGGGAAAGAAAGAAGAAATTTGGAATTGTAGCTAATAATGAGGTATATTTACATATTTTGAGAATTTATTATTCATTAAATTATTTATTTCCATTATAAAAATTATATATCTAAATTATGTTTTCATTATTGTTCTCTTGAGTCACATTAATATAAAGATGATGGAATCATTAGGATAAGTAATTATTTATTATTTTCATTAGGTGAGAAGAATCAAAGGGGAATTTTATTGACGGAGAAATTATATGTAATGGCCCGGACCTCTCTGGTCCATTACTTTGTGAAATGTTGGTATTGGAGGTGTTCCGGGAGGTCAAGGGGACTTATCCCCAACACTTTTCCAATTTTCCGGTTCTGTGAATAGTGTTTCCAGTTTTATGAACAGTAACAGATCGGTGAGACCGATCGGTGAGACGGATCGGTGAGACCGATCGGTGAGACGGATCGGTGAGACCGATCGGTGAGACCGATCGGTGCGACCGATCGGTGCGACCGATCGGTGTGACTGATCGGCGGAACCGGCCGACGTCACCCGGCCTTGCCAAGTTGTTCCAGTAACGCGCACAAAAAAAAAGTTTATATAAATACTGAATCGGCTCATGAGTCGGTTTAAACCACTCAGCACCTTTAATGATGAGTCAAGCCGCGTGGTCAACCCACGACTTCCACGTCTTACGCGGTTCAGCGTTTTTATCTCAACCGTCCCCGGCTCTTATAAATTAAGGGTTAGGCCATGGTTTCCCCCTTCTTCGATCGTGGCTCTTCTGGTGCATCGGGACCGCCGCGTCATTATCCGTCAAGTTCCGCACCCCCGGCCTAAACGTCGATCATCTATCAACTGGTAGGGGATTCATGGCTTCTCTAATTGTGTATGTGCAATCGTAGAATTAGCAGGATTTAGTCCTTTGGATCACAATGAAATTGACCTAATGAAATAATTGAACCGGATTAAAAGAATTGGTTGATCTCATGTTGTTACTTTGTACCGTGATAACGGTTTGCCTCATGTTTTCCTAGATAGAGTGATATCTATGTTTTTATTTAATATATTGCTCGTTCATGATGGAAATTGATAAAGAATGTAAAGCTTGAATTATTTGTTAAATAATTGGCTAAAGATAAAGAGCCATGTTAATGAATCTGTTAATTCAAGATGGATTAAAGAACTATTAGTTCGATAATTTCAAAAGGGTTCTGAGTTACCCGCTTGCTTGTAAGGATGAATGCCTTGTGGTTTGGAGCTCTGAGTGCTCATCTTGTATGAAGGCTGAATGCCTTGTTAAAGGGTCGAGAGTCCATTTTGTGATCTTTGATTTCTTGCTGCTTGTGATTTGATGTGAGCCTGGATGGCTGTTGTGATATGTGGAGGCATGGAGACTTGTGGTTGTGGCAGCGGATGATGCCTAGTGTGGCGAGATGCATCGGTTTATGCATATGGGTGTCGGGGAGGACACCAAGGGTGATGGTATGAGATGAATGTGATGGTTTGATGTTGGTGGTTTGGTTCGGTTGCTTATCTGCTTTACGTTTTCCCACTGCTCAAGGCAGCTGGACTTGCTTACCCTCTTTCCGAAGGAGGCGAAGACATGCGGGGTATGCCACGTGCTTTCCGTGTTTAGCCTCTCGATGGAGGATGGGTCTATGCTCTTTCTATAGGCGGCAAAGACTCGACGGGTATTATATCTACTCACCGTGTTGAGCCTCCTTTGTGTTTAGAAGCATAGGATGTTTTTCTAGAATGCCTGGGAATGTGGAAAAGTAATTCTGTAATGAATTTTTGATTAAATGGTGAAAATCCACCGGGATGGAGATGCTGGAATTTAAAGGTGATGTGAATCTTAAAAAGGAGCAGTTGTTTTTGAAAGTGATGCCATTTCAGTTTAATGTGCAATTATTCATTCTTAATTAATGTTTAAAGAATTAATTAATGTACAGTGGAACTGATAAATGAGAATGGAGTAATCTAATAAAGCTCTTCAATTGGTTGTGTGCTTATAGGATTCCTAGTCTTAGAAGTAGCAGCCTGGAGTCTGAGAGACGTTAGCTGCAGTTGTATCTAAGACCAGGTAATGCCCATAGTGTGGATGTGAGTTACTTATATATTCTGTACTTTTTGTGTTTCTATATGCTACTCCACCCTGTCGGTAAGGGCAACTGACACCCCGGGGATTCTGAGCCCTGGGGGGTGTTTTCCCCAACATTCTGATGGGAGGTTGAATGGCTGACTACCCCCTTTGGCCCCGCTCTCTTCTCTTAGTAGATCTTAGTTCTGGTAGGCACAGTGGTTAGTTTTACCCATATATGTGTGTAGAGGGCTGTAATGGCTTGTGGTTATTTCACACACATATATTCTGGATTTAGTATCCTATGGACTACTATAGGTGTAACGTGTATAGGCTGTGATGGCTTGAGGATCCTTACTCGGTGTATGGGCTGTAATGGCTTGACGTATAATACCCGACGTATGATACACGTTATGTGAGCTGTGGTGGCTCCCAGAAACTACCTTGTTACTTTTGGTTGTGAGGATTGTGTGGAGCATAGCCCAGGTGTCTGCGGGCAAGCCTTTGTGGTGCACGAGGTGCAGATTGGGGAGCTTGACCCATGTTGATACGGGCAAGCCTTTGGAGAGAGATGCACATGACGTATGTCGTTGGGGAAAAGCGGAAAACCAGTGGGGAAGTAGTAGCGGGGTACCCTTGATATTCTTTATTATATGCTATATTCTTGTATGCGTTACTTGGTGAGAGTAGCCATGGTGAGGTTGGGAACATAATATACCTATTTAGGTGACGAGTTAGTTTCACTTGTTGTTCACTGGGCTTTAGCATTCTTTCTTTACTTTTGCATGAGAGGCTTGGGGAGGATCCTACTGAGTATACCGTTATACTCACCCTTGTATATATAAACTGTTTTTCAGGTCACTTGGAGCAGGTTGGAGATCAAGCTGGTTACTACTAGCTTGTGGTTGGAGGAGGAGTTGTTCGGCCTTGTGGTCGCTGCCGTTTTACTTTCTTTTGGGTACATTTAGTTTTCCCTTTCAGTTGTAGTACTTTTGCATGACATTTCATATATGTACATGGGTTTCTTTTACATTTCAGTTATGAGTTGGAGTTGGTTGGAGTCTATTCTATCTCTCTCTTCTGCATGTGTTCTCTTAGAGGGTAATGCCTCCCATTTGTGTGTGTATTATACCCTCGGTGTTAGTCGCCAACCCGGGGCCTACTGGAGGCGGGACTCGGGGGTCATTATCTCCCTTTTCACATTGCCGGCCCAGGAGGGGTACACTTTGTGGGGAGGGGGTTGTGACAGAGTGGTATCAGAGGTCTGGTTGAGGGATAGGATGGAGTTTGGAGTTAGGCACAGGTGAGGATGCATGGGATGGTAGGGAAACGGTGTCATTCATGTTTAGAAAGTGGGGTAAACACTGGAGACCGGCAGAGACATAGGAGTTCAGGGCCCCCTATGATCTGTTGCACGGACCTTTAAGTTTACGATGGCTACTAAACAAAGTGATACTGCTTGCAGGGTAGAGACCTAGGAAAGGGTCATACATCATTATTATTTGCGCCTGTGTTTGAATGGGTAGACCTTGGGATAGGTAACCTAAAATTAATAAAACAAAATAATTAATTAATTAATGTTGAGTCTTCCATATTCCAGGCTTAGGAGCTATAACGGTTGTTATTTTACAGGTATGGCTCCAGGTCAGCGTCCCCGTCAGGTTTGCGCAGAAGGTGCCCAGCAGGCTGTTCCAGCAGATCGCCGCCGGGTAGAGGTTGACGACGATGACACTTGGAGGAAGACACTCCGAGAGTTTCAGCGCCAGAGTCTACAGAAGTACGAGGGCTCCGTTTCAGATGCAGTCACAGAAGACTGGTTGGAGGTGGTCGAGATAGGATTCAGTTCGATTCGTGCTCGGAAGGAACACTGGGTGTCCTTGGTTGTGACGATGTTGCGTGGAGCAGCGAGACAGTGGTGGTTCTTGTTCCTCGGGGATCGTGAGGAGTCAGCGATCTCATGGGAGGAGTTTCGAGACAGGTTTAGAGTCGAGTTTCTTTCTTCGACTGCGAAGGAATCCAGTCGCCAAGAGCTTCTTACCCTTCGACAGGGGAGCTCTAGTGTTCGAGAGTTTGGAATCCGTTTCAGGAACCTTCTACGATATGCTTCAGACCTGTTACCAGATGATGAGGCCCGGGCGAGGCATTTCGAGGAGGCTTTGCGTCCAAAGATCCAGCACCAGGTCACCCCATTTATGCTGAAGACATATCTTGAGGTGCTGGCGAGGGCAGAGGTTGTTGAGAGGACATTGGCTATGACCGGATCATCACGAGAGGGGAATCGTCATGATTCTTCACGAAGTAGAGCTATGGTCCGAGGTTCCCGGTTTTCAGGGCAGAAGAGTTTCCGTTCACCTGGGGGTAGGTCCCAGCCCTTTCCATCTCGTTTCTCCGGAGGTAGCAACTCTCAGACCTATGCCAAGGGATCAGGCGCTTGTTTTTCTTCTGGTGGACGTGGTCATCAGCAGCGGGAGTGCCCAACCTTTCAGAGCAGTCATCGTGCACCAGGCGCTCCACTCCAGGTTCCTCCGTTGAGGCAGTTCCATCCGAGGCAGCAGCAGCAGGTTGCACCAGCTTTAGATCACCAGAGGGTAGATGGAGCAGGCAGAGGACAGCCCCATGATGATCCCCGTCCACAGAGAGCAGAGCGCGGCCGTGGTGGTGGTCGTCATCAGGGTTAGAGAGGCCGTGGAGGTGGTCTTGGTCAGCTCCATGCTCTAGCGTTGCCAGCTCCAGGCGAGCCAGACGTCGTCTGAGGTACCCTTTGCTTGTTTTCTACCTTGGTGTATGCCTTGTTTGATTCAGGAGAGACACACTCCTTTATATCCCCTACCCTTGTCCACGCTTTGGGACTTGAGGTAGAGGGGCTTCCAGTGCCCCTGGCGTTGACTACGCCAGTTGGAGGTCGAGCTAGCTTGTTTGAAGTATGTAGAGACTGTGAGCTAGTGTTGGGGAAGCACCTCTCTTGGGGGGATTTCCTATGTTTACGAATACAACCATATGATGTCATCCTCGGCATGGATTGGTTGTATTCGGTGCAGGCTATTGTGGATTGCTACAGGAAGAAGGTCGTTTTATTTGATGAAGATGGAGATAAAGTTGTGTTTGTTGGTGAGAGAGATCCTCGGATGAGTCATAGACGAGTTTCATCCTTATCATCCATGATGGCTGGTATGATGTTGAGTTCTTCAGAGGTACAACAGTTGGCGTTTCCAAGGGTCGTAGAAGAGTACCCTGATGTCTTTCCAGAAGAGGTTGTATCCTTACCCCCTCGACGGAAGATCGAGTTTGGGATCGAGCTACAGCCAGGAGCGTCTCCTATCTCTATGTCTCCATATTGAATGGCCCCTTCTAAGTTGCGAGAGCTACATATTCAGCTCGATGGTCTGTTGCAGTGTGGTTTTGTTCGGACAAGTGTGTCACCGTGGGGTGCACCAGTTTTGTTTGTGAAAAAGGCTGATGGCAGTTTGCGGTTGTGCGTCGATTATCGTCGCTTAAACAAAGTGACAATAAAGAACCGCTATCCTCTTCCGTGGATTGATGACCTATTCGATCAACTGAAGGGTGCAAGTTGGTTCTCAAAGATCGACTTGCGGTCAGGATATCATCAGATGCGTGTAAGGGATGAGGATATCCCGAAGACTGCTTTCCACTGTCGTCATGGACATTATGAGTTTGTTGTAATGCCATTCGGTGTGACAAATGCTCCAGCTGTTTTCATGGGGTTGATGAATGATGTGTTCCGTGAATTCCTGTACAAGTTTGTTGTGGTTTTCATTGACGACATCCTTGTGTACTCCACATCTGAAGAAGAGCATGCAGAGCATCTACGAGCCGTTTTGGGAGTTCTTCGCCAACATCGGTTGTTTGGGAAGTTGTCCAAGTGTGAGTTCTGGGCTCGAGAATTTCGTTTCTTGGGACATGTTGTGTCCCAACAGGGAGTAGCTGTGGATCCTTCGAAGATAGAAGCAGTGGTGTCTTGGGCAGCCCCAAGACCGTGTCAGAGGTGCGAAGTTTCCTTGGTCTCGCAGGCTATTATAGGAGGTTTGTGGCTAATTTCTCCCGAGTTGCGACTCCTCTGACAGCTTTGACCAGGAAGGATCAAGCGTTCATATGGACTGATCAGTGTCAGACAGCTTTCGAGTATCTAAAGGAGAAGTTGGTAAGTACTCCAGTCCTTTGTCTTCCAGTAGAGGGAGTCAAGTTTGATGTTTTCTGTGATGCTTCACATCTGGGGCTAGGCTGTGTTCTCATGCAGCAGAGGTTAGTTGTTTCTTATGGGTCTCGGCAGTTCTGTCCCCATGAACGCAACTATTCCACCCATGATCTTGAGTTGGCATCCGTGGTGTTTGCACTGAAGTTGTGGAGACATTACCTCATTGGCGAGCGCTTTGTGGTTTTCACTGATCATAAGAGTTTGAGGTATGTTTTCTCTCAGCGAGATTTGAACTTGCGGCAGCGTCGGTGGATGGAGTTCTTGCAGGAATACGACTTCGAAATATCGTATACACCTAGGAAGGGAAATGTTGTTGCTGATGCACTAAGCCGAAAGTCACGTAATGATGTTGTGCGTGAATCTGGTGATTCCTGGAGAGGGATGGAAGAGCTATCAGCTTTGCATCTTGATATGGGAGAAGTTGGGGGAAGAGGTTGTCTTTTCCAGATGACGGTGCAGTCATCCCTGATGAAAAAGGTGGAAGAGTCTCAGTTGGGTGATCTAGAGGTGGAAGTTTTGAGAGATAGAGTCATTTGTGGAGAGGCCCCTGATGGTTGGTCGGAGGATGAACAACACCGGGTGTTGTATCATGGCAGGCTTTTTGTTCCCTTGGCGATGCGCGAGACGGTTCTCCGAGAGTTCCATAGCTCGCCCTTAGCTGTACATCCTGGTGTGACAAAGATGTATCGATCCTTGAGGAGTCATTTTTGGTGGCCTGGGCTGAAGCGTTCAGTTGCAGAATGTGTGTCTCGATGTTTAGTCTGCCAGAAGGTGAAGGCCGAACACCGTGTTCCGGGTGGTCTTCTCCAGCACTTAGAGATTCCTCAGTGGAAGTGGGAGGACATCTCAATGGACTTTGTTACAGGTTTACCTCGAGCTCCGGGAGGACATGATGCTATATTGGCGGTAGTGGATCGTTTAACTAAATCGGCCCACTTCATAGCAATCAAGGAGTCGAGCTCAGTGGAGGTTTTGTCGAGGCAGTATCTGGACGAGGTGGTGAGGCTTCACGGAGTTCCTAAGACGATCATTTCTGATCGAGACCCTCGTTTTACCTCTAAGGTGTGGAGTGGTCTCCAGCATACTTTTGGCTCTCAACTATGCCTTAGCACTGCTTTTCATCCTCAAACGGATGGTCAGACAGAGCGAACCATCCAAACTCTTGAAGACATGTTGCGCTCTTGTGTTCTTGATTTTGGAGGTTCATGGGTGAAGCACTTACCTTTGGTAGAGTTCGCTTAAATAATATTTTTCACTCTACCATCGGCATGGCACCGTTTGAAGCCTTGTATGGTCGGCCATGCCGTTCTCCGTTGTGCTGGACTGGGGTCGGAGAGTCAGCAATTGTCGGACCAGAACTAGTGCAGAATACCACAGAGATGGTTCAAGTGATTCGTGAGAGGGTGAAGATAGCACAAGATCGTCAGAAATCTTATGCTGATCAAAGAAGGAGACCCTTAGAGTTTAATGTTGGGGATCATGTGTTTCTGAAGGTGACTCCCCGTCGTGGGCAGCGAAGGTTTGGTCGCGGAAGTAAGCTTTCTCCCCGTTTTGTTGGGCCTTTTGAGGTGTTAGCTCGTGTTGGAGCTGTGGCATATCGAGTAGCACTTCCCCCTCAGATGAGTCGGATACATGATGTTTTCCATGTGTCGCAGCTCCGTCGTTATCTTCATGATGAATCTCATGTTATCGATTGGGGAGAGATCGATGTTGATGATGATGCAACCTTCGAGGAGAAACCTGTGGAGATCCAAGACCACAAGGAGAAGGTGTTGCATGGGCGTTCTATTCCTTTAGTTCGTGTCTTGTGGCGACACGGCCGCATGGAGGAGAGTACCTGGGAGCGTGAGTCACAGATACGTGCTCAGTACCCAGAGTTGTTTAATGTTTAACTCCTTTCATGTAATGATGTTTTCTCTGTGGTTGGACCTTTCATGTTTTATTTATGTACATTTCATGTGATGTTATGTTTGAATTGTTTTTATGGGTTGTTTGTTCTCGGATGTCGTGGTTTTGTTCCAGATTTTGAACAAATCTTGTTGGTTTTCCCCTGAGAGGTATCTTATGGGGTGGTTGTTCGGACCCCTCTTTTCTTCTGGGTTGGTTTTTAATTCTCGAGGACGAGAATGTTTTGAGAGGTATATAATGTAATGGCCCGGACCTCTCCGGTCCATTACTTTGTGAAATGTTGGTATTGGAGGTGTTCCGGGAGGTCAAGGGGACTTATCCCCAACACTTTGCCAATTTTCCGGTTCTGTGAACAGTGTTTCCAGTTTTATGAACAGTAACAGATCGGTGAGACCGATCGGCGAGACAGATCGGCGAGACAGATCGGTGACACCGATCGGTGGGACGGATCGGTGAGACGGATCGGTGAGACGGATCGGTGAGACGGATCGGTGAGACCGATCGGTGCGACCGATCGGTGAGACCGATCGGTGCGACCGATCGGTGTGACGGATCGGCGGAACCGGACGACGTCACCCGACCTTGCCAAGTTGTTCCAGTAACGCGCACAAAAAAAAGTTTAATTAAATACTGAATCGGCTCATGAGTCGGTTTAAACCACTCAGCACCTTTAATGATGAGTCAAGCCGCGTGGTCAACCCACGACTTCCACGTCTTACGCGGTTCAGCGTTTTTATCTCAACCGTCCCCGGCTCTTATAAATTAAGGGTTAGGCCGTGGTTTCCCCCTTCTTCGATCGTGGTTCTTCTGGTGCATCGGGACCGCCGCGTCGTTATCCGTCAAGTTCCGCGCCCCCGGCCTAATCGTCGATCATCTATCAACAGGTAGGGGATTCCTGGCTTCTCTAATTGTGTATGTGCAATCGTAGAATTAGCATGATTTAGTCCTTTGGATCACAATGAAATTGACCTAATGAAATACTTGAACCGGATTAAAGGAATTGGTTGATCGCATGTTGTTACTTTGTACCGTGATAACGGTTTGCCTCATGTTTTCCTAGATAGAGTGATATCTATGTTTTTATTTAATTTGTTGCTCGTTCATGATGGAAATTGATAAAGAATGTAAAGCCTGAATTATTTGTTAAATAATTGGCTAAAGATAAAGAGGCATGTTAATGAATCTGTTAATTCAAGATGGATTAAAGAACTATTAGTTCGATAATTTCAAAATGGTTCTGAGTTACCCGCTTGCTTGTAAGGATGAATGCCTTGTGGTTTGGAGCTCTGAGTGCTCATCTTGTATAAAGGCTGAATGCCTTGTTAAAGGACCGAGATCCCATTTTGTGATCTTTGATTTCTTGCTGCTTGTGATTTGATGTGAGCCTGGATGGCTGTTGTGATATGTGGAGGCATGGAGACTTGTGGTTGTGGCAGTGGATGACGCCTAGTGTGGCAAGATGCATCGGTTTATGCATATGGGTGTCGGGGAGGACACCAAGGGTGATGGTATGAGATGAATGTGATGGTTTGATGTTGGTGGTTTGGTTAGGTTGCTTATCTGCTTTACTTTTCCCCACTGCTCAAGGCAGCTGGACTTGCTTACCCTCTTTCCGAAGGAGGCGAAGACACGCGGGGTATGCCACGTGCTTTCCATGTTTAGCCTCTCGATGGAGGATGGGTCTATGCTCTTTCTATAGGCGGCAAAGACTCGATGGGTAGTATATCTACTCACCGTGTTGAGCCTCCTTTGTGTTTAGAAGCATATGATGTTTTTCTAGAATGCCTGGGAATGTGGAAAAGTAATTCTGTAATGAATGTTTGATTAAATGGTGAAAATCCACGGGGATGGAGATGCTGGAATTTAAAGGTGATGTGAATCTTAAAAAGGAGCAGTTGTTTTTGAAAGTGATTCCATTTCATTTTAATGTGAAATTATTCATTCTTAATTAATGTTTAAAGAATTAACTAATGTACAGTGGAACTGATAAATTAGAATGGAGTAATCTAATAAAGCTCTTCAATTGGTTGTGTGCTTATAAGATACCTAGTCTTAGAAGTAGCAGCCTGGAGTCTGAGAGACGTTAGCTGCAGTTGTATCTAAGACTATGTAATGCCCATAGTGTGGAAGTGAGTTACTTATAAATTCTGTACTTTTTGTGTTTCTATACGCTACTCCACCCTGTCGGTAAGGGCAACTGACACCCCGGGGATTCTGAGCCCTGGGGGTGTTTTCCCCAACATTCTGATGGGAGGTTGAATGGATGACTACCCCCTTTGGCCCCGCTCTCTTCTCTTGGTAGATCTTAGTGCTGGTAGGCACAGTGGTTAGTTTTACCCATATATGTGTGTAGAGGGCTGTAATGGCTTGTGGTTATTTCACACACATATATTCTGGATTTAGTATCCTATGGACTACTATAGGTGTAACGTGTATAGGCTGTGATGGCTTGAGGATCCTTACTCGGTGTATGGGCTGTAATGGCCTGTGGTATAATACCTGACGTATGATACACGTTATACGAGCTGTGGTGGCTTTCTTAAACTACCTGGTTACTTTTGGTTGTGAGGATTGTGTGGAGCTTAGCCCAGGTTTCTGCGGGCAAGCCTTTGTGGTGCACGAGGTGCAGATTGGGGAGCTTGACCCATGTTGATACGGGAAAGCCTTTGGAGAGAGATGCACAGGACGTATGTCGTTGGGGAAAAGCGGCAAACCAGTGGGGAAGTAGTAGCGGGGTACCCTTGATATTCTTTATTATATGCTATATTCTTGTATGCGTTACTTGGTGAGAGTATCCATTGTGAGGTTGGGAACATAATATACCTGTTTAGGTGACGAGTTAGTTTCACTTGTTGTTCACTGGGCTTTAGCATGCTTTCTTTACTTTTGCATGAGAGGCTTGGGGAGGATCCTACTGAGTATACTGTTATACTCACCCTTGTATATATAAACTGTTTTCCAGGTCACTTGGAGCAGGTTGGAGATCAAGCTGGTTACTACTAGCTTGTGGTTAGAGGAGGAGTTGTTCGGGCTTGTCTTCGCTGCCGTTTTACTTTCTTTTGGGTACTTTTAGTTTTCCCTTTCAGTTGTAGTACTTTTGCATGACATTTCATATATGTACATGGGTTTCTTTTACGTTTCAGTTATGAGTTGGAGTTGGTTGGAGTCTATTCTATCTCTCTCTTCTGCATGTGTTCTCTTAGAGGGTAATGCCTCCCATTTGTGTGTGTATTATACCCTCGGTGCTAGTCGCCAACCCGGGGCCTACTGGAGGCGGGACTCGGGGGTCATTATCTCCCTTTTCACATTGCCGGCCCAGGAGGGGTACACTTTGTGGGGAGGGGGTCGTGACATTTTCCCATTACCAATATGTTATATTCCTCTTTAATCAAATCAACCATTGAAATTAATAAACTGATGAATTATCAATATGCCCATTTAAAGAAGTAGAGGAATATTATTTGTGATCATAGATCATATAAGAGTTAAAAAGATAGAATGGTTTATCATTAAATATATTATTACAATATGTCCATCACTCCTTCTATATACTACTACATATTTGGGTATACAAAAACCAATGATATGATCAATAATTAATTATTTTAATGACATATTTAATAGACATGGTGGGGATTACGGTGTTAATCATCACAGTAGTAATAGTGATTATGTTTTTAAATATGATAACCAAAGTGATGAGGTTCACGATAATGATTATTTTAGTAATTAGATAGATGGTAGTAGAGAAATTATGTGGATTTGTTGTAGGAGGATATCTATTTTCATCTAAATTCATGTTTATAACAGTTTTGTTCTTAAAGATGGTTATTTTATACATACTATAACTAATTTTATATGTTTTCAATTAAGATTTAGGATATTAACTATTTTAATTAAATCCTATAAATTTTTTTATTTTATTAATGATAAATATTTTTAGAACTTATACATTTGTTATCATTTTCTATGATTGTCGAAATAATGATTTCATGGGGTTGTGGCATATTTGTTGATAGAAATGAGTTGGTTGGTTAGATGATTATACCAATGGTTTGAAGTAATGATAGTATATACATATTCCTACAATTCAACACCAATGATTTCATTAATGTATTTATATTAACGGGTATTTAAATGTCAATTCATATTATTTTATGAAACCATTATCATAAACTATTCAAATTATTTTGTAGTATTTCCCAATAGTTTATAGCCATTTGAATATCTTTTTTCTGAATTTCTAACCTATACATAAAATAATAAAACATTTTATATTTGGATTATAAAGATGAAAAAATTGGATTTTGAGATTATTTTGTGGATTGTGATTAATTATGTTCAATTATATAACATTTTAAAATTATATTAATTGGACTATAAAATTATTTTTCATGGTTATACTATTGATAGATTGAACTATAGATTTTATAGTAATATGTTATTCGAACTTTTCAATATTTTTGATATTATTATTCAAAATCATGGAATTTTTCCTAACTGATGTTAGAATTATGACTTAAAAAATATGTATCAATGTTATCAAGAAATGAAAAATTGTGATGTAATAAAATTTATTTATTGACAATATTTGGAATGTTCAAACATAATGAAAAGAGTTAAATTACAACCATAAAAATTTTCATTCACATCATGAATATTTAATAGTAAAAAATCTCTTTAAAACCAAAAATGTAGCATTACTATGTAAGATTGGTTGAATCATATTGACAATAAAAAACAATGTACCTCGCATCACATCGCAATGAAATGGAAATTATATTTCAAAAACTATTTTTATAATTAATAATCAATATGTTAATGTTGATATAGACCATAAATAATCTTTAAAATTTATATAAGATGTTGTCAAATTAACGGTATTTATTTTGATGATAATTTTAGCCCATTTTCAATCCAACAAATAATATATATTTTCCACGTCTTTTTAATATAAATTAAATAAATATTCATTATAATTGGTTTTATTTCTATATCCACGATTGGGAAATTCGATTCATATGTGTACATTAAAAAACAATATAGATTTATTCTTGATGAAGATGGTTCTCATTTTTAAAAGAACATAATATATTGTTATAGGTTGAAACATATTCAAATGGAATGTTATTAAAAATAAGATAGTTTACTGAAGACTATGTTATTCCAGAGAGTCATGGTGAATAAAAAAATATTTATTAAATAAAAACAATAAGCTCTCTTTTTATGATATCATATATTGAAAAAAATATTTTTCTTCATAATAAAAATTTAATATTAGGATATATTTATTACATTAATGATGAAAAAATATAAAATATTAACGACTCAAAATATTAAATTTTAAAGGGTTATAAAGTGTTACATGTGATGAGTTGGATATGTATTTTAATATAAAAATTAATTCATGAGTTTTTTTATAAAATTGGGAATGGAATAATGATTAAAATTATCTAATTCAATTTTAATTTTCACTAATCATTTCAGTGTTAAAATACCAAGGAGTGTGGAATAATGATATTTTATAACTGTTTCACATTAGGAATATTACATATTAACATCATGATAAAACCTTGTTTTCCATTACACACTGTGATTGTCAAATCCAAATGTAATCGTTCAAAAATAATAGATTAACGTCAAGAATTAAACAATAAATCTAACAAAAACTCACAAAAAAACCAAATAGTTTTTTTTCATAGATATTAGCTATATAAAAATATTATTTTACTACACATACATAATTCCTACATATTAATAATACTCTTAACCCTAATATAGATATCCCATGTGACATAATATTCTTTATATCCTATGGAATACAGACATAAGAAATGGTTGAGTTCCGATTCCCAGTATGGGGAATCATATCATATGAGGATGTTATAAATATCAATATTAAATATAAAGATACCGTATAAAATAATAAAAAAATTATTATAGTACAATAATACCATAAAAATAATTACATAAGTATAAACCATATGATATGGCTTAAAACATGCCATTCTTATCATATAATATGTGAGAATGACAAAAAGCATTGAATTCTTTAAATAAAACATGTATCCAAGAAAACATGGAACATAATGGAAATGAGATGCATAATTATTTTTTTCATAATTGAATTAAAACCCTATAATTGTTTCTCAATAATAAAAATAGATACACCTATGTGAGAAAACACATTATTCCCATTAATATATGTATAAATTCAATATTTATACACCATAAATGTCTACAAAGCCATCATTCACATGATTATGTCAATAAACTATTAATTTTCACAAATGAACAACTCATTATATATAATATTTAACCAACTCAATTGTGGTTGATATAATACCCCACCAATCATAATAGAAATTTAGTTGTTATCCTTAAAATAAATCATAAACATATCTTTATAAATCGTTTTGAAAAGAATAGATTCACACATTACATCAACTTATCAAAACATATATATCAAAGTATCATTTAACAAATGTTATAATAATATAATATTACATTGATGATGATAAAAAATCACATTATTAGTGATAAATCTTGGTGAACAATCAAATGTTAAAATAAAAATGTTTTCACAAAAACACTAAAGATTATTTTAAAAGATAAAGGTTAATTTAATTAAAATATGTTATTAATGACTAAAATAGAATAATTTTTCAAAACCATAATTTAAATAATGAAAAGAAAATATATCTTAATATTAATTTTTGCACAAAAAATCAATTGTGTATGTTAAAACAATTTATATTTTCAATTGATCGAAAACACTTTTTCTTTAACATTCTGAATTTACTTTTTTTGAAAACTCATATTTTAAAAATTAGTTATAACTTTTCATCCAAAAAAATGGTAAATATAATAATGATAATAATATATAATAATCTATATTTTATTACTACATATGATTGATAACATAGTCAGGATGAAAAAATAATGTTATTGAAGAAAAATTGCTTAAAGGAAACTCAGAATTATTTTTAAAAATAATGAGTTATAATAAAATAGGTAATCACAATGTATGAAAATATTTTCATTCCAATGATTTTTTGCACAATTTTTGTTTTAAATAAAACATAATCCCAGTAATTGTGGATCATGATAATCAATATCATGTTCCCCCCTATTAATGAGGAAATTCTAAAAGCTCTTCTCTCTCTCAATGTGGATAGTGTTCTTGGCCTAGATGTATTCACTAACAGGTTTTTCATAAATTACTAGGATGTTTTGCAGGATTATATTACCCAATATATAAATGATTTCTTTAATAATTCTTATATGCCATATAGGATGAACTCATGCTTCATTTTTCTATTTCACAAGAAGGGTAATTCCCTTGATATCGAGGACTTTAGGCTAATTTTTCTTCAAAACACTATCCCTAAGCTCATAAGTAAGATAATCATCAATAGAATGGGTCCAATGGATGGTGACATGATTACAATCAATCAATTTGTATTTGTTCCTTGGATTAATATCCAGGACTATCTTTTCACTGCTTTGGAATGCATTAATATTATGATAAATAAGATGAAGGCATGAAATTTTGTAATGAAGATTGACATCACAATTCCCATTGACACATTAAAATGAAGTTTCCTCCTAGATGTACTCAAAATGTATGGCTTATCCAATCATTTCATAAAGCTAATTAATATTAATCTCTTCTCATCAGGTTTTTCCATTCATATCAATGGAACACCCAGAGATTTTGTTTCCCGACACCAGGGGTGTAACGAAAGGTGACACACTCTTTAGCATTTTCTTTGCTATTGTGGAAGACTATCTCAGTGGATTGATGAATGAACACTCTCAAATTGGTTTTTACAATCAAATCAAGGCTGGGAGTAATGCTTTTTTCCCATACCATTTCTTATATACTGATGACATTCTATTTCGTGGTCAAGCATCATGGAGAACCACCTCTTCCATTAGGGCCCTCTTTAAACACTATGAAGAGGTGGCTAGTCAATCAATCAGTTGGGGAAAGTCTTTTTTTAATGGAGTAATTATTGGTATGTATAAGAGGATAATTAAATGTCTTGGTGTCAGAACGGGATCTCTAACCTTCTATTATCTAGGTGTCCCCTTATTTTGGGGAAGGGTGATGAGGCAGTATATGGAAGGAATCTCCCCTATCATTTTGAATCATCTTTCTAGTTGGAAGGGCGAGGTGATGTCCATGGTTGGGAGGGTATGCCTTGTAAACTCAGTGATCACCTCTATGTTTTTTACTCCTTTTCTCTTTATCTATGGATTCAGGGTCTCATCATGGATCTACAAAGTATGGTACGAAACATCATTTGGACGGGGTCAGTTCATGAGAAGAAAATTGTCACTGTTTCTAGGAAGGAATGTATCAAATCGGTTGAATTGGGTGGCCTTAGAGTTAAGGACCTCCATACATTCAATGATGGTCTTATCGGAAAATTCACACGGGGTTTGATTTATAAGGATGTGTATAGTGACTTTTTAAGAAATAGATTTAGAGGATGGATTTTAAATCGATATAAGTATTATATTGTGTAATCTGTTTCAAAATATCTCAAGCAATCATTCATGAAACTCATCCATGACACTAAGTGGCTGGTTTGTAGGGATTTTAATCTCAACCGCTAAAGTATAACAGGGCTCGAGTGGTCTCTGTAAGAAATCATGGTTGTTCCCTATTGTTCAAGTCATTTTTTCATAAATGATTTTCTTCCATACATGCAATGTTTTGGCAGCATTATTCCATGGTAGGTGGAGCTGGAAGTTCAATGTTACACTTTTATGGACTGTGAAATGGGGATATGGAGGCATAACCACAATGGGCAGTTCACGAGAATGGATTATTATCTGATGATTTGTGGAGGTCCCTACCGCGCACCTTCTGGGATCTTACAATTTCAGACTACTTTTATTCATCCTTCTAGATTCCTTTTAATTTGGGTAATATGGGGAAACTGGGTGCCCACTCATTATTAGATCAAATCGTCCGGTTTTCAGTTGTTGTCGACTTGTTATCTATGCATGGATTCATAGGAGAATTCTAATAATCTTTTTGAGGAATGCATCTATGTTAGGAGGCTATGAGAATATATTAGAAGCCTTTTTGGGATGGTTTTTGATGAAAATCTTCTACTTCAAGATCTGCTAATAAAGCTGTCAATGGTACGCTGCAGTACCCAGGTTGGGATTCTCCTGCTTGTGGACATTACAACACTGATCACGGCCACATGGGCTTCTAGAAATACCCTTCTCTTCGACAAAATGCATGTCTCTATTCAAAGAGGCATGACAACGATCCATAAGGAGGATCATGCTTCTTCACAGATTCAGAAAGGTACAATGCATAACTGTTTGTCTAAGTTGCAGATTTGTAGACTACATGGATTTTTCAGGCAGCCTTGAAAGCCCCAGGTTCATAATTACATATGATGGATACCTCCAATTAGTTCATGGTTCATGGTCAACATGGATTTTTCCGCTTATAGTGCTCCAGGACTATCATGATGTGGTGGCATTTTTCGCACATACAGTGGTTTTTTCAAGGGGTGCCTATTTCACTTTACAGAAATTGGAGTTTCCTACGAGGATAAATTATGGGCAATAATTCATGCTGTTAGGTATGTTGTATGATATAATGGGAATATTTTATGGATTGAATCAGACTCCCAGCTTGCAGTTCATGCCTTAGAATTGAGAACATGAATTGTTCCCGGGAGTGTGTTACCTCACTAGGTTGAATGTCTCCATAAGGTAACTAATTTTCAATTGGTAGTCTCACATGATTATTGGGAATTAAATATAGTGGATGATGTTTTTTCCATGTAGGTGATTTAAGAGATGGATATGATGTGGCCGTTTATGGCCCTCGATTACTATGTCTCAATTGTAGAGGCCGATATGCTGGGTGTTTTGAACTCTCGGTTTTGTAATAATATCGCGTTTTCTGACTCATTTGTATTTTTGTTTAATAAATATATTTGGACCAGTTTCTACCGGGTCCGGGGATTTTGGAGTAAACCATACAACTATAATAGTGTATAATATATAAATTTTGAAATATAATAGTATACAAAGAGTGGTTATGACCCATTTAAATGATTTATGTTTTAAATACCCATTCATTGATTATACATTCTGAATAAAAAAACACAACAAATATAAATTCAAATAGTACAATGAATATCATGAAATATAATAGAATAATGATTTAAAATGATAATAAATCATTAATTAACCCATGTATAAGAATTCTTTGTGTATATAATAAACATTTCACTGAGGATTCAATTTTGAGACAAAGAACCCTTACACAGTTTCCCTGATTACATAGATGTTCTCTATATAATGAAGATAAATTGATTAATAACTAATTATAAAACACTATTCATGTAACATCCCAGATAAATAAAAAATATAACATTTTCATATTTATTAATATTTTGTAATTAAATATTAATTTTACTTTAAAGGGGTTTCTATGTTCGATGAGGTACACATTACGCAATAATGGGTTTCCTTGAAATCTTACGTTGCACACTAACAATATAATATTATTATGTTAAATGGTAGTTAACGCCTAGCTGTTGTTTTGGGGGGAATGAAAAAAACTAACTACAATATGATTAATCATATTTCTTAAATGTTTTTTCACTTATCCAAAAAAAATTGGAGGCTCAAAATATGAATGAATCTAATTTTATGCATAATTTACTTTAAAAGGTTGATTTACCACCTTTAAATGGAGAACCCTATTTAAATCAGGTTATTGAAAATTTTATATGTAATATATTAAATAATAAAATTCATCTTCAGAATTGGGACATCAATATTTACTTCGGGTAATTTTTTGGTATTTTTCTGATATAAATCAATTTTTTAAAGAAGAGTGAAAAATACTGAATTTTAATGCAAATTTTATTTTTTACCAAATTTATTTATAAGGTTAGATCAAGATTTTAATTTGTTTGAATGTGTAATTAGATTATATTTTTACCATTTAATCCAATTTGGGCCATTGGAATTAATTTCACTTTGAAATTGGACATAAACAAATGTCGATCTTTTGATAAATATTGTTTCTTAAAAAAATGATGTTTGTTTTGACAACGGTAATTAATATTAATTAATTAGTGAAAATTAAATGTTATGAATTTTGTAAAATAAACATCATTTTTTAATTCAGAATATCAAATATATCATAGGATGAATTTTTGGTATTTATCTGAAAAACATCAATTTTTGATGAATAGTGAAACCACTATGTAGTAGTTAAAAAAACTGATGTTTTCATTTAAATAAAATTTTATTGCTTCTGTGAATTTAATTTAGAAAATCCAACATACATGGTTGCTATTATTTTGTAAAATGGGGTTCAATTAGATAAAAATAATTTTTTTGGTGAATATTAACTTTTGACTTTTATTTACCACTGTTAAAGGTAAATAAGGTAATTCAAGGTAAAATTTTTTTATAATAATAAAAAATTACTTTAAAACTTGTCCAAACCTCATTGAATGAGTCATGGTATACCATGGGAATCTTTGGGTCGATTTTGGGACCCCATGGAGACACTTGGGAGTGATAATTACACTTTACATTATTTAATTTAATGTAAAGACAAAAATGACAGAAAGAAATATCTTTTCATAAAGTTATTTTTATATGGGGTTATATAAGTTAAAGTTTTGAAAATAAATATTTATGATAAAGATAAATAGATTTCCTACATCATCGTAATTTTTTTATAATTTTTAGTCATAATAAAAATAATATTAATTAAGACACAATAATGATTGAGTATTTACCTCATTAATAAATGATTTAAATAAATAAGATTAAAATATTAAAATAACATCAAAAACCTTCCCAATTCTTATTGAATGAATTTATTTGTACCATGAGTCACCTTATCTTCTAATCTAATTATTGTAGGACCTTTAAAACCGAAAATCATTATATAGTAAAATAATATTTTCACACTTTTCTAAAGAACCCCTCCCCCCCTTATAAAAAGCCCTCACCTCTAACCCAGTCATCACACTTCTCAAGCCCATTGAATTTTGCAAACCCAGAATAAATAACCTCTCAATATCCCTATATTCCTTCTAGATTACATACTTTAGTTATAAGGAACTTCAAGAAGTCTTTTTGGTTCAAACCA
The DNA here is from genome assembly GCA_963277665.1 of Viscum album. Lineage (NCBI taxonomy): Eukaryota > Viridiplantae > Streptophyta > Magnoliopsida > Santalales > Viscaceae > Viscum > Viscum album. The sequence goes on along the minus strand of OY728165.1, from coordinate 461,727,589 downwards.
AAGGGAGTTACCCGAATTAAAGGTAATAGTTTCACTTAAATTCTTTTCTTTTATTTTACATCTCCAACCCCATAAGCTCATTTTATTAATTTATTTTATGAAAACACTAGTATCCTCAATATATTAGGTTTTTTTTATGATATTTATTATAACTACACTAACACACACCTCTGTATAATGTGTAAAAAACATAATGTTTTTTAGGATGGCGAACTACTGCCTCCCGAAACGATGATTGTTAAAATATCTTCAAATGCCTCTCATGGAGCCATTATTATCGAACTATATTTATATATAATATATAATATATTTTTTATTGTTTCTATGCTTCTGTATTTTTCATTTATTGAATAGATTTATTGTTTCCATAGTGGGTAAATACTACAATCTCATTTGAGGAAGTGCGGACTACCGCCCCCTCAATGTGATATGACTCATTCATGCCTTAAGTGGAATGTATAAAGGGTAGAGTTAATGATATTATATATGATATTATATTGGAATTATAATATACTTATGTATCATTACGTTTTCATTCCATTACAATACAAAATAAAAATGGATGTAGTGTTCATGTGTACGTACGACTTACCATCTTCCGGAACATTGCATTTCATTTATTATATCCATTTGTTATATATTATTACACATAAATTTATATACTATATATATATATATGATATTTATGATATCTAAACCATTAAAACCATTCTTGATATAATGATCTTATGACCACATGAACAAATTGTAATTATAAGAATTCCATTTTTGACTCAAGTACCAAATATCGACTAAATGACCATTATTAACATAAATGATTACATATTTTTTATAACATGGTAATAAGTGATTTAAAAAGAAATTATAGTCTCGAAAAGGTTATTAACCAGTTTAAATTTACATTGTTTTATTATTCAGTATATTAAAGAACGAACGGGTCAAGTCGGACATGGGGTAAGGGGTTTCTTATCTCAGTTTTAATTCTGTGATATTTCCATTGTTTGCCACTTATTTATTTAATGTGGTGTATTGTGTACTAACATTTTATATATATTATCATGATTCTATTAATATTCATGGTTTTATATGATTTAATTGGTGTTTATTAACTCTTGTTCATACGACTCTTTTTATCACAATATGATAAGGGGTTTTCATCTAACTTCTTATTCTCGTGGGATTCGTGATATATTACAACTATTTTATTTTGTGTGGTGTATATAATGCCCATGATTGTATTCATTGTGTAATATAAATTAATTTATCTGTAATTAAATCTTCATTTTTTTATCCTTCTTTCACATGGTGAATGTTTAATTAGTTACCAAATCGTTAAGGTATCCTTTTACCCTTCTCTTTTTTTAAAGACTTCTTGTTTTTTATGTATTTTAATTTACATATTATAATATTGGGATATGTTCTTCTATATCATTAATGTTGTAAATTTTATTTCCAAGTGATGAGATACCCTTTTCTCTCTCATAAAATTATTTTTCTACATTTTACAGAGATGCCTTTATGTTGTCGAATTTTTGTAAGGGATCATCATAACCCAATTTTAATTCTTTAAGTTAAACTTATACGATTATGTATTTTTATAAATATATGTTAATGACCTCTGATTTTTTCACACATAATATCCATTAATATTGATTGTATTATTATTTTTCACTCATAATTATGTAATTGATTTATCCTTAATGTAAGGTTACCATATTTTTAAGGGACTTCGTCTCAACATCCTTTCATTGAGGTATATTTCGATAATATATACCTTCTTCTTATAAATGATGTATAATAATACCATTTTACTTTTTCTTTCATTCAAAGGAAATATTTTTTCTATGAATCACTTTACTAAACGTCAAACTGAATTTTTTTAACGTTTGCTGCGTCAATGACCTCTCCGCCGCTGTACTCGTTATTTGGCTTCCTCTATAAGCCTTATTGTTTTCTGAAATGAAAATGAAATCCCTTATTCTGTATTTTAGTGTTATAGTATTGATTTTTTTTACAATGGATTTATTATTTCAATATCTTCAAATTATATCTTTTGATTACAAATTAAAAGTTATTAGTGAAATGTTTAAATTTTCAATATTTTATGTCTAATGATTTTATAATGGTACGTGGACATTTTATGGGTGGTTACGTGATAAATCAAATGATTGGTGGTGCCATTATAAACAAGAGTGAGTGGTTACATTATAACATACAATGCATTGGTATGGATGTCGGCTGTATGGCTATTCCATTTATTGATATGTGTAGAAGATGACTGTATCGTTATTCCATTTAAGCATGTTTACGTCCCAAGTTACCTTTATAGGTTATGTGTTCTTTATATGGGTTTTATGGTAATATTTTTTTTTATAAAAGGGTAATTAATGATCTTTTATTCAGGTAAGATTATTTACTACTTCATAAAGGTGAAAAGTATTACTCATGATATAGTATTCATGGTTTACTTTTTGTTTTCAAAAAAAATAACAAATTTCCATTTTTGTGTATCCCTTATTGTGTTTTTTATGCTAATCCATGTTTTTTAAATGTTTTTCACAGGACATAAAGTGGAATAGGGTCAAGGATGGGATCATGAAAATGTCATGTTTTCTAAAACATGGAACTAGACATTACTATTTTTTTAAATAATTTTTATTCTTGTGAAAAAATAGAAACTGGGTAGATGTGTCTACATATATTATTAAAGTTAATATGTATATGTTATGACCTAATTTTTTAAAGCTCTAAACCTGAAAATATCCTCAATGTGAATTATTAAATTAATTAAAGAATATGAAATGTTTAAGGCTGGGTCCTAACAATTGGTATCAGAGGTCGGTTTATATAACATTAGAGGTTATGGTGTAATTTATGCATGAGTAACATAACCATAACGGTAAGAATATTAGAAAGAGTCATTGTTATTTTAGAGTTGATAAATGGTTGTTGAATTTTTGGGTGAAAGATGAAAGGTATTAGATAACCTTTGAAGATAAATTATGATATGGTTATTTTTAAGGAATATGTATTTTTTTTTGGAATGTTATGAAATTATATAGTTTTTGAAAAAGGAAAACATGCAGACCCTGTAACAACCAATCACATCAGACAAAGCTACGAGAATCAAACCAAAAACCAAAGTGTGATTGGGATTTATCGCCTACCACTGGCCTACCCGAATTCCCTAGTTAGAATGACTCATTATATTTTCATAAATGATTTTATGGATCCAGAATAAGTTAACCATATATTTTATCAAATGATTATCATTATTATAGGGAAATTATTTGGTGATTAAGTGATACAATTTATTTTAGAATACGTTCTCTCTTTTGTGAACTCTATTTGCTTAAGGAAAATATAATACAATGGGATAACATTTATGGCGAATGGTTGAAATTTTATTTTGTAAGAATCTACGCTTTTATTATAGATATTATGGTGATTTGGTTTATTTATGGAAATTATCATCCAATCATAGAGAATATGGTATTATGCTAATTTCACTTCAGTATAAGACATGAAGAGTAGATGATGTTTTTGGAGATAAATGTTAAGATTTACTGTGGAATACTATGTGATTTAAATCATTCTAAGTTTTGGGTTTCAATTTTAGTTTTGATTATTTTGTAGAATATTAAGGAAAATTTTATATTGAATGGTATCTCTTTAACTTTGCTTACTATTTTTTCGATTTTGGAGATTAAGAGTAGTGTTACTTTTTATAAAAGATTACAATATTTGGGATTATCTGATCTCATACTAGACAATTTTGGTTTTGATTAATATATAAAGATAGGGGATATATATGGTTCATATTGTGTGGATCATGTTATTCACTAGAACTTTATTTTTGCGCTATTGATATGTCCAAGTCAACTTGAATACTCATCATTTTGAGAAAAGAAGAGTTTGTGGTGGAAATTTAGTAAAGAATGAAAGCCTACATGACAAATATGTATGTGTCCTTTTGTTCTTAGTCAGGCTCATAAATAAATTCCTCAACATTATAAAAAGTAAAATAAAACAAATTTTTTTTCTGTTTTCTTTTCCTACTAGGAATCCAATGACCCCTTAACCCATAACAAATTAGTTGTTTTATTATTGTTAACTTTTTCCTAATCATGTTCTCTATCACTAATCATTAGAACATGACACTTAGTTTCTCTTCAATATCCATGTTTTCAAGGAATCCATGTATGGGTTATCTCGGTATACCTTGGAATATATAATTCTTTCTTTTAAAGTGATATTTTTATTTACACTTTTTCCGATATGTGAATTTCAATGAAGATTCCATGCCAAATTTTAAAATTGCGAGGACACAATTCCCAAATGGGGGGAAGTATGTACCATCCCAGACAAATAAAGAATAATTAATATTTATATTTATTAATATTTTTGAATTAAATATTAATTTTACTTTAAAGATGCTTCTATGTTCAATGACATACCTGATACGCAATAATGGGTTTATTTGAAATCTGACTTTACACACTAACAATATTATAACATTATTTTAAATGGTAGTTAACACCTAGTAATTGTATGGGATATAATGAACATAACTAACTACAATATAATTATTCATATTTGTTAAATTCTTTTATATTTATGCAAAAATAATTGAGGTTTAAAAGGTGAATGAATCTAATTATAAGCATAATTTATCTTAAAAGGATGATTTAGCACCTTTTAATGGATAACCCTCTCTAAATGATGTTTTGGTAACTTTTATATGATCTATTTTATAAAATAAATATATTCTATATAATCAGGACATCAAAATTTAATTTGGGTAATTTTTTGGTAAATGTTTGGGTGAAATTCATTTTTTAATGAAGAGTGAAAAATATTGTATATTAAATAAAATATGCTTTTTAATATAACATATTTATAAGGATATATTATCTTCTTAATTGTTTTTAAAGTGTAATTAGATTATATTTTTACCATTTAATCCAGTTCTGGTCATTTTAATTAATTTCACTTTGAAATTCAACATAAAAAAGTGTCAATATTTTGATAGATATAGTTTCCTAAAAACACGCTATTTGTTATGACAATGTGAATTATTTTTAAATTAATTAATGCAACTACTATGATTTGAATTTTTTAAAATATACATAATTTTTGAATTCGGAATATGAAATATAGAATAGGATGAATATATGGTATTTTTCTAAAAAACATCAATTTTTGATGAATAGTGAAACCACTATGTAGTATTTAAAAAAATTGGTTTTTTTATTTAAATGAAATTTTACCACAAATATGAATTAAATTTTCAAAATCCAACATAAATGGTTGTTATAAGTACGTAAAATTTCTTTCAATAAGTTGAAAAAAAAAATTTGGTGGATAGTTAGTGTTGACATTAATTTACCGCGATTAAAGGTAAATTTGGTAATTCAAGGTAAAAATATATTTTAATAATACAAAATTACCTTAACACTTGTCCTAACCTTATTGGATGAGTCATGGACGACCATGGTAATCCTTGGGTTGATTTGTGGACCCCATGGAGCCACATGGGAGTGATAATGACACATTAGATTAATTAATTTAATGTAACGTCAAAAATGAAACAAATAAATATCTTTTAGTAAAAGTATTTTTATATGTGGGTATATAAGTTATCATTTCAACTATAAATATAAATTGGAAGGATAAAAATATTTCCTACATCATGTAATTTTTTATAATTTTTAGACAAGAAATAAATAAAATTAATTGTGACAGAAAAATGATGCAGTATTTACCTCATTAATAAATGATTTAAATAAATAAGATTATAAATATTAAAATAACATAAAAAACATGTCCAATTGTTATTTTATTAATTTATTTCATCCATGAGGCATCTTATCTTCAACTATAATTAGTTTTGGACCTTTAAAAACCTAAAATCATTATATAATAAAATAACATGTTCACACTTTCCAAAAGAACCCCTCCACCCTTATAAAAAACCATCAACTCTAACCCATTCCTCAAACTTCTCAACCCACATGTATTATCCTAAACCCTGATCAAATATGCTCTAAATATCCCTCTATTTCTTCAATAAGACTTACCATTTCCATAAGGCACTTCAAGAAGTCATTTTGGTTCAAACCAAAGGGAGTTAGCCGATTTAAAGGTAATAGTTTCTCTTAAATTATTTTCTTTTATTTGACTTCTCCAACCTCCTAAACTATTTTTAGAACATTATTTTATAACAAAACAAGTATCATAAATATATTAGGTTTTTGTTATGATAAGGATTATAACTACACTTATGCTCACCTCCGTCTAATGGGTAATGAACGTACTATTTTTGTGGACGGTTGACTACTACCTCACGAAATGATGATTGTTCAAAAATCTCCAACCGCCTCTCATGGTTGTTATTATGATGACAATGTATTATTATATAATATATACTATATTTATATTGTTTATATTTTTATGTAATTTTTAATAATAGAATACCTTTATTGTTTCCATAGTGGGTAAATACGATAATCTCATTTGAGGAAGTGCGGACTACCTCCCCCTCAAAGTGATATGACTTGTTCATGGCTTATGTGGAATGTATAAAGGGTAGTGTTAATGAAATTGTATATTATATTATACTGGAATTATAATATACTTATGTATCATTAGTTTTCCATTCCATTTCAATACGAAATAGAAATGGAAGTGGCGTTCATGCGTGCGTATGACATACCGTCTCCATGAATGGTGCATTTCATTTCTTATCTCCAAATGATATATACTATTATAAATAAATGTAAATAATGGATATATATGATATATATGATATCTAAATCATTAATATAATTATGTATATAATGAAATTTTGACCACATGAACAACTTTTTATTATAAGAAGTCCATTTTTGACTCAATTACCAAATATCGACAAAATGACAATTATTAACATATATGATTACATAATTTTTACAACATGGTAATAAGTGATTTAAATGGAATGATAAAATTGAAAAAGGTTCTTAAGCAATTATAAATTTACTTTAGTTAGTTATTCAGGAGATTAAATAAAGAACTGTTATAATCAGACATGAGGTAATGGGTTTCTTATCTAACTTTTAATTCTGTGAGATTTCCATTTTTTACCACTTATTTATTGAATGTGATGTATTGTGCACTGATATTTGAAATATAATGTCATGATTATCTTTATATTCATGGTATTCTGTGATTCAACTGGTGTTTCTTATCTTTTGTTCAAACGAATCATTTGATTGCAATGTTGTAATGGGTTTTCAACTCACATCTTATTCCCATGAGATTTGTGCTATATTACCACTATTTCCTTTTGTGTGGTGTATGTACTAACCATGATTGTATTCATTGTGTAGTATACATTAATTTATGTGTAATTTATTCTTCATTTTACAATACTTCATTTATATTGTGAATGTTTCATAAGCTACCAAATCATTAAGGGAACCCTTCACCCTCATCTTTTAAAAAGACTTCTCTTTGTTATGTCTTTTAATTTAACTCTTATAATGTTGGGATATGTTTTTATATATTGTTAATGATGTGAATTTTATGTCCATGTGATGAGATACCCATTTCTTTGTCATAAAATTAATTTTCTGAATTTTAGTGAGACATCGTAAGGGTGTCAAATTTTTGTAAGGGAACTTCTTAACACAATTTAGGTTCATTGGTTTAAACATATACGTCTTGATTATGCCATATTATAAATATATGTTTATGACCTCTAATTGGTTAACAATTAATATGCACTTATATTGAGTGTATTCTTATTTTTCACATGTAATTATGTAATTGATTTATCCTTAATCTAAGGATACGGTTTTTGTAAGGGGATTTGTCTCAATTACCTTTCATTAAGGCATATTTTGATAATATATACCTTCTTCTTTTATGTATTGTATAATAAAACCCTTTGAATTTTACATTCATTCAAAGAGAATCATTTTTCTACAAAGTGTTTTACTAAACGACAAACTGAATGTTTTTAATGTTTGCGGTGATAATGACATTTCCGCCACCATAATCATTATTTGGCTTCCTTTATACTACTTAATGTTTTCTAAAATGAAAATTAAATTCCTTATTCTTTTTATAAGTGTTATAGAATTGAAAATATTTTTTGAAATAGATTTATTATTTCAATATCTTGAAATTATTTCTTGTGATTTCAAAGTAAATGTTATTAATGAAATGTTTATATTTTCAATATTTTATGTGCTATGATTTTATAATGGTAGAGGGAAATTTTATGGGTAGTTATGTGATAAACCAAATGGCGGGTGGTTCCTTGATAAACCAGGATGGGTGGTCACATTATAACCTCCAATTAATTGGGTATGGAAGTCGGCCATATGGTTATTCCATTTAGTGATATGTGTGGAAGTAGACCGTATGATTATTCCATTTTAGAATTTGTATGTCCCTAGTTACCTTTATATGTTATGTTTTCTTTATATGGGTTGTATGGTAAACTTTTGGTTACAAAAGGGTATGAAAAGATCATTTACTCAGTGAATAGTATTTACTACTTCATAATGGTGAAATGTATTACTTATGATAATTTATTCATGGTTTACTTGTTCTTTTGGAAAAAAAACTAACAGTTTTCCTTTTTTGTGTATCCTATAAGGAGCTTATTATGGTCATCCCATGTTTTTGAAATGTTTTTCATAGGAAATAACGTGGAATATGGTCAAGGATGGGATCAAGGAAAAGTCATGCTGTTTAAAACCTGGAAGTAAACATTACACTTTTTTTGTGAATATTAATTTTTTGAAAAAATGGAAACTTGGAAGATGTGTCTATATGTAATATTCAAGTTTTTATGTATATTTTATGTCCTAATTCTCTAAATCTCTAAACCGGAAAATATCCTCAATGTGAATTATTAAATTAATTCGAGAATATGAATTTTTAATGGTTGAGTTCTTACAATTCATAATAAGCTATATTTAATTTTAAATTTTTAATCATTGTCAATATATAAATTTGTTAGTTTTTTTGACTATTTTACCATTCTGAGGGGTTACAGTTCGGATGTTTTGTAGTAGTTGTACATGATTGGGGTCTTAATTAATTCTTCATAGAAATTTCATCATTTACAAGTTAATAAAAGTTACAAAAATGGATGAAATGTATTTATTTAAGATGTTTGAAATTCATTTATTTGAGAATGTAAAAAACAAACATTTTTTTTGTTTTAAATATATAAAGGTTATTTTCAAAATTAATGACTTTCGTATTGATGTGTCTTTTATATAACCAATATTAATAAATATTCATATATTTATATAATATAATTCCATTATCTATAATCTTTATATATTTAAAACTATAATATAAATATATATTTTGGTGTTTTTAGTGACATACATCGTGATTATAATTTATTTATAAAAATTTTTAATGGATATTGAAATATTATATATTTTTGATTAATGACTTTTATCATATTATGATTGATTTATAATGCTGAATTGATGAAAATAAAATGTTAGTCATATCATTAATAAGATATCTAATATGAAGTATCAATACCTTTCTAATATCATAAAAATTATAAATATCCATTAAAACTAATATCTTGACATTTTATGTATGGTGTGATGAAATGAATCCAATAATTTATAGTCCCATAGTGGTAGTAGTCCTAATGTACGCAACATGAACAATTACATTTTCAATAGAAATGGAAATGGTAGAGATATGGTTTATAAATTAAAAATATACAATATATAATTTATATAATAATTTTTTAATAAATTATATATCACAACTAAGCATTTATGTGTGTGATGGAAAAAAATTTGTGTTTTAGAGGTGGTATTCTCTACAACACATTATTCAAAATTACATTTTTATTAATGGAATAGGGGAGGATTGTTAATTATTATAGCATAACTATAATTTCCTAAAAGTAAACTAAAATACAAATTAAATCATTTAATGATGTTGAGATAAAATTATAGGATGATTAGTATCACATAATGATATATAAAATTGATAGAGGCATTTAGAACTCATACCTAACTTCAATGATTATCTCCATTTAGAAGGGGATTAAGATTTTATGTGATTGTATTTTGATAATATTAACACCGAATTATTTCTTATGGATTTGTGTTTGATATATTTGGGTATATTTTTTTAATCAAAATATGGTGTTTTTTTAAGGAGAAGATTTAAACTTTTACATGTGAAAATGAGTATCATTTTTGTAAATACCAAAAACTATTCAATAATTGGAAGGCACTATCATGGAAAGTAGCTCTAAAAATAATAAATAATTCAGTAAAATGTTGATAAATTCAGAAATTTTTTAATCATTTCATTTCATATTCCTCTAAGTTTAATCACTTTTACAATTTTAGTTTTCCCCAATTTAAAAAATTTATACTTAGGTAGGTTATCCTTAAAGAAAAAAATAAAAAGGACCTTAATATATACTTTCATCGCAATGAATCAAAATTATAAATAATGATTTTTATTCAATTTTTAAAAGTAATAAAAAATAATTTTAAAATAATATATTTATAATATATTAAGAATTTCTTAAAAAAATTAATTTAATTCAAAAATAAAATATATTGTAATATATTATTAACATAGAGATTTTAAATAATTATATATATATATATATATTAAAATGTTAATTTTGTATTATAATATAGTTTCATCAATTTATAGTAAATAATTATATACTAATAATTTAAAAAATATAAATTAATGGTAAAAATATTATATTCCACTATTCAAAAAAACTTGTTCTAGTGAAATCCCAAAAATTCTTCTAATGTTAATATGGATATGATAAATTAAAAAATGATATCATTATTCATTAATTCAAATAAAAAAATTAAGAAAAATTAATTTAATGTATAGTCCTTATATATTGTAAAAATGAATTTTTATAGGAAAAAATTTATTAATATATTATCTATTGTTCTTGAATTTGTTATAATAAAAAATATATTAATGCTGAAAATTTTTCATTCAATGAAATAAATTATATTATTAATTAATTATTTTATTATTTACATAGCTACACTAATTGAGTTGATATTTAATGTAGATTCTATTTCAATTTTTCATCATTTTAAATATTTATTTATTTATATACATTTTATAATTTATTTATCAATAATTATACTTACTAATTCTAGGACTACCATAAAATCCTCTATATATTGTTTTATTTTGTTATAATTAGAGTATTACATTGAACCCAATATCTATTTAAGGAACATATATAGTGAATTCTCATATTATTATAGTGATCAATTTCTTAGATGTGTGTGGTTGTAACATGTTAATACAATCAAATGATTAAATGATTTGTTAATGAATATATGGAATATGGATTGATGTATATAAAAGTTAATAATATTATGATTAATTTAATTCAAATTCTTATTGTGAATGTGATGCTAAATTTTAGAAATTTTCTTCTACATAATCATTTTATATTTTCAGGAAGATAATATAGATGATACATAAAAAAGAAACGTTTTTTACATATAGGATAGTGAAAGAAATTAATGTTGTAGAATGGTAATTTGATATGAAAATGATTTAGGTGAATCCATAGAGTGAGGACATGAATACATAAATCACCAGTCTATTGATGAATGATTGTGAAAACCAATGCATAATTAATTTTCCAGATAATATAGTATAACATTTAATTATAAAACATAAGGATATAAAATGTGACAAAGTCATTGTAAATATATAATTGTATTTGGGTTAAATTCATTTGTCTGAAAATTCAACCAGTGATAAATATGTCGAGGAATCTACAAATATAAGATGATTTATACTACCTGAGAGAGGTATTGGTATTTAATAATTTCCTAAAGAAAGGGTAAACAAATGTTTCATTTTTTACCTCATCAGTTTATTTAATTTTTTAAAAACTATAGAGACCATCATAGGGGTTTACATTGTATAAGGGAATAATTTTTACTCATACAAGGATAAAATGTTATGTCATACTCTTATACTTATTTCATTCAGCCTTGATTTATTGGCATACAAAGCACTGTGATTCAAATTCTATAATCTACCACATTATGTATTCGAAAAAATAGTGTTTCTTCAAATCCTTATACAACATAGAAATTCATTGATGAATATATATGGACAAGTTATTAACATCATCAGTATACTCCAAAATCGTCTATTGTTTTGATGGGATACATATCTGGGATCCAAACCTCATGACTCCATTTTTAGTAATGTTGAATTCTGGAATATTCTTTACATTTATTTATAGATCCTCATCAACTTTTTGGACATCCTTGATACATTCAATAATGGGTGGTTGAGATGTTATTTTAGAAAAATAGGATGTAGATCCTTTTATTATTCCCACGTCAATCCTTTGCTTGTCCATGATGATTGGATCCCATTAAATCCTCATAATGTATGGGGTTACATGGTCCATTATACTCATAGAATCTACCTCTTTGTACACCTACCTGGGATTATAATGGATTTACAAATAATAATCATTGATGCACTCCAACCACCTTTATTGATGCATATTTATCTTCTTTTGTGTGAATATATACTTCATGATTTAATGATTTTTATATATGTAACACTTTTTCCAATATATATTGTAACAAAATATTTAGCATGAATATCACTAAATACAATTATAAATTATAAATTTCATAGTTCTTATCATGAATCGTTAATTGGTGGGAGGCATAGGATATTGATATTTCCTGTTGCATGAGTAAACAACCCAATAGCTTTTTAGATGCATCACTATAGATCACAAATTCATCCCCACTAGTGGGTAATGTGAGAACATGTGTAGTAATTAGACTCTTATTTAACTCTTTAAATATATATCCACATTCATCAATCTAGAAAAACATCATTCCCATCCATGTTATCTTGGATAATGGTATTGAAAATTATGAGAAGATTCTCACATATGGATTATTGCACCTAGCTAACCGAATGCTGTTACAAATCCCCATCATAGATATTAGTCTAGGTTATCCTTCAATTTCCCATATTTTTTTGGATCCAAAAATATTTCTTTTAATTTGATAACATTCCAATGGAATGTTACTTGCTCTATTCAAAACCTAAATTTTTCATTCATTGATTGAAAGATTTTCTTTTTGAAGGTCTTTAGAAAAATATTCCAATTCTCTCCATGTTACTCATTTCATAAGGAGTATATAAGAATATCATTTGTAACTAATACCATTATTATGTTTATATAATTCATAAACACTCTATTCATTAATTCCATGATGATAGGGTTGGATTATAGAGTCTAAATAGATTCACTATGAAATCATAATTCACATAACTTGTATGAAAATATGTCTTGACGATACCCACTTTCTTTACCCTTACATCAAAATATCTCAACTAAACATCTATTTTAAGGTAGTACCAGTCTCCATGAAGCTGATTGAATAAATAATCAATCCATGGAAGAAAATAATTCTGACAATTGGGTCACGATGATAGCAGAGACACCCATCCCCAACATGGTTATCAGGTCCTAGGCCGCCAGGTACCACCATTTGCCCCGCAGACATGTGGTCCCTACTCGGGGGCCCACACACGTGCCCGAATGGGTCATCTGTCTAATGACAGTCTCCACGGGCCAAGAAATGTCCATTCATGTGTGCTTTTCTCCTCACTCACACACACTATGGGAAAAATCCCCAAAGGTCACCCATCCCGATCACTACTCCAGGGAAATCTTTCTTAATTGTGGGCTTCTAATCAGGTAGGCTCTTGAAAAGGAAGGTTCACCTTTTTCACATCTGTCATATCATTTAGTCATTTAACCCTTTATCGTTCGGTGGTGTTACAATACTTAAAATTTTTAAGCGTTTTATTATTTATCAGGATCTTTTAGAAGTCATGATAATCAATTTTGATGAGTGTTGAACCATAATTATTATTGAATAAGAGGACTAGTACACTTCACGATGAATCACACAAGAGTATAAACCACTCATCCTGATTTCCACATAGTTTCTTCAATATCTATTAGTGTTCAACAATGTTGGTTCATTATGATGTTTTGGATATTGGTAAAGCCCTGGGTGAGTGATCAATGGATAACTCAACCTACTAGCTAGGTGGAATAAAAATAAATTCTTGGCCAACACATCAGTATAGCCCCTCACAAAGGGATTCATATCAAGGATTATCATTTCCATAATATCAATCATATAAGCTAGATTTTCTTTAATAAAGGTAAATAATATACATTATTAAGGTGATGAAACCAAAATATATTCACCATCATCCTTGAACTTGTATAGAATAAGAGGGTGAATAATTATACAGATGGTGATTTCCTTCTCTCATCAATTTTTATTTGATCTGTATAAGGAAATAAAATCCAATCCCAAAATATTATTAAATTCTTAAAAAAAAGAGTATAAGATGGATCATTGAGATTTAATTCCTAAAAATATGGATATGGGTGGCGTTATATTATAAGGATGAAATAATTACACCATTTTCCATTTTAACAATTATCTCTACATCCATCTATAGATTTGCGGTTTGAATTGTTTAATTAAACATACATGATATGAAATTATGTGTATAACCATATTCTTATAAAAAAATTTATGATTATTAATGGATGATAAGGATTCTATTCACTATTTGATTTTGGTTCTAAGAATTTAATTAATCCAAAATAGACTTAAGGGTGATAATTTTCAATATATTGAACATATAAAATAGAAAATACAATCAATGAAGATATAAACAATAAATAAAATATACACATTAACCTATGAATTTATAGGTTCTAATCTATGTTTTATAAGGCCTTTTTGTATAAATAAAATATTATGTATTTTTTTATATTCATAATGGTTTGTAAATAGATTGTGGATTAACCCAAGCATGTACCATTAGAGACTCACACTCTGTGTGAATCAAGGCCTATTTTTAGTGCACTTGGTTCTGATTGATTCATTTCCCATTGTTCTCTTTTTAGGGTTATTAACCCCTAGGTAAAAATTTTCTAGAGCCACATACACTTCTTGAATCCAAATATAGATTTTTTCCATGGAAACAACATACTATATAATTTACCTTAATTTATGGATTTTTTACAATTATATTGTTAACCATATGTATTTCAATAAAATTTTATAATCCCAATCCCCAAAAATAATTTGACAATTCTCTGATATCAAATATAGAAACCCCTATCGTTAGTACCCCTTAATTCTTGATTAATTAATTAAATAAAAAATAATGAAATACCATAATATATAGAGTTTTAGTATCTTCGTGAAATTAGATACATAACACAATTAAATTAAATAGGGATATAAAAACATTATTTAATATTATCATAATATAACCTTAAATTCTTTTGATATTATAATACTACATTAGATAACATGGGGATATATATAAGTAGTAGTTGAGATATAAATCCCAAAAAGGGAATAATCCAAGCATATCATGATGAATTTAATACATGTTAGTCAAAAGTCATATCAAAATGACATAAAATGTGTGATAATCATAATCATGAGAACCAAATCATGATAAAAGATTATAAAATAAAGGGAAAATAATATTGTAGAAACAACATAAAATGCGACATAAAAGTAATATTTCATGTATAAACACATAGATTTAATAACATATAATGCTTAGGATAACCTAAAGTGAACCATAAATGGAATCTCATGATATAAAAACATTGACCAATTCATTATATTGCTATAAAATTTTGGGACCACTCGTTACGTTCATGTAATGTACATGCATTAGGGTTCCACAATCATCATAAAAAATATTAAATTTTTTAAATAATTTTAATAACATGAATTATAAGTTTTAGTTACATAAATATAATTCACCAGTAAATAAAGGATAGGTATACCTTGGTTAATACCATTGAGTGGAAATGTTGTTGGTTATTTACAACAAAAATGTTATACATGGAAAATCTTAGGATAATAATGGTAGCCTAAATATTGTACATAAAGATTCATAGAAATGGTTAATGAGAGTGAAATGTGGTATCTCATTACATCTAATTCATATGTAAAGAAAAAAAGACATGTAAAAAACATTCCCAAATGAACAACTGGAAATAAAATGACATAATACAGGGAAAGTGATTGAATGAAGAGGATGACGTGAGAACCCCATACCTTGATAGGATGCTAATAAAAGAATGGGAGGTGTTATTAATAAATTGGAAACACATTCGTAGTTATTTATTGGGAGTGTGGGGGATAGGTAATTAATTCTATATGGGTTTTGAGTGATGAGGATTGGGATTCTAGGACGACATTTATAGTAAAAGAGCGGATAATTCCTTATTAATTTTTAAACCTATTTTATGCATTATATATGAAAAAAATAAATACCACAATCCTTCCCCTAATTATTCTATTATTGTTTATTTAAATTAATAGTTCATTTAATAATTTAATATGGAAATAACCTAAAATATTTATATAAGACCATTTATGATGTATAAGAGAGTCATGTTTAAAAAGAATTGATTTTAAATACATAAAATTCAATACGTTATAAAGTGTTCATTAAGGGATTATAAAATTAATAAAATAACAAAAAAACATAATTATTGTAAAAAATAATTTTGTATCGTAAATATATATTTTTTCATGGATTAATTTTATTGAATTTATTACTAGACTTTTGTTCAATTACGATATCAAAATACTGACTGTAATATATACTGTATTTAATTTTTACAAAAAAAATTGAATGTCTTATAGAATAATGGATAACATCCCATTTTATAAAGTTATCATTCTGATTTCAAATATAAAATTTATTATATCAAAATTATTTTATAAATATGATATTTTTTCACTTAAATAAAAATATATATTTACTATAAAATTTTAGTTTTTTAGAGAATAATCATTTTATGAAAATTATAAAAATTATATTGGACTTCATTAAACTATATTATCGTTTATAAATAAATTTTTTTAAAATAATATGAATTATTTTTAATGTATATTTTATTTCAAAATTTTTTTAATTTATTAAAAGAGTGTTTTAATTAAGACAATATATTTCCCAGAAATAAAATTTTGATTTCTTCATGTCCAAATCTAATTTTTTTTATCAAAATAATTCTATGAACATTGATAATGTAAAAAGAAAAAGGGCTAAATATAATCATTATATTATTAAAGTATAATTTATAAATTTTATTTACTAAATTTTATATACATAACCTTATATTACATAAGTGTATGCCCTAACTGTATGGTGTGTGATAGCGGTGCTTTATTGTGTTAGTTTATTGATTATTGTAATGTCCCGGTTCCAGAAGCCACCCAGAGGCGCCCCGTACCCGGTTGGTCACATGGCCTCAATCACATTTCCCCAAAACTCAGAGGTTCCTAACTAGCAGCGAGGGCCTTGGGTGTTTTAGTAGGGAAACTATGCCCTCATTGGGAGAGTACACAGCAGAAGTAAACAAATGTATACAATAGAAGAAGGAGTAAATATCGAACAATAGTAAATAACAGAAGATTGGAATAATAAGAAACTAGAGGACATATAAATACAAAATGATGCATGATACATTGGTCTAGGAAAACAGCAAAACAAGTCACAAAGCTGGAAATACAAACAGTGCTAACCCAAAGTGAAAAATAAAGCAGATAAACTTCTCAGCATCGCTAGCCATAGCTTGGTCCCATGCTCTCCAGCTCCACAGCAAGTCAAGTACCTGTTATAGATGGCCTCTTTCCCTTGTCTATACCTACAACAATATAATCTATTTAGGACCAAAAGGATAACCCAAACAGGGTGTGAGACTAAATCTTAGTAGAAAACCACCTGATGATTTGTGCCTAATAGTTAATGAACATATGGTAGGTGAATGTACAGAAAGAAGGAAACAAGAAATTACTAAACAGTAATCAATTACACATTTTGAAATCAAAGCAATAGTAAAACAAATAGCTAAACCTCCAATAGTAAACCCTCTAGAAAGTAATCACAACTATCCCCTTTGGTCCCACCTAATATGTACAGACTACCCTCTGGGAAGTGCACTCAGCCTAACCCCTCTGGTTCAGTCATAACAAGATAATAATACTCTCTAAGGAAGCGCTCACAGTCAATCCCCTTATAGTCCAAGGTAAAGGAATACTCTCTCAGAAAGCTCACAAATTCCATTCCCCATATAGTATTGGGTAGTCTAGGACTCTCGGAGGAAGCTTATATAGTCAATTACCCTTATAACCCCAAAGTCTAGGACTCTCTGAGGAAGCTCACTCGGTCAATTCCCCTTATAGCCCTTGGCGTATCATTCAAACAATGAATCTCCAGGGAATCTCATGCGATCAATCCCCTTATAGTCTAAAGCAAACAAGGACTCTCTATGAAAGCTCACTCGATCAATTCCAGTTATAGACCCAAGTTTTTCTAGGCTCTCTGAGGATGATCACTCGATCAATATCCCTTATAGAAAAAGTCGTCAAAGACTGTCTGAGGAAGCTCACCGGGTCAATTCCCCTAATAGTCTACTACACCAGGTTCTCATGACCCTATGTAGGTCAACGAGCATAGTAGTGTATTATGGACAAAGTAAACCAATAGAAATACTTGGATAAACGATCTATAGCGTATCTAGCATGTTAGAAAACAAACTCACCATCCTACAAAAATATGCATTGAAAACAAGGAAAGCATCCAAACTATCAAAATAGGTCCAAATGTTTGTAAACTAAACATGCAAGGGAAAAACATCCAAGCATAGCAATTAACCTTATTCAACGACCAATTACCTCTACATAGTCATACATGCATGGAAGATAATAAAAAGGGGTAAAACGGCAAACACGCAATACCCCATTCATGGTTATTGGTTGAATTGCACGTAATACTCAAAGACATCGAATGGAAAGGCACAAACCACCCACCTTGGCGTTGTAGAGAAGATATACATGAACCTCGAAGCTTGGATATCCTTTGAACATCGTAGATCTAAGAAAACGTCTAAAACATTCATCCAATGATATCTCAAAAAATAAGAGAATTCATGAAACGAGGTTCTATCAGAAGAGAGAACTCACCGATGTGATTCCAATGCAACAGATGGTGTTCTATTCAGAGGACAGATGGAGGCTTGGGGGTTCGTTAAAGATCTGTGGCCATATGGACTCTCTCAGACAGACAAGACCTAGAGGATGTGTGTTCTCCCCATCAAACACGACCCTGATGCGTTTAATGAAAAAAAACAATGTACATGGAATGTACATGCTATTTTCTTACTCGTCATTAGGAGGTCTCTAACTCACCCCCACACGGCCATGTGTGTGGCTACTACACGACCATCACACAACCTGCTATGGAATGGAAGTACATGGCGTTTACTCATAACGTACATGACCTGTATTTAGAAAATTTCCAGATTTTCCTCTTTTATCCAAAAACAACCAGAAAATGAAAAACATACATGAAAAGAAGGACTATGTTTTTAAAAACATCCACCATTAAGGAAATTCATCCCAGAATTTCACAAGCGAGAAGTAGAATAAAAAAACCCGAATAGTTCTGGTGATTTTTCTCGTACATCGACCTCCATATCCCAAGTCTCACCCTACACCCACTCGTGCTGCCATAGAACTTGTACCAGAAGAACAGACCGGCCATGGAGAACACTTGTACTACAGTCCACAATCTGAATACGATGCTCCTCGAACAACAAATCTACTTCTAGGTCAACCTACTCGGGTTGAAAGACAAGAGACGTGTATGATAAGTAATTTCTATGGTGAAAAACGTGGAATACGTCGTGCATAGCTCAGTACCTCTGAGGTAACTAAAAATGGTAGGCAACTGACCCAAATCTCTCCATCACCTCAAATGGCCAGTCGTACCTCGGTGAAAAATTACACTATCTCATAATCCTATTATGTCTGAACCTCAGTGTGACATGAAAGGAAACTTGATCCCCGACCTCGATCTCCAGAGGTCTTTTTCGTTGATCAACATAAGATTTCTGTCGAGACTGTGCAGTAGTCATCCTCTACCGAATCAACTCTACCTGTTCTGTGGTATCCTGAACAAGACAAGGTCCCAGCAAAGTTGCCTCTCCAGCCTCCAGACAACATAAAGGCAATCGGCATGGCCTACTATACAACTCTTCATAATGTTCCATATGAATAGTTTCCTGAAAAAAAATGTTTTAGGAAAAATCCATAAGAGGTATATGCTTCTCCCAATAACCTCTATAATTTTGAATGCATGCTTGAAGCATGTCCTCAATCACCAGAATCGTATGCTCGGACTTTCCATCTGTCTGGGGATGGTAAGTTGTACTCAAAAGTACTTATGTACCCAACTCATTCTAAATCCCCTACCAGACCCGATAAGAAAAACATGCATCCCTATCTGAAAAGATTGAGTGTGGAAATCCATGAATACATACAATATCATAGATGTACAACCATCCTGGTTAATCCACACTGAAGGTATCCTTGACTGGCATGTCGTGAAAAACCTTCGTGAGTCTATCAATGAAAACCCAAACTGCATCATTCCCTCGAGGCGAACATGGAAAACTGGTCACGAAGTCTATCGCGACATCATTCCACTTCCACTCGACAATGGGTAACTGTTTTAAGACCCATGTTGGCCGCTAATGTTCTTCCTTCACCTGCTAACAGGTGTAACACCTAATAACGAAACCAGCAACATCCCTCTTCATACCTGGACATCAAAATTGATGGTGTAGATCACGATACATCGTGGTGACACCAGGATGAACTGCCCAAACTGAGGAATTAATTTTATGCATCAGCTCATCGCGTATGTCTGGAGGCAACCATATTTACCCCTAGAAACGCAAGATCTCATTCTCATCTATGGTCATTCCAGGAATAGGGTCCTTTCCTCACATGATTTCTCATAGGACTAGGTCGTCAAAATCAGATAGTTTCCTCATTCGAACTCGATCCAGAAGAGTGGAGGTAACAGATATAGAAGAATGAAATGTCTTCCCCTGACTGTTGTGCACCTCGAAATGTATCTCAAAGAACAAGGCCATAAGCTACCACTCACCGCTGGCCTCTTGAACTACCTGTATCTGAGTCCTCCTTCTCAACGCATCAACCACTGCATTGCCTTTACTATCCATATAGGCATTCTCAATGACAAAGGACTGAAGGTACTCAACCCACCTGATCTGTCTCAAATTCAGATCACACTGTGTGAATATGTACTTGAGACTTTTTGTTGTCATTGAAAACCACAAAATGATCTCCCAAAATTTAATGTATCCAATAGCATTGGGCATGAACAAAAACAGCCAACACTAGATTGTGAATCAGGTAATTCCTCTCACGTCGCCTCAACTACAGAGATATGTACGCAAAGACTCCATCTCCCTGCATGAGCAGAGCTCCCAACCCGATACCTGATGTATCACAGTAAACTATATAACTATTTCATTGCATTGTAAAAACTATTATCGGTCCTGAAGTCAACCTCCCCTTCATCTCTTGAAAGGCTGACTCACAAGAGTCTGACCATATGATCTTTTCACCCATCTTTGTAAGACCCACCAGAGGTGCTGCTAAGTCTGAAATGTCCTGAATGAAACATCTATAGTATACATCCATCCCTTGAAAACTCTTCACCAAAAATACGCTTTTCCTCTGAACCCAGTAAGCTACATCTCTCACTATTTATGGATCCACTGATACTCCTACTTCTGAGATAACATGAACAACGAAGTGAATTTGATCTATACAAAAGTGGCACTCTGAGATAATAGCATATAACTTATGCTCCATCAGTATAACCAAAACGATCTCAAGATGGGTAGCATGGTTGTGTCGAGTGTGAGAGTACACCAAGATATTGTCCATGAAAACTACCAAGAAGTAATCCAATTATGGATGGAACAGAAGAGGCTACCAATAAAAAGCGAGGGCCTTGGGCGTGATAGGGGGGATACAATCCCTACATTGGACGAGTACACAACAGAATTAAAAAATTACATACAAGAGCATAAGCAGTAAATATCCAACAACAGTAAACAACATAAGACTAGAATAATAAACAACTGGAGCACTTATATATACAAAATGATGCATGATACATATATCTAAAAAAGCATCCAACCAAGTCACAATGCTACAAATAAAAACAATTCTAAACCAAATTGAAAAAGAAAACAGATAAACTCATCATCATCGCAAGCCATAGCTTGGTCCCATTCTCTCCATATCCACATCAAGTCATGTACCTGAAATAGAAAGGCCCTTGACCTTATCTATACCTTAAACAATATAATCTATTCGGGCCAAAAATCAGGACCCAAACAGGGTGTGAGACTAAATCCTAGTAGGATTCCACCTCGAGATCTATGCCTAACAGTCACTGAACATTTGGCATGTGAATGTACAGAAAGTAGGAAATAGGAAAGTACAAAACAGTAAACAATTCATTATTTTCAAATCAAGAAACAGTGAAACAAACAACTAATCCTCAAATAGTCAACCCTCTAGGAAGTAATCACAACCATCCCATCTGGTCCTACCTAAAAAGTATAAAAATCCATCTAGGGAATGCACTCATCTTAACCACTTTGGTCCAGGAATAAGAAGATAATACGACTCTCTAAGGAAGAACTCACAGTCAATCCACATATATTCAAAGGTAAATCAATACTCTCTGAAGAATCTCACACAATCCGTTCCCCGTATAGTCTACGGTAGTCAAGGACTCTCTGAAGAAGCTGAAACGTTCAATTACCCTTATAGCCCCAATGTCTAGGACTCCCTGAGGAAACTTACTTGGTAAATTCCCCTTATATCCCAGGTCGTACAATTCAAAAAAATACTCTCTGAGGAAGCTCACACGGTCAATCCCCTTATAGTCTAAAGCAAACAAGGACTTTCTGAGGAAGCTCACTCGGTCAATTTCCTATATAGCCCCATGGGGATCTAGTATCTTTGAGGATGCTCACTCCGTCAATCCCCCTTATAGCCAAAGTACACAAAGACACACTGAGGGAGCTCATCCAGTCAATTACCCTTATAGTCTACTACACCAATTTCTCATGATCCTGTGTAGGTCAACGAGCATTGCAGTGTAATATGGTCAAAGTAAACCTAGAAAAATTATTGGCTAAATAGTATACAACATATCAAGCATGTCAAAAAATAAAAACTCCATCCTACATCAATTGGAATGTAAAACAAGAAATCTAGCCAAACATGATAAACAGGACCAAAAATTCGTAAAGAGAACATGAAAGCGAAAAACATCCAAGCATAGCAATTATCCCTATTCAATACCCAATTACCACTATATAGGAATACAATCATGGAAGACAATCAATAGGGGAAAACGGTAAACACACAATACCCAGTTCAAGGATATTGGAGGAATTGCACATAATACTCAAAGACATCGAACGAAAAGTCATAAACCACCTACCTTAGTGTTGTAGGGACGATATACATGAAACTCGAATCTTATATCACCTTATAATGTCGCAGATCTAAGAAAATTTCCAAAATTTTCAACCCACTATATCTTAGAAAAGAAGAGAATTCATGAAATAGGGTTCCAGTAGAAGATAGAACTCACCGATGTGATTACAATACAATCGTCAGTGATCGATTCAGAAGACGGATGGGGGATCAGGGGCTCATTGAAGATCTGTGGCCGTATGGACTCTCTCAGACGAACAAGATCTAGAAGATATGTGTTCTGTCCAAAAGACACGACCCTAGTGCGTTTAATGAAAAAAAACAAAGTACACGACTTGTACTTTTAGAGTACACGATGTGTACATGCTGTTTCTATACTCGGAATTAGTCAGTCTCTAAGTCACTCCCACACAACCGTGTGTGTGGATAATACATGACCTACACATGGTGTGCTTCGGTAATGAAGTACACAGAGTGTACTCAAAAAGTAAAAGACATGTACTTAGTAAATTTCTATATTTTCCAATTTTCGCCAAAAATGACAAGAAAAGACAAAACATACATGAAACGATGGTCCCGGTTCTTACAAACATGGTTTGGATCATGATCTAGATAATCTTGAACTTATCCTATAATCAGTTTCTCTCATTATTTAGTTGTTGAATCCGATATTATAATTGGTTGAGTCAAAATCCTATTGATTCCATCTCCCTCATAAGTGTGTATAAATAGACATCATAGGGTGTGATCCTACTTGACGAGGTCGCCACTTCATCCATCCTTGTAAATTCAAATTGATCATAAAACACAATATATTCCATTAAATTTGATCACTACAAAAATCCTATTTTATAAATGGGTATTATTTAGATTTTTTATTTAAATATGATAGGATGTATTTTATAATGGTCTAAAATAACCAAATTAGTTCATGTTTTTATATAACTACATTACATAATAAGAAATTTATTCATTCAAAAAAGGAATTTTATTTATAAGAATTTGGGTTTCATCATTCTTAATCATTAGACCTTGTAGTTCATAGCATGAACTATAATTTATATGGTTTCAATACATAGATAAAATATTGTAAACACAGACTATGGGGGATACATAGCCTTATTCAAAATTACCCACTTGGTAGGGGATCAGATGTCCATGATTTTGAGTACATGAATCTAACCATACATAGGGAAGAATGAGATAGAGGATCACAATTTAGGACATATAAAGGGACACCTGACACTATTTGGAGATTTCCCAGATAGGGGATCACCCACCCTATACTTCGTATGAGATGCTACCTTGTACCTACATAGGGTTGGGCCAGGGGAATGTGCCCAAATTGGGCCATGTTGTGAGAACACACAAATAACAACTAAATCATTTTATGGAAGATTTCTCATAAATACATTTTAATAATAAAATATCCTATATTTCATAATGCACTATGTTTTTTGAATCAACACTTATTTATTTATGAGATAGTCATAACCTATTCTTTAATCATAAATTTTCCACTTTTATGTTTTGAATTTTGTAAATGGATATTCAGAGTTCCGATCACAATGATATTTTGAGTCCAATAGAATTAACATAATTTTAGATGAATTGTAACCTACCATTATGAATAATAAATTACCCATATTAATATTAATATGATGCTATGGATTGGTATTCATACCCATGAATGTGTAAATAAATTTCTGCACCATAAAAATGAAGATGAATATTTTTGCTGTTTGTATTTTTTAAATAAATAATTATTTTTAATAAAAAATAAATTATTCATATATTGAAAATTATTTTTGAAAAATGGAGTTGATTTTAGGATTATACTCATTGAAAAATGGTTAGGGTGAGTTTTTGGGAATTTTCTAAAATACATGATTTTTTGATGAATAGTAAAGGACAATAAATTATGATAAATGATAAATAAATGATTTAATGAAACATAGGTGTTTCAAGGCTGATGTAAGCCCACATGGTAAAAACTCACATTCCACTATTACAATTTGGGATCACATGAATCATGACTATTCATAGTATTGAGATACAATATTAAAATAATGATTAAAATAATGTAAAATCCCTCCTCCCTTCCACTAAATAAACTACCCCTCACCCCCACTTCATCCCACACCACTCAAGATTGAGGACATTTCTAAATTCAGTGCTAATTGTTGTATGAGATTCTTCTGCACGTCCAAGACCTTCTGGTATCACCAAAATCCCATAAATAAAAGCCTTAAGGAGTTTCTCATAGAGAAGTACTCAAGAGGTGATCTTCTCTTCCATTTTCCTTCAAATTATTTTACAAGTTCCATACCTTTGTTTCGCTATCCTCACATCCCAACATCCAAGTTATATGATAATTCAATTACATTAAATGGAATGGAATTTTATTATTCTAATGGAATATTTCATCATCATCTCTCATTTCCCCCACTTCTTACACTAAATATGAAAATACTATCTGAGATGTGTTAATTTATTATATTCAAGGACAAACAGTTTTCAATTTATATTACTATCTTCAAGACTCGTCATCAATCATTTTAAAATTATGAAAAAAATAATAATATATGTATTTTACCTTATTCTTTGTTATTGAATCCATACACACTCATAATACAAAATAATAATACAAAACAAGTTCATTATGAACAAAACCCCAAGGTTAATCCAAGCGTTTATAAAGAAAATTTAACTAATGAATCATCCTTGAGTATATAACCCAAAATCATTATATTATCATTCATAATTTCACTAGTAATATGTATTTAAAATTCTGTATGTTAAACCAAATTTCAAACAAACTTCCATTCATGAATACAGGTAAACTGTAATGAAATCCAAGGAATAAAGTACTTCCAAAACAATAAAATTGAATCTCTAAAATGCATCAAAATGTGCATGAATGAATCTAATAGGTTATACCATAATAATTAAATGTTTATGAGGTTATATAATTATTAACTAAGGATGATAAATTTTAGTTTTTAGGTTATTAAGAATAGTCAAGAACATCATCGACTATAAGGTAAGAGATTCTTTCTCTAACTTTTATTCAAGAATTCCCCCTATGTTGTGTCCCTTTATATTTAATTCCTAATGATGGGTCATGTTCTCAAAGCTCCCCCAGAAATATGTTATGATATATAAGTGATGGGATACCATTTTACCTTTTATTAAGCCCAGTCTAGAATGCCTATTACCATGCAGAAATTATCCTAAGGGGATTCTCATCTCACATTAAATTCCGTGAGATTTCCATTTTTCACCACATATTTTTGTATTTAGTGTATGTGTATGCCAATTGATGAATAATATCATGATTATATTTATATTAATGGTATTTAATGATTCATTTTATGGTTATTATGTTTTTTTCATATGATTCAATTGATTACATTGTCGTAAGGGACCTTGTCTCAATTTCCATTTCGCTGTGACATTCTTTGTATTTTGCATCTAATAATCCTTATATGGTGTACCTACAACCCATTTGGGATCTGTTTTCAATTGAAATTATATATCTATTAGATATCCATATTCTCATATCATGTATATTTTTATTTTCTAAATCGTATAACATTTTACTTACAATGTTTATTGGGAATGTTGTTTTAACTGTGGTAATGTTAATGAATTTGTAACCCCTACTCTATAAGGTGTTTGAAAGGAAATATTTCTATGGTATTGAATCTATGTATAAAGAATAATTTGTACATTCAAGGAGGGGAAGGTCCCACTGTAGCCCATCGATGCATCAATAGGTCTCATTAGACAAATGGGTTGGCGACAAACCCTTTGAGTTTGTTTCCAATGATTATACGGGTTTCTACCCTCAAAACTAAACTTTTTTAACTATATTCTGGTATCATGTGCCAGATACATGATTCCCAATTAATATCTATTATTTTTATTCATTTTGAGTTATTAATATCCCTGAGGATTTCACTATGTAGAAATATACGGATGTAGGATCTTAGTCAACATATTAATGTCGTGTGTTTTTTATTTATTCAACATGCCATATTTGTTTAGGATTCAATTATTATTGATTCATGATTCCACTAATTGTGACAATTTCTGAGAATTTTAGCTCAACACTTTCAATTTTTTACCTTCAATATGTTTCTAAGTGGATGCCATTTATTGAGTTTCTGTGGGTGCAGTTTTTTTAGTTTTTGTTATGTATTGTATTATTGTTCCCTTTTCCAATGTAATTTGAGTTACATCTATGTATCAAGTATCGTCAAGGCTAATAAACTAATCATTAATTAGATATTTTATTTCTAATAAGCATTCCAATTTAATAATTAATGTTATATATCTCGTCTAGTGGGGTCTGTGTGTTACAGTTGATATTTGGGGAAGTTTATCAGAGAAAGTGGAAACAAGATTAGAAAATGTACAAAAGGGAACAAACCACTAAGGTAGTATTTGTTCATAAATGCATAAGAACATCATGAAATTTTGATTAGGAATAGATTATGTACATATTTCTAGAAAAAACATCTCTTTTTAGATACAAAATTGTAGATGAGGCTCTGACATAGATGTACCTAGGTGTGAAAGCTCTAAAAAGGAGTTTCAGGCTTGACACGGGGTATCCTGGTACACAAAATTGGGATAGGCTGCATTCTTGGAATTTTCACTCCTGGAAGACATGCTTAGTATTATTTGTATTTTCTTTACTAACCATTATGATATAGTTTAATGTAAATTTATCCTTAAGGAAACCATGTTTATGAGATTAGCTTTGCATAGAAATTCAATCGATGTTAAAGGAATTTATATTTGAGGATAAAAATCTCATATATTGTGCGATATTATTTAGAAATGGAACATAATAGAAGAATTGGAATCAATACTATTGGAAAATGTAGGGATTCCCCACCGAGAAATTAAACACAGTCCATGTCATAGCAGATCATATCATTACCATATTGGGACAACATACTAAGGATTTGACGAATAACCATGCCACTCCTGTGTTGGATCATTTTATGAGGTAGAATCCCCTATATTTTAGTTGTACTACTAATATGATGGTATATGAGTAGTGGATCATGTCCCTTGAAAACACATTCATGGAATTAAAATGAAATGAAAATAAAAAAGTAGAGATGGAGGTATATAGTCTCAAGGGAGACACAGATCAATGATGGTCCCTGATCATGAATACCACAAAGGAAGAAGAAATAGAAGATATGGAATATAGTAATTTTAATTGAATATTCATCAAAAAATTGTTTCCCTTGTGAGTAACAAACCAAAATAAATAAGAAATTATGTGGATTAAAGATTTGGGAAGAAGATAGTGTTGCTGAGTATGAGGATACCATCATAAGGCTAGCCAGGTATTCCATAGATATTGTGTGTGACACGGATGACAAGATTTATCATTTCATTGAAGGTCATAAGCCAAGTCTTCTAAGGGCACTGGCTTTTAAAACTTTTTCATCATATGATGAAATTGTATCATGTGCAATCAAAACAAAGAAATAATTTCTAGATCAAATTTGTTCAAGGGAAAAAAACATAAGAAGTGGTACTCTGATAACCATGGAAGAGGAGAAGTGACAAATAAGATCAAGGGAATAAAGAAATTTCTATTATGTGATAATTTTGGAAGGAATCATCTGGGGAAATGCTTGAAAGGAATGGGAGTCTACTAAATGTGTGGGGAAAAGGGTAATCGATCTAATAAATACAAGTGGAAGAAATAATTAAATGATGATAAATGATACATTGTAGGGATATGGGGAAATATGGAAATGAGTGACCTAAGATTCATGGAACCTGGCCTCAAATAAGGCCACAAGAAAATGTTAAACCTTATGGGATTAGAACCATAGAGGTTTAAGTTATTATTTATGTGTTGGTAGGTACATTAATTGTTTCCTAAAACATAGCCAACACTTCATTTGATTCTAGATTATCACATTCATTTATATCTTCTATGCTTTCCACGAAAATTTTACATGTCCAATCTGATTTAATAAAGGATTTATCAGTCAAAACTATTAGGGGATGTATCATGGCAATAAAGGCATGTCAGTCATTCCTCATCAGGGCACATAAATGTGCATTAGTTCCTAAAAATATCATTATACCAGGAAATTAATTTTATATAATACTTCGTATGAATTAGATATCCAATTATGATTTGAAGATATATTTTAAGTAGGTGGTATTTAAAATTTTTGAAAATGTTGTAGTATCCCTTATCATAATTACATAAACATCACCATCTTATTCTTATTTAGATCCCCAACATTAGCCCTACTAATTTCAATTACTGGAGAGGATGAGAAATCAATATATATAGGGGAGGAATGAAATATTCAATTTGAATATGTACATGTAGTTCAGGAAAACATTGATGTATTTCTAAAGTATTATCCTGGAAGTTATCTAGAGTGAGAAGTTGAGTTCTCTATAGATTTAATTACTATTAAAATACCAACATCAAAGAATCCCTATAGAATTACCACTATAGAATTTGTAGATCTAATGAAACAACTAATGGGTTTTAATGAACAATGATTTATTCGACCTAGAGTTTCTCCCAGGGGAGCCCATGTCCTCTTTATCTTGATGAAAGATAGATCCATGAGGCTATGCCTTGGTTACAGGGAAATCAATGCTATTACAATAAAAAATATTTATCATATCCAAAGAAATGATGATTTATTTGATCAACATCATTATGAACAATACTTTTCAATGATCGATCTTTTATATAGATATTATCAACTCCATGTAAGGAAAGAAGATATTTGAAAGACATATTTTTGAACCAGGTATGGGCATTATATGTTTACAGAGATTCCTTTTGGACTGACTAAGGAACCCACTGTTTTCATTAATTTAATTAATATTGTTGTCAAGGAATATGTTGATGACATTTTTTGGTATTTATTGATGATATCTTATTATACAGAAAAATCTATAAAGAGAATGAAAATCACTAAAAGATTATTCTAAAAACCCTTAAAAGAAATGAATTATATGGGAATTTTAGAAAGTGTGAATTTTTGCTTCGATCAGTTTATTTTCTTTTCTATATTGTGTCTATGGATGGAATATTAGTTAATCCTTCTAAGACAAAGGTATTAAAAGAATTTCCCACACCAAAGAACATAACTAAGCTATGAAATTTTATTAACATAGTAGGTTACTATTGGTGTTTCATTCAAAATTTCACCCGATAGGCTAACCCACTAACCAAGCACATAGGTAAAGGGATTAAGTTTCCATGTAATAAAGAATATACATAATTATTTGAATAATTGAAGATATGTTTGTTCAATTCTCAAATTTTTACTTTTCAATATAAAAATAATGGATTCGTAATATACAATGGTGCATCAAAGAGTAGGATGGGTTGCGTCCTTATGAAAAATGATAAATTTATTTCTCATACATCAAGGCCCTTGAAGTATCATGAGAAAAATTATCCAAATCCTAATCTTGGGTTTTTAGCTATAATATTTGTCATGAAAATATGGAAATATTATCTCTATGGTGAAAGATGTGAAATATATACGGATCATAAGAGTTTGAAATACGATTTAACAAATAAAGAAATCAACATGAGGAAAAGAAGATGGCATGCGATACTCAATGTTTTTCATTTTTTTAATACACTACTACCCAAGAAATTAAAATAATGGAGAAGATAAATTATGCAGGAATGATCCTAGAAATATCACTTAAATGACGATTGAGATATATCATATATCCATGGATATAGAAAAGATGGATATTGGAATTGTTAAGGAAGGGGATACGTCTTTCCACTTACAAATGATTGCTAAACCATATTTACTAGACAAGATAAAATTCTATCAATATAATGATGAGAATCTACAGAAGAAAATCATTTCCATTAATGATTGGATATTGGAAGACTTCGTGTACAAGGAAGGAGATCTAAAATTTAGGTAGAGGTTTTTCATTCCATCAGTACCTGAGCTAAAAAATTGAACTATTAAAATATTACCATAACATAAATTTCTCAATACACCCAGGTATTAAAAAGATGTATAGAGATCTAAAGGGACATTTTTGGAGGGATAATATGAAGGGAGAAATTTTTGACTATGTGTTAAGGTGTCTAGTTTTTCAACATGTGAAGGTAGAGAGAAAACATCCGAGAGGGGTGATGAAACCTCTACATAATACTATGTGGGAT
This sequence comes from Viscum album, assembly GCA_963277665.1. Lineage (NCBI taxonomy): Eukaryota > Viridiplantae > Streptophyta > Magnoliopsida > Santalales > Viscaceae > Viscum > Viscum album. The sequence continues at coordinate 461,695,900 of OY728165.1, read as the reverse complement.
TTGGATGACATTACAATGGATTTTTTCACTTGACTAATGTGGAAACATATATGGAATGATGAAATATGTGTTATTATTTATCATCTCATAAAATAAGAACATTTCCTTTCTATAGGAGAGGTTTTTCCACCTAAGAACCTAGAAATAATTTATATTAATGATGTTGTAAGACATCTTGGTGCTACTCTATAGATTTTTTCTGATCGAGACACATGGTTTATTGATAAAATCTTGAAATTTATCTAGAAGGATTTGGATATTGATCTTCATTTGAGTTCTACTTTTCACCACCAATCTAGCAGAAAACATGAAAGGACTATTAAAACACTAGAAGACATGTTGAGATCATACTCTCTTAACATTCAAGGTCTTTGGGTTCAATACATGCCTTTGTTGAAAATTATCTACAAAAACAGTTTTTATTTGTGTTCAAATGGATTTATATGAAGCAATATATGGAATGATATACCAAACACTAACTTTATGGGATGAAGATCATGAGAGGAACCTTATATTCCCATAACATATTGATGGTACCAGGAAGAAGGTAATGAAAATTCATGCCCATATTAAAGAATCTCAAATTAGTGAGAAGTGTCATACTTACCACTAGGGAAATGATTTGGAATTCCATGTTGGAGATCATGTCTTTTGAAATTATCTTTATGGAAGGGTCTCTAAAGGTTCAGTATATAATGTAAAATGTGACCGAGGTATATCAGACCATTTGAAATTATGGAATGAATTAGAGCTGTAGATTGCTGTTTAACAATGTTGCATAGTATCTCCATGTTTTATGATGGGTTTCTTGAGGAATTATTAAAGAAATGTATTCCATACCCAATTCATGTACACACCTACGATGAAATTGAACTGGAACATGATTTTTCATACTATGAAAATCCTATTGCGATTTCATACAAAAGGGAGAATATATTTAGAAATCAGACAACTCGTCTGTTAAAGTTTTTTTGGAGAAACCATAATATGGAGGAAGAAATGTGGGACTTGAGGATGTTATGAAGAAGAACTGACTAGTTCTTTTGGAATGGATTTATAAATGAAAAATTTTGAAGAATAAATTTTTAGAGGGAATAATGTAACACTCCAAATATTTTATGGTACGTTTCTCTTAAATAAATTCAATAAATTAGATAGAATTTATTTCAAGAAGAATTGATTTACATTAAAACAGCACTTGGATATTTAAGAGATAGTCCTAACATATCCTTTAATCTAATATTTTCCTCGTGTGGGTTTTGAAATTTGAAAAACATACATTTGTAGTTGCGATCATGATGATATTTAGAGTCTGATGGAATTAACATAAATATTTTTGAATAGTAACCTACCCTTATAAATAGTAACATAATCTTATCAATAGTAACATACCCTTATGAATATTAATATGAATCTTATGATTTGTATCCAGACCCATGAATGTATAAAAAATTTAGGAACCTTAATAATGATGATGAATATTTTAGGTGTTTATATTTTTCTATAAAATAATTACTTTAATTAAAAATTAACATTATCATATTTAGAAAATTATTTTTAAGAAATGGAGTTCATTTTTGGATTCTAAACCTAGAAAAAGGGATAGGGTGTATTTTTGGGTTTTTATTGAAATAATTGATTTTTTAGTGAATAGTAAAATATAATAAATTATGATAAATATTGAATACATGATTTTCTGTATCATAGTTGATTAAAGGATGAATTAAGAACACTAGGTTCAAACCCACATGTAATTATTAAAATTTGGGATCCCATAAATCAAAAATATTCATAGTATTGAGCCAAAATATTAAAATAATGATTAAAAAAATTTAAAATTCGTCCTCCCCACCACTATATAGACCACCCATCTCACAATCTTCCTCCCACACAACTCAAGCTTTGTTCCTTGCCTTAATTCTTCTCAAATAGCTTCGTATGCTTCTTCCCCACGTATAAGACCTACATGTCTCACCAAACGTCAAAAAACGAAGCCCTTAAAGAGTTTCACAAGGAGGAGTACTCAAGTGGTGATCTTCTCTTTTCTTTTCCTTCAAATTCATTTACAAGTTCCATTATTTTGATGCTCTCCCCTCGCCCCCCCCCCCCCCCACATCAAAGTGCTATGATAATTCCATTAGCTTACATGGACTCAAATTTTATTTTTCTAATGGAATATTTCATCATCATCCCTCTTTTCCCCCACCTCTTACACTTAAAATGAAAATATCGTCCGAGATGTGTTAATTTATCACATTCTAGGACGAATGGTTTTAAATTTCTTTTACTATATTCAATATTGTTCATGAAACCATTTTAATTGATTAGGAAGAAAATAATATATGTATTTTACATTATTCAATGTTCTGTATTCCTTCCACATTCATAATACAATGTAATAATACAAAACAATTTCATTATGCACAAAACAACAAGGTTAATCCAAGTATTTATCAATATCTATTAACAAATGAATAATACACAAGAATATAACCCAAAATCCTTATATTATCATTTATAATGTCAATAATAATATATATTTATAATTCTTGATTCTTAACCACAATTCAAATGAATTTTCATTCATGAATACAAGTAATCAGATCAGGAAAACCAAGGAAGAAAATGCTTCCAAAAAAATAAAATTGAATCTCTTAAACTAATAATAAATTGCATGAATGAACCTAAAAAGGTTATACCATATAAATTAAATTTTTGTGAGGTTTTGATATTAATAATTAATGAAGATAATTTTTATTATTCATGTCATTTTGAACAATCAATAAATCCTTCGAACTTAAGGTAAGGTATTCTTTATCTCACATTTATTCAAGAATTTCCCCCTATGTTGTATCTTATTATAATGATGGGGTGTGTTTTCTCACATCCCTCATAAATCCATTATGATATATAAATGAAGGTATACCATTTTACCACTCATCAATCCCTCTTAATAACACTTATTACCATGCCAAAATGTTTGAATGGGGATTCTCATCTCACTTTCAATTCTATGAGATTTCCATTGTTCACTGCTTAATTCAAGTATATGGTGTATGTGTACTTCTCTTGATGAATAGTATAATGATTCTATTTATATTCATCATATTCAATGATTAATTTTAGGTTTATTTTTTTGGTTATATGATTTGACTGATTACATTATGGTAAGGGACCTTGTCTCAATTTCCATTTCATTATTACATTCATTGTATTGTGCACCTAATAATCCTTATGTGGTGTACCTACTGCACATTTGAGATCAATTTTCATTTTAAATTATATTTCTAATAGATATCAGTATTCTCATATCATGGATATGTTTATTTTCTAAACCTTATACCATTTTATGTATGGTGTCATTTTGGAATATTGTTTTAACTGTAGAAATGTTAATGAATCAATATCCTCTTCTCTATATGGTTATTGAAAAAGAATGTTTATCTTATATTGAATCTATTTATAAATAATTCTTCTGACATGTAGTCATGGTTGAGGCCTACTATATCCCCTCGATGCATTGACATGTCTCAGGAGATAAACCAGTAGGAGATAAACCCTATGAGTTTGTTTCCAAAAATCAAACAGGTTTCTACCCTCAGAACTAAACTGTTTTAATGGTATTATGGTATCATGTTCTAGATTCATGACATCCAATTAATAAACATTCAATTTATTGATTTTCAGATGTTACTATACATGAGATTTTCACTATGACAAAATCTATGTAAGCATGCTCCTTCTTTTCTTATTAATGGCTTGTGTTTTTCATTTATTCACCATGCCATATTCATTTATAATTCAGTTATTATTTATTTATACTTCCACTACTTGTAACCCTTACTGATCATTTTAGATCACACTTTTCATTTGTTTACAATCAGTAGGTTTTTAAGGGGACACTAATTATTTTTGTTTCTGTGGATGGATTTTTTTAGTTTTTGTTATGTATTGTACTTTTGTCAACTTTACCAATGTAATTTGAGTTACATATATGTATCTCGTTTCTTCAAGACTACTAAACAGATCATTCCTTATAGATTTCATTCATTTTAATCATTCAAATGTAATAAGTAATTCAATAGCTTCGGTCTAGAGGGGTTTGGTTGTTGCATCATCAATGCGAGAATTGAATCAGGAATGTGGGAAAAATGTCTTTAACCTACCCTTAAAAGAGTGAACAATTTGTACAAGGGACACACCAGGTGTCCTACTAGGTCCAATATTACCCATGTCTTAGTGGTCTACTTGTTCTCTAATATGACTCCTATGTATATATAGGTACAATGTTTCAATGATTATGTACCTTGGAAGAAAAATGATGATCTTTCGGCCTAGGTATAAAGTAATTTTTTGGAAAGGTTCACAAATATGAGATATTTGTCTTCTATATAAACCTTATAAACCGCATAAAGGGGTCCACATAATGTGTGTTCTTACAAACTACATGTTTTGTAGATCCGAGTTGTATATAAATTCAAAATCTTTGTATATATCCAATATCAAAATAATTTCCACCTCTTATTCCAGAAATCATGGCTATAACACATAGAATTATATTGAACTGGAATTCGTCATTTATAATGGTCAGATTCATGCAGCCTTCTACATTTATGTGATCAATAGTCATCCTTCCATAAAAACCACATGATTTGGCTCATGAAAACTTCATCACCCCCACCACCATTATATTTCCATCCTCACCACCATAAATTATCCATGTCATTGATCTCAAAACCGAATGAACATAATAAATCCACATAAGAAAATAATAAATTTCACTATGAATCTAGTTCTCAAATATAAATGAATTACCAAATAATAATAATATCGATGATGAACATTCATGGAATATATGGTGAAAGGAACAAAATAGAAAAGTGATATATGTAATGATTCTATTAGTATTAATATTGGCCATTTTTATTTTTGAAAAAATGAGATATCATTTTTTGATTCAAATTAATATTCAATTTATAATCCTAAAACTATAATTAAAATAATTACAAAAAATTGATCCATTAATTAATTTATAATATAAATATTTTATGTTAGTCACCAAAAATCTAGAATGAGTAATTAAAATTACAAACTAAAATCCCTAACTCGATAATAGTTTGATTAATGATGAATAATTATCCCACAACATTTTCATTGATGAGATTCAAAACATTTTTCATACGTTAATTTTTTTATAATTCATTATTTTGACTATCTATTTGTTGTCAATAGAGTTATCCACCACGGTCAATTTCCACCATAAGATTGGGGCCCTGTTGATATCCATAGGATTTCCCTATCAGTGTTATAAAATAGGGAAAGGATATATTTTTAAAAAATTTAGTGATAATAAATTAATTTAACAATTTAATTGTCTATTATTCTGCATATGATTTCACATAAACCAAAGATGAGACATGTAAAAATCTTTTTTCATACATAACATAATACCCACATTATGGATTCATTGGTATGGTTATTTTTCATACGAGAGACCATTTGGAAGATATTACATTATTTATGAAAAAAAATTGTATATTATATATACTATTTATAAATCATTAAAACTGAGGTTCCATGGCCCCGAAAATTTTATTCTATCTACGATGCTTACTATGAATGTATTTTTTAGAATATTCCAAATTGTTATCAAAATGGTTCATTATATGCTACCTACCATTATGTTTTTATATCAATAAATTAAAAAACCTACTAAAACAGGTGAGGTTGGAAAGCTCTCATTTGGTTCTCCTACTCTATGGTGTTTTCATATATATTCCCATGCTTCCAAAGAACACGCACCAAGTGAACATATCAACAAAAAATGATCTTATCTTGCTAGTTTGTGATTACCACTAGGTACTCGTAAAATGTATCCGCTTCCCCAATTTATATATTTACTAATTCAATAACAGGTGATGGGTCATGGAAAAATCTCATCAGCTATGACACATGGAATACATCATGCACACAACTGACTTGTGGTGGTGAGGTGAAGTGTTTGTTGGATTTGGTGGCCTAGAAAAAACTACATTGTACATTATTCATTAATAAAAGCCTTATCACATATTGATTGTTCATCTGTGTGACAATGCATGTGATAATGTCCTAAGGACAATTTTTACAATAAAGGGTCATAGCGGATCCCTGCTATGATGAGAACCCGGAAGTACCACAACAATGTAATTGAAACTATGTTCTATGGCCAGATGATGTTATTTGAGGGACACATATAATACATTCCATTAGGGGTGAAGACTCATAAAACATTGAGGCACATTCTCAAGGTGTGCACCATTGGTAATATCCAGGAGGATATTATGAGTACGAGACCCGCAAGTAGGAAATCCACATTTCATAGTGTCATTAGATTTTCCTATCTGCGGACGTGTGTATTGGTCCTTAGACATTAAGATTATTATTAATGGGTATTAAAACTCATGCACTTAGATGTATTGATCAAATCTATGACGACACACTATTTGCAGAGAGGTAGGATGCGTTGGGTGCGTCATGAGTAATACTTCATTGATAGATAATGCAAGAAAGGATTTGTCCCTTCTGTTCCACAACTGAAGTAGATATCTTAGGCCCCTTGATGGAATTGATATAGCCTAAATAAATCCATGTCCATGGTAAGGTATGGGCGACTTCAATTCCAGAAAGTCCATGAAAGAATAATCGAGAACATGGGTTGATGGAACTAGCATGCAACCCACATGATTAGAGATATCGAGACAAAGGGATTATATTAAACGGAAAAATTTCGTAGGAGATGACATGTCTTTGCGGCGTTAACTTATTTCTCTATGGGTTCCTTGATGTGTTTCTAGATGCTAACCTTAATCTTTAGGTAGACTCCGCCTAATTCCACTGATAAAGGGGCCTAGAGGGTCACACACTAAGTGTGTCCATGTATCTTAGTTAAATATTAATTTTACAAGTTAAATAAATATTAATACCGACTATGGTTTAATAATTATTTAAGGATTCATGATTTCATTTATTTTGACACTCGTTATTCGAGTGAATATATTGTGGACGAATTAATATTTATTAGCGAGTGATGGAGTTAAATTTATTTAAGAAATAAATAGCCATTGATTAATGTATAATAAATGTGGTGGAGAAAATATAGAAAAGTGGAAACTAGAAGTACACTCCATGTATATTCAATATCCTCACAACCCCAACACTTTTCCATAAGAAAATCGTCGCACACAACAATTCTAGAGAATTATTTCAAGGCCGAAAGAACTCCTTCCTCCAAGAATGCTCTCAAGACCGAGAGACCAAGGCGATCAAAGGTGGACATCGCAAGCGAAGGTTCTTCCGCGCTAGCACCTAGAGATCCATTAATCGGTGTCCGGAGATACGTGGAAAACGCGTGGATCACCGCTAGGGGAATCTACACTTGGATTCCACGACGCAACGACGGATCACAGGATCGTGATCGAAGACATCAAAGAAAAATATTTCCATCAAGGTAATACTTTTGAATTAATTAAATTAATTATAACCAACATATGATGATCATATATCTATGGTTCCGAGATTCCCTCTTAATTTTTTCGTTCCTCGTTCTTTTATGAAGATTCAGAATTTTACATCATGATGGATCTCAGATTTTACGTTGATTAACGTTAAAATTAATGTTGGGAAACCCCACCAACGCGCTTCCACTTTGGTCAGAACCTACAAGAGGTATCATAGGGGTCATATAATTGATTATAATTATTAATTTTTTTCATGGATGTTTTACATATTTAATAATTTATTTGTTTCAATTCCCGTTTAATCATTCTGGAAATATGAATCTCGAGATCTGTTCAACCTCCCTCATTTCTCGTTCACCTCATAGAAACAAATTTTTTCTTTTAATTTTGATTAAAATTAAATTGAGGAACTCCTCCAGAGGAGCCAAACATTTCTGGTCATACAACACCAGAATACACGGTGTGTATTCGGAAGTACACGCTGTGTACTCTAGGTTCAAAACATTGACTGATCCTCTAAATCAGGCTGTGTATTGGAGTATACCTGTGTCATTTATGACACCGTGTGTTGACCAGGAACAAGTGGCACAGGGTTTCCAAATTACGCACTGTGTGGTCCAACTGAACTTGGCGTGTAGTCCATTCAGGTTCGTGTTGAACCATATACCTCGAACACATCTTGCGGGATGGAAACCATGTAATGCGGAAAATACAAGGCGTGTGTCCCACTATAAACATCGTGTAATCTGAAAATTTCTACTGTAAATTAAAACACCCTGTCCCCAAGCCAATACTTAGGACGGATGGTGAAGAAAAGTACACATCGTGTAGTCGAAACTACTACCGTGTACTCACCCAAATTATGCAGATTTATTAAAATTTATTATTATATTATACAAATCCTTGAGAAGTGTACCATTGTGAAGGTGTAAAGATGAGACACAACACATGATAGGTGTTATATATATATGTGTTTAATTTATCATTTGCATAATAAATTGGAATTCAAAGGGTTCCCTCCATGGTATATTTTACGTACAAGGATAATTTTAAATAAATATATTTTTTTAAAATTATTATGGATGAGAATCTCAATGAATTTCAGAATAGGGTTTAAGATAAAAAGATTTATTAATTAATGATAATTAATTGATTCGAGGGTGATTTATCATAAACAAAAATGATTAAACAATTTATTGCTAGTTTTATTTAGGCGTAAATATCGTTGCATATATAGATGATCATGAGCTAGTCTGAGGCCATTGTATGTGAATGGTTTATTTTAAATTATTTATTTAAATTAAATTTATTGGCCTGCTAGTCATCTCCTTATTAATATGTAGGTCCTGCGCGCCCAAGGATTATTTTATGTAAAAACACATTTTTACCCCTCACCTTCATGTGAGATAAATGCATATGTAATGGATGGAGCTCCCAACCTAGTGGTGGTGGCTCAAGTCATGATCCAAGGTGAAACCAATCAAATGAGGTACAAAGGTGGACAAGTGGAATGCTGTAAACACGAACCCGAAAGGTTCAAGGTGTTCTCCCCTAGGTATCTGGTTAGTTTATCAACCGCTAGATAAACTAACCAATAGAAAAAGCTCATGATCATACCATTTATTTTATTTCCATCAGTTTAATGGCTTACTTATTGTGGGTGCGTTGTCATGATCACACAATTAGTGAATTAAACAAGCATGAAAGATCGAACTAAAATAAAATCATCTTATACATAAATATTATCTTGACATGGTAAATCACATATGTATATCCCAAATAATATTAAAAAGCATTTTATAAAAGATAATAAATTGTAAATTTATGTATAAGGATAAAATCACTCAAAATAAATATTAAGTCTGTATAGCCTTCCATAATCTTGGTTAGAATCGAATCATAGTTCAAAGTTCTTGACCAACCCTAGTTGAGGTGCTTTCAGTTATCGTGGAATTCTAATTCAAGGTTTTGGGTTGACATGAATTGGTTTTAATCAACGGTTGACTACCACAGTAGGACTTCGTGTGACTAAGAGGCAAAGGTTGAGGAAATCCAAAATAAAAGGATTTTAGTATTGGGGAATCCACTCCGCGGATAATGGGGCAGCGAGTTAATGCAGTTGGCATTTGTAATGCCTACCTAAAACCCTTCATGTTTCTTGACCATCCATAGTTGGGGTAATGCGTAGGGAAATATGGAACCTTTCCACTAGAATATTTAGGAAACAAAATATTCTAAAGTCAATGGTAAGGGCTATTGGATTTCGATAAAATAGTGGGAGACTAATAAGTATTAATTTATTTATTTGTCTCATTTTTTTTAATAATGTACTAAACCATTTCTCATCTTAATTTGTAGAAATGGAAAAAAAATGACTTCAAACATATCATTGTGCACCACACTTGAGAAGGAAAACCATCTAACTGGCATCAATTTCCAAGAGTGGAAGAGACATTTACGCGTCATCCTTCGCTAGGAATGGAAATTTTATGTGCTAGAAGAGCATATTCCAGTTATGCATGGAAAGGAGGCCAATGATGAGGAACAATCTCTCTATAAGAAACACATGGATGATGCCATTGATTTCCAGTGTTTCATGCTATCAACCTTGCCTAATGAGCACTTGAAGCATCATGAAAACATGGACGCGTATAGCATGATGTCTCAACTTAAGGATCTCTACCAAGAGAAGGTGAGACAAGAGAGGTATGGGATCTCTAATGCTTTGTTTATAACTATGCTTGGAGAGTTTTCATAGTTGGGTCTCATGTAGTCAGGCTTATTGGATACATTGAACACCTGAACATCTTAGGGATTAAATTCCCAGATGAGTTGCGTACAGATCTCATCCTATTATCACTGCCCATGACCTTCTCTAGCCTCATTGTCAATTATAACATGAGCGGAAGTGAGAAGAGTCTATCAGAGATTCTATCATTGATTCGCCAGGTAGACAAGGACCTGGTGCGTGATAAATCTCTAGTTATTATGGTGAACAAGAAAAGGAAGGACAAGTCAAGGGGTCCAAATACTTATAAATGGTCTGAAGCCGCTAAGAACCATCCTTCCAAGAATTGGAAGATCCAGAGGCAGGGCAAGGAATGGAAGTCAGTGTGTTTTTCAGGTGGCAAGCAGGGCCATGGGAAGAAGAACTACACCTAGAATTGTGGGGAGCTAAAGGTGAATTCTTTATCGAGTGTAATATTTTCATTTCTACACATTGGTTATTATATACAGCTTCTGGGGATCACATATGTATTCAAATTCAAGAACCATGTAGATTTATAAAGATTTTTAGAGGAGAGATGGATCATCAAGCTACCAATGGCTCAAGGCTGGCTATGTTTTCTATTGGCAATTACCACCTCTTATTGCCGATTGGAATGATTTTGTTTTTACATAACTGTTATTATGTTCCTAGTGATATCAAGAACATAATTTCTATATCATGTTTGGATATGGAAGGATTTATTTTAATGATTGGAAATAAGGGTTGTCTCTTTTATAAGAACAACGTATGTTATGGTATGACACATTTAAATAATGGTTTGTATGTATTAAATTATGAATACCAAGTGTTGTAAATCGATAAAGAAAAATACTCACACGACTCATACATCACCTAGTTGTGGCATCACTATCTCAGTCATGTAAAAAAGAAGCACTTGACAAAGCTATACCATGATGGCTATTTAGACTCTACTGAGCTAAAACCACTTGATATATGTCCCACTTGTTTACAAGGTAAAATGACCAAGATTCCTTTTGGTAGAAATTGTGAAAGGGCCACAGATCTTCTAGGATTGGTTCACACAGATGTTTGTTGACCATTTCTAGTAGAATCTAGAGGTGGATATTCTTAATTCATTAGTTTTACTGATGATTTAGGTAGATATGGATTTGTCTACTTAATGAGGTATACGTTAGATTTCTTATAGAAATTTAAGGAATTCATGAATGAAGTAGAAAATCATCTTGGTAAGAAGATAAAGAAACTTTGATCAGATCGAGGTGGAGAATATTTGAACCAAGAGTTCATTGATCTTCTACAGGAGTCTGGGATTCTATCTTAGCTCACGCCTCCTTATACACCACAGTGGAATAGTGTTAGTGAAAGAAGGAACAACACCTTGATGGACATGGTGAGGTCAATGATGAGTCATGTAAATCTTCCATTTTCCTTTTGGGGATATGCATTACAAACAGCAGCATACACAATAAACCAAGTACCAACTAAGGCAAAAATGGAATTACCGCTGAGTTATGGAATAGAAAGAACCCCATTTGTCGCAAACACGTGTATGGGGATGTGAGGAGTTTGTTATGGCATTATCGGGCAGCAAACTAGCACTCCGGGGCACGAAGTGTATCTTTATTGGATATCCCTAGGAAACAAAAGGATGTTACCTATATAACCCTTCAGACAAGAAAGTGACTGTCTCCAGACAATCCATATTTATTGAGAGGGAGCACATCCTCAAGAAGGATATTGGGAGAAATATTGAATTCGATGAACATGATGCTAAATATACATAAGAGTTGGTAAAGGAACAAGTTCCATAGGTCCCCATGGAAGAGGTTCCAGAAACACAATTACTGCGTAGGATCTCAAGAGAGTTAACGGAACCCAAGAGATTTGGTTTCCTAGTCACCGAGGATGGTGATTCATTATTGTTGGACAATTATGAACCTCTCTCCTACAAGGAAGGAGTAGAACAATCAAAAGCTACAACATGGATAGAATCTATGAATTTTGAGATGGATTCCATGTATCATAACCAAGTCTGGGTTCTAGTTGATGAGCCAGTTTATGTAAAGCCTAGTGGATGAAAATGGGTATTCAAGAGAAAGGTCGACATGGAGGGTCATGTTAGCACCTATAATGCAAGTCTAGTGGCTAAAGGATTCATACATCATCAAGGAATTGACTATGATGAAACCTTCTCACCAGTTTCCATGCTTAAATCCATAAGAATCATATTTTCTATAGTAGTGTACCCTGACTACGAGGATTGGAAGATAGATGTCAAAACAGAATTCCTCAACGGAAACCATCAAGAAGATGTCTATATGACACAATAAGAATGGTTTGTGACACAAGTTCAAGCCAAAAGAGTTTTCATGTTATAGAAATCCATTTATGGATTAAATCTAGCATCTATGTCATGGAAAATTCTCTTTTATAAAGCCATTAAAGAATTTGGGTTCATTAAGAATGAGTGTGAGCCATGTGTTTATAAGCGGTTTAATGGGAATTTGATCGTTATCCAGTAGTATATGTTGATGGAATATTGCTTATTGGAAATGATGTACCAACCTTACAGTTACTTAAGGACTGGTTAAACATGTGATTATCTACGAAGGACTTGGGTGAAGCAGCCTACATTCTAGGGGTCAAGATCATTAGTGATAGATCAAATAGGATTCTTGGACTATGTTAGATTACATACATTGACCAGATACTAAAGAGATTTAGTATGGAACAATCCAAGAGGAGATTCATGGTAGTGTCAATAGCCACCATATTTCTAAGAAAATGTGTCCTCTGACACAACAAGAGAAATATATAATGAGTAAGATCTCATACACTTTGTCTATAAGATCCATCATGTATGCTTTGTTATGTACCAGGCTTGATGTTGCCAATGCACTGAGCATGGTAGGCAGATATCAACAAGATCTAGGAGAACAGCATTGGACTACTGTTAAGACTATCCTTAAGTATCTAAGAAGAACTAAGGATATGTTCCTGGTGTAAGGTGGAGACGAGAAGCTTATCATCAGAGGGTATGCTGATTCTGGTTTTCAAACAGATCAGAATGATCTGAAGTCACAATCTGAATATGTTTTCTATCTCAATGGAGGATCTGTGAGCTGGAAGAGTTCAAAGAATCCAGTTGTCACCGATTCTACAGCAGAGTCCTAATATATAGCGGCGTCTGGTGCAGCCAAGGAAGCCGTATGGATTCAGATCATTGTCTAGGAGCTTGCTGTGGTGCATATCAGTAAAGATCCCATTATATTTTATTCTGATAATATTGCAGTGGTGGCTCTTGCAAATTAACAAAGGTTACATCAATGGAAAAATCACATACTCCGGAACTATCACCTCTTGAGGGATTTCTATCAAAGAGGTGAAGTTGCAGTGAGCATAGTGTCCATGAAAGAGAATGTGGTGGACCCCATGACTAAAGGCCTATCTCAGCAGAAGCATGAATATCATGTGAGAGTTAGCGGGTTAAAAGTTGTTAGTAATTGGATCTAGTCCAAGTGGGAGTCTGTTGGAGTGGGTGGCCTAGAACTAACTAATTTAAACATCATTCATTAATAAAATCCTTATCACAATTTGATTATTCTTCTGTGTGACAATGCATGTGATAATGACCTAATAACAGTTGTTGCATTAATGGGTCATAGCGGATCCCTGCTATGATGAGAATCTGGAAGTGCCATAACACTGTTTTTTAAAATATGTTTTATGGCCAGATGATGTTATTTGAGGGACACAAATAATACAGGCCATTAGGGGTGAGGACTCATAGAACATTGGGGAACCTTCTCATGTTGTGCACCCTTGGTAATATTAAGGAGGAAATTATGAAAACGAGACCCACACGTAGGAAATGCACATTTGATAGTGTCATTGGATGTTTATATCTACAGACGTGTGTATTGGTTCTTAGACATTAAAAATATTATTATTGGTTATTACAACTTGCACAATTAGATGTATTGATAAAAACTGTGAAGACACACTGTTCATGGCGAGGTAGGATATTTTGGGTGCGTCACGAGTAATACATCATTGATAGATAATGCGAGAAAATATTTGTACATTCTGTTCCACAATGGAAGTAGATATCTCAGGCCCTTTCATGGAATTGATATAGACTAAATAAATACATGGCCATGGTAAGGTATGTGCGGGTTCAATTCCTGAAATTCAAAGAAATAATAATCGAGCACATGGGTTGATGGCACTAGAATGCAACACGCTTGAATAGAGGTTTCAAGACAAAGGGATTATATTACTCGGTAAACGTTTGTATGCGATGACATACCATTGTGGAGTTAACTTATTTCTCTATGGGTGCCTTGGCGTGTTGGTAGACTCTAACCTTGGACTTTAGGAAGACTCTGCCTAACGCCACTGAGAAAGGGGCCTAGAGGGTCACACACTAAGTGTGCCCTTGTATCTCAGTTAAATATTATTTTAACGAGTTAAATAAATATTATTCCTGACTGTGGTTTAATAATTATCTACGGTTTCCTGCTTGCATTTATTTCAACAATAGTAATTAGAGAGAATATATTGTGGACAAAATATTATTTATTAGCGATTGATGTAGATATATTTATTTAAGTAATAAATATCTATTACTCAAGGTCTAATAAATGTGGTGGAGGAAATAAAAAAAGTGGAAAATAAAAGTACGCGTTGTGTATATTTAATATACACGCCCTGTATTTTTATGGAAAACCAATACATGTCGTGTATTAATGATTACACGGTGTGTGGTTTTTCAAGTTGATATTTTGAGGAAATAATATCATTATTGTGATATTTATTATAATCAATGTTGGCGCATGTCAATGAATTAATCATTCGACATGGGTATTTTGAATAAGAGTTAATGAAATAAATAAAACACGTAATGCGTTTATTTATTGTCATAACTCAATAACCTCAAACCCGATTATAAATATCTTCACAACCCCACCACTTTTCCACAAGAAAATTGTTGTGCACAAAAATTCTGGAAAATTATTTTAAGGATGAAAGAACACCTTCCTCCTAGAACTCTCTCAAGACTGAGAGACCAAGGCGATCGAAGGCAGACATCACAAGCGAAGGTTCTTCCACGCTAGCACCCGGAGATCCATTAGGCGACGTCCGAAGATACGTGGTACACATGGGTATCATTGCTAGAGGAATCCTACACTTGGATTCCATGATGCGACGACGGATCACAGGATCGTGTCCAGAGACATCAACGAAGAAATAATTCCACCAAGGAAATTCTTGTGAATTAATTAAATTAATTATAACCAACATATGATGATCCTATCTCTATGGTTCCGTGATTACCTCTTATGTTTTTCATTCCTCGTTCTATTCTAAAGATTCGGCGTTTTACATCATGACGGATCTCGGATTGAACGCTGTTTAACTTTAACATTAAAGTAGGGCAAACCCACCAGCGCGCTTCCGATGTGCTCGGAACCTATAGTGATTACCAACTTGTGAAACCCCATGACCTATCTATAAATGGAAAATGAATCTGATATATAATATTTCACCGTAACCAAATCTCTTTAAACCTAACTAATGTGATATATTTTGTAACACATGGCCCCCTCATTAACTCCAATGATCATATTGACTTGTTGTCATAGGAATTATGACTACTTTGGGTAGTCCTCATCTTCTTGAAAATGATATGTTCCATAACATTCATTAGATACAGTAAATATGGGCTTATAAGTATTTTCATTCCTAACTCCAACAAGTACAAAAATTAGCCTGAGAGTTTCTTACAGAAGTCCTCTTATGGTGCCATAATAATGGTGGAATGGCAATTGAAGTTGAACAAAAACACCACCAAGGATATATTTCCCCACTATTTGTTGCTAAAATATAATAAAAAATAATAGAACATTACATACATGACCTAAATGCTCCATTTAGTTAGTACTTCTTTCATGGGGTGTAATGTTTGGATCATCTATAGATGAGTCCGGAAATAGTCATTTATTCCTCTCCATAATTACAATGTGAAAAAAAATCATGATATGTGACACATTATTCAAATAATTTGTGACAAAAAATATATTACTTATATTAAAATGTTGCAAAGTGGTCAACCTAGGTTGTCTCCAGAGTGTAATGCCCAAAATTTACATTTGGCACATAAATTTGAGGAAAAAGAAGGTGTCGTTTTTGAAATTGTTTGAGTTTTAAAATAAAAATAGCAGTTGAAAATAAATTTTGAAAACAAGTTGATGAAGATACTGATGGGGTTAGAGTAGGATCACCTTTATCAATGTCATCATAATTTTAAAAACCACTCCCCCTCTCTTTTTCTATTTAATAGTAAATTAATGAATCCTATATAGAGTTATCAATCACCCTTGGTTGAAGAAAGAAATATATCCCACTCATATGTGGATGGAAGTTTATAAAAAATTCATAGAAAACATTGGAAATTGATGATAATTATTTTTTAATCCATAAAAGTATATAAATGATTCACTAGATCTAAACACATGCCAACGATTTCTAGACACTCACCACCTAACAAAATCTTCTCAATCGAGAAAATTTTCAATAAGTGGAGGGTGTTAATAGTTTGTTAACCAAATCTATAAACTAGGAATACCCAATACCCACAACATGATCGCATTAAAAGAATTGGCAATGAATAAAAATATATTTCATTCAATAGAAAAATAGAGTATTACATTGAGGTTCAACACTCCAACATTACAAATGTGAAAATCCCCCTTCCCCGATCACTAAATGGGTTTACCCCTTCATCTGAAGGGTAATAGAGTTGAAAGGGGAAGAAGAGAGCATAATGAATCTATGAAAAGAAATGAAATACAAAATCCAAAGCACATAGAGACCTCAATACTTTAGAATAACCCCTCTTACACCTTCTTCATACTTATTGAATGGAAATGAACACTCATATATATATATATGGTGTAGGGGTGGAATGTTTTCCCTCAAAAATAACTCCTATGAAATCTTGAGTCAATTTCATATCATAAATGGATGAATACTATATATGTTAAATCATTAATGTTTTTTCTATCTCTCATACTAATGTTCCATCAAAATATTGGTAGATTTGGATATGTTCCTAAAATTTTATCCTCGTATTAATAATGATGAATGTTTCTTTCCGATGATACTTCTCAAATACCTCTACATTACCTCGTGAAATGGATGGCATATTGATAGAATTTATTTATGAAATTTAATTTGTACATGATTCATGGATTTATATTTCTATTAAATATAGAAAAAATTCATTTTGATTTATTTTGGCATAGATATAATTCAATAACATAGGTGGGGTCTATTATGTTGTCCTAAAAAGGTTTTCTACTTGATTTATTTTTTCTGGGTCACTGTGTCTCTAATTTTATCTAGGTCCGCAAAAAAAGATGAATCCCACATGCAAGGAATTACAAAAAAATTAATTACTCAATTTGGATCAACACTTTAAAAGATATTATGAAAATTATGGAGATCCAAAAAAATGGATAAATTTTCATAATTATGCTATTTTCATAATTAACCAAAAATCCACTAAAAATACTGAAATGATTTAAATCAGATCAAAAAAATTAATTGGAATAGGATAAATGTAAGAAACCAATCATTTTATGGTAAGTTTCTCTTAAATACAATCTATTAATTAGATTGCATCTATTTTATAAATGATTGCCTTTCTTTGAAACAACATTTGGTTATTTAAGAGATAGTCATAACCGAGCCTTTAAACTTAAATTTTGAACTTTTTTTTGAATTTGGAAAAACCGATATTCACAGTTGCGATAAGGGTTTTATTTAGAGTCTGATATAATTAACATAATTTTTATTGAATAGAAACATAACCCTATGAATAGTATACTAAACTTATGAATAGTAATTTACCCTTATGAATAGTAATATTAATCTTATGAATGGTATCCATATCAATCAGTGTATAAGTATATTTAGGCACATAAAATGAATATGAATATTTTTTGTGTTTATATTTTTTGATTATATAATGTTTTAAATTAAAAAATAAATTAACCATATTTAGAAAGTTATTTTTAAAAATGGATTTCATTTTTGGATTCTACATGTTCCAAAATGATTAGGGTAATTTTTTTTTGGAATTTTCGAAAATACATGAATTTTTTATGAATAGTAAAATACAATAAATTACGATAAATGAAAAATACTTGAATTACTATCTTATAGTTGATGTGCAGCTGATGTAAGCCCAATTGGTTTTAACTCACAATTCCATTATTACTATTTGGGAACATATGATTCATGACTATTCATAGTACTGAGAATAAATATTAATAAAATGATTAAAATAATGTATAATCCCTCCTCCCCTCGATTATATAAACCACCAATCACCCCCTCTTCCTCCCACACCACTCATGCTTTATTACTTGTTTAAATTATACTAAAATTGCTCCCTAAGATCCTTCTGAACTCCCAGTACCTATTGGTCTCACAAAAATTCCAAAAAAGGCCTTAAGGAGTTTCTCAAGGAGGAGTACAAGAGGTGAACATATCTTCTCTTTTGCTTCAATTTCTTTTAAAAGTTCCATTATTTTTTCCCTCTCTTAACCTCCATACATCCAAGTGAAATGAAAATTTCAATATCTTACATGAACTTTTTTTTTTATTTTAATGGAATATTTCATCGTCATCTCTCCTCCCCCCATCTTAAACTAAAAATGAATATAACATCCAAGATGTGCTAAATTATCACATTCAAGGATGATGGGTTAACAATTTATATTACTATATTAAATAATTGCCATGAAACCATTATAATGGTTGAAACAGATCATAATATATTAATTTCAACTTATGTAGTCTTCTAGAACCCTTACACACTAATAATACAAAATCATAATACAAAACAATTTCATTATGCACAAGACTGCAAGGATAATCGAAGCATTTACCATAACTTTTAACTAATGATTAATACTTAATTATATTACCCAAACTAATTATATGATCATTTATAATTTCACAAATAATATATATTTAAATTTTTTGATTTTTAACCACATTTAGAATGAACTTCCCTTCATGAATACAAGTATACCGGTCATGATAACCAAGAAAGAAAATACTTCCAAAACAATAAAATTGATTCTAATAAACCAATAAAAAAGGGCATGAATGAACATAATAAGGTTATACTATATCATTTAGTTTTTATGAGGTTCTGTAATTATTAATTAATGAAGATAAATTTTATTATTTGGGTCTTTAAGAACAATCAAGAACACCATTTAGCATAAAGTAATGGATCCTTAATCTCACTTTTTCTCAAGAATTCCCCCACCGATTTGTCATTTTATATTTAATTTTTATGATGGGGTATGTTTTAGAATATCCCAAATACATCCCATTTGATATATAAATGATGGGATAACCCTTTACCTATCATTAATCCCTCACAAAACACCCATTACCTTGCCAAAATGTTTATAAGTGGTTTTCTCATCTCACATTCAATTCCAGGAGATTTCCATTATTCACCACTTAATTATTGTCTGTGGTGTATGTTTACTTCCAATTGATGAATAATATCATTATTATCCTTATATTCATGGTATTAAATAAATCATTTGATTGTTATAATGTTTTGGTAATATTATTCGACCGATTACATTGTTGTAAGGGACTTTGTCTCAATTTCCATTTCGTTGTGACTTTCTTTTTATTGTGCAGCTAATAATCCATATGTGTTGTACCTATAAAAAATTCGAGGTGCCTTTTAATTTGAAATTATATTTTTTAAAATATTCATATTCTCATATCATTTATATGTTTATTCTCTAAATTTTATAACATTTTACATACGATGTTTATTTGGAATGTTGTTTTAACTGAGGAAATGTTAATGAATATGTATCCTCTACACTATAAAGTTATTGAAAATGAAAATTTATCTTGAATTATATCTATGTATGAATAATTATTTTGGTATGATGTGATGGGAGGGGCCCACTATATCCCCTTGATGCATGGACATGTCTCTTGAGAGAAACTAGTTAGCAACAAACCCTTTGAGTTGGTTTCTAAAAAATCAGATGGGTTTCTACCCTCAGAACTAAACAATTTTATTGGTATCATTATATCATGTTCCAGATACATAACATACAATTAATGATCATCCAATTTATTCATTTTCAGTTATTACTATCTATAGTGTTTTCACTATGAAAAAAATCTATGGATGTTGGCTCTATCTCAACGAATTAATGGAATGTGTTTTTCATTTATTCACCATGCCATATTTTATTATGATTTAGTTATTATTGATTAATTCTTCCACTAATTCCAACCCTAACAAATAATTTTAGATCACCCTTTAATTTGATTACCTTTAATAGGTTTTTAAGAGGAGATCATTTATAGATTTTCTATGGATGCAATTTTTTTAGTTTTTGTTATTTATTATATTTTTGATACCTTTCTCAATGTAATTTGAGTTACATCTATTTGTCTAGGTTCTTATAATACTATTAAACTGATAATTACTTCAGTATTTTATTATTTTTAAGCATTCCAATGTAATAAGTAATGCACATGATCGGGTCTAGAGGGGTTGAGGCATTACATATGGTATCAGATGATGTTTAGATGCAAACATGGATACTATATTTGAAAATATATATTACGGATCCAATACCTAAGGTAGTATTTGAAGATAAACACAAAATAACGTCCTAATTTCATGGTAATGAATAGACTGTGTAAATATTTCTAGAAAATACATCTCTATCTATATAGAAATAGGTAGAGGTGGCACTGGCACATATGAATCTTGGAGTGAAAGCTCTGATAAGGAGTTTCGAGCATGAACCGGGGCATCATGGTTCATTAAAATGGTACTTAATGTACTCATGGTATTGACACAAATGGGGGATATTCTTAGGATAATTAAAATTTTCTATACAAGCCATTATGAAAGAGTTTAATATAATTGTTTTCCTCAGAGAGTCCATGTTTATGAGATTAGTTATGCATACAATTTCAATATATGTTATGTAATTTTCTATTTGGGGTTCATAATCTAATCTAGTGTATTCCATTATTTTGGAATGGATCCTAATGGAAGAATATGTATTAATACTCATGGGAAATATAAGGATTTCTCCACTAAGCATGTCAACAAATTCAATGTTAGATTGGATCAGATCATTAACATATTGAGAAAACAAACTCAGGTAGTGACAAATAATCATGAAAAACCCGTGTTGGATTGTTTCATATGACAGAAGCCACCATCATTTAAAGGGACTGATAATCAGATGGTAGCTTAGCAGTAGATCTAGTCACTTGAAAATATATTCCTGGAATAAGAAGAAATGAAATTAAAAAGGTAGTTTTGGTTTTATATTGTCTCTACGGTGAAACAGATCAATGGTGGTCCATCATCGAGAATACCTTGGTGGAAGTATAAATATAAGATAAGGAATCGAGAACTTTTAATGAAATATTTTTCGAAAAAAATTTCCCTCATGAGTAATGAACCAAAATTAAGAGGAAATTTGTATGCTTAAATCAATGGGAAGAAGACAGTGTTGCAGAAAATGAGGCTACCATCACAAGGATATCCATGTATTCCATAATATAACTACATGACTCATAAGATAAGATTTATCATGTATTTTAAGGTCTTATTCCATGTATTCGAAGCAAACTATATTCTTAAACATTTTCATCATATGATGAAATTGTATCAAGTACCATCAAAGCATAGAAGGAATTTTCTAGATCAAATTTGTTCAATGGAAACCAATATATGATGTGGTGCTTTGATATCCCTGGAAAAGATGAATTTACAAAGGAGAAAAAGGGAATTATGCAATTCCCATTATGCAAGAAATATCTAAAGAATCATAGTGGGAAATGATTAAAAGGCTTGGGAGTCTGCAACAAGTGTGTAGAAAAATGACATTGATCTAATTATTGTCAGGGGAAGAAACAATTCCATGATGTTCAGTGCTAAAATTTTGGAGTGATGGGATACTATGAAAATGAGTTTCCAAAGTGCCAAGGAAACATCACTCAAAAAAGGCCACGAGAGTAAGGGAAATCATATGTGATTACAACCGTCGAGGTTAAAGTAACTAACCTTGTGGCGGTAGGTACTTCAATTGTTTCCTAAAACAAATCCAATACAATATTTGATTTTGGAATATCAGATTCATTTATATCTTCAATGTTATCGATTAAAATTAGACATGTCCAATTTGATTTA
This sequence comes from Viscum album, assembly GCA_963277665.1. Classification (NCBI taxonomy): domain Eukaryota; kingdom Viridiplantae; phylum Streptophyta; class Magnoliopsida; order Santalales; family Viscaceae; genus Viscum; species Viscum album. Next base: position 461,673,378 of record OY728165.1, on the reverse strand, counting down.
ATAAAGGAGTCATCAGTTAAAACTCATGGGGGATGTATCATTACAACAAATGCTTGTTGATTAGTCCCACTCATGACACATAAAAGTGCATTAGTTTCTAAACTTATCATCATAAAATTGACTTACTTATATAAAATTATTGGTCTGAATTTTATGTAAAATTGTGATGTGAAGATCTATTTTCAGAAGAAGGAAGATACAATTTTTGAAAATGGTGTAGAATCCCTTATCTTTTGAGAAGAAACATCTCCATATGATTCATATTTAGAAATAATAGACCATGATATTCACTTGTGGATTATTATAAAAACCCTTTATAATAAATGAATTAAATGGGATGTTTAGTATAACGTGAATTTTGGAATCAATTAGTTTCTTTTATTATCCATATTTTCTCTATAGATGTAATCAAAGTTGATCCCGCAATGAAAAAGGAAATGAAATAATGTCCCAATCCAACGAACATAACTAAGGTATATAGTTTTATCGTCTTAGCAGGTTACTATCAGTGATTCTTTAGGAATTTTATTAAACTAGCTAACCCACTATCCAAGCTCACATATAAAGGGGATATGTTTGTATGGTGAAAGAATGAACAAAATTCATTGAATAATTGAATAGAATATTGGAAAATGCTCTAATTTTGTCTCTTCCAACTAGAAATAATAGTTTTTTGATATACAGTGATGCATCAATGAATGGGATGGGTTTCACCCTTATGAAAACTGATAAAGGTATTTATTATGAATCAATGTAGTTGAAGACTCATGAGGAAAACTATACAACCGATGATATTGAGTTAGCAGCTGTAATTTTTTCTCTGAAAATATTGAGACATAATGTCTACGATGAAAGATGTGAAATATATATGGATAGCAAGAGTTTGAAATAAATTTTTCACACATAAATAAATCAACATGAGTCAAGTGATATGGCTCTAGTTACTCAAATATTCTGATTATTCAAAATACTAGCACCCAAGAATGGAAAATAAGGTTGTAGATGCATTAAGTAGGAAAGAACATGGAATGTTTACCCCAATAAGGATTGAGGGAGATACTATATTCATGGATCTACTAATGATGGACATGGTAATTGGTAAATAAGGGGAAACAACATTCCTCTTTCAAATGATTGTTATACTATATTTATTAGGGAAGACAAAAAGCGCTCAACCTGATGAATAAAATCTAAAAAAAATTCCATTAAGGATTGGTGATTGGCATACCTTGTGTATGAAGAAGGAGTTAAAGAATATTGGAAGAGGCGCTAGTAGAAAAATTGCCTTGAACGTTGTTTTTTTTATTTTTCATGCCGGTTTTTAAACGACGACGAAGTCGTTCACATAAAAAAATATGACTTTTTACCTTGGTTTCTGTAAACCGACGCGAAACATGAATTACATTTGTTTTTTGGCATTAGTTTTTTAAAAAAATGCCAAAAAACTATGTAATATCATTTTTGGCGTCGATTTTCATAAAAACTGACACCAAAAAATTAAAAAAACAAAGTTTTGGGGTCGGTTATTTAAAAAAACCGACGCCATAAATGAAAAATAATATTTATGGCGTTGGTTTTTAAAAATAAAAATTTTAATAAGTAAAATTATTTTTTTCTACATTTTAGATTATTTCTTAAGCTTTGATTTGACATGTTTTGGACCTAAAACAGAGTTACAAATCAAAAGTTATCACCATCAGAAGTTGAACCTATCAGTGTATCGATTGACACAACTCGTTTCACAGAAAACATGATAACATAAATTAAAATCATATACACCAAATGAAATAAAATAAGCATAATACATCAAACATATTTCAATGGATTTACGAGCTTCCATCAAAATGATATGTTTTTATCATCATATTAATTATATTTAGAAATGAGAATGAATCATCATTATAAGAAAGAAAATCGAGTTGTTTAGAAATGAAGGATAATAATAATAAAGAAAACAAATGAATAGAATATGTACTGTGTTCAAATTAATGATTGAAGTCGGAATGAAAACATGATTGAATCGAAGATGTTGAAAATGATGAATGAATGAGAAACTGGATATATATAATAAACAAAAATATTTTCAATGGAGTTGTATGAAAATGTAGGTTGGATTTTAAAAAGATAAATTTGAATTGTGAATAAAATTAAAATTCTTATCCCATGTTACTCTTTGGCGTTGGTTTTTAAAAACCCGACCCTAAAAAGTTAAAAAAAATTACATTTTAGGGTCGGTTTTCTTAAATCCCGATGCCAAAAAGTTAAAAAAAATATATCTTTTACATCGATTTTTTAACAAACAGACGCTAATTTTTTTAAAAAAACAGTTTTCGCGTCGGTTTTTTAAAAAATAGACGCCGAAAACTAAAAAATATATATATTGCATCGGTTATTATGAAAACCGAAGCCAGAAAATTTTAAAAATAATTTACAGTGTTTTAAATATTTCCATAATCATTGATTTTACTGGTCGTGGAGCTAAATGGAGTTATGGACTAAAATTTATGGCCTCTGAAAGTTGAACTTCTTTAAGACTTTTCTTAGAGAAGGTCAACTTCCGACATCAATGAAATTTAATTCGTAACTCCATTTTTTCTCAACAACCAGTCAAATCGATGCTTAGTGAATTATCTAAAACATTGTATATTTTGTTTTTCTATTTTATGGTGTCGGTTTCCTAAAAACTGACACCAAAATATATTTTTGTTAGTTTTTTGCTTCATTTTTTTAAGAACCGACACCAATTTTTTTTTCTTTTTGGAGTCTGTTTTAAAAAAAACCGACGCCATAAATTCACCGCAAAAAATATATATGTTAGTTTGTAAAAAAAACAATGTATATTTTTTATGTTTTCTGGCATCAGTTTTAATAAAAACTGATGCCAAAATATATATTTTTTTTAGTTTTTTGCATCTGTTTTTTTAAGAACCGACGCCAAATCAATTTTTCATTCTTTTTGGAGTCTCTTTTTAAAAAAACTGATGCCAAAAATTCACTAAAAAAATTATTTACATCAGTTTATAAGAAACCGACGTCAAACTGGCAATGTTAAATATCATTTTTCTAATAGTGAGGTTGTGTGTTCCATTAGTACCTGGGAAATAAAGGGAACTATTAGATGATTCACATAGCTCAAATGTATCAATACCCCTGGGTAACACAAATATGTATAAGTTTTTTAAGAAATCTTTTTTGTGGGATAATATGAAGTGAGAAATTCTAACTACATGTCAAAGTGTCTAGTTTATCAACAAGTGAAGGTAGAGAGATAACATCCTAAAGGGGTGATTTAACCTCTACATATTCATATGTAAATGTGGGAAGAAATTAAGATGTAATTTTTCACCAAACTATTGAGGACACTTATATTTAATGACACAATATGGTTAATTGTAGACCATCTCAAAAAATCAGCACATTTACTTGATATAAGAGAAGATTTACCACTTGAGCACCTTGATAGACTTTATATTAATGACCTTGTAAGAATATATGGTGATCCTCTATCGATTTTGTCTGATCTATATCCAATGATTGGATCAATATTCTAGAAATATCTACAGAAGGCTTTGGATACTAAGCTTCATATGAGTACTACTTATCACCCCTAAACTAATGGAAAGTCTGAATGGACTATGAAATCACCGGAAGACATGTTGATATCATGATATCTTGAAATTCAATGTATATGGGATTAATATATACATTTTGAGGAATTTTCCTACAACAATAGTTTACATTATAGTATTCAAATGGCTCCAAATGAATCATTATATGGAAAGAGATGTTGAACCACAACTTTTTTGGACAAAGATGGTGAGAGGAAACTTATAGGATGATAACTTATTGAAGAGACCAAGAAAAAGGTAAAGAAAATTCAAGCCCCTATTAATGTAGAGCAATGTAGACAGAAGAGTTAAATGGAAAACTGAAGAATGGTTTTGAAATTACATGTGGGAGAACAAGTCTTTCTGATGGTATCACCATGATAGGGTGTCTTATGGTTCAATAAGAAAGGGAAATTGAGCCTCTAGGGAAAAAGACCATTCCAAATTATAGAAAAAAATAAGATTTTTATCTTACCTTTTTGTAATGCCATAATGTCTCTCCAATGTTTCGGATGTGTTCCATATGTCATTGTTGAATAAATAGACGACATTCCTAATACATGTACTCACCTATGAAGAAGTAGAACTGGAACCTCATTTTCCCTATTGTGATAATCCTATTGGGATTTTTGACATAAGGGTGCATGTTTAGAGAAATCAAACAACTCGTCAAGTAATGGTTCTTAAGAGAATCCATAATATGGAAGAAGCAAAGTGGGAACCTGAGGTTGTTATGATGAAGAACCACCCACATCTTTTTGAAGGGATTTTTAAATGAAAAATTTTCATGACGAAATTTCTGATGGAGGGAATAACGTAACACCCCAAACATTTTATGGTACGTTTCTCTTAAATATATTCAATTCATTAGATATCATATATTTCATAAAGAACGTAGTTTGTTTGAAACAATAGTTTGTTATTTACGACATAGTAACAACCTATCCTTTAAACTTAAATTTTCGACTTTTGTGATTTGGATTTTGATAAAAAGACATTCACAGTTGCAATCAGGATGATATGTAGGGTCTGATAAAATTAACATCATCTTAAGTGAATAGTAACTTACCATTATGAATAGTATCATACCCTCATGAATTTTAAGTTACCCTAATGAATTATAAAATAAATATTATGAATGGTATCTGTACACATGAATGTATAAATAAATTTAAGCACCTTAAAATGAAGATGATTATTTTAAGTGTTTATATTTTTTTATTAAAAAAATATTTTAATTAAAATTTGAATATTTCATATTTAAAAAATTATTTTTGAAAAATGGGGTTCATTTTTTGATTTTACACATCGAAAAATGGTTAGGGTGATTTTTTGGAATTTTTTAGAATAACATGATTTTCTATGAATAGAATAATACAATAAATTACAATAAATTCAAAATAATTGATTTAATGCATCATAGGAGATACACAACTTATGTAAGCCCACTTGGTTTGAACATCCAATATATTATTACAATTTGGGATCACATGAATGAATACTATTCATAATATTGAGCAAAAATATTAAAATAATGCAAAAACTTTTCTCTTTTCAACTATATTAACCACCCCCACCCCCTCATCAACCCGCACCACTCAAGAATTAGGGCTTGACTAAATTTTACTTGAATAGCTCCCTAAGATCCTTCCACACGTCCAAGACCTAATGGTCTCACTAGAAGGACAAAAACAAAATCCTTAAGGAGTTTCTCAAGGTGGAGTACTCAAGAGGTGAACTTCCCATCTCTTTTCCTTCAATTTTGTTTTCAAGTTCCATTATTTTGTTTCCCTCTCCTAACGTCCACAAATAAAAGTGCTATGATAATTACATTAGCTTAATTTTACTATAATTTTATTATTATAATGGAATATTTCATCATCATCTCTCATTTTCCCCACCACATACACTAAAAATGAAAATAATGTTGGAGATGGGTTAATTTTTCACATTCACGGATGGCTATTTTTCAATTTATATTACTATCGTCAATATTGTCATGAAAAAATTTTAATGGTCAAAACAGATAATAATATATTTATTTTAACTTATGAAATGTTATGGAAACCTTACACACTCATAATACAAAAAAAAATACAAAACAAATTCATTATTTTCAAAAGCACATGGTCAATCCAAGGGTTTATCAGTAACTTTTCACTAATGAATATTCCTAAATTACATAACCCAAAATCATTATATGGTCTTTTATTATGTCACTAATAATATATATTTACAATTTTTTAAGTGTTTCCACATTTCAAACGATCATCAATTCATGAACACTTGTAATCCGATCATGAAAACCAAGGAAGAAAATGCTTCCAAAACAGTAAAATTGAATCTATTAAACCCATAAAAAAGTGCATGAATTATGCTAATAGTGTTATGAAATATCAATTAAATGTTTATGAGGTTATGGAATTACTAATTAATGAGTCTAAATATTATTATTCAGGTCATTAAAAATAGTCAAGAACACAGTTGAGCATAAGGTAAGGGATATTCTCTCTCACTTTTGTTCATGAATTCCCCCTATATTGTGTCCTTTTATTTTTAATTACTAATGATGGGGTATGTTCTATAACATCAACCATAATTACCCTATTATATATAATTTATGGAATACCCATTTTCTCCTTATTAAGACCCCACAAAACACCCGTTACCATGCCGAAAAATATTGTAAGGGGTTTTCTCATCTCACTTTCAATTCGGTGAGATTTCCATTGTTCACTGCTTAATTCTTGTATGTGGTATATCTATACTTACTATTGATGAATAATATCATGATTAACTTTATATTAATTATTTTAAATAATTCATTTTATGGTTATTATGTTTTTGTTATTTTGTTCGACTGATTGCATTATGTTAGGGGACCTTGTCTCACTTCCTTTTCATTGTGACATTATATGTATTGTGCACCTAATAATCCTTATGTGGTTTACCTAAGTCCCATTTTAGATCACTTTTAATTTCAAATTGATTTTATATAAAATATATATATTATCATATAATTATTATGTTTATTTTATAATCTGTATACATTTTTACATATGGTGTTTATTTTCTATGTTTGGATGAATTGTTGATATGTTAAGGAATCTGTGTCCCCTACTCTATACAGTTACTGAAAATATGTGTTTATATTATATTGAATCTGTGTATAGAGAATTATTTTGACATTTATTATGGTAAAGGACAAATATAATCTCTCGACACATCAGTAGGTCTCATGAGATAAATCAGTTGGTGACAAACCCTTCGAGTTTGTCTCCAAAAATCAAACGGGGTTCTACCCTAAGAAATAAACTCTTTTAAAAATATTATGGTATCATGTTCTAGATACATTAATTTCAATTAATAATCATTTTATTTATTCAATTTTAGTTATTACTATACATGAGGCTTTCACTATGGAAATGTATATCGATGTTGGATCTTTGTTATCTTATTAATTGAATGTATTTTTCAATTATTCACCAAGCCATATTTGTTAACGATTCAGTTATTATTCATTCATACTTCCTATATTTGTAAGCTTTAAAGAGAATTTCAGATCACCCATTTCATTTTATTACCTTTAATGGGTTTTGATGAGGATAACATTTATTGTGTTTCCATGGATGCTGTGTTTTTTTTGTTAGGTATTGTATTTTTCTTACCTTTTCCAATGTAATTTGGGATACATCTAGATATCTAGTTTATTGAAGACTAATAAACTAATCGTTACTATGGTATTTCTTTACATTTAAAAATGCCAATGTAATAAGTAATGCACTAGCTGTGGTCTATAGCAGTCATTTCATTACATTAAATCATTAAAACACACATGAATAATAATGAAAATATTAACTATATAAATTCTCCAGAAACATAGCACTTAGAAATATGGACAAGTCAAAATCAAATGAATGAAAAATAAAAACACATGCCAATGAGATCCATCAACTTCATTACAAGAAACCAAAGGATATCATGCCTTATCAGTCACCATTATTCGATGTTCTCCATTCAAATCATTCAATATTTTTCATATTCATTTATCCTCCCCTGCACACAAGACACCCACCTCACATTAATTTTCTCATATCACAATTGATAATTTTCAAAACATATTTTCTCATCCAATCCAATGCAAGATTCACCATAAGCATGATAAATTCCTACTCTTACACCCTATGTGATTAAAGGAAATAATTTAATCATTAGTAAATTTATGGTTTTTTTGTAGCTTCTGGTTGGTAAGATCTTGATGTGAATCATTTTGAGGATGAATGTGAATGGTTGTACTCTTTTTGAAAAAAAAACTTGTAAGATTCTAATTTCCACTGGAGTATGGTCTCCTCCTCTCTCTAATTAGTAGAACATATTCTCTATTATCATGAAAACTCATGTAATATTAACATAATATAGAATTCAATCCAAAAAAATATCAATCATATCAAACATGATTTTTCCTGAAAGCTCTATATATTCATTTCTTTTTTTACTCTTTTAAATATCCAGAAAGGAATAACTTATTTTTTCTTGAAAGCTCCTAAAATGGCACTACATTAAAAATAATGGTTTTATTAGCAGAAAACACAAATCTTAAACACTTTATTATCCACCCAAGTACCCAAAAAATACATGTACCAATAAACAAGACATCTTCTACCCCACTTAAGTTCAACTATATCATTTAGTTTCCCTTCATGAGAACATTGGATAGGGTAAATTGGATTATAATTTGGCTATACTAATTGGATATTCAAGAATTGTATGGGATAAAAGGATTAAATATAAAACTCAGCCCATAATGAAGTAAATTGTCTTAAAATTGGGGCATAAAACCAAAGAAATGGCTCAATAATTTAAAACAAAAGTACCTCAAACTGTCATGTATTTAAAGGAAAAAATAATATTTTGGTAAATTCAAACATGGTTTGGTTCTCTCAAGATGTAAGGTGAATTAATATAATATGAAAACAATGGTTAATAATTGTGACATGAATTTGATATCCAAAATAAGGACAATGAGATGTGGTATGGGATTCTGAAATTAGAGTAGTTTTCATGATATTTAAAAAAATATACTTTAAAAAAATCATTTTGATCATCCATTTAATCTTAGTTTAATGGAATTGAGTGTTTCAATCATTGACATGGGTTTAAATAATGAAAATGTTAATAATTTATTCTAAAAACATTAGGAAACACACAAAAAGTTAAAAAGAATCACACAAAAAGATGAAAACAAACAATTGTTTTTGAAAAACATGAAAATTAGAATTGAATATACCAAAAAATAAAGGTTACCTCCGCCACACATAAATGATACAATTACCTCAATGAGTTAAAATTGATGTAAAATGTATGAAAATTTGAAAATTAATCATTATGTGAAATCAACCATAAAAGAGAGGTATGACCTGAAGGATTTTATTGATCTAAAGGCTAGAGGTAAGTGACCTCCTCCATGAGATTTGATGTAATGGTATCATGGAATTTCTTCAGACTGTGTCCATTAATAGTTAACAGCTCCTACTATTCATCCATAAAAATCTATACTACACCGTAAGGACATACATGAGTGACCATAACTTGACTCTCCCAATTTGAATGAAGTATTCTTGACATCATCTTTATTATTGTGTTGAATAACCACACATTGTCTCTTGTATGTATGTTTTTTTGTAGGATCAGCATGTCATGAAATCCCTTTTTTCTCTAATATTAAATCCATTAATTTTCAAATTCTTCCCTTCTAATTTCCTCCAACTCCTACAACTACAATATTCACTCTTTCCCAGCACATTCAAGATCCAAATTCATCTTCCTAGCGACCCAAAATTTATAACACTCCAATTAAATTAGGAGGTAAAAATGTTTCCAATAAATAAACCAATATGGAATCATACGAATATGGGATTTGAAGGTTTTATTGTAATCCCATAATGATTCATAAAACCTCGGGATCTAATCATTCATATTTGTATTATTATTCTTTTCTTAAAATTCCTTTAATTTCCCTCTTAGACACATCAACATGAACATTTGTCTATGAGTCATAGGGATTTTTGGGTTTATTATTCAAACCATACATAGTCAGTAAACACTCCATTATCCTATTTAAATAGTGAGTCCCTTGTTCACTGATGATGTTTCTAGGAACTCCAAACCTACAAAATATTTTATCCCTAAAAAATCACAAACAACATTAGCATCATATGCCCTAGTGGGTTATTCTCTCACCCATTTGGAATCATAATCAACCAAAAGAAAGATATAATAATTTTTAAATTAAACAACAAAAGGGACCATAAATTCCCCCCCCCCAGATGAAAAAAATACCACAAAAATTAATTAGATATTGGGGACATTCTTATATATTTGTAATGTTTCCAGAAAACTATCATTTTTAACACCTTTTTGAAAAATTCATGATCATATTTCAATAGAGTGGGATAATAATGTCCAAATTCTAAAACCTTCATTTCCATTAAATGAGTTCCCATGTGTCTTACACAAGAAAAATTGTGAAAAATCACAAAGATAGAACTAGTATCACTCAAAATATCATCTTATTATCACTTAGTTATTAGAAATCATACAATGAAATGGATCATCCCGAATTCAATATCCAGCTTCATCTTTTAGTTTATGAATTTGGTGAGAATTAAAATGAGAAGGTACATCATACTTTACTAGATAATTGACCTTGTCAGCAAACCAAGGTACTTCTAAATCATCTAAGTATAATTTCTCTCCTAGAAGGTGATCATTTAATGGTTATTTTTCTCGAATTACAGCTTCAGTAGTGTTGGTATGTGTCTTAAATGATAAAATACTTGATTTTGAGATCCCTTATTATGCTTGATTTATATGTTTAACTCCAACAGTAGTAACATCCATCGCATTAGCCTTGGATTAGCTTTAGTATTCTTAATCATGAATGTAAGTGCTTCATGATCAGAAAACACAATGACTTTAGTTCCATGAAAATATTATTTAAATCTTTATAAAGTAAGACAATATCTAAAAACTCTTTTTTGTTGTTATGTAATTATATTGAATTGCATCAATGGTTCTCAAGACATAGGAAATGACTTGTTTCCTCCACTCGATTCTCTGAGAAAGGACTGCTCCAACAACTTTGTTGGAGGCATCACAAAGTAACTCGATTTTTTCTTCCAAATTTGATGGCTTCATCATGAGTGGTGAAGTCAATATCCTTTTCCTCTAAAAAAATTATGTCTTACATCAACTATTTTAATAAATAAACATCTTCAAAATGTAATTTAAAGGTATGAATAAAAATATTACAAAAATCGTTGATTAACATCATGTATAATCCTTTATGTTCTCAAAACAACCTAACTTGCTTCACACAAGTTGGGTATGGAAAATAATTTTTCACCATAATTTTTGATGTAACAAATTTATTTCACTTTTTTTAAATTACATGACCATGGAAAATACATCTATCAACCATGAAATTACACTTTTCAAAATTTAGAACAAGATTCTTTTCAATACAAGATTTAAAAATATTTTCTAGATTTTTCAAAAAATGGACAAAATAATTTAAAAAAACATTGAAATAATCCAAGAAAAACTCTATTAAATCATCAAGAAGATCAGAAAATATATATACCATGAACATATGAAATGTACATGGAGCATTAAATAATCCAAATAAATTCTTTTATTTTCATAACTATCGAAGTAAAATATAAAGGTTGGCTTCTCTTGATCCTCTAGAGCAATGGATACCTGAAAATTAACGAAAATTCCATCAAAAAAGAAACAATGAGTTGTCCCTAACATTATGTCTATCATCTGATCAATGAATGGAATAAGGAAATAAAATTTCCAGGTGTCTTGATTCAAATTCATAAAATCAATGCACACTCTCTAGCTATTCTAAATTCACCCAGGGATTAATTATTTCATTTCATTATTCATAGTGGTTATGCAAGATTGTTTTATAATTTTTGGAGTTGGTTTAACACATTGTGAATTTGAAATGGGATAAATGATCCTAGCTTCAAAGAGCTTATTGATATTTTTAATCACATCCTCCATCGTGGTCAGATTCAACCCCATTTGTTGCTTTTTGATTTTATTTGAATCTCACTCAAAGAAAAAATTTCTATGGTAATTTTTTTGGTTTTATTCTAGGGATATCACCTATGATCCACCCAATTTTAGGGACATTTTATTTCAAAATATCAATAAATTATTATTCATGGGTTTCAAACATATTACTAGAAATTGTCACTAGTAATTTCCCTACATATCTAAGCTAAACATATGTCAAATCAATGGGGTGTGGTTTTTATTCTTGATCAAGGGGCTTCTCCAGAGATGAACCTAAAATCATGTCCCACACATCCAATTTTTTGATTTCAAAAACACTAGAAATAATATAATCTTATTAATTATTTATCAAGTCATCATGGAAAATAGATATTACCTCTTCCCCCATATGAAATCAGAATCTCTAGAATATTGGGTATCCACCTATTCCATGATATTTGGAATGGAATAATAATCTCTTAAGGCTATGAATTCATGGTACATAACAGATTATTTAATGGGTTAAATAACATTTTCATGTGAGAGAGAAAATAGTGAGTGAAAATCCTATGGATGCCTCATAGATTCAAAAATATTATAGGAGATTATTTTATCTCCAAACTCTAAGGTGAGTGTCCCTTCATGGACATTGATGATGGTTTTGGTAATCCCCGTGCAAGGAATCTATAAAATGATGGGTGATCATGGAAATCTCCTATCTTAATCCATATTCAGTGAATTTAAGTCAACTATGAACAAGAGATATTTTACTTTCACAAGGATATCATCTAGAACTATTACTGGGATGATGGTGAATCTGTTTGAAAACTCATCCACCAATGTTGTGGGCTTTACATCTCCCATCTACGTAGAAGTTTTTACAATGTGAGTCAATACATTAATTAATTCACCTAGATCACAAAAAACATAATAGAAATTTATAGACCCAATGGTTTATTGAATGGAAATTTTCCATGGGTCTGGAAACTTATTTAGAATCTATAGTATGATAATGCCAGAGACACTTCTTACTATGTTGACCCTTACATTCCCTTGAATTTTCCCCTTCTTTGAGAAAATATCCTTAAAAAATTTAGCATACTTAGGAATTTTTTTGGGTGCTTCTTAATGTGGGATATTAATTTCCACATTCTGTAAGGTGTCAAAAATTTATTCATTATGTGATTATTCAAGAAATATATTGGTTTCAATAATACTGGATTGAAATTGTGGGAGTAAGGATTTATTCTACCATTTGATGAAATTGAAATGGTGTTTCTTTTATCTTCTTTCACAATTTATCCTTGTCTTTATATTTCTTCTCATATTCCTGGATCATTTTCAATTAATTTTCAGAATTCCCAACACCATTATCCCTCATCCCAGGTGTTCTTATTTCATGCTTATGGGCTAATATTTTTGAGAGTTCATTCAAACTTATGGTTGTTATCATGCAGACATTATCTTTTGGTTTTGGTATTGTATGGGATGGGAGTTTCCCATAACTTTTTGTTCGAATGTCCCTGAAAATTTTGAACTAGTTTTAAAAATAATTTAAGTTGTCTTTCATACCCTCAATGTCAGATATCTATTTTTGTTTCTTAGTTGGGGGTTGTGCACAGGTGGATGATTTCTCTTAGGGTCTTCGGATGGTGGGTAGTTGGTGGTAAAAAAGTATAGTTATAGGATTTGTTTTGTTGAAATGGTGGGGGTTTTTTGAATTATTGTTGGAATAGAGATCTAGAGTGATTATGTTGATTTATAAATCCACATTGAACATGGTCAAGATCCCCCTATCCCTGATTTATTTGGAACATAATCAGTTTAAAGGAGAGCGCCGAAGTATCCATTCCTTATATTTCAGCACATTAGTTAGTGAAATGATATGTTGGTTAGCAAAAACCACATACCATATTCAGTGCATGTTGGTCACCCACTTGTTTCAAGGCCACATGTCCCACTAATATAGATATCGCATCATGAATAGTTTCACACAAAATTGATGTATAAGAAGTTATTACCTCGTTAATACATGTCTTTTGTGTACCTCTTGTATCAAACTACTGTGAGTTTTGGGAAATCGTCCCAATCAAGCCCTTAGCTTCTTCTACTGAGTTTTCAATACTATTAAATTCCTGATGATGAATCAATAAGTATTATATCATTATATAGTATGACATCAAATAAGAAGGAAAAAAGTGATTCCCTATAATAGATTTATTTGGTAAACTGGCACGTTTCTTTTTGAATCGTTCCTAGATATTTTAAAGGGTTTCTCTAGATGATTTTCTGATGGCATAGATCTAATTTCAAATGGTTGTGCTTTTAGAGGTGGTGACGAGTAGTTTCATAAAGCATCTTACTAGGTCATTACAATCATTCAAATATTTTGGTGGTAGACCATAAAACCATTCTTTGATAACTCCTTCCAATGAAATTGGGAATTACTTCCACATTTGTTGTTCTATAGCTACTCAAAAGGGTCTGAAATTGATAAAACATGTTTAAACTCATTAATATGTTTGACTAAACCATCACATACCAAGGAATGAATCTTTTGACGCAATAAAATCATGTTTGGTTTCATCTAAAAATCATTTTTAACATTTTCATGACAAGTTGATTTTTTATTAAGGAATTATGGTTCCAAAAGGTCTCCAAGGATAAGGTTTTGATTTGCCAATATGATGACATGATCGGTGAGATCACTAGATGTTTCAATGGATCCTTCAAGATAAATTTCATAAAATTAAGAATTTCATATAAGGTTTCTATGTATATTAAACAAGTTTATTTCAATTTCTACATCTTGGGGTAAATGTTCTGTGTTCGAGCATCTAATCATGCAATTTTGAATTGAAAAAAAGGGAGAGAAAAAATGTTTGCACTACCACCCCGACAATGGAGCCATGTTTTTACATGTTTCTATCATGGTGTGTGACCCAAAAAAATATTACATAAGTTAAAATGCAATAATGTGGGTATCTTAGGTTTTCTACAGAGAGTAATGAAAAAATTACATTTTCACATCTATTTAAGAAATAAATAGTGGTTGTTTTTGAAATTTTTCGAGTTTAAAAAGAAAGCATGAAAATGAAAATGATGTTTGAAATAGAGTGGATGAAGACAGTGATGCGGTTTTTGGTATGATAACATTTTTCAATGACATAGTCATCATAAAAGGCATTCACCCTCTCATTTTATTGCATAATAAATTAAATACTCCTCAATTGAGTTATCAATCAACATTGGTTGTAGAATGAACTTGAGCCCACTTCTATATGATTGGATGTTCATAAAGAGTTACTAAAAAAATAATGCATGATACAATCAATAATGGTTGATATTAATAAATATAGAAATGATTCACTAGTTGAACACATGTTCCAATGATCACTAGACACTCAACACCTAATACAACATGCTTGATCGAGACAAATTGCACCAGTCAGAGTGAGTTAAATGTTATTCAAAACAAATATACACAATTAATACACCAAAAAAAAAACGATCACATTAAGAGAATTGGAAACCACTTAACATATATGTAATTCTATAGAAAAAGAGTGTCTTAAATTTACATTCAAAACTCTATCATTACAAATGTGAAACTCCCCCTTCCCATATCACTCGATGGCTTTACCCCTATGTGTGAAGGGTAATATTTGTTGAAAAGGGAAGAAGAGAGCATAATGAAACTATGAAGAGATAAAATATAAAATAAAAATCATTTAATTATTCCAATAAATTTTCATATCCCTTCTTGGACCTTCTTCAACCCCTTTGAATGAATGTAAAAAGTCATGTATATAGGGTTGAGGGGTGGACAATTTTACCTCAAGATTCACTCCTATGAATGCTTGAGTCATGTTGGACACATAAATTTATAAATATTATGTGTTTTACTTCAGGAAATTTGTTAAAAAATATTATATGAGTTATTCCAAAAAATCATTGTATATGTGCATAGGTGTCAAAAAGGTATTCAACAATTACTGATGAATATGTTATTTTCTCGAGGAGACTTCTCCACTACCTCCAACATCGTGAATTCTATGGATACTCTAATTGTAGAATTTCTTCTTGAAATTTAATTTCATCCTGAGAAATAGAGTCTTATTTCTATTAGAGTTTGAATAAAATTATTTGGTGTTATTTAGGATGAGATATAAATGAATAACTGAGGTGGGATTCATTAGGTCACCTAAAAAACACTGTCACCTTGATTTATTTTTTTGGGACAATGTGTTTCGAATTGTACCTATGATTAGAAGAAAAATTTGAATCCCAACTGAAGTAATATTATAAAATATGAATCACTAAATTTGGATGAAAATTGAAAATGATATTCTAAAAATATAGAAGATCCAAAAAACTGAAAAATTTAAGAATTAAAAAAATTTCACATTTAATCCCAAAATCCACTAAAAACTAAAATGATGCAAATCACCTAATAAAGATTAATTGGAAGGAGATAAACCAATAAAACACACAATAAAAATAATAAAAAAATTAAATCTATCAATATAAAACAATTTTTGAGTGAAATATATTAATATAAACTATCTCATCTATGTATTGGTATTCCAACCACTTCAATTAACTCAATGAAAACATGTAAAGTAAATTCATAGACATAGTGAGACAGTATTTGATAACCAAAATAACATCATGAACTCATGTTGATACTTAAATTATCATCAAAAATATATATATATTCCACACCACATGCACATTGAAACCTCAATTGATTATGCTAAACGTAATGGTACATTCTTATTATCCCTAAACAATAGAATGTGAGGCATGAAGGGATGATTATAGCTATATTTCACTTCATATCCAGCATCCAAAACTGACACCCAAGGTCCTAGTGCGTCTTGTCCACTCATGGATACACTAATAAGTGGGATATATTATACCCCTCACAAATTCCTCGTTGAGTGAGACTAGTACCATTATCTTTCATTGTAAAATGATGACGTTCTCCCCACCATTTGAAAATCCATATGAAAAATGTACTTTAATTATCTGGATATAGAAAATCTAAAAATTGAGAACTCTAAATTGATCTTCCATAAGGTAGTAGAGAACTAAAGGGGTCACAACCAATGGATGAAGATTGTATACTATACACATATTCATAATGTTCAACTAAAAATAAGTGAACTAATCTATTTCCTTGCTCAATAAATGTTAATAGAATTTCTAATTGAGGGAATCGACCACCACATCACACTCTCAAGAGTATAAACTATCTACAAGTTATTGTCCTATAATAATTTCATCAATCTCCTTTTAATCTAGTTATTATTTTTATATGATAATATATAACTAATACTCCTTTTGTTAGAATAGATTATTAATCACTCTCCAATAATATAGTGTTTCCATTTTATCAAGGTGGAAAATATTTCTATGAGCTCCAACTCATGGTCCATATTATTTTAATACTGGTATCTCAAGTATTTTAATCCATAAAAAATAAACACTTTCCTCTACATCTGAACTCATATAATCGCTTATTTATAAGCATCATAGAACACTGCACACTCATACCCCTCTTTTGGAAGTATTAAAATGGGGTCTCTCTTAAACCTCTATCAAAACACCTAGAAATTTAGCCCACTCTACACTATACACAAAAAAGGATTCCCATTTAATTTCACATAATTTAGAGGTTATGTGATCATAGAGATTTTTGGAAAAAAATATCTGATAATATCCTCCCATCCTAAGGAATATTTACACCTTGATCATGATCTTTGGTTGATCCCATGATTGAAATACCTTGATATTTTCTAGGTCCACTCCCACTCCCTCACCTAAGATAACATATACCAGGGAGGGGAAACCTATAATTTAGAACAAAAACAAAGATATAATCCCATAAATCATATTATGTTGATGTTTTTATAAGACTATCCACATATTTCCCAAAAAATCCTCCTCTAATGATAAGTTCATTAGGATTTAATCTATGATGACTGCCCTGAAGAAGTCCATGAATGGAAGAAAGAAATCATTCACGAGTCGCATGAAAACAACTAGGTTATTAATAATATTAAAGGGAATTGAATATTACTCAATGTGACTATATCAACACTAAAATTCCTCCTTTGGGATATTCTCTTATTGAACATAGAGATTGTGTAAATTTAACATAAGGTCAGTCTTTCAAACCCAATTCCCCACTTTAAACTGGTCAAATAGGGAATCAAATTCATGAAAGTGGATACTTATTCATTATATTCACGAAATGTAGGTGATAATAATACATTGATAAACTCAATACACCATCCATATTCTTGGTGAAAACACTATGTTTTCCTTGGGGGACCCATTGTGTTAAACAATTTCTCTCCTCTGGAGATCATTCAACTCGACCCTTTTATCTCATTAACAAACTATATAAATTTAATATGAAATGATAGATATTAGGGTGGTCTCTGAGTAAAGGTTTATAATGAATTTGATATATCAATGGGGAGGTAATCTGGAAATGTTCTCAGGGGATACATCCACATACTCCTACCCTGTTATAGGAAACATTTGGTTAATGAAAATTTCTACTCCATGTTTCATACTATCCATCTTATGAGAAATCTATTATATCACTCTTCATATAATCCCATCCTAATATTCATAATTTTATTTCTCATTAATGAAGGAATATCTCATCCCATTAACCTAGATTCCTTGTATCCTCTGATGGAACCAATTAATCTTCTTATAGACTATAGAGATCATGTCCATACATAAGATAAAATCAGAATTCCTCATCACAACAATGATGAGATTAAATATAAATAACTATCCTCCAATTCTTATGTTAAAACATCTCTAAATGTGTGTGTTCACCAAATCTCCCTAATATGATTCTCTAATAATAAATTTCAACATTGAGGCTCCACATGAATCTTTAGGTCTCATATATGGGATGATACATGATTTGATTTGATTGTCTTTGTTTATAAAAAATGAAGGTAAAGTATAGAATTCAAAGGTCATATATTTGATTATAAATTTATCCTTCAGGTCATAAGCCTCCAATCTAGAAAACTATATATTCCCCTTACCACCAAATCCCTAATCCTAATGTGAACTACCTAGAGTTTGAGTTGTGGTAATCGATCATGACTTCAACCACCTCATATATATCTCCCAACACCTATACCATACCTAACACCCAATTACCCCCCCCCCACCCATTTTTATGGGTTTTCCTCTATATTGGTATCCCATAAACCATCTCCCTATAATTGACATGGAGGGTCTATAAATCCCACATGATATGGTCTCTATCATCACATGTGAAGAACCACTCTCTCTAAGAAGACTAGAACCTCCCAAAGAGTATTTAGTGGATAATTCTCTATCCTCATACTCCAACACCCCATCATAAGAAGGGATTACAAGATATATCAGAATAAATCATTAATCTTGGTGAATTTGACAATCAGTTGTCCAATATTCAATGTATCCATCATTAAACATATCCATGGAATACCAAATTTTTTTTTTGAACCTCATGGAATACTCTATGACATTCATAATACCCTACTCAAGTTACAGATGCTCATAGATATGTACATCCTATAAATTCACTACAAAAAACTCCACATTAAAGATGAACATAATATTTTTCTAAGTGAGGTTCAATCCATTAAACAAATTTATCATCAAGATCTATCACTGACAGGTTTAGTTATGGGGATGTTTCACACCTAGGACAACTATATTGTCAGGAGGGATATTAACAAGGAGGAAAACATACTATAATTCCTCAAGCTAGTCATCCACAATCTCAGTTTCTATCTCAAATTGAAAAATGTTCAGTCTCTAATATTGAAGATAATAAATCATTCTTATCTTATTTGTATCATCTAGAAGAACTTTTAAAATAATTCCATGGTCTGTTATCTACGCTCGAGACTCATAAACATGATTTTCCCAGTACACAAACCAATCATCGTAGCTAGACTCTCTCCGAATACCAATATTAAGTAGACTAGTACATGATACCACTATATAATGAGTAAAACCACTAAGGAAAACCTAGTTGGATGTAATGTGAGAGTGAAACCCTAATCCCACCTTCTATATGCCCTAGTCTAGTGACTAGCAGCAAGTACAAATATCACAGATATGAGAGGACTTATCATATGGTACCTATACACAATCCCACATCATAATACACCAATATAATGTAGAATGTTAAATAAATTATATTTTAAATCGATACTATAATAAAATTTTAGAGTTTTAAAACTGAGTATAAAAATTAAAATGGGGTCAAATACTGGATCACCAATACTGTTAATGAGCCTAACTGACTAACAAAAGGTGAATAATAAAAAAATCAACTCAAGCATTCTATAACATTTATTATAATATAAATAAGCTCCACCAAATACATATTAACATGAGAATGTATTGAAATATATGTCTTCTTTATTATATATGAATCCCATGAGAATAGGCCATACCAAGGTGAGTATAAACAAAACCAGTAGGACAACTCGAAATAACCAAACAAATAATCAAATACACTAATCTTAGAATCACAATAAGATGAACCAAAAATAGGGAAAGATAAACCCATATATACTTATATATAGAATCCAAGTCCCAACGTAATGTTACTACCTCACTACCAGTAATGGGTATTTTTTCAAGGCTCCATGGTAACGCTTACCGAAGAGAACTCACTCATTGGTCTCAAAATACTGATGTCACTCATCTAAGTGAAATTCTCATCAGTCCATACCATTGATAGGATGCACTAGAACTTATATATTTTTGATATATAGTTAGGTGATAATGATCATAGCCTACAAGTGATACTTGACCCTATCCATAAAAACCCACTATGAGGGGATCACAATTACGAGATTTTAGATAACGGTTACCTGAACCAACACAGCGAAGTATGAGACAAAGGATCAATCTATGGTGTATCATGAGGGATAAGATACTCCATATATAACTACTGAATATAAGGAATCACTCATCCTATACTATGGAAATGATTTCAATTTTTACTTTCATAGAGATGGTCCAAGGGAATGTGCCCATTCTAGACTAGGTTGGGGGGATTAAGTAATGCTAGAACTAAATCTAGGATTGAGAAAATATGCGCTCTAACATTTTTTGGAATGAGTACACTTCATATACAAGGGATACATGTCATTTACCACTATTCCTAGTCATACTAATGTAGGAATACTCTGCATGCTCATGTGTGCACATCCTATATACTTGAACCCTACCAATTTCTATACCCATTATCATTGGATGGCATGGGCTAGGATTCATGCCAAGGGATCAGACAATGTATTGACTACACAAAAAATGATGTGATATTTATATTCCATGAAAAACATAGACACTATATGATATGGTCCATATTCCATGTGTTCAAACAAACTATACACCATGTAGATCAGAATTCTCAAGAAATTCTAGATCATGATATGTAACATCTCTCATTGCCATCACATACACATCTTCTAAAAATACTAGTTGTAAGGCCCATAGCCACATTGAATAGAGATATATCATTTTCAATGGACATATTACTGACAATATTTCCTCATAAGTCATCCATTTTTTCTATTTAAGATTATCCTCAAGATCCATCTCAGGTAACCGCCACCACTCATACCACCATCTGTTTTTTATCATCACAATCACATATTTTCCAAATTTTTTATCTGAAAAATGAACCCATATCAACAATCCTTAAAAACAAAAATTCATTCACACTATGAAATTTTTTCCTAGATATAATCCAATTACTAACCAATCAAAATATAGATAATGAACACTTGAAAAATGAGGGAGTACAATGAGAAATAGAAAAACATGAAAATGATTGATGAAGGACATATTAGGATTGACCAGCATTTTCAAGTAAAGAACATGAGATTATTGGGGTTTCAAATAAATAATAAATTCATTATATTAGAGTTAAGATAAAAATAATCAATAATTAAAAATTCAAAAATTAATTTCTTAATGAATAAATTTCATTTTATCAGAAAAAATATTGCATGGGGAATAATAAAATCAAATCCTTGCCTGGTAGCAAAATTATCATTGATGAAGAATGACCCCACATCAATTTCATTGACGTGAGTTAAAGAGTTTAACCACAATTTTTTTATTCATATTTTTTCATCACAAATAGATTTATCCACCATAGTCAATATCCACAAAAGCTCTAGGGTTATTTTCACTACCAAAGGATTTGACTATCACCATGTTAAAATAGAGTAATGATATGGTTTTTATCAACTAATAGATAATAGATTAATTTAACAATTTAATTTTCAAATATTTTTCCTTTGACTATTCTTAAATGAATCAATTGACACCAATATATATTTTTTCATGCATAGGGTAAAACTCACCTAAGGATTCAATGGTCTAATTAGTTCTCCCATCAATGAAACCATACCAGATAAATTCTAGTATGTATAATAGTATATGCATGGTTGATATATTATATTTATTATTTTTCATATTCTAAAATTGTGATTCCATGACCCCCTAATTTCATTCCATATACACGTCACACTCCAAAAATACGTTTTAACATATTTAAACATGTTAAAAAGAAAAAAAAATTCCCATTACAGGAAGGGTGGGTAACCTCAAGAGTTTTTATTATAGGACACATTATTAGCATGTAGGTAGTGGGTCCTGAAAAACGAAATCTTCTCAAACAAGGTTTTGGTGGCCTTAGATAAATAATAGGGTTTGTAGACGTTTTCTTAATAGGGCTATTTTTTGGTTTCCTAGGATGTCGAAGGAAAGATTCATTAAGGTTCAGTTTCTCATGAATGTTGGGGAATATAGGTCTAGGGCCATCGGTCCAAGGTAGGTATGATTTATTCCTTGGTTCAGGTGATAACTAACAAGGTGTGGTATACTATTATAATGATCAATACTCTTTTAATGGATACAAGTGTTTCTATGATTATTTTTGATTTTGGAGTGTCTCGTTATTTTATATATACTCATCTCGTATAAAGATTTAGGATAGATATGGAGTTCTTACCTTGTATATTAGCTCTTGAAAACCCACTATTAAAGGGGTTAAATAATATATAGACATTTACAAGGTGCATTGTATTTGTGTGGGTCTATGTGAATTTTTAGGATTTATTTTAATTAGATATGGATAGTTTTTGTGAAATCTTCATAATGGATATGATCAAATGATTTTGGATCACATTGATTGTTACCAGTTGTGCTTTCAATTTTCTTTTACCCATGTGGTGGATACATTAAAAAGTATATTTCTCAATAATTTCTGACCAATTTCATTTTATAGATAGATGATTTTATAAGAGATCTTCTTCCATCTATATTGAATATATGGATACCTTATTATTCTATGTCACTAATTGAGTTTAGCTATCTGAAGGTAATGATCTAGGATATTATGATTAAGGCTTTTAACTATACGAGTACCTATCCCTAGGGTTATAGTGGTTTTTTCCTCATGAATGATTATGGTATAATGAGATACTATATATATTAACAAATGATAAATCAATTCATGGTGAATAAGATGTATGACATGCCTCAAATAAACATGTTTGACTGGTTATGATTAACCCAATGGTTCTCAAAGATTGAACTATTGTTGAGATTCCATCATTTTTAGGTCAAGAGAGATGGTATACAAAAGGCAGTATTTTAGATTAGTCCAAACTTATATAAGTATATTTTGATTCCATTTAGTCTAAAAAAATTTCACAGTACTCGAAGCTCTCATGTACTGAAATTTCAATCCCTACTAAGACTCATTAATCATGGTTTTTATTGAATAAATTTTTATTTACCAATTAAAAATGGATATACATATAGAGTACATTTATACTTTGATGATCAAACATGATTCTCATTGATTTATTCCAAGTTCTCAAATTTTTACTTTTAAACATAAGAGATTATCTTTCTTAGCCATGTGGAATCTGATGTGTGAATTTCAATGGATTCATCGGAGATGATGGAAATTTATTCTTAGGTAATGAGTAAGAATGTTTTTAATATTAACATAATTCATGCCATGGATAGTCATTATTAATGATTCATTAAGGTCTTATCTCACTTGATAGTGTTGATGTTGGCACTATCAAAGATTGTGGTGATGTTCAAGTGGACAGATTAATTTGATGTCATTTACAAGGAGATGAAGGTATGGTTAACATATACTCAAAATATTATTCTTTCCAGAATATGGAAGAGTTATAATATTTATTAGGTCTAGGATATTTATTAATTAAATGGAATTATCTAGTTACTTTTGGGTTTTATTAGCTGTGATCCCATGATTAAAACTACCCTACAAACTACAAAGAGATAAAATCTAAGTCTTGAACCTTTAAGTATGGGTTTTGTTATCACTTTAGTGAGAGATATTTCATCTACATAGACTATTAGAGATCAATATACATATTTTCCAGGAAATAATTAATCATTTGGTAGAGTAATTGGTTTCAATAAATACAAATGATCAATTTTGATATAGAATATTCTATAGGAAAAGAGAATTTCATGGTAGCCAATATTATAAAGAAGATTCGTGTGTATGTAGTTTGGAAGCCTTGTGAGTAGTGGAAGTTGATGATATTTTTTTTAAAATGGAGATTGAATATGAAAGAGGGTTGGAAGTTTGGTTACTTTTCTCATCTGGTAATTACATTCATATTAGTAGATTTATTGATGGACTTCCAGTAATCTAATGTAGATGAAATAATTATATAGGATCAATAAATATAAGATGAAAAATTCTTGAGATGGTGTTATAAGTAGGGTGGGTTAATTAATATCCATAATATGTTGGTGGTCCCTACTTGTATGAGGGAAGAGTTGATGATGTAGTCTCATGCCTTTCATTAGGTAGTGCACCTTAGGATGAGTAAGTTGTTCCACAATATTAGCTGTTGTTTTTGGTGGATTTGTATGAGGAATGTAATTATTGTATTTGTATCACATTTCATTACTATTTAAATGATAATTGTGGAACACAAAAGAATTGGTGGGTTTCATCAACCAATTATTATACCCACATTGAAGTGGGATAAGGTGTCCATGGTATTTTTTTCCAATTTACACTACACATCAAGTGGTTATTAGGTGATAAGTGTGGTAGTGGAATAGTTTCCTATTAGAGATACTCGATCAAATTATAAACATGGAAATATCTATGTGTGGTAGATAGTGTTATTACATCGGATATCCTCAGCATAGTATTAGATATATATTTGAATTTCAATCCAACTTTTTATAAGGGGTAAAAAATCCATAAAATCCCTGTTTAATATGAGTACAACATGTGACTCAAAGTGTCTTGGATAATATGAGAGGATGATTCAGATAATTGAGTATATTTTTTGGGCATGTGATATTGATTTTAGTAATGCATGTGAAGCCTTGATTTCTTCAGTAGAGTTTATAAATAACAATATATTTTATAATTTTATTGGGTTATATTCCTATGATGCCTTATATAATAGACCATATCATTCACCATTATATTTGTTAAAGGTAGGTGAATTTGTAGCCTTTGCATTTAGATTGGGGAAGGAGACAATAGATCAAGTGTATCTGATGGAAAAGTGGGCTTTTTACCACTTAGAGAAAACTATGATCATATACAAATTAGATGTTATGAGCCTTATAGATCTCCTCGTGTGACAAGATTATTTTATGGTTTTCACATCAGTTAGGGAAATTATATCTAACAATGTATTAGATGTTAACATGATTAATTATTGGTCTATTAGAGACATTAATGTAGATCAAAACTATTTATTACTTGTTACATTAATCTCACTAAAATAATTCCATTCATGATTTTTTATATGTCATGCCTTCAAAAGTACAATAAATTCTCAACACAATTGATTTCCAAGGATGATATTGAATTATAGGTGTACATGTTTTACCGGGAATGTATTGTGTGTATATTGGATCATAGAAAACATATTTCCCTATAGGAAGAAAATACCTCTTGCCTAGGATTTGTAGAATTGTGATAGTATTCTAAAGGATATCTAATAGAGGGATTTAAATGTACAAGACAAGTGCCTAGATATTTTTTAGGGGTGATGTAGGGATGTTTCTTAAGGATGAGAATCCATTTTTGATAGTTTTTAATGTCCTTGAATGTTTATGTCCTATTTTAATTAAATTTAGTTAAAAAAATATGTATTTTGATGAGTTTTGGGTGATAATAGTCTTAGAAATGCCCAATGGTTGGGATTTGTTCAGTTAAAATGATTTGGGGAGTAAATTATGTAGCAAGTAAGATATCATGGTACAATTATAGTGATTCTGGAAAAGAGTGGTGCAACCAATAATTTGGAGTTTGGAATTGAGGCCAGTTATCATGCAATGTGTAGTACTTGGTTATCATGAAGAAACTACATTGTATTTTAGATTTCCCATATATTAATAGACATGAATAATATTATATATATTATCACATATTGATTGTGTTTCATTGTAACTTTAAAATGATTATTTATTAAACTATGTGATTCATTTAAAACTTCATATATGTTCCTTACTATGATGAGAAACTAAATGTTCATTGATAATATTATTAAACTTAAGTCCTATGGTCATATGAAATCATATGATGAGACATAGATGATGAATAGTATTAAGTGTGAGTACTCATTAGTAGACGAGACTTTATCACACTTTTCTCTCACTTGGTAATCTAAAAGAAGATAGATTATAAGGAAATACTGGCATATAGAAATTCTACTTATTATAAGCGTTATTAAATATTCCAATCAATAAATCTGTGTCAAGATCCTTAGACGTTAATATTATTATTAATACATATCATGAGTCATATAGTTTTATGTCTTATTGGAATCCATTAGGAAATATAATCATGACAATGTGGATTATATTGGGTGAATGATGAATGATGTGTTAGTAATAAATAAGTATAAGAAGGATTTATCCCTTCTATCATTAATGAAGTTGATATATTGACCCTTTTGTAGAAATGAAACTATTTACGTTTGTGTTTTAATGACCATAAATCCTACTTATTGTTATAATAATGGAATTTATGATTTCTATTAGAATTTTTTCTTATAATACAGTTTGGAAAAAATATGGTCATTTATGGGAAAGGATCTCCACCATGAAAGGTTCACCGCCCTGTAATTATCAATGCAATGATGTCTCACCTCTAAGGATGAGTCACCATCATGAAAGACTATCGCTGAGATCTAGAAACATCTAAGTACTAGGATGAGTAACTGTCAGCACAAGTCACCACCATAAAATAATTTTTAAAAAGTATGAGTTACCACCATCCTAACATACCACCAGATCACGACTCAATAAGATATGTTCTCACTGGTCAAAAGATACACCACTGAAAAGTTTCACCATTTCAAAGAGACACTGTCCGATGAAGACATTGTTAGATGTTTCACCATTCAAAAGACTCACCACCACTATTTCAATTTATTATGAATTAAATATTTCTAATTGCTATTTTTTCCAATTTAATGCTGAAATGTATTTTAAATATTATTTAATAACGATCTCATAGAATGCATTAAACACAGTGTTAGAATAAAATACGAGGATGTAGAGGATGCAGCTGATTCTCATTACTGCTACTATTGATAAAAGTGGAATCAAACTCACTCATGATAAAGAGTAAGGTGGATAAATGTGTGTATACCCTTAACACACAAATATATATTCACATTCATGATAAGTGGGACCTATTTAAGAATCTTTATAAAATATTACATGAATATGCATGACTATGTTAGATGAAGAAAAACTTACATCATGTGACTTTCTGTAGTCAAGAACAAATATTTTATGACACTCAATTCTACAATATATTTTCGGAACCACCGATCAAGCAACATTTCAATCCAATTTCATGGTGTCACAAGGTGTAGATTATAACATAACGAGAAACACTATCACATTACATATTTTATTTTTTCAGCCTCTTTATATTAATTTACATTATATGTAGCATGTAAATACCCTATTTAACTATACAAAATGTCTCATTATTTAAACTACAATATACTTATATAAATTCTCAACACATTTTTATTCATTTTTCCCATATTTTGTGGTAGAGGATATGGTTATGACCTGTTGTTTTTATACTCCCACTAAAACTATTGAAGAGGTCCCATGTGCCTTGGGAAGTTTTTATAATATTTTGACACCTGATCTAGGATATGGATCAATATATTATTTTATATAAACTAAATTTAAGAATATGATTTCCATTGGGAGATGACTAAGTCTCATATTGAGACTGAACAACTTGTATTCAAATTCCACTATGGATTTTTTTAGTTTATTTCTATTTTATCTAGAGGTAGTTTGTTTTGAACTATAAAAAACCACTACTTTGATAGTTAGTTATAATTAGTGTTTATAAAAAATATTGATCTAGTAAATTAATTTCAATGGATAAAGAGATATTATATATATTTTTTAAGTCAAAAACCAATAAATATTTGAGAAGTATTTTAAAAATTCATGACTTATTTTAAACTTATAGTTTAACAAACGGGGCTAATTTTTATTTAATTAGGGAATTTAACTTTAATATATTTTAAAAAAATTATTGGGAACTCAATTCACCACAATCTTGAGATAATAACTCTAACCCACATTTGGTATTAGAGGATTAATATTAGGTATCTAAGTTTTAAAAACATTTTCAACTGTTATTTTAGTTGTGCTTTAATGATCGTCAATTTCAATTGATAATAAACTTCATTATTTAAATGGTGAATAGAAAATATAGTTGTGCTATGAATATACGTCCTTTTTTAAACGGTAATAACTATACTAAATTGATGTAAAAAACTTAAATCCATATAGAATGTACAGTTTTTGATATTTATTCTGCAATATGGTAGATATGAATTACCTTCAACTTCTAGACATAAATGGGATGATGCTACTAAAGATTATTATAGTAAGAATAATAGTGTTATAAATCCATATATTGTCATTTAAAAGGTGAAAAATTTAACATAATTCATTCTTGTAAAACTAAAAATAAAATTTGGGATATACTATAAATTTCAGATGAGGGAACAACTAATGTTAATGCGTTGAGATTAAATAGATATATTATCATGTATTATTATTTTATGATGAAGCCTAATGTTTAAATTTCTAACATGTAGCACATGTTTAGTAAATTTGTGAAAACACTGAGATTTCTAGGAAATCTTGTTTTTGACAAATGAACAGAATAGGAGACAACTAATATTCCTTATAGAAAGATAGAAAGGCACACATGATTCAATTAGAGAGTCATGTGACAGCCAAAAACTTCTAGTCAAGGAGATGATTGTGAAATTGGTGATGTATAAAGAAGATTTGAAAGTTAACTGAGAGGATGATGATGAAATATAAATAAAGTCAGTAACTTTGAAGTCTAAAACATCCAAAAAAGGAAAACAAACAAGATACAGGTTAAAAGTTCTCGTGACATTGAATCACCAACAGACTGTAAGGAGGTGATGAATCATATGGCTAAGAGATTTAAGAAGTTTTATAGAAAGATGATGTTTTTAAGAAAACCAAAATATAAAAAAAATTATGACAGTAAAGGTAACTAGGAAAATGATTGGAAGAAGTATTATAATGAAATTACATTTTATGATTTCAAAATAATAGGACATGTTAAGGTAGACTATCCAAAATTGAAAAACAAGAAGAAATATAATGATATGGTCTGAAGGTATAAGAGAGAAATGATTGAATCCTAGAGTGGCTATAAAGATAGATCACATGATTCAGATGCTACTCATGAAGATACGTTAGATCGAGTGAACATGTGCTTCATTACTAATGTCTCTAAGGGTCCAAATTTTTCTACTATTTTAATTGTTCTTAATTATGATAACGTTGTTAATTATCATAATAATGATGACATGACTTACGAAGAGAAGTTTATATATTTTGAAATGCTTTTCAATACATTTAATTAACATAAGGATAACAATAAATTAAGGAAAAGATATCATGATTTATCTTCCAATATAAAATATGATTTATCAATTGAGAAATAAATAAAATTACAAGTCATTAAAAAAGAATAATGAACCTAAAATTATCCAAATAGAAACTAAAGAAGGATTTGGAATATTTTACAAATGATAGAGAAAATATTACTCTTTTTCTCAGAAAACAAGGTGCTCCAAGATATATTATAGGTATAGGATATAAATCTAGATAGAAAATAATAGTTAAGAAATCTTTTTTACTAAAATCTATATCTGATAGCTCTATTTCCAATTATTTCTCTAAAGGACCAACCATTTTTTATTTCAAAAAGTATATAGTCTATATATATAGACTTGTTAAAAACATATGGATTCCTAAAGCCCTATTTACTAACACATGAAGACCCATGAAAATATGGCTTCAAAAATCATTTCATGTATAAATATTGTTATGTAGGAAAACAAATTGTTGACATCCTATAAAATTATAAGGTACTTAGAATGTTTTTTTCATGGAATATGATATGAGACTACTCTATCTTCAACATCCTAATAATGATTGATTTTATTCATGTCACCTTTGGTGAAAATTCTAAAGGGAATATCATTAGCCTTAGCCAAATTGGTAACATCCCTAATATTTTTATTTACATTGTACTTCTTATGGAAGTTTTGAACTAAAAATTTCGTAGTATCTCACAATTATATGATGATGGTATTCTTGTAAAATTTGAAAATAATTTATGTAATGTTTTTTATTCTAAATATGATTTCGTTTTTACTTCTTTATGGAGTGAAATGTTTTATGTTTATGATATTAATTCTAAAATTTCCCAAAATTTTACCTTCTTGAGTGCCTATTATAATGAATCTAGGGTTGGAAAATGATACTAGGACATTATAATATTCACTCACATAGGAAAATTATAACTATAGGTTTAGTCAAGGAACATCACAAACTAGAGTCCCCAAATTAAAATCACTATAACACCTTTCAAAAAGGAAAACATCAGAAGATATATTTTAAATTTAAGAAATAAGATTCAGCTTCTTTAACCTCTTGAGTTGGTTTATATGAATTTATTTCGATCATATATAGTTTGAAGTCATAATGGGAAGCACTATGTTTATGTACTAATATATGAATTTATTATGTATACAAGGGAATTCATTTTAGACTATAAAAGTAAATAATTCTATTATTTTACCATATATTCTAGGTTTGTAGAAACTATAGGTGGTATTAGGATTAAGAACCTATGATGTGACCATGGCCATGAGTTTGAGAATAATTATTTTGAAGCATTTTTTCCAAAAACAATTGCTACCGTAATAACTTATTAGATCCTATGACCCCTATTTAGAATATATTTGAGTATATAATAAATTGAACACTTCAGGGAATATCTCTGACAATGATAACTGAGTTTGAATTACATATCTACGTTGGGGTAGAGGCTGTGAATACAACCATATTTATAATTAATTGGGTTTTATTTTGACATATCATGAAGAATAAAATTTATGAGATTTGGAAAAATATAAAGCCTAATGTTAATTATTTAGAGTTTATTGTTTTAGAGTCATTATTCTAAACACTATGGATAATATTAAAAAAATCCTCCAAAAGAGATGACCGAATTTTCCAAGGTGATTCATCTTCTAGAAAATCTAATAGGGTTTTCAATAAAAGATAAAAGATTGTGGAAGAGTCTATTCATATGAGATTTGATGTGAATGATCCACAAGAGAATTATATGTCATTAGGAAATGTTGAGGTTTATTTAACTTCTAGGATTTAAATTGGAAAACTACAGATTCTTCAATGAGATAGTAAGAAAAATCATCCAATTCTGGGGAATTTTCAGAAATTCAAGAACATGAACCTGTACTAGAACTAAAAGCGGCTAGCCCATATTTTTCTATAGTTTTTAGGACCCTTAATTACCATCCATTATATGTTATTTTTAGATATATAGATAAAGATACAGATACTAGAGATTCTAATTGAATTTAGATAGAACATCATGCTTTCTGGTCTCAACAAGAACCAAGGAGCTTAAAGTTTGCAATCATTGATGAATTATGGGTAATTGAAATGAAAGAAGAATGAAATCAATTTGAATGAAATAATGTACGTAAACATGTTGATAGACTCAATTAAACATTGAATATAGGAATGAAATGAGTTTTTAGAAACAAGGTAGATGAATCTAGAATGATAGTTAGAAACTAGGCTAGACATGTTGCCTATGTTTATAGTCAGGATGAATGAATAGACTATGAGGTGACCATTTCACTAGTATCTGGACAGGAATCCAATAGGATACTGCTTGCTTCTATATATTATCTATATTTCAATCATTTTCAAATGTATTTTAAGAGTTTATTCTTAAATGGTTGTATAATATTGGATTTTTTTGTTGAAATAGACCCATGGTTTTCAAAATTCCCATATTCCAAATCATGTTACTAAATAAATAAATTATTTATATGATTTTAAACAAAGCCTCACATATATTATTTCAAAAGAGTTTTAAAAAGCTATAGTTTATCTTACCATTTTTCTAAAATTAATTTCAAAAGTGGTTTTTTTGTAAAAATATATATATATTAAATTATTTTTGGATCTTTAAAAAGACTATTAAATACTAATTTTTATAAAATTATGCCAATAGAATTTGAAATGAGTTTTATTGGTGAACATAAATTATTTCTTGGTATTCATATTTTTTAAATAAAGAAGGAATCATTTAATCAACGTAAGTATACTAGGGATCTTTTAAAAAAATGTCACATGGACATGACTAAGAGATGTGATAATATAATGAATAGTATATATAAATTGGATCTTTATAAAGATAGGAAAATTGTGAATCAAACTAGTTATAGAGGTATGATTGAAAGTATTATATAATTCATTGCGAGATGACCGAATATAATGTTTATTAGGTGTATGTGTGCTCATTTTTATTCTCATACAAAAGATTCAGAGATAAATGCTATATTTTTTTCAAAACAACTCAAATATACGACCAACTTTGGAGTGTTTTAACCAATATTACAACCATTTTCCTTAGTTAGTTATTTTGATACAGATTTAGGTGGATTTAAATTAGGTAGAAAAAACCTTTAGAACATGTTACCTTTTAGTCAAGTCTCTAGCTTATTGATGTAGTACGAAATAAAATTATTATGCACTATCTATTGCTAAAATTGAATAAAAAATGCATGTATCTTCTATATAGAAAATTTTTGGATAAAACAAACATTACTAGAGTATATATATATATATATATATCAATTTTGATATGTACCTATTAACTATGAAAACAAAATATATATAAATTTTTTGAAGAATCATGTATCACATTCTAGAAGAATACACATCGATGTATGACATAACATTTTGGGAGATCATTTTTAGTAGGGTGATGTCAATATTGAAAACATAGGTACAAAACATAATCTTGCTGACATATTAACAATGAAATTGAATTATGAGGAAATAAATTACATCAAATATGAATTTGGTGAGATTAATTTTAGTTATGTTTAATTTTTTGAGACTCGCCGATTTGAATGTATCACCATTGTGAATATCTCACTATTGTGAATGTCTCACGGTTTTGAATGTATCAAAATTTTGAATGACTCACCAATGTGAATATATCACCATTTTGAATGTATCACTATTGTGAATGTCTTCCCATTTTGTAAGTCTCATTGTAAATACTTCTCACCATTAATACTTTTCAATGTTGATACATCTCACCATTCAAACCTCTCACTATTGATACTTTTAACCACTTATACCTATCCCCATTTATACTTATCACTATTGATAATAATTGACATTAATACTCAATGAAATTGTTACTTATCACCATTGATACTTCTCACCATTGTGACTTCTCATCGTTGTGAAATTACTCACCCTTGGAACTTCACACTGTTGATTTTCTCAAGCCTATGTCAATTAATTTCATGTAGTGATGATTTAAACTATGAGTTTTATTTAGTTATATTTTATATAATACAAATTTTTTGGTTAAAATTCTATTTCATGTATTATATTATATTTAATATTTCATTTTTCATTTTTATTCCCTCAATCCAAAATGATATATATCGAACAATTACCAAATTTCTATGTACACCCTCCATCGCACCAAAACTGTTGCAATCTTTTTTTTCCTAATTGAATTCCTTCCATCACATTTGTCATCACATGAATTTTCTGAGATGAACTCCAGGTAAACATTTATGCATCATATAGTTTCTTTATTGTACAAGTCATGTCCATCAACGAAATAGAAGGGTTAGATTATCCACCATAGTTCTTTAGAGCCATCGAATACTGATCATTCAAGGAGTTTGGGTGGTCCATAAAACGAATTTTAAGCTAAATGTATGCTTTGAAGTAAGTAGTTAATTTTTAATGTTATAGAGAAAAAAGTAAATAAGAAAAGGTTATATTCAAATTTTATTATTTTTTTAAAATAGGTTAGTTTATTATTTTTACAATTTTTTTGATTTCATCTTTGATGAATATGAATATTTGATAATAACTCGAATCAATGGCCAAAAATATTTTTCTCCTTAAGCCAGTGGGATGATTGTTTGAAATTTCCATATGAGGGTGTGTTTAAAGATTATCAAATAACCATATGGAATGATGGTGATAACTTTATCTAAGAAGATGACATTGATGAGTTTAATGTTGATTGAATAGTTAAAACATCGAATGCATTAGTGTGAAATGGTGAGTTTTGGTTAGTTTTCCAATTCATCCAACACAATTGGTGTCCATGAAAGGGTGATTTTTCCACCTTGAGGATACAAGATGTCTACCTATCATGTATTATGAAAAGGGGATAAGAGATAAACCTATGTAGATACATTATAATTCACATTTAAGAAATTATTAATCCAAATTCAAGGTCTAATTCTTTTATCTTCTAGAAGATTATTTCAAAAATGATTAATAAAAAGGTTTAGTTTCTAAAGATGAAGTTTGTATTTGGGACTATGGGGGATTCTGCATCACTAAAAAAATCTATAAAAGAATGGAAATCATTTTGAACCCATGAAATTGAAAAATTAGTATATGATAGTGAAATGTTGTATAATGAGTTTAACCTTGTAAGCCATGCTTCGAGACCGAGATATCTTATTGACCCTATTCTAGAACTTGATGAAATTTTGAGTACCCTAATTTTGATGAGAAGGTGGAAAATGATGTTGGTAGAGATAAACAATATAAGAAATTTTTTTAGGTGAGGGAAGTTACCCTAAACTTCCTCTATGATCTCATTCCATAATATATGGAGCACTTAGACTACCCAGGACTCTCTAAAAGATAGAATCTTTTAAAAGAATCATTGAGGAAGAGAATGATGAATATAGTGAATATCAATTCATGAAAATTTGTAAATATTCTATGTAAAATGGGGATGATGAAAAAGTTGAAGAATGTGAATATTGAGATGAGAATAGATAAGGCAGTTGAGATGAAAATAAGGATTGAAGTGAAGATGATTGAGGATTGGACATTCATGGTTCTAGTTGTAAAATTATAAGAAAGGATGTTGAGATTCTTCAATATTTCCATACATTCCATGGTTGTTCTTTTTCCCGATCAAATGAGAGGACTAACTTTTTTGATCAAGTGGATCGACCTTGTAGAGAAGAGAGAGATGCATCTGTTGAGGGGGATAAATCATCAAGTTATGGAAGTCATCTATTGATTTATCTTTTTGATAGAGTTGATAATGTGTATTTTTTTATAATCATATAGTTTTGTATTTGGATATTATTGAGAAAATGAATATTATTACTACTATTGACAAGTTTGTGGATAATCAAAGAGTTGATTAACAAATAGAAGATGATTTTTTGGACAAACTGTTGATGTACTATAGAGAGATGTGATTATTACTGTTGAGAAACCTCCTAAAATTTATCCTACGATAGTTTTTTCTAGTGTTACAGTTCCTTTTGTTGTTGAATTTGGTCATAATTCTTATGATATTTGGACAGATCTGATGAATGAGGAATGGGGTTTTTATCCTCATAGCCATCCAACTAATGGTGGAACTTCCATTCGAGATGAAAGGGATTGTGAGGGATCGTTGATTGATCAGATTTATGTATCTAATTAGTAAAAAAAGATTGAGTATGAAAGAGTTCCTACAGTAGCTGTTTCCTATACTGTTTTTTTCTTATTATGACAATAGATATAGTCTCCAAGGGTGACATGGATTTTTCCATTGAAAATATAGTTTCATATTTTTTGAATCATTTGAAGAGTAAAAAAATCTGATTATTATGCTATGTAAATGGGTTGAAAGAGACTTTTTTGGAATTATTGATACAAAATATTCAACTGAAGATAATGCACTATATACAAGATGTGGAAATTGAGAAACAATAAATTTTCAGTATGATAGAGTTTATGAGATCTATTGTGGAAGGGATTCATTCTTCCTTTGCAGCTTCTTTGGATGCCCTGCTTGAGGGTGTTGAAATTCATGCTTTAATAGAATACATCTCTACTGATCCTACTCCTCCTATTTTTTGATATTTAAATAATCATATATAATATCAGGAAGATCATATAGCATCCTCAATTAGTGCTTCATGTGTTGAAGCTACCAAACCATTATAGACAGTGAAAAATCATGAGCATAATAATGATCATGCTCATATGATGATTAGAGAGTATGAGAATGATATTAATGTTAACCAGAAGACCATAATCAAATCAATAAATTTTATCTCTCGTGTACTTACTCTATGAACGATATAAATGATCATTTTATGTTTCTTTCAGAAAATCTAAGAATTCCACCAGTCAGTCAAGACATTAAGGAGCAAATCAACTAGATGAAAGATCTAAATTTAGTGTTTCATAGGTTTATATATGTAAAGAATAAATTTTTTTATTGAAATGGAATTATGTGGAAGTATAATAGTGTATTTTATCAATCCCATAAATCCATTATTTCATGTTCATAAGACTACTTTTATGGCTCATAAGTCCATAGATGTGATTTCTATTTCACACTTCCTCCAACTGATCTAGAGTATTTATGGCCAGGATTTACTAGAAACCCTCACGCACCTCTGCAATAATTTTTTAGACCATTTTATCTTCATCCATGTTAATCAGTTCAAGAAATTTACCCAATCATCATCCGAGATCCTAGTCCTCATTCAGATATACCTGATTTTCCAACAGTTGTGCCTAGTAATGATCCAGCCTCTGTTGTTATAGATCATTCATTGGATAGGGAAAAAGGAATGTATCATTTAATAACTTCAACCAAACCTATGAAACATTGATCCCTGGACTATGTGTTTTATTGGAAATTTTTCAAATATCTTTTTCATGAAAACATTTGGCTGAAACCCCAATGCCTTTTAACAATGGAAGTTATATTTTCACTCTTATTTTATTTATCTTTTTAATTATTCTCTAATTAATTTCCTATTTTGATCATATTAAAATAATTTACCTATTTTGTTGTTATTTTATTTAAATAATACGAAAAGGGTAGTACATTATTACTGATTTTATTTATGAGTACCATTTCTTTGCTACCATGTGTGTAGTATACCTTCCTTTAATACAATGTGATATCTTTTTTTTATTCCTTTCCTTTGATACTTTATAGATTTATGTAAATATTTTCCATTTATACTATTATTTAAATTTAGTAATTTTTTTCATTTATTTATCATTGATACCATATGTATTAAATGTCATGATTTATCCTTCATGCTAAATCTATATATAATTCCCTGATTTATGATCATCAAAAAATGAGAGATTATTGAACTTCATGTTTTAATGATCGCCAAGTATTTTATATTGTGATAATAATGTGCTTTATGATTTTTTTAGCATTTTACTATATAAGACAAATTGGAAAAAAAGACCCACCACCAGGAAATAATCACCACCAAGAATGTATCATGGTCAAGAAGTCACACTACTGAGGATGAGTCACTATCAAGAAAGACTCACAGCTAATATCTAAAATAAGCTAAGTATTGGAATGATTCAATGTTGTCACAAGTCATCGCTCGAACATAATTTTTGACAGTGTATGTGTCTCTGCCAACCTAACATACCACAAGAGCGTGAATCACCTCAAGAAGTTCTCACCCCTCAAAAGCCACACTTCCATAATTTTATACCATTCCAAAGAGTCACATTAACATCCAAACACTATTATGAGTGTCACTATTAAAATGAATCGATGGTTCTATTTCAATTTATTTTGAATTAATTATTTGTTATGGATACTTTATTTAATTTTATGAAAAAACTTTTTAAAATGATTTTGCATTAACTATTGTAGAAAATTCATTATCTTAGTAGAAGACATGAAACATAAGGATGCAGAGGATTCGGCTTATTTGGTTTGCTACTTATATAAATAAAAGAGGAATAATTCACCCTTATGAAAAAGAGAGAGGTGTATACATTCATGTAGACTCAAAAAACACAAAAGACTATTCATGTGAATGAGTTATTGGACCAATTTAATGAAATTGATGATAGATTACCCCACCATGATCAGATGAGTGAACCAAATCACTTCATACATCAAGTTCTTTCATATAGTTAATAATAAAGAGTTTATGACACTCTATTAAATAGAATAACAGACTAAGACACTTTCTCTTTTCATATTTTTTTTCTATGTCTTCTTATTTTCATTTTCATTGCCAAAATGGTCTGTATAAACTATTTTAACACCGATATTAACTCTTGATATAAACAATAAGATACTTAGATATATTATAAACACCTTTTTACTATTGTTTCCCATGGGTTGTGGTAGTGTTCTGATTGTGACCTACTATGGTTATTCTCCAATGAAAACAATATGAGGGGTCATGTATGGCATAGTCAGTTGTTATAATATTGTGACACCTGATGAATGTTTTGAATCAAAATTTTATTTTATATAAAATGATGGGAATAAAATTATTTACAATTGGAGTGGATTATGTATCATATTGCAAAAAAAAACTTGTATTAAAATTCCACTACGTTTTTTTGGTTATGTTTATGTCCTTTTTCTATAAAATTAGTTTTATTTGAACTATAAACAATACATTTATATTTACTTTTAATTAGTTTTTATATAGTGTATTGATCTAGTAAATTTATTTCTCATATTAAATCAAAATTCTATATATTTTTAATTGATACCTAGTAAATATTTGAGAAGTTGTTTAAAAATACAATTCTTATATCATGCTACTATTTTAACTAACTGGGGTGCTTTTTATTTAATTGTATGCATTTATTTAAATCCATTTTAACAGATATTTTTATTAGGTACTCAATTAACCCCCCACAACTTATGAGATACTCAATCTGACAAATATTTTTTAAAATAAATTCCTTGAACATGGTGTATTGAGGAGGTCATTTTAGGCTGTCAGAGAAAGATGTATCAAGCATATAAGTTGATGAAATTGGTATTTGACCTTCTTGATGAGATATCATAGATAAGGTATTATCCTATATAGTGAGTGTTCATATGAGGTTGTCGATGTTTTGGAATTAACATCATCTTCTCGAGTGGATTTACATGTTTTTACACATTGATAGTATACTTTAGGTGAACCCACACAAAAACATTGTGAAAGATGTGTAGTGCATCACATGGTATGTGTTTTTATTGATATCAATTAAATCCACTTTCAATATAA
The DNA here is from genome assembly GCA_963277665.1 of Viscum album. Taxonomy (NCBI): domain Eukaryota; kingdom Viridiplantae; phylum Streptophyta; class Magnoliopsida; order Santalales; family Viscaceae; genus Viscum; species Viscum album. Next base: position 461,633,921 of record OY728165.1, on the reverse strand, counting down.
TTAATAGAAAAAAGTATTATTCCTGAGTTGAAAAATTCAGAATTTATTGATATCATATATTAAGTCACTATTTTATTACAGTTAAATATTTAAATAAATAATTTTCTTATAATTACATGATTGTTATATATGTATCTATTTATTTATCAAATTAATATTATATTTTATTGGAGGTTTGGTAAATATTCATTAGAAAACAAAGGTTGAGCTATCATGACATGTGGGAATGATATATTAAATTTCTTTTAAACAAATGTTTAATTATTTATTTATGGAATCATGTTTCTTTATCCATGAAAAAATTTTACATTAGGGAAATAATAAAAATGATAATAATAATAATAATATAGGTGGATTTTGCTATGGATTTTTTGAATAGTTATGATCTGATATGCAATTATTTATTATGTAATGTAGCACAATAAATACCTAGTAATATCATTTAATAGGGTAATATGTTGTTGTGAACAACATACACCTCTATATATTCTCTTATCCTTGGGGAGATAAATACTCTCAAGAACCATGTGCAATTATCAACCTTCTTCATCTTATCATGAACAAGAGAACAAGAATCATTAAATCAACCTCAAAGGGATGTGTGGTTATATATTGAAGTAAAACTATAAAATATGTATCACTATCCACGAATATAGAGTACCATTAGGGATCCATTGATTTCAAATATTTACTTATAGATCACCCCTAAAGAGATTCTACTTTGGATCCTTTGGTCATAATTATGATACAACCAAATTGAGGTTCAGACGATCAAAATGTAAATAAACGAATGTTCCAAAGATTAGTGTAGTCTTCTTATTATTAAATATATTAAAAGATTACCAATAAATATTCCCTCTATAGTTCCAATATTCATTGTCAATTTTCAATAGAATAATATGTTTTTCATTATTTTTATCATTATGTACCTTATAGATTATTTATTGAATCCAATAAAATATGATCTTGGCTAGGCCCCCACAAGATTTTTCATTATGTTAAAAACTATCATGTGGCATCAGGTTGACCATCATCATGTTTATAATTAGTTAATTATCTGAACATTATATTCATTTTTTGTTACTTTTTTAATTTCAAAAACATTATTCTTTAGTCCCACGATCGAGACATCTTCTCTGTTTCAGTTCTTATAACTGAAAACGAATGAAGATAGTATTAATATTTCATCCACAGGTGGCACCTGGATTTTATGGATATATGTTCTGTAGTATCACATAATGAATTATCTGTGTGGTCAATAGATACCATGTAAAATTAAAAAAATCACTCATATAATTATTTAATGTAGATGGAATATGTAATTAATACTCACATGATATATAATTAACATTCACACAGTGTGTAATTATTACTCATGTGGTGTGTATTTCATTTATAAAAACATTGTGTATAATTAATTGAAACACACAATATGTTTTATTTACACACACATGTTTTACAATTGACACACAAAATGTTTAATTAATTAATTCATAAAGTAATTCTAATTAAAACACATGGGGTATAGAAATGAAACATACCCTACATGTAATTAATTAATAAACATGTTGTATATAATTAATACAGATAGAATGTATAATTAATTAATAAAAAAGTGATGTGAAATTAATATACATTTATTCATGTACCCAATTACATTACATACACCCCAATATGGGATATATGTTTTGAACATTAATTTATGAATAAATAAAATTAATTGAACCACTAAAACTAATTAACACATATTTATGTTCCATTAATTGAATATATACATATTGAGGTGTATTTTACATTCTTAATTAACATTCATGTTAAATTTTGTACTACACACCATGTATGATTATCATTAAACAAAATATATTCCACATGAAATAAATTTTTTACATGCCCCACAAGTTAATCTATGTTGGGGTAAAATTAATTAACACTATTCATTATGTAATTATATGAGATTTTATGTATGAAATGTACTTTGTGAGTGCACAATACATGATGATGAACATTTTAGGTAGTTTGTATGGGTACATTTTATATTTCCACTATGTAGAAACCATGTACATAATTAGTTTTAAATAAAATATATTTTTTAATTTGTTTAAAAGTTACAATGGATGGGAATCAATAGGATTGATTGATTGAGAATTAAATTAGATAAATTATTTAATTATTAATGATAATTAATAAATGTGAGTTAATTTTATCTTATTTAAGAGTAAATTAAATAAATTCTACTTTATTAAATGTGTATATGTTGCATACATGGACGATCAAGAGATTGATTTACCTATTTATGGTTTTTATTTCTTTTGATTTAATTATTACATTTGTTTTTCTTTTAATGTATAAAATTAAAATTATTGCATTTAATTCATCCCCTCCTCCTATTATATAAGGACTTTTCTATTCATTATATATTTTTTATAAATGTCAAAACAATTTCATTACCTCCCCTCGCTTTTATCAGAGTAATTCATAAGTACAGTAGGATCTCTTAAGTGATTATAGGTCATTCAAGATGAAGCTTTGGTGAAATCATCAAAGGTGGTACTCATGAAAGAGGTGGAATGCTACAACTCAAAATGAGATTGAATAATACAATATTCCCCTGGGGTCCATTTTATTTATTTATTGGTAAACAAACAAATCGGTAGACAAAAGATCATGACCCGACCACATATGTTTTCATATCTTTTTCATGGGTATTAATTTTTACTTTCTTTATTATGATCATATAAATTAAAAAATTACTAATAATGGAATATATTATTAATATATATTATAATTTTCATAAAACTTGACTTTATTCAATACATGGATAATTATTTATATAAAATAAAAAAAATTAACAAGATATGTCTTTACATAATAAAATAAATCCCTCAAAAAAAATATTATGTTAGAAAATCCTTCCATTACTTTTGTTATGATTTAAAAAATAGACAAATATACTTATCTATTTAGTGTATTTATGATTATAAATTATTTAAGATGTTGAACTAATGTTTTTGGTAAACATTACTATGTTATTATCATGTGTTGAAAGAAAAAAAATTGTGATATATCTTAATGAATTGAATTGAGGAAATCCAAAATAATATTATTGATTATAAAGTGGACTCAATGAATTAAGAAGTTTTTATTAAGTAGTTTTCATGAATTCCCACCAAAAAACCATTGAATATATTCTAAGGACAATGTTTGGGTAATGAAAATGAAAATACAGATATTTTCCTCTTGAATTTTTATCTTGCAGGATATTTTGAGTTCAATGGTGAGGAATATTGGGACTTATATAATGGGAGAGTAATTTTAATGATAATTTATTTTACCTCACATATTTTAGTAATGAAGATAAATTATAAATTTTTTATTTAGTATTCATTAGTGAAATGGAATGTTCATCAACCAATTTATCCCTAAAATCAATTCTATATAAAAGTAATTTTCATAGTGGATGTTATTTTTATGAATGTTTCAATTATATGTGTATTGTATTATGACATGAACAGAATAATTATTCATTTGAAACCCCAATTCCTGATCATCCAAAATATAGGTGAGTGATGATGAGCTATATATATATTTAAAGAACATGGATGGGGTTATATATGTATAATTTCTTATGATTATATATATGTATGATGGCCTCATAAGATCTCATGAGATAATGGTTGTGTATAACTTTATCAAGTATATCTATGAACATTATCTAGAGGGATTTAGATAGGGTTTTTAAGATATCTAAGCCACTATTTATGTGAAATTTTAGAGAGGGGAGCTACAGTGAGTCCTAACATGGTAAACATGATTAGACACATTGAGGTTTTATACATTTTGGTGTTAAAACTACCCAATGAATTTAACCCAATGTCATTCTTTCCACACTCCCTCACAGATTATATAGTTATATTGGATATTTAAATATGAAGAACATTGAGATGTCTACCATATTTCTCCTTAATCAGATTTTTGATGTAAATAAGTCCTTGAATAATGAAAATACATTTAAAATTTTTGTGAAAAAGTGGAAGGGAAAATCAAAATACCATAAGACTAACTCTATGTCCAAAAAAATATTGACTACACCTGACCAGGTGAACGATGATCAAGGTGAAAGTGAAGGAATGAGATTTAATTTTCATCTCACATGGTAAGAAAGAACATGGAATTAAAATTATAGTTAATTGAAGAAATAATTTATAAATTACATATAATTTTGGTATATGCATCATTATAAGTTGCACCTTGATTGATCTTCTCAAGAAAATAATACAATAGTTTTTATTCATATGTATTGGAATATAGGGACTAAGAATGAAAATAAAAATTCATACATGTAAGTTATATTATCTAAGAATATAAATATGGTAATTCCTATAGATGTATTATGAAGTAAATGACATAAATATTTTACAATATATCTAAGTCAAACTATTGTTTTTAATTCATTATTACCAAAACATTCATCTGTGCATCTAAATACACACAATGAGATAATAGTTCATATTTGGAATATATTTTTTTGGTATTTTCACACTCAAAATATAGTTTAGTAAATAATGAATCAATGATATTTCAAATAAATATTAAATGATGAATACAAATAAAGGTCTTTGAAAACTCTATTGGGAATGATAAATCTTTTTCAATTAATACAAGTAGTTTGCATAATTTTATTCATAAGGGAGTTCTATTTTGGTTTTATCTGAGACACAAGGTATAAAGACTAATTAAATATCAATTTATAGAAAATGAAACATTTAAAAAGAAATGTATTACACGTAGCAACTAATGTCAGTTTAGTAAAAACATGTGAACGATGATAATGGTTTAACTACGATGTATTTCTATATACTTTATGATATGTGTTTAACAAATTTTAGGGATTCTCCTTACAGAAATAAATATAGTTGGTAATTGATACAAGATACATTGAGATATTTTATCAGAGTGTATCATATTCAGTTATTCATTGATCATTAGTATATGGATTAAAGGTAATCCCGTGCTCAAATTAACTTATACATCAAAAATATTATTGTAGTGAAAGGGGGTCAATGAGATGAATTATATATGTTGAAAATATTCGTTAATATCAAGGAAAATTGTTTCTAAAATAGTATACCAACCACTAATAATGTTCCAACTCTACAAACTAATTTATATCATATTAAATGAAATATGATAAATAATCTATTAGTAATGTTATCATTTGACTTATGAGAATTAATTCCCAAAAGCTTTATTTTACTATAAACAAACATAGTTTAAATTATAATTGAATCACTTTTAATTATCCTATACCCACTAAGGATATTAAAATATAATATTTGTATATATTAAGTATATATATACAATAGGTAGGCAATTATCATTTTGATATAGTTGGAGTTGTCTAGACTTCATTCAACATCATGCTTCAGATGCACTGAGTTGAAATATGAACATACACTTCATAGGATTAGTGTGAGGATTTGTTATAAGAGACACCTATTTTATAGTAATTTAAAACAAAAAATTTCTATAAATTATCCAATGATGGTGAAATATTATTCAACATGAATAATAAATATAACATACAATAATTAAATTGAAAACTGATATGATTGGAGTTTATGTGTGCATTTAATAATAGAATTCATGAGAAAAAATATAGGGGAATAATATTTTTGATGTATTTAGACATAATACTCCATGTGTGTATTATAGATATACTATACATGGATGGTACAAAGTTGTAATAATAAATAATGTTTAATTTTTAATGGATTAAATTTTTTCTACGATATGGTCCATGGTAAAAAATTGATATTATTTCGATGAAAAAATATGTTTCAATTCTTATTGTCTTTGAAATATTATATGATCATTTTATTGGGAGATTGCACATAAAGGGTAGTTTCTTTAATTGAGACCTTATTGAACATGTCTATATGATACAACTAAAAGGGTTAGTGGCACTACCAAATGCTAACATGATATGAAAATTTCATGTATCTATTTATATTTCTCATGTAACGACAAAAGGATGATTGTAGTGAATTTTTTTTAATTATAGATATGCTTATATCATATTAGATACAAAATACAATGTCTTAGTAGTTTTTTGGACTAAATAATTAACTACTATAATTATAAATTTAAATAATTTTCTGGTTTAGCTTAAAGTTATCTATAATAGTTCATATATTGGGAAACCTAATATATTTATAGTACATACCTTTAAAATATGGAAAAAAATATTTATTTTTTATTCATGCCACATTTCACATAAAATTGCAATGATAACATGTGTTGGCATATAAGGAGATAATGAATAAAATTTCACAACCTTTTGGGATATGAATATATTTAATATTAAATGATATATATTGTTGTTTGATATTACTTATATTTGTTCATTAAGTGAAAATATCAATCAATATGAGTTTAACTAAATGTAATTGTAGTTAATTATATCTAAAAATATTTGAGGAATTAAAACTTTATGAGTTCATTGTAAGATGATATATTTGAAAACCAGTTATTATAGGGATATAACACTTGTTTCCATTCAAGATAAATTATGATATATGATTTTTTATTATAAGGAAATATAATTTTTACACTTATTAAAACCTATGGTTTTTATATCTATAGTAAACCACACTCATTTTGGTTTTAGATATATCTTATGATGTGTTTTAACAATGATTTTTTTTGGGTTATACCAAAATAAAATGTGGATTACAATTATTATAATAAAATTTAAATATGGTATTACCTAGGATGTATATTTTATAACAATGTAATAATATATTAATACAAGGGTATCTTACTGCTTGAGATATTTTCTTAAGATATTGTGGTCATAGTAAGCAAAAATAAAACAAAAGACATATTTTGATTCCAAAACTAACTACTATAATGTAGTAGGCCTCGTAGTTATATCTATATCCAGCAGAAACATGTTTATTATGTGAGAATGAACCAAATATTTTTTATTGGATCTTGTTAAAGTGGGATTCTATTTGGGCTAGTTCCTTAGAACTAATAACTATGTACATTAGATTACCTTCATATTCATATAATTTAATATTAATAAATATATTATCCCATATTGGATTGTAATTAAATTTAAATATAATGTCATAATGTCATAATGTATCAATCTTATTTAAATGGCCACATCAATTACTCACTATTATGAGAATCCTAAAGAGAAATAAAGACATGGGACACATATAATGTAGACTACTAGGTGTGATTACTAGTAAGAGGTTGAGACTTTATATCAGGAAATTAATAAAATATAATCACCAAGATGAGAGGTTTTGATGATCTAACTACATGTAGTAATTACCCATGGTATATGTCTTATAAGGTATTCAGATATGTGGACATTTAAAATTATCCTTTGACATTTATAATATTATTAATGACTATCATGACTTGTGTACATGGAAATATATTTTAAACCATAAAGGCATATGTTTATATAGAATTTTGGTGTACTGGGAATTTTATGAATTATATTTTATTAATGAAAAAGAATAGGTATTATTTTTCACTTATATATTTATGAAAGTTGATATCGTAGCCCTAGGATTGAAATGGAATTTATGAACTAAATTCCATGAACATGGTGTATTAATAGTTTCATTTTAAGATGGAAATGAAGAGATATCATGTAAATAGGTTTGTGACATGAGTATAAAACTTTCTTGAAATGTTATCCTGATAATGGGATCTTATTTCATAGTGAGACTTCTGAGGTTGTTGCGGACTTTGCAGCATTAAAATTTTCTTATCGAGAATCTTTACATTTTTCTGGACGCTGATATTATGATTTATGAAAACCCACAGAATTTCACCCAGGAAGAATCCTAGAGTGTAAAAAATATTGTGTTTCTATTGAACCCAATTAAATTAAATTTATATATTTAATAAGTCTAATAAATAATAATATTTTCACTAAGAAATAATTTTTATTCAAAATTTACTAATTTCATTAATTCTGTAACTATTTTAGTTGAGTTGAATTCTTTAATCAATATTTATTAATAAAAACAAGAATATTATAAATATTTATTAATTTATAAATTTTACATTATTTACGATATATGGTTTATTAAATAATTAAGATTACATATGAAATAATTTTTGGGTTTGAATTTTAATGATATATTAAATTTCAATTAAATAATTAATAAGTTATTTATTTATAAAATGATATTTATTTATCTGTAAGACATGAACGCGTAAAAAATTACATAATTAAAAATTTATTATTAGATATTGGGTTCACTTTGTACTATAAGAGTATTTAAGGTCCTATGTGAACCTATTTATTATCTAACCCATCTCTAAAAATACTTGATCATATCATTTCCTAGGACTAGACATTATTTGACAAACAAAAAGCTTCAAGATATTCTCTCATCATAAGAGAGAAAAAATATCTATAAGAAATTGAGGATATAAGAGTAATCATTCCCCAAAATCCATCTCTCATGAATGATATAATATGAATCAAACAATTAACGTTGAAGGACTTTTTTATCAAATGTTGTGATGCAAGACATTCTATACAACCACTATAGCACATAGAGTACAATAATAGATGATTTGAGATCAAAATATGATGTATAGACCACCAATAGAGTGTTTATAATTTGGATATTTTTGAAATAACAATGGTGAAACTAAATAAATCATAAGATGATCAATTTACACATCAAAAAATGATCTCATGTTCTTTGGATTTTTCTTATTATTAAATTAATTGTAAATTTAATATAAGAGATACACTCTCTAGTTCTAGTAGTATTCAATTTTCATTAGATAAATTAATTTTTCATGATGTTTACCTTCACATAAATGAGAGAGTATTCATTTTATCCAATAATGACCAAGTGTGGCCGGAGAAAAATATACACCCCCACTATATCTAGAACATTTATAATAGAGGTGGTTGTGTTGTTTTTAAAACATTATGGTGTGAGGATTTATGTCACAACTCCATGGGTCTCATCAATGTAGTGTGACCAATAGAATATTGAGGATAATTATAACATGTATTTTCTAGTCATGAAAAATTGATTGAATTTGGTATTTGGGAGGTAACATGGTAAGGGGAACTATACTATTACCTATTAGGTAATGACACAGTGAGACTCTTGGATAATATTTTATCTCCATGTCTTGTGGGGGCACATCACAAAAACATATATATATGTCTTCCAATTTTTTTAAATTTTTTAAGTGGGTGGAGGACATAAAGACACCCCAATATCTTACACCCTTAACCAATCATGAATTGAATTCACCATAGCACATTTCCCTTTGACTGTTATTTTCCTCTAAGACTTGTTTATTCTCAAATTGATGTACCATCTATTATGTTCTTAATAATTTGTTATAGATAAATCCGTGTGATCCCTAGACATAGATTTAAATCACTATTACTATCCTCTATTATCAAATTATAAATTTTAGGTTCTTGTATTGTTTATTGGTTTTAACAAATAACACTAGATTATGATGGTGTGGTTTTGTCACCAAGCTTACAAATGAAGGATTTAGGAATTCATTACCATGTTTTTGAATTTAAATGGTATTACATGGGTTTCTATGAAAGAAATAGAATTCATTAATCAGATATTGTTATATATTAGGAATTAATATGGTTGGATTAGTCTGAATAGCTATGGCTTACCATTTAATGGAGGATAAGGGAGAGATATCCATAGTATGGTGTAATAATAACTTTCATTGTGAATTTTAGTAGGTATATTCTCCTTTTATTTATAGGTATAGTGTGAGTTTCTTTTTCTATGTGAGGGACTCAGTGAGAATGTTGGATGAAATATTTTTTTGGGAGACATTTCACTTCAACTATAATGCTGTTAAAAATCAAAGAGTTGGGTGATGGCATTATAGCCCTATTTCCAGTTCTATTATATGTTAGAATAAATAATTTTATATGACTATATACAATGTTATAGGATGGTATCTCGTTATATTGATGGTGTATTGTGCTATTTTAATGTGTCCACATGTGGAGTTAAATTATGATGGTATGAGATTATGTGAACGGGGCCTTTCTTGGAGTTAAAGTGTGTAGAACAAGATGACAATGTGTGACTTCCACATAGTAAAAGAGTGATGTTATGGGACATGATGTGGAAAAATGTGTTATGTGATATGTTACTAGTCATTTTTTTATATTTAATTATCATTTAAGATGAATTTAACTTTTATTATTGATTTAATGTAGGTATTAAGGAGGTTCGGTGTTCCCTATTTAATGCATAATGACCCAAACTGGTTGCATGATTTTTTAGATTATTTATTTGTAATTATTCCATCCATTCACATATTGAAACACCACTTATACCAAGAAAACATTTGTGATATATTTTTTTAATTTTTTATTAACACCTTGTTTTGGTTCTATTGTTCTCGTGTAGTCCTTGTTGTTAGGGATCCAATAAAGGTAAAGGGCCCCATGTTGGGTTATAGTGTAGGTGGTGTGGTTTATGGATGAACGACATACAATGATAAAATCAAGGATAATATTATGCATATTACACTATATTTTATTGATTTTATTGATTTTATATATAAATCAACATCATATGAAATCACTTTTAACTATTGGTTTGTTACTGATATAAATTAATTTTATTATATTGGGTATTGTTATTTATATGGTCGGCTTACCACTTTTCTTCTATACTATCTTGTCCTTATTATTACTAATTATTTTTTTATGTTGTGGATGGTAATATTTTATCCATGACATAGTCTCCAAAATTTATGTCTTATGATGTCATCACTTGTTGATTGCCACTTTCATATAGGGAGGTAGACATGAGGTTATGTGGTTTTCCATTTCTGCCCCAGTGAAGAAGGTTGCGCAGTTTAAATATGATTTCTGAAGATGGTTCCAAATATAGGATCTGGGACATATTATATGAATTTACCTTTACTTGAATTCTCAATGATGAATTAAAAATTTATATCATTGGGTTTATGAACCAAAATTGACCATCCTATAATCGAATGACTAGGTTTCTCCTATGTAACAGGGTATTCAAAGAACTTCATTCCACCCTAGAATGTAAAAATAATTCAATGATCCTATGAAACTTGTGAGGTGTTTAACTAGAACTCATTCTCATACTAAATATATCTCCAAATATTGTCCTCATCTTCAACTATAAACAAGAATAATTATTAATGGGAAGAAGATATATCTATCTTATCATACACCCTAGAATTTATTTGTAGATTTTTTTATTAATGTTGTAACATTACACTAAATAAATTTTCAGATGGAATTACTGAAACATGGAAGAATGGGAATATTATTTAATTCTTAATCTTGTATAGGAAAATTTACCAAAAGTGCAGTAGTGGTAGTATGTTTCTTGTCATAGATCACAAGTAACCTATAAATAAGGAGAAATCAAAAGCATCATATATAGAATATTGATATTGATAAATCTAATATAAAATAGTCATCAATTATGAATTTGAATACATTTTATCATAAACCAAGGGACACCGCCACATCTTGATTTATCAAATCCCAATTTCTATTAATATATTTATAAAATTCATCCATAGTTGGATGAAAACCCTTTAACATAGAAACCATTGTTAAATAAATAAAATCCATTGCCAAAAATATCACAATGTCGGAAATCCAAAATAATTTTAACAAGAATATTATATTTATTTATTTTCTCATAGATTTATCAATTTAAAAAATGTAAATTTTAATTTTAATAAAAATAAATTTTCAAAATATGATGGTTTTAATTTTCCATTTATCATTTTCCAATAAAAATATCATTTCCATTCATTATACTTCCATCATAAAATAATCATGCATGTAACACCCCAAGATTTTATGAGATATGTTATTTTTAATTTCTTTGATGTATTTTATTATACACTACACCAAGATTAGCTTGTACTGTATGAAACACCTTATTAGCTTGCAGTATACACAACAATATTCTTGGCGTGTTTTACACACAAATTCAAGTTCATTTTATGGAAATTATTCTACAAAACATTAAGTATAGATTTTGTTTAATGTATAAATGATATAAGTTTTTATTATGTTATACGGAACACCAAACATAGATTTCACTATACGCATCTCTGACTTGGCTTGCACTACACGCAATCAAGACCTTCCTCGATAGCGTGGGTAGTACGCAATGTCATGTTTCACTAAACAAGATATTATTATAATATTATTATGAACTAGCCGTTATGAATAGTAATACCCACTTTTTTAAATTTTATAAATTTTATCGTTCAAAATGGGCTTCATTTTTGGATTCGTAATGTCGAAAGTAGCCTAGGGTGAATTTTGGGTATTTTTCTGAAAACTTCCAATTTTTGATGAATAGTGAAAACACTGGGTTACTATTTAAATACCTACTTTTTATCTAAATAATTATTTATTTTATTTAAATTTATTTTAGGTCAGAATTGATACATAATACCTATATAAGTTTAGTTTAATTCATTGGAGTCATTTTATAATAATTTTAGATACATAAAAATTTTATTGAACTTTTCACCGTCTTTTACCCACCTCCCAGGAAAATTTCGAAACTCACATAAAACATAAATTTACCGCTTCTGTGAGTGGAATTAAAAATTACTAAATACACGGTTAATATCAAGGAGTAAAATTTGGTTCAATGAGATGAAAATAATATTTGGTGAATAGTAACTTTTTACTTTTATTTACCACGCTTAAAAGTAAATAGGGCAATTAAGGGTAAAAATGATATTATTATTACCCTAACACATGTCCTAATTCTGTTGGATAAGTGTAATTAGACCAAAAACAACCTTAGGAATATAATATGACCATTTAGGTCCACTTTAATTAGATTAGGACATTTAATATTATTTTATAAAAAGAATAGTTAAAATAGTTAAAATCAATGTTTAACAACGAAAAAAATTTTAATATAGGGTTATAAATAAGGTAAATTAGAAAATAAATATTAATTATAAAGATAAAATTATTTCCAACCTAATTGAATTTTCTTTATAATTTTTCAACATTAAATAATTTAATTTATTTATAACACAATGATGATGCAGGAATTCTCTTATTAATGAAATATTGACATAATTGATGTTATAAATACCCAAATAAATGAAATTTGAGACTTTTTATGAATTATAATAATTTTATTGGTTATTATGAAATGTTAGTTTTGATTTTATTAACTTTTTTCGAACTAATAATGATGTTATAATTTTCACATAAATCAATTATTATGTAGTGTCAAAATTGATGTAAAATAGTTTTTTAAAAAAATATTTTATTATTAATTGTTATTTAATTCCTAAAAATTCAATGTTTGGAAAATGACTTAAATAAGGATATATATGCTAATAATGTAACACTTTGGGTTCTTTTGGCTTGTTATAGTAGGTTTAGTAACCATATAGTGTAAGAAAACAAGAAGACACGGTAAAAGTTAAATTATTTAACTTAGAGTTGAATCTAAATGATAAGGTTACAATTTTAACCTAAAATTGTCTAAAATATATTTCTTGAGATAATTTATACCCATACCCACTTTACCTTAGAAATAAATTAATTTGGAGCTATTATAAACCGACTATGGCTTTATTATAAAATAATATTTTGAGTTTTTCCAAAGGTGCCCCTCTCTTCCCTTATAAAAACGACACCCATTCCATCTTCTATTTACACCATTTTTAGCCTTTAAGTTCCTCCAAAACCTGTCCATTTCTCTTATAAACTTACCTAGAAACATTCTGGAGGTTCCGGTCTTCTCAAAAGACCAACTCTACTTTCTTAATAGAAGGCTTAAAGGAGGTGCGTCGAAGAAGAGGTAATCTCTCCTTTCGATTCTATCAAGTTTCATTCTTATTCAACTTCTTCTTATTTAGTTGTTTCATTATAAAGTAAAAACATCAATATCACCCATATACTGATATTTTATTATGAATATGAAACAACCCTATTTCACCTTCAATCCATCCTACGTAAAATGAAATCACCACTCATGGGTACGTACGGAATACCATCTCCACGCCGTGGTGTAATCAGTTTTCCACCACCACCTTACATGGATGGGTATAATGGTGTAAATAATTAACTATATATGGTTATTATAAAGTTATATTGGTTCTGTAAAATTATACATATACTTCAATACAATTCCACGATCATGGGAATGATATCACTGCTCGTGTGTATGTACGGACTACCGTGTCCACGAACGCGATGAGATTCATTTTCAATGATTAACCTGTCACGACCCGTCCTCGGGGCCCGTGCCGTGAGTACCCTAATCCCGCCTTCCATAGGCCAGGGGCTCGTGACTAGCACCACGGTGTAAATCCCAAAAAAAGGGAAGGAATTGCCTTTGAAAATTAAACAAGCACCACAGAGTAAGCAAGCGGAAAAGTAAACACCAAGAAAGAACAGAGTACAACTGAAAGTGCGGAAAAGTAAATGGGCCAGTATACAAACCCAAACTGAAAGTAAAGTACAACTCGAAAGGGAAAACAACAACTGTAAAGTAAAAGCCTCTACACCGAGCTGTCCACTGGAAATCCCACCAGAAGGGTGGGTACAGATAGCTCCAATACTCCTCGGGTCCCGTCGTCCGCTCCGAACACGTCCCGCCCAGTGGTCCACCTCCAGGTACCGTCCTGCTCTGCAAGCCTCAGCCATGATCAACGATGTCCGTCGTCTGCAACCAACGCAACGTAGTGCGGACATAGCCCGTGCAAGGATGAGTATAAGCTACTCAGTAGGGACCCCGAGACCCCTGAAGGTCTCCCAAAATCCACAAAGGATAAACCACAAAGGATAGATACAAACACGAAGTAACAACCGACACTTCTTAGGTATATTCCCATACATATACCTAAGTCATCAATTCCAATACGCTCCAACCTCCAAGCCCATGTACAACTCAGTCCACACAGGAAAGTAAACGTATTCCACACAGGAATGTAAAATGAAATCCACACAGGATATCACAACACAATCCACACAGGAAAGCAACAGGATTCAGCTCACACAGGCATACTTCTTCGAAAGACGATAAAGATGATCTCTGATCCATCTAAGTGGTCGGACCCATGAAGGATCGATAGGTAACTAACCCCCGCAAAGACCCACACAGGATCGGGCCCACACAGGACCTGTAGGCGCTGGTTCACACAGGACCGCTGAGCGCAATAACCCACACAGGATTAGACCCACACAGGATCGGGCCCACATAGGACCTGTAGCACTGATCCACGTAGGATCGCTGAGTGTTGTAGTCATCGTCGAATCCACCAAGGATCTCTGTACTTTCGTCGTCGCAGTCACAGTAGCAGTAGTAGTAGCAGTAGCAGTCACAGTCGCAGCCAGCTCTAGGGTTCCCGCACACAGCAAACTCATTCGGGAGGGTCCGCTCCACGAGCCGAGAGGCTGATACATCAACTGTCACATAGCCTAGAGTTTATGTATCCAAAAGTTCCGTATCGTTAACAGAAACTCAACGCAACAGACGGCGCGTCGATCGGACGCCCGGTCTGAGAGTTATTGGCTTTTTCGTCCCAGGGGCCCGGTTGGTTTTTAAGGAAAAACCAACCCGACTGTACTCCACCTGCGTCCAAACCTTGTGCGGAGTATTTCAAAAGATCTGTCTCACTAAGAGAAACTTAACAAAGCTGACGGTACGTCAATCGGACGTCCGTAGCTCAAGATATGAGCATTTCCGCTCCGAGGGCCCGGTTGGTTTCGTGTACGAACCAACCCGGCCAAACTCAAAATAATCCGAAACCTTGAGTGCGATATAACGAATTGACCGTCTCGATCCAAGGAATGTATCACCCTTGACGGTTCGTCGATCGGAGGTCCGTAGCTCATGTTATGGGCAAAAGACCGAAGTCGAATCGAATACGGGGGGTCCGGGTTCGGGCCGACCCGGCCCGACCCCCCCTGGGTCGGCCCGGTCGGCGGCGCGGTCCGACGCGGCGGCGCGGCCGGTGCGCCGCTCGGGTGCCACGCGCGGGGGGAAAGGCCCCCGCCCTTCCTGCTGGTGGTGCGGCTGAAAGCCGCGCCTTTGATCAACCGGCCCCCCTCGTGGGGGGCCTACCTTTGAGAAAAACGGGGGGGCACTGCCCCCTTTGTGAAACCGCCCCCCCCCCCCCCCCCCTCACGTGGGGGGCTTTCATTGAGGAAAACGGGGGGGGGGGCGCTGCCCCCCCTTGGTGTAACCGTCCCCCCCCCAATTATGGGGGCCCGGTTTTGGCCAGCCGGGGGAATGTATTCCCCCGGTCCTTCTCCCTTCCGGCTGGCCCAACATGGCCGGCCGGTTCTTCCTCAACGGGACCGGCAAGGCCGGTCCCCATTCCGGATTCCGACACCGGCGGCCCAGATAGACGCCGGTCTTCACGTCCCGCCGCGGCCCGGAACCGGCCGCGGCCTTCATCGTTCGGCGCGGTGTGACGACACCGTGCCCCACCGCCCTTCAACTTTCTTCGACGCGGCGCGACGGCGTCGCGTCCTTGAATTATTTTACGGCATGGCACGACGGTGTCGCGGATTTCTTGTCGTATTATCCCGCACGGTGCGACGGCACCGCGGCTCTCCCGTTTCAATCCACAACAAAATCAATTTGAAAAGGAGGAGGGTCGGCCGTGTTCGTACGGTCCGGCCCCCTCGCGTTAATTGCTAAAAATTGGATAAATTTCATGAAGATATATTCTCGGGTATAATTCATGAACAAAAGTAATAAATAGACCCCTACCTCGGTTTCAAGTACGCTGTTCGTCAACGACCCGCGGAAGACAAACGTCACGGAGGTCAGGCGTCGCGGTAATCATTCATAAATTCCATTGACGAAGCGGTACGTCCGAAGAGGTGCGTTGTTAGTGAATCTTCGTAAGCCGATGAAGGAAGTCCGAGGAGGAAGCGGCGTTCCCTTTCGTTGACACGGAAGGCGTCGTTGATCTTCGGAAACAAACCGGCTACGAAGAAGAGAGGAACGTCGTTCTTTGTCGGAGCTTGACTGTTCTTCGTGTTCTTCGTCAAAGTTTGAAGAAGAAGAAGGAGCTCTCAAATCCTCTCAAGATGGCTATCCAAAATAAAAGAAGCTAAGGCTTATTTTATTTACACAAATATCAACTTGAATTTCAAAGGTTTTAAATTCAAAACAACCCACCTTAATTAATTAAACCAAGTTGTCAAACATTAATTGAAATGGGTTAAAGGGGAGGTTTTCAGAGAAGTTGAGGAGTTGGGGTTCGTGTGGGCCCCAACACTCTTAATCCTCCCAAGGGAGGTTAAGTGGTTGTGGGTCCCACCCCTAACTCCCTTTGGGAGGTTTTAAAAAAAACAACAAGTTAAACTAAAAATTTTTATCCCACAATTTTTATTTAACTTATTCTAAACTCCCAAAAACTAACTCTCAACCCGAAATAAACGCAACCTCGGAAAAGGTCTCCTTAAGCGAATATTGGCGCTGCGAGTTCATCGGTTCCCTCGGAATTTGATTCCGGGCACCGGTTCAAATGCTAGAAATTCCCGCTCGTTCGTTCATTGAACGTACCCGAGCCAAACATCGGAAAATTATTTCGGGCACTCCGAGCCTCGGAATCAGGTGCCGTCAGAAACCGCGCTCTTGTAAAATTCCAAAGAAAATTAAGAGCAAAAAAAATTTCCCTTGAATTTTTCGGGTCTTTACATTACTCCCACCTCAGGGATTTACGTCCCCGAAAAGATACATCAAAAACTAGGGAAACAAATGAGGGTGCAGAGCACGCATCTGAGCCTCCCGCTCCCATGTGCTCTCCTGGAGGTTCCTGTGATGCCATCTGATGCGCACAAGAGGAATCGATAGCCCACGTAGGACCCACTCCTGTCGATACTCTATCTCCACCAGGACCTCCGTAAAAGTCGCCCCATTGTCAACGTCACGCTCCCCATGGTCAATATGTGCGTCAGGTCGTGCACGTATCTCCTCAGCTAAGACACGTGGAAGACGTCGTGCACCCGGTGCAACTGAGGTGGGAGAGCCAGGCGATAAGCCACCTCGCCAATCCTGCCGAGGACCTGGAAGGGTCCGATGAAGCGTGGAGATAACTTGCCGCCTCGGCCAAATCTCCTTATACCACGTCGAGGTGAGACCCGCAAGAAGACGTGGTCGCCATCCTTGAACTCTAGTGGCATCCGCCTCCTGTCAGCGTATGACTTCTGCCGGCTCTGAGCTGTCCTCATCCGCTCCTGGATGACCTGGACCTTCTCTGTCATGGCCTGGACCATCTCCGGTCCCACAAGTGCTGACTCCCCAGGGTCTGTCTAGCAAAATGGAGATCTACAAGGTCGACCGTACAACGCCTCGTACGGTGCCATCCCGATTGTGGAGTGGTAGCTGTTGTTGTACGCAAACTCCACCAAGGGTAGGTGGTCCTCCCAGCTATGACCAAAGTCGAGGACACATGCGCGGAGCATGTCCTCGAGAGTCTGAATGGTCCTCTCCATCTGACCATCCGTCTGAGGGTGAAAGGCTGTGCTCAGACTTAGTTGCATCGTGAATGCCTCCTATAACCCCTTCCAAAGCCGGGAAGTAAAGCGAGCATCACGATCGGAGATGATAGATGATGGCACACCGTGAAGCCGTACAATCTCTTGAATGTAGAGACGTCCCAATCTCTCCACTGAGCCCTGCTCTCTGATGGGTAAGAAGTGTGCCGACTTGGTGAGTCGGTCAACAATCACCCAGATGGAGTCGTGACCTTTGGAAGTGCGTGGAAGTCCAGTCACGAAGTCCATAGATATCCCGTCCCACTTCCACTCCGGGACCTCCAAGGGTTGTACCAAGCCTGATGGTACCTGATGCTCTGCCTTCACCTGCTGGGAGGTGAGGCATCGAGAAACGAACTCAGCCACAGCCTTCTTCATGCCTGGCCACCAGTGCTGTTGTCTGAGATCCTGGTACATCTTTTCCACTCCTGGATGTACCGCCAAAGGAGAAGTGTGAAACTCTCTCAGCACCTCCTCTCGCAAGGCGACTGGTACCATGGTACGTCCTCTGAAAATAATTTCATGCTCTGCTCCAAGGGAGAAACCATCAGGTGCCTGTCCCAAGGATATCTGTGCACGCCGTGTCTCACAGTCAGCATCCTCACGCTGTGCCTCTTTGACCCGCTGTAGTAGTGGAGGGGTGACTGTGAGAGACTGAAGGAAGGCTGCTCCATCTCTATCCACGAAGGATATCTGCAAAGAGGCTAGCTGCTTCGTCGCCTCCTCATGTAGCTGAATGCCCGTCCGCCTGCTGAGGGCATCGACTACTACGTTCCCCTTCCCAGGATTATAGACTATCTCAAAGTCATAGTCCTGGAGGAACTCGAGCCATCGACGCTGTCTCAGGTTCAGGTCCTTCTGTGAGAAGATATACCTGAGACTCTGATGATCAGATAAGATTGTAAAGCGCTCACCCATCAGGTAGTGTCACCATGTCTTCAGAGAGAAGACCATAGCTGCTAACTCCAGGTCGTGGGTAGCGTAGTTCTGCTCATGTGGCCTCAAATGACGTGATACATAGGCGATCACTGCCCACTCCTGCATCAGGACACATCCGAGTCCGGTCCCTAATGCATCGCAGTAGACTACGTACTCAACTCCCTCCTCAGGCAACCTCAAGATAGGTGCGCTGGTCAACCTCTCCCTTAGCTCCTGGAAGCTCTACTGACATCTGTCTGACCACATGAAGGGTTTCCCCTTCTTAATCAAAGCTATGAGTGGTGCCGCAACTCTAGAGAAGTCTGGCATGAATCTCTGATAGTATCCAGCTAGTCCCAAGAAACTCTGAACCTCAGTCACGCTCCTGGGTGGCTCCCAAGCTAGCACTACCTCGATCTTCGCGGGATCCACTGCAACTCCCACCTCAGAGATGACGTGTCCCAAGAAGTGGACCTCACGTATCCTGAACTGGCACTTCGAGAGATTACCATAAAGCTGGTGCTCTCGGAGTGTGTCTAGTACAACTCGCAAGTGGTAGGCGTGCTCCTCCTCAGTCGTCGAGTAAATCAGAATGTCGTCGATGAAGACCAAGACAAACCGATCGAGGTATGGCTGAAATATCCTGTTCATGAGAGCCATGAACACTACTGGAGCATTGGTTACACCGAAAGGCATAACCAAGAACTCATAGTGGCTATACCGACATCTGAAAGCCGTCTTCTGGACGTCCTCGTCTCTGACTCTAAGCTGATGATAGCCTGACCTGAGGTCTATCTTCGAGAACCACCGTGCTCCCTTGAGCTAATCAAATAGGTCATCAATCCTCGGTAGCGGATACTTGTTCCTCACTGTCACCTGGTTCAGGCGACGATAGTCAACACAAAGTCGCAAGCTCCCGTCCGCCTTCTTGGTGAACAATATCGGGGAAGCCCAGGGTGAAACACTGGGTCAGATGAACCCCTTGCCCTGCAAGTCCTCCAACTGTACCCGTAGCTCTCGAAGCTCGGCGGGGGCCATCCGATATGCTGGAGTTGATATTGGAGCTGTCCCGGGGTACATGTCAATATAAAATTCTACCTCTCTGTGAGGAGGTATCCCTAGAACGTCGTCGGGAAAAATGTCCACAAACTGATCCACCACTGCAGGAAAACCAGGACTCTGCATGTCAAATTCTCCTAGGATGAGGCTAGCCAACTGATGAGTGATGGGCTGTCCTCTCCTCCACGGAAGTCCATCCTGTGCTGCAAAGGCTCCCTTCTCGCCAGTGAAGGTGAACCTGCTCCCGTCGGTGCGTACACACGCACCTTGCGCCTAAAACAGTCAATCTGTGCATGGACCGTAGATAGCCAATCCATGCCCAAGATGACGTCGTAAGGCCTCGACGCTGCTACAAGAATATCCCAGCCGAAGCTCTCGCCTCCTAGAGTAAGCTCGCACTGCCGGCACCAGTGCGTAATCGTCGAGTCTACTCCCGTAGAAGTCTGTAGCCGTAAGGATCGAGCCAATGGCTCTGTCGGAATCTCCGAGCTCCGAACAAGGGCATCGGCTTTGAAAGAGTGACTCGCTCCTGTGTCTATAAGTACTGCAGCAAGGGTTGAATAGACACAGATAGTGCCTCGAATCATCTCGGGTGCGCCGTGGTCGTAGGCCTCTGCTTCCTGGAGCTGTGCCTGTCTCTGCCCGCCTGCTCCCTGTGGTGGACGTGGAACTCCTGGTGGTGGTGGTGGTAGAGCCACAAAGCGTCGCCCACCACCTGCTTCTCGGCAATCTCCTCTGCCTCATCCGCCTCCTCCCTACGGACTACCATGGTCGACCCTCTGCCTCTGCCTCGGTGGTCCCTCAACCGTCTGCTGCTCCTCGGCACGGCGGGACGGGCAGTCACGAGCCATGTGGCCCTGCCCACCGCACGAGTAGCACTGTCTGCCTCTCGAAAGACTGGCTCCGCGCTGTGTGCCCCGCACTGCTGAGCCAGTGTCCTGAGGTCGTCTGCCTGAAGGTCTGGTCTACCTGGACCCCTGAGTCATCCGTCGACTGCCTGCTGCAGATGACTCTGCCACGTGCCGCCCTGCGGTGGGTCTCGGCGCTGGTGTAGACTCAGCAAGGAATCCCTCGATCAAAAGGGCCCGCTCCAATACTCCTGTATGAGTCGGTATGCTGAGGGAGATCAGTGATGCCCTGATCTCGTGTCTCAAACCCTACTCGAAGGTCCGGGCCCGGAAGAATGGGTCCCGTACCATGTCGGTCGAGTAGCGTGAGAGATCAGTAAATCACGCAGAGTACGGAGCGACCATCATGCTTCCCTGCCGCAGCTGGAAAGCTCCTGGATACGCACTGCACGAAGGGTGGCTAGGACGAAATCCGAGCGGAAGAGGCTCTCAAAGTCCGTCTATAGTAGAGATGCCTCATCATGCAGGTGTCCTCACTAGCCTAAAAACTCGTACCACTGCCTCCAGCCAGTCCTCTGCTACCTGGGGGTCCGTCTCCCCACGAAACCTGGGTGGTCGCTGGCGCTGAAAATCATGCAGAGCTCCAAGGCGTCATGCATCGTCAGAGGCTGGTGCTGGAAGCATCGGTGGCTCGACGGGTAGAGCTATCATCGGTGCCACTGCTGACAAAGGGCCCTGCACCGAAGCCTCGTCGCTCGGTGGGCTGTCGTCACGCTCAACTCTCGGAACCCTAGCTGGCTGCCGTCGTGGGGCCATCCTGAAAAGGAAATAGGTGCGCCACGGTCAGAACAGTATACCCGGTGAGCTGATATAAAGTAATCACAAAGAAAACTTTGAAACACACACGCAATCAACGTTTTCGTGCATTAAGTCGGAAATCAGTAGTCAGGGTCCTGGTGTACGGATACGTCGGCCGCCGCACCAACACCGGACTCCCTGGACTGATAACCACACTCAATACGTTAAACATTATTGCTTCACATAGAAAAGTTCAGAGTTCGCGGTAGAACTGAACTTCTCTGATACCAATTTGTCATGACCCGTCCTCGGGGCCCGTGCCGTGACTACCCCAAGCCTGCCTTCCATAGGCCAGGGGTTGGCGACTAGCACCAAGGCATAAATCCCAACAAAAAGGGAAGGCATTTCCTTTGAAAAGTAAACAAGCACCACAGTGTAAGCAAGCGGAAAAGTAAACACCAAGAAAGAACAGAGTACAACTGAAAGTGCAGAAAAGTAAATGGGCCAGTATACAAACCCAAACTGAAAGTAAAGTACAACTCAAAAGGTAAAAAACAACTATAAAGTAAAAGCCGCTACACCGAGCTGTCCACTAGAAATCCAACCTGATGGGTGGGTACAGATAGCTCCACTGCTCCTTGGGTCCCGTCGTCCGCTCCGAACACGTCCCGCCCAGTGGTCCACCTCCAGGAAAGCAACAGGATTCAGCTCACACAGGTATACTTATTCGAAAGACGATAAAGCTGATCTCTGATCCATCTAAGTTGTCGGACCCACGAAGGATCGATAGGTAACTAACCCCCGCAAAGACCCACACAGGATCGGGCCCACACAGGACCTGTAGACGCTGGTTCACAAAGGACCGCTGAGCGCAATGACCCACACAGGATCAGACCCACACAGGATCGGGCCCACACAGGACCTGTAGCACTGATCCACGTAGGATCGCTGAGTGTTGTAGTCGTCGTCGAATCCACCAAGGATCTCTGTACTGTCGTCGTCGCATTCACAGTAGCAATAGCAGTAGCAGTAGCAGTCACAGTCGCAGCCATCTCTAGGGTTCCCGCACACAGCAAGCTCGTTCGGGAGGGTCCGCTCCACGAGCCGAGAGGCTGATACATCAACTATCACATAGCCCAGATTTGATGTATCCAAAAGTTCTGTATCGTCAATAATAACTCAACGCAATAGACGGCGCGTCGATCGGACGCCCGGTCTGAGAGTTATTGGCTTTTTCGTCCCAGGGGCCCGGTTGGTTTTTAAGGCAAAACCAACCCAACTGTACTCCTCCTGCGTCCAAACCTCGGACGGAGTATGCCAAAAGATCCGTCTCACTAAGAAGAACTTAACAAAGCTGACGGTACATCAATCGGACGTCCGTAGCTCAAGATATGAGCGTTTCCGCTCCGAGGGCCCGGTTGGTTTCGTGTACGAACCAACCCGGCCGAACTCAAAGTAATCATAAACCATGAGTGTGATATACTGAATCGGCCGTCTCGATCCAAGGAAGGTATCAGCACTGACGGTTCGTCGATCGGAGGTCCGTAGCTCATGTTATGGGCGAAAGACCAAAGTAGATTCGAATACGGGGGGTCCGGGTCCGGGCCGACCCGGCCCGACCCCCCCTGGGTCGGGCCGAACCGGGTTGACCAGAACCGGGTCGTCCCGACTTGGGTCCGACCCGGCCCGTCTGGCGGCGCGGTCCGGCGAGGCCCGGAATGGCGGCGCGTTCCGGTGCGGCGTCGCGGTCGGTGCGACGCTCGGGTGCCACGCGCGGGGGGCAAGGCCCCCGCCCTTCTGGCTGGCGGCGCGGCTGAAAGCCACGCCTTTGATCAATCGGCCCCCCTCGTGGGGGCCTGCCTTTGAGAAAAATGGGGGGGCGCAGCCCCCCCTTTGTGAAACCGCCCCCACCCCCCCCCCCCCCCTCACGTGGGGGGGCTTGCTTTGAGGAAAACGGGGGGGCGCTGCCCCCCCTTGGTGTAACCCCCCCGCCCATTATGGGGGGCCGGTTTTGGCCAGCTGGGGGAATTTATTCCCCTGGTCCTTCTCCCTTCCGGCCGGCCCAACATGGCCGGCCGGTTCTTCCTCAACGGGACCGGCAAGGCCGGTCCCCCTTCCGGCTTCTGACACCGGCGGCCCGGATAGCCGCCGGTCTTCACGTCCCGCCGCGGCCCGGAACCGGCTGTGGCCTTCGTCGTTTGGCGCTGTGCGACGGCACCGTGCCCCACCACCCTTCAACATTATTTGACGCGGCGCGACGGCGTCGCGTCCTTGCATTATTTTACAATGCGGCGCGACGGCGCCGCACATTTCTTGTCCTATGATCCTGCACGGTGCGACGACACCGCGCCTCACCCGTTTCAATCCACAACAAAATCAATATGAAAAGGAGGAGGGTCGGCCGTGTTCGTACGGTCTGTCCCCCTCGCGTTAATTGCTAACAATTGGATAAATTTCACGAAGAAATATTCTCGGGTATAATTCATGAACAAAAGTAATAAATAAACCCCTACCTCGGTTTCAAGTACGATGTTCATCAACGACCCGTGGAAGACAAACGTCGCAGAGGTCGGGCATCGCGGTAATCGTTCGTCAATTCCATTGACGAAGAGGTACGTCCGAAGAGGTACGTCATTGGTGAATCTTCGTAAGCCGAAGAAGGAAGTCCGAGGAGGAAGCGGTGTTCCCTTTCGTTGACACAGAAGGCGTCGTGGATCTTCAGAAACAAACCGGCTATGAAGAAGAGAGGAACGGTGTTCTTCGTCGGAGCTTGAGTGTTCTTCGTGTTCTTCGTCAAAGTTTGAAATAGAAGAAGGAGCTCTCAAATCCTCTCAAGATGGCTTACCAAAATAAAATAAGCTAAGGCTTATTTTATTTACACAAATATCAACTTGAATTTCAATGTTTTGAAATTCAAAACAACCCACCTTAATTAATTAAACCAAGCTGTCAAAAATTAATTGAAATGGGTTAAAGGAGAGTTTTTGAGAGAAGTTGAGGAGTTGGGGTTCGTGTGGGACCCACCAATCTTAATCCTCCCAAGGGAGGTTAAGTGGTTGTGGGTCTCACCCCTAACTCCCTTTGGGAGGTTTTAAAAAAAACAACAAGTTAAAATAAAAATTTGTATCCCACAATTTTTATTTAACTTATTCTAAACTCCAAAAAACTAACTCTCAACCCGAAATAAACGCAACCTCGGAAAAGGTCTCCTTAAGCGAATATCGGCGCTGCGAGTTCATCGGTGCCCTCGGAATTTGATTCCGGGCACCGGTTAAAAAGTTTGAAATTCCCACTCGTTTGTTCACTGAAAGTACCAGAGCCAAACTTCGGAAAATGATTCCGGGCACTCCGGGCCTCGGAATCAGGTGCCGTCAGAAACCGCGCTCTTGTGAAAATCCAATGAAAATTAAGAGAGAAAAAAATTCCCTTGAATTTTACGGGTCTTTACATAACCATTCAAGAATGATTAAAAAGTATATATAATGAATAATAATTATATATATGACATAATTAAGCTAATGGATTTATGTATATATATATATATTTCATCTACTTACTTCCATTCAAGTCAATAAGGAAAAGAAAATAGCGTTCATGCGTACTTACGGACTACCGTCTCGATGAATGGTGTATTGCATTTCAATTATCTATATATTAGATATATATATATATACTGAATATATATGATATATATATCATGATTTACATTATGGATGTAATTAAATCCTGATATAAGTAGTAATAATATCAATAACAACAATTCCAAACACATACGATAAATAAAACCTTTTACCCAAAACACTTCTTTAACATGAAATTTACAAAAGAACGGGTAATATAAAGTCATTAGTGAACCATATATGATATCATAACAATGAATATGATTCTATAATAAGTCAATGACATTATTTAAATCATTATACAGGAGGTTCGGATATGTAGGAAGCATAGCGGACCTAAGGTAAGGGATAATGTTGCAATCTCAATTGTTTTCTATCCGAGATTGTTATTCGTAAGTATTTACTGGGGTTATTGTTACCATCCATTCCCATGTTTTCTAAAAACGTTTTCATGTATTTTTCAAGTCCTTTTCACCCATTTTTGAAATTTAACAAATGTTATGAAAGGAATCTTACTTTTGTTTACCACACGGGGAACTTCTTGACATTTCTGTAAAAAGTGCGAGAAGAATGTTATTTTTAACTTATACGGCGTGAATGGATTTTTACGGTTTCATAACGAGTTATTTCAATGAATATTCCTCTAAAAAATTTCATCTTTATTTTCAAGAAAATACTTTTATTTTAAAATTTCATGTCATTTTGTGAAAAGATAATGATTTTGAAGAAGAACGGATATTTTCCATATGAATTCATTTTAATTGATTTATCAAAACCACTTTCCATCTAAGATGACATTATTTCATATGTGTATGTTTCAAGTATAATGTCTCCATGATTTACATGGTTTCAATTTTCTTATGATGAAATATCCATTTGTTTTATATGGATTATGTGATGATGGGACGATGTTTATGAAAGCCATTTTATTTTTTGGTTTATGATGAATGTTTTATGAGTATTTCGTGGTACAAGTAAGAATAATTTTATTATGAGTTGGGTGGGACCTATATATCCCTCTAATGCGTTGGGTAAAGATTTATATCTCATGAGATAGACATGGCTGGAATAGTAAGTTAATCCAGTTCAGTAATATAGGACTGGAACGAGGAGTGAACTTGATTCAGAAAGGGACTTTGTCCACTAAGATGGTCTTGGAAGAAATGCCTTGGCTACTATGGAAACCATATCAGGTGCTTAATGGTTTCCAAAATCACATGTTTTATTCCCATGCTATTTTATCATGATTTATGATCCTTTATTATATATTCCTTACATACATCCAAGCATTATGTCTTTGCTCATGATTTTGATGTTTAGATTTTATGTTCAAGTTTTTGCATTCAAATGTTTATGGATTGTTTTATGTTCTCTATGCTTACCCTTACTGAGAATTTGAGCTCACCCTTTATATGATTTATTTTCCCTAGGATTTAATGAAAGGTTTTAGTTAAGAAAAAAGGGGAAGATCTTTATGGGAAATGTTGATGATCTTTCACCACGATTAGAAGAATATTTTTCCGAGTTTCCAAAGACACTAAACTATTACGGTCCTTGTATGTCTGTTTTCGTTATGTATTAAGTATTACAAAAAAGTAATGTAATGTCCATGTACGTCAAGCTTTGGGTATCTACAATTGGTATCAGAGGAAAGGTTTAGTTAACCTTTGGAAACTAGGATGCGAAAACTTTAGTGAGATCCCTAGAGATATTTCTAATGTATGTTTAGGGATGTCTGTTGGGTTATGTATAAGTATAAGTTAAAGTCACAGAAATATGAAAACGATCATAAATAACCTAGGATTAAACCTATGATGTTATAGATTGAATGTAAACCCCTTGATTATGTTGTTTTTCTAGCATGATTTATGCCTCTCACACTATTCTATTTGGGTTTTAGAAAATGGCTAGAAACTAGAAGATTCATGTTAATGGAGATTATGATGGACAATGAAATGATATTCTTCATGATAAAGAAAATGAAATGGGATTTGGAAGGCGAAACATCGTTATTATTCCTAATTATAAATCTCATAATATGATCAATAATCACAACTTTGGTAAGATTACCAACTCAGATAATAAGATAAAGATGGTGTTTCATGATGATCATAGAGAAAAGAAAGTTAAATTTCACTCATGAAAATCATGTGGTAAGAGGCATGAGGGAGATTGTTTCAAAGGAACTGGAAGATTCTTTGGTTGTGGAAAAGAAGGACACAAATCCAGTAATTGCAAAGCAAAAGGATTGGTTAACACCACAGACAAAGATAATGGTATTGCTAAGACATCAACAATGGTTAGATGTTTTAAATGTGGAATGTACGGGAATTATGCAAACCATTGCCCTAAGGGAAAGTCTCATGAAGAGAATCAGCATGGATGTATGGGTAGTATTTATATTTATGATGATGAAGAGACTACAAATGATATCTGAGATGGAAGAATTGTTGAAGCTCGGTCAATTTTTTAAGAAGTTGGTGGAATGATTTATGTTTATCAAGAGTTATGTTGTATAGGTAATGGTACTATGGAATAAAGACACATCTACAGATTGTTACACTATTGTTCTTCCAAAAGTATTTGAATGTATATGTTGAATGGTACGAGTAACCATGAAACGTTATTCAGATATTTTTGGAAAGTAGATTATATGCGCATAATGAAGGGATAAGGAGAAAATTAAATGTTTGATAGTATTCATGAGCTCATGACTGATAGAAGTAAAAGGTTATATCATGGTTTGAGTATATAGAATTTTTTATTTTGGTATGTGGAAAGAGTTAACTTTTGACAACATTCTTGTTTTCACTAAGGTTCAATGGGTATTCATTTTTCAAGAGAATACATGATTAAGGTATTCACATGATTGGAATGTGACCAACATGATATATGGGGGATAAATGATGGTATTCGCATGCTTGGTTGATGACATTTCAAGTAATCGTTTTCTTTATACTATGAGATTTGACATACGTAATTTGGATAAGCCTAAAGATTGGAATGAATAATATTGAACATAAGTTATTATTGTTTAAGGCTAGAAATTTTTTAAATATTAGTGATGGAATGTTATAATAGTGTAGTTTAAGAAAAGGGACAACATGCAGAATGGGAGAAAACCTGTCGCATCAGACAAGGCTGTGAGAATCAAACTCACAACCGAAGTGCGACATGCTTTTATCACATACCACTAGCCTACAAGAAGTCACTGGTTAGATAAAATAGTTTTATTATATTAAGAGGTATGATATATGAAATATAAGTCCATTTTAGGAACCATATACAATTAATCTCACTATAGATGGACTTATGTATATTTGATATCTTTTGTTAACCTTATGTTTGAGAAATATGGAATGACATATCATTATATCGCATTATCTGGTTACACTTCATGGAATACAAATTCAACTTCATTTCTTTAAGAGATGAAGTGGAAATA
Organism: Viscum album; assembly: GCA_963277665.1. NCBI lineage: Eukaryota > Viridiplantae > Streptophyta > Magnoliopsida > Santalales > Viscaceae > Viscum > Viscum album. Next base: position 461,604,650 of record OY728165.1, on the reverse strand, counting down.
GTTCAAGGAACAAACAAAAGTGAGATCGTACCAAAATCAAGTAAGTATTTCTCTTAATTCAAAAAAAATTAACATTAGGGAAATGATCTTGAAAATCAAAAATGTTGTCCTAGTTCCCTAATATCTGATGAATCAGATGGTACCTTATATCATCACAATTTTATGGCTTTGTGAAGGTTCGATTTTTCAAAGCCCTGTGCTCTACCACTCTCCATCAGAACTTGACGGTTAGACTTTTCTTCCATATCCATATTTCCACCTATGTTCTCTTATGTGGAAACCCAATGATGAGTTAATCTGGGTAACCGGTACATTTCTAAAATTCCTTTTTTAAAATGAAGTTTTAGTATTCCTTCTTACGATGTGGTCTTCTATGAAATAATGATTCAAGTAGTAAACCATTTATAACCCCGACAAATTTCGAGGGAAAAATTCATTTTAAGGGGGTAGAATGTAACACCCTGAGATTTTATGAGATATTTTATTTTTAATTTCTTTGATGTCTTCAATTATACACTACACCAAGATTAGCTTGTACTATACGTAGCACCTTATTAGCTTGCAGTATACATAACAATATTCTTGGACTGTGTTACACACAAATTGAAGTTCATTTTGTTGAAATTATTCTACGCAACATTAAGTATATATTTTGTTTATTGTATAAAAGAAATAAGTTTTGATTATGTTATACGCAACACCAAACAGATCATTCAATACACGCATCCCTGACATGTCTTGCATTAAACGCAATCAAGACCTTCCTCGATAGGGTGTGTAGTACGCAATAACGTGTTTCACTAAACAAGATATTATTATAATATTATTATGAACTAGCCGTTATGAAAAGTAATACCCACTTTTTGAAATTTTATAAATTTTCTCTTTCAAAATGGGATTCATTTTTCGATTTGGAATATCGAAATTATCCTAGCGTGAATTTTTTGGTATTTTTCTGAAAATTTTCAATTTTAGATGAATAGTGAAAACACTGGGTTACTATTTAAAAACCGACTTTTTATCTAAATAATTATTTATTTTATTTAAATTTATTTTAGTTCAAAATGGATACACAATACCCATATAATTTCAATGTAAATCATTGGAGTCATTTTATAATAATTTTAGATATATAAAATTTTTATTGAACTTTTCACCGTCTTTTACCCACCTCCTATGAGAATTTGGAAATTCACAGAAAACTTAATTTTACCGCTTCTATGAGTGGAATTTCGAAAATCAGAGAGACACGGTTAATATAAAGGAAAAAAATTTTGTTCAATGAGATGAAAATAATTTTTGGTGAATAATATATTTTTACTTTTATTTACCACGGTTAAAAGTAAATAGGGTAATTAAGGGTAAAAATGATATTATTATTACCCTAACACAGTCATAATTCTATTAGATAAATTTAATTCAACCAAAAACAACCTTAGATATAAAATATGACCATTTAGGTCCTCTTAGAATAGATTAGGACATTTAATATTATATTATTTAATGAATAGTTAAAATAGTTAAAACCAATGATTAATAACTATAACATTTTTAATATAGGGTTATACATAAGATAAATTCGACTATGAATACCCAAATAAATGAAATATGAGACTTTTTATGAATTCCACTAATTTTAAAGCATAATATGGCATGTTAGTATTTATTTAATTAAGGTTTTTCGAACTAATAATGCTGTTATGATTTTCAGAAAAATCAATTATCAAATACTGTCAAAAATGACATAAAATAGTTTTTAAAACAAATATTATATTGTTAATTGTTTTTTTATTCCTCAAAATATATGGTTTGAAAGAATGACTTAGATAAGGATATAAATATTAATAATTAATCTCTTGGGGTTCTTTTGACTTGTTATAGTATGTTTATTAACCATATAGTGTAAGAAAACAAGAAGACACGGTAAAAGTTAAATTATTTAACATAGAGTTAAATATAAATGATAAGGTAAAAATTCTAACCTAAACTTATCTAAAATATATTGGTTGAGAGGATTTAGACCAATAGACACTTTAGCTTTGAAATAAATCAATTTTGAGCTATTATAAACCGAATATGACTTTATTATAGAATAATATTTTGAGTTTTTTCAATGGTGCCCCTCTCCCCCTTATAAAAAGGGAACCCCTTCCCTCTTCTCTTCATACCCTTTTGATCTTTGAAGCTCGGCTAAACCCTGACCGTTTCTCTTCTCCACTTCCCTATCCACATTCTAGAGGTTCTCGTCTTCTCAAAAGATCAACTCTACTTCCTTAAGAGGAAGCTTAATGGAGGTGCGTCGAAGAAGAGGCAATCTCTTCTTTTGATTCTCTAAAGTTTCTTTCTTCTTCAACTTATTCTTATTGAGTTGTTTCATTATAAAGTAACAACATCAGTATCACTCATATACTGATATTTTATTATGAATATGAAACAACCCTATTTCACCTTCTATCCATCATACGGAAAACGAAATCACCACGCATGCGGACGTACAGAAAACCGTCTCCATGTCATGGTGTAATTAGTTTTTCCACTACCACCTTACATGGATGGGTATAATGGTGTAAATAAATAACTATATATGGTTATTGAGTAGTGATATTTATTCTGTAATATTATACATACACTTCAATACAATTCCATGATCATGGGAATGATATCATCGCTCATGCGTACGTACGGGCTACCGTCTCCACGAACACGATGAGATTCATATTCCATGATTAACCATTCAAGAATGATTATAAAGTATATATAATGAATAATAATTAAATATATTACATAATTAAGATACTAGATTTATGTATACATATATACATATATATATATATATCACCTACTTACTTCAATTCAAGTCAATAAGGAAAAGAAAACAGTGTTCATGTGTACGTACGACCTACCGTCTCCATGAAGGGTGTATTTCATTTCAATTATCTATAATATATATATATACTGAATATATATGATATATATATATATATCATGATTTAAATTTTGGATGTAATAAAATCATTATATAAGTAGTAATAATATCAAGAACAACAAGTCCAAACACGTACGATAAATAAAACGTTTTACCCAAAACGCTGCTTTAACATGAAATTTACAAAAGAACGGGTAATATAAAGTCATAAGGGAACCATATATGATATCATAACAATGAATATGATTCTATAATAAGTCAATGACATTATTTAAATCATTATACAGGAGTTTTGGATACGTACGAAGCATATCGGACCTAAGGTAAGGGATAATGTTGCAATCTCAATTGTTTTTTATCTGAGATTGTTATTTGTAAGTATTTACTGGGGTTACTGTTACCATCCAAGCACATGTATTATAAATATGTTTTCATGTATTTTTAATGTCCTTTTTACCCATTTTTGAAATTTACCACATGTTATGAAAGGAATCTTACTTTTTTTTACCACATGGGGAACTTTTTGACTTTTTCGACAAAAGTACAAGAAGAATGTAATTTTTAACTTATATGGAGTGAATGGATTTTTACTGTTTCATAATGAATTATTTCAAAGAATATTCCTATACAAAGTTTCATTGTTATTTTCAATAAAAAACATTTCTCTTAAAATTGCATGTTATTTTGTGACAAGAAAATCATTTTGAAGAAGAAAGGTTATTTTCCTCAAGAATTCATTTCAATTGTTCTATCAAAACCACTTTCCATCTAAGACAACATTATTTCATATGTGTATGAATCAATTATAATGTCTCTATTATTTACATGGTTTCACTTTTCTTATGATGAAATATCCATTTGTTTTATCTGGATTATGTGATGATGGGACAATGTTTATGAAACCCATTTTATTTTTTGGGTTATGATGAATGTTTTATGTTTATTTTGTGGAACAAGTAATAATGATTTCATTATGAGATGGGTGGGACCTATATCTACCTCCAATTCATTGGGTAAAGATTTATATCTCATGAGATAGACATGGCTAGAATGGTAAGTTAATCTAGTTTAGTAATACAGGACTGGAACGAGGAGTCTACACTATTCAGAAAGGGACTTTGTCCACTAAGATGGTCTTGGAAACAATGCCTTGGCTACTATGGAAATCATATCACATGCTTAATGGTTTCCACAATCACATGTTTTATTCCGATGCCATTTTATCATGATTGATGTTCCTTTATGATATATTCCTTGCATACTTCCAAGAATTATGTCTTTGCTTATGATTTTGATGTTTAGATTTTATGTTCAAGTTTTTTCATTCAAATGTTTATGGATTGTTTTGTGTTCAATATTTTTACCCTTACTGAGCAATTGAGCTCATCCTTTATATTTTTTCTTTTCCCCAGGATTTAAAGAAAGGTTTTACGTAAGAAAAAAAGGGGAAGATCTTTATGGGAGATGTTGAAGATCTTTCACCATGATTAGAAGATTATTTCTCCGAGTTTCCAAAGACACTAAACTATTATAGTCCTTGTCTGTCTGTTTTTGTTATGTATTATGTATTCTGAAAAAGTAATGTAATGTCCATGTACGTCATGATTTTTTTCCGTACAATGCAATTAATTTATCATCAATTTGTTCATAAGATAAATTCACATCCAAAACAAACATTCTATTTAACCACTATCATGAGAACAATTAATAACAAGTTTAATTTAATATAAATAATCAAACTTTTGAAAATGGTAAAATATAAATGGATGACCCCTATTCTAGTGATTCAAGTCATTACTAATTAGATTATCTATTCACCCTTAATCTCTCCCTAGTAGCATATAACATTTTTTGAATAACATTACATTATAATTTAACTTGATTTTTATTGAATAAAATAATTCTAATTATTGATATAATTTATGGTTAAAAATTAATTTTCAGCAATAAAAATCAAATTCAATAAATTACATATTTGAATTATGCATGTCATTTAACCAAAATTCATTTATTCTATATTTTAGTCTTATATATAATCCATCCTTTATTACACCCATATATAATATCTTATAAAATTCATAAAATTTTGTTTTGTTAACTAATCCATTATTAATAAAAAATCTAAATAAAATTATTATAAGATAATTTCTAACTATTTTTTCTCACATGAATTTATGAAAAAAAATAACAGTTGATGCATAATCACATGCATTAAAATTTATTCCTTGTCCTTATGTTCAGAAAGAATACTTGTTCACTATATTTCATCCCACAATACAGGTGCATATTATACCTTAAAATCCCATTCAAATCTATCAATTCAATCTATTACTTTTCTTGTGAACTATACCTATATTACGGTTGAGCTATCAAATAAGGATCTCTGTCCCGGATATACCGATTTAAGATCTTATATATGAATGATTAATGGATTAGGTGTGTGTCAATTTATTTTTTGGTTCTTGAAACGTGGTTGTTTTTTATTTTAGGATTCATATTGGATCTTGGTTGATTGAGGGAAAATTATTAGGTTTTATGGGCAAGGATTGAGTTTTAATAGAGATTTCAGTATTCATGGTAACCAATAAAGAAGTTTCACCTATATTCTATATATGGATTTGATACTAGGTACCTTGTGAAAGGGAACAAAGTACCTACTGGTCCTTTCCAAGACCTTAGTGTCTTTGGAATGAATAAGAGTTCTTCTTGGGCTTAGATTAGAAACACAGTTTCCAAAATGCTTTTTATATTGAGGTATTCGTAGAATTTTTAACCACAACTCTTATTTAACCATTCTCTATCGAATTATAACCTCACTCTGTCCAGGACATAGGAGTTTCCACCGTAAGCATCCCTTCAGTCTATTTCTCCTCAAAATTTATCCATATTTTTTCTTAGATGATTCCGGGGACAATTTCATATATAATCTATGGTTACTGTAACACCCCGAGATTTTATGAAAAATATTCTTTTAATTTCATTAATGTCTTTTGTTGTATGCTACACTAAGATTACCTTGCGCTATACGCAACACCATATTAGCTTTCACTATACGCAACACAATTCTTGGATCGTGTTATACACAATTTCAAGTTCATTTGATAGATGTTATTCTACGCAACATTGAGTTTATATATATATATATATTCAATGTTTAAATTAAAAATGGTTGTGTTATGTTATAATGAAACAAAAAAGGAGTCTTGAACTATACGAAACCCTGACTTGGCTTGCATTACACGCAATCATGACCTTCCTTGATATCGTGTGTCGTACGCAATACCGGGTTTTACTAAACAACGATATATTATTATAATATAATTATGAACTAGCCTTTATGAATAGTATTAACTAATTTTTGAATTTTATAACATTATTAATCATCTTACACATTTTCTAGAACATGGTATAAGAACAAAATAAATTTTTCGGTTAAAATAAGTATTTTTCAAAAACTGCAGTTTTGTCGCCTTTTGATGGTGCACCCACATTAAATATAATTTTTGACATGTTTATAAGTTCAATTTGACAAAATAAAATTATTTTATTCAATCAAGAAATAAAAATTAACTTTGGATAATTTTTTCTTATTATTCGGGTAACTTTCATATTTTGATGAATAGTAAAAATACGCTATAATTTAATTAAAACAACTGTTTTCATCGCAATAATTTATATTGTTAAATTATAATATTGAATGGATTTAAAGTATAAATAGAATATATTTTTAACATTTAATATAATTTATGTCATTATCATTGATTTTATATTGAATTCGTAGGTTAAATCAATTCAATCTTTTGCAATGTTTTAAACAAAAACCCATTTTCATTCGACAACAGGATTAATTTTAATTTAATTTCTGTAACTTATGTCTATTGAATTTGAGAAAATGGATTCCATATTTGGAATCAGTGGGTCTAAATTATTTTAATTGGCTACTTTTTATTTTTTGGAATTATGAATAGTATCTACGATAAATTTTATTTACCATAGTTAAAGGAAAATCGGGTTATTAAGGGTAATTATTATTTTATAAAATTAACCTAACACATGAAAAAATACTATTTGATGACTGAAAGTAGACCCATATCACCTAAGGGTCGGATTAGATTCATTTTATGGACTTTTGACTATGAAAATAATTTAATTATTATTAAAACCAATGGAAGTGACAACATGTCACTCTCTTAAATCTTATAAGTATAATAATTTTAATTTAGTGATAAACATCCTAAAACATCGAACATGAATAGTCTAAAGAAAGATAATAAAATTATATACATCATGAGAATTTATTTAGATTTTTTAGGGATTAAATAATTATCATTAATTGTGATACATTAATGATGCAGAAATTATTTATTAAGTGAAAAATCAGTAATATTGTTTTTATTGAAATAATAATACCCATTAAAAGACCCACAAACCTGAAAAAAACTAATTTTTAGTGTATATATATATACCATAAGAATCTAATGACCTAATATATAACCGTTTGGAGTCTTATAAAAGTGATTATGACACTTATATTATTTTATTTTAAATGATGCGAAAGTGGTCACCTTCATAATTTAATAAATATAACAATTTAAAGATTGTGATTTTAAGATGATCAAGTCGAGTAAAAGTATTATTGTGAAAGGTAATATATTTATCTTCATAAAAGGGTTTTATTTTTAATTTTTATGCAACAAATAAATATATTAAATAATTATACAAAAATGTTGTAGTAATTATTTTATTAAGAGATAAACCAAATTAATGGTTTTAAAAATAATAAAATAAATATTATCTGAACTATTTAATGTTCTAAAATAATTTTACAGATACATATGACCTTTTATAAATCTATTAAAACTTTTAGTTTGAATATATCTTTGGTATATATTTTATTTAAATTCAAATAAATGAATAGTGTCAAAATTGACACTGTTGTTATTTTATAAAAATAACATATTTTAAAATTGTTTAAATATCACTAAAATATTAAGAAATTATATATTTAAATTTTATGAAATTAAATGTTATAAAGTATCCAATTATGGACAATTCACAACAAATAAGTAATTATATGTTTTAATTTAAAATTTAGAATGTTATTACCACAAATAAAATTAAATTGATTAAGTAAGGATAAATCAAGTTGATAATGTTTAAATTAAATTCCTAACATGTCTAAATTTTTTTTTTGATGAGATTACAACCCTATATCATCTAATATTCTAATATGAGTCATTTTTGGAGGTTTTTATGTGGGGTTATATTTATTATAAATTAATATTTTAAGATTTCCAAAGGTTCCCCTCTCCTCCCTTGTAAAGGGGCACCTCCTCCCTCCCTTCTTCACACCAATTTGAGCCTCCAAGCTCTGCCAACCCCTGCCAAATTCACTTCTCCACTTCCCTAGAAACATCCTATATGTCCTGGTCTTCTTCAATGACCAATTTTAGTGCCCTAAGTGGAGGTCTCAAAGAGGCGCTTCAAAGAAGAGGTAATGTCCGTTACCGATTCTTTCAACTTTATTTCTTCTTCTACATATTCTTCTTTAGTTGTTTCATTATGAAGTAATAACATAAGATTCACTCATATACTTGTATTTTATTATAAGTATGAAAAAACACTATTTCACCATCTATCAATCCTACAGAAAATGAAATCACCACGCGTGCGTACGTATGGAATACCGTCTCCACGTCGTGGTGTAATCTATTTTTCTAACACCAGCTTACTTGGATGGGTATAATGGTGTAAAGAATAACTATACTTTGTTATTATAACATCATACTGATTATGATATATTGTATCATCCTATACAATTCAATTCAATAATTATGGGAACGATATCATCGCTCGTGCGTACGTACAGACTACCGTCTTCACGACGCGATGAGATTCATTCTCCATGTTAACCATTTAAGAATGATTATAAAGTATATATAAGAAATAATAATGAAATATATGAAATTATAAAGCTACTGAATTTATGTATATATATATATGTATGTCATCTACTTAATTCCATTCAACTCAATAAGGAAACGAAAATGGCATTCATGCGTATGTACGGCCTACCGTCTCCATGAACGGTGTATTTATTTCCATTTATCGATCTATTATATATATGTATATTCTGAATATATATTATATATAAATCATGTTTCTGATTCTGGAATTAATTAATCATGATCTAAGTAGTCATATGAATAATTACAAGTCAAAACACGAACGACAAATGAAATGATTTTACCCAAAACACTCTTTAACATGGAATTTACAAAAGAACGGGTCATATAATGTCATAAGTAAACCATATATGATATCATAAAATTTAATATGATTCTGTAATAAGTCAATGAAATTATTTAAATCATTATACATGAGGTTTGGATACATATGAATCATATGAGACATAAGGTAAGGGATAATTTTGCAAATCTCATTTTTATCCGAGATTGCTTATTCGTAAGTATTTACTGGGGTTATTTCTATCATCCATGTCCATGTTTTAGAAAATTGTTTTCATGTATGTTTAAAGTCCTTTTTACCCATTTTTGACTTTTACTACATGGTATGTATGTAATCTTACTATTACGAAGTACTTTTTGACTTTTACGGCAAAAGTACGAGAAATATGTTTTTTTAACTTATACGGCACGAACAGATTTTTACGGTTTTATAAAGCCTTATTTGCATGAATCTTCCTTCAAAAGATTTCATGACTATTTTCAACAAAATCTCTTACTTTTAAAATAGCATGAAATTTTGTGAAAAGAAATTGATTTTGAAGAAGAAGTAATATTTTCCCCAATAATTCATTTAATGTGTTTTATCAAAACCATTATTCATTTAAGATGAAATTATTTTCATATGTGTATGTTTCAAGTATAATGTATCTATGATTTAAATGGATTCACTTTTATTATTATGAAATGATATCCATTTCTTTTATATGGATTATGTGATGATGGGATGATATTTATGAAACCCATTTTATTCGTTGGGTTATTATGAATGATGTATATTTATTTTGTGGCATAAGTAAGAATGATTTCATTATGAGATTGGTGGGACATATATATACCTTCAATGAATTGGGAATCGATGTACATATCATGAGATAAACATGGCTATAACGGTAAGTTAATCCAGTTCAGTGTTAGAAGACAGAAATGAGGAGTGAACTCAATTCAGAAAGGGACGTTGTCTACTAAGATGGTCAGGGCAGTAATGCCTTGGATACTATGGAAATCATTACACGTGCTTAATGGATGCCACAATTAAATGCTTTATTCCTATGCTATTTTATCATTATTGATGATCCATTATGATCTATGCCTTACGTACTGTCTTGTTTTATGTCATTGCTCAAGATTTTGATGTTTAAATATTATGTTCAGGTTTTTAAGTTCAAATGTATATGGTTTGTTTTATTTTCTCCATGATTACCCTTACTGAGCATTTGAGCTCACCCTTTTTATGATTCTTTCCCCCCAAGATTAAAAGAATGGATTTAGGTATGGAAACAAAAAGGGGTGGATATTTATGGGAGATGTTGAAGATCTTTCAACATGATTAAAGTTTATATTCCAAGTTTCCAAAGACACTAAACTATTACGGTCCTTGTGTGTCTGTTTTTGTTATGTATTAGATATTCCGCACAAGTAATGTAATGTCCATGAACGTCAAGCTTAGGGTCTCTACAGTTGGTATCAGAGGAAGGGTTTAGTCAACCTTTGGAAACTAGGATGCGAAAATGTTAGTGAGATCCCAAGAGATATTTCTAAGGTATGTCTAGGGATATCCCTAAGGATAAGTATACGTATAGGATATTGTCCTAGAACTACTATAACGATCAAATAATTTAACCTAAGAGGTTAGATATTGAGGGTACATCCCCTTTACTATGTTGTTTTCCCTATCATGATTTTTTCCTCTCACACTATTCTTTTTGGGTTTTAGAAAATGGCTGGAAACAAGAACATTCATGATAATGGAGGATATGACAGACAATGAAATGATATTCTTCATGAGAAATAAAATGGAACTATATTTGGAAGTACAAACATAATTATTATGCCTAATAAGAAATCTCATAATATGATCAATAATCTCAACTTTGGTATGTTTCCCGACTCAGATAATAAGAGAAAGATGGAGTTTCATGATGATCATAGTGGAAATAAAGTTCAATTTCCCTCATGTAAATCATGTGGGAATAGGCATCGGGGAGATTATTTCAAATGAACTTGAAGATACTTTGGGTGTGGAAAAGAACGACACAAATCCAGTAAGTGCAAAGGAAAAGGTTCAGTTAACTCCATGGACAAGGATAATGGTATTGCTACGACATCAACAATGATTAGATGTTTTAAATGTTGAATGTACGGGAATTATGCAAACCAATTCCCTAAGGGAAAGTCTCATGATTAGAATCAGTACGGCCGTATGGGTAGTATTTATGTTGATGATGATGAAGAGACTACAAATGATATGTGAGATTAAAGAATTGTTGAAGCTCGGTCAACGGTTTAAGAATGTATTGGAATGATTACATGTTTTTCATGTGTAATTTTGTATAAGTAATGTCCTGGTACAATGGAATAATGAGACATCTATGGATTGTCACACTGTTGTCTTTCCTTGAGCTTTGAAAGTGTATGATTAGTGGTACCATTATCCATGAAAGGTTATTCAGATATTTTTGGAATGTAGATGATATGCGCATAATGAAGGGATAAGGAGAAAATTAAATGTTTGATAGTATTCATGAGCTCATGACTGATATAAGTAGAAGGTTATATCATGGTTTGAGTATATAGAATTTTTGGATTTTGATATGTGGAAAGAGTTTACTTTTGACAGAATTCATGTTTTCAATAAGGTTTAATGGGTATTCATTTTTCAAGAGAATACATGATTAAGGTATTCACATGATTGGAATTTGACCAACAAGATATATGGGGGTTAAATGATGGTATTCACATGATTGGTTGATGACATTTCAAGTAATTGTTTTCTTTATACTATGAGCTTGGACCGAAGTATTTTAGATAAGCCTAAAGATTGGAATGGATTATGTTAGACATAAGTTAGTATTGTTTAATGACAGATTTTTTTTGATATTATTGATGGGATGTTATAGTAATGTAGTTTTAGAAAAAGGACAACCTGCAGGACGGGCGACATCCCATCGCGTCGGACAAGGCTGTGGGAATCGAACCCACAACCGAAGTGTGACTGGCCTTTATCGCGTACCACTGGCCTACAAGAAGTCCCTGTTTACTATAAACTAGTTTTATTATATTAAGTAGTATGATATATGAATTATAAGTCCATTTTAGGAACCATATATGATTAATGTCACTATAGATGGACTTATGTATTTTTGATAACTTTTATAACCTTTTGTTTGAGACAGATGGAATGAACCATCATTCTATCACATGTGCTTCTAACACTTCACGAATGACAAATTCAACTTCATTTCACTATGAGATGAAGTGGAAATTTTCCAAATAACGAACAATGGTGAGACTGTACCAAAATCACTAAAGTATTTCTTCTATTTCCAATTTCATAAACTTTAGGGAAATGATCTTGAAAACCAAAAATGTTGTCCCAAGGCCCTTATATCTGATTAATCAGATGGTACCTTAGATCATCACAAATCTATGGCTTTGTGATTGATGGCTTCTTCATAGCAATGTTCTCTACAACTCTCCATCAGAACATGATGGTTAGATTTTTCTTCCATATCCATATTTTCACCTATGTTCTCCTACGTGGAAACCCAGTGATGAGTTTATTTGGGTAACCGTTACATTTCATACTTTAGTTTCTAAAGCCAAGTTTTGGTATTACTTTTTACAATGTGGGTTTCTATTAAACAAACTTTCGAGTAGTAAACTATTTATAACCCCGACGAATTTTGAGGGTGAAATTAATTTTAAGGGAGGTAGAATGTAACACCCCGAGATTTTATGAAAAATATTATTTTAATTTCATTAATGTCTTGTGTTGTATGCTACACCAAGATTACCTTTCACTATATGCAACACCGTATTAGCTTGCAGTATACGCAACAGAATTCTTGGATCGTGTTATACACAATTTCAAGTTCATTTGATATAAGTTATTCTACGCAACGTTGATTATATATATATATATATATTGAATGTATAAATGAAAAATGGTTGGATTCTATTATAATGAAACAAAAAAGGAGTCTTTCACTATACACAACCCTTACTTGGCTTGCATTATACTCAATCACGACCTTCCTCGATATCGTGTGTTGTACGCAATACCGGGTTTTATTAAACAACGATATATTATTATACTATTATTATGAACTATCCATTATGAATAATATTAACTAAATTTTGAATTTTATAACATTATTAATCATCTTACACATTTTCTAGAACATGGTATTAGAACAAAATAAATATTTCGGCTAAAATAAATATTTTTCAAAAACCGCAGTTTTGTCACCTTTTGATGGTGAAACCACTTTAAATATAGTTTTTGACATGATTATAAGTACAATTTGACAAAATAAAATTATTTTTTGCAATCAAGAAATAAAAATTTAGTTTTGATAAATTTTTCATAATATTCTGGTAACCTTCATATTTTGATGAATAGTAAATACGCGCTATAATTTAATTAAAAACAAATTTTTTCATCGCAATAATTTATATGGTTAAATTATAATATTTAATGGTTTTAAAGTATAAATAGAATATATTTTTACCATTTAATATAATTTAGGTCATTAGAATTGATTTTACATTGAATTCGTAGGTTAAATCAATTCAATCTTTTGCAATGTTTAAAACAAAAACACATTTTCATTCGACAACGGGATTACTTTTAATTTAATTTCTAAAACTTCTATTTATTGAATTTGAAAAAATTGGTTCCATATTTGGAATCAGTGGGTCTAAATTATGTTAATAGGCTACTTTTTATTTTTGGAAATTATGAATAGTAACTACGGTAAATTTTATTTACCATAGTTATTGGTAAATCGGGTAATTTAGAGTAAATATAATATTATAAAATTGCCCTAACACATGAAAAAATTCTATGGGATGACTAAAAGTAGACCCATATCACATAAGGTTCGGATTAGATTAATTTAATGGACTTTTGACCATGAAAATAATTTACTAATTATTAAAACCAAAGAAAGTGACAACATGCCACTCTCTTAAATCTTATAAGTATAATAATTTTAATTTAGTGACAAACATCATAAAAATTCAAACATTAATAGTCTCCAGAAATATAATAAAATTATCTACATCATGATAATTTATTTAGATTTTTTAGGGATTAAATAATTATCATTAATGGTGATACATTAATGATGCAGAAATTATTTATTAAGTGAAAAATCAGTAATATAGTATTTATTGAAATCATAATACCCATTAAAAGGCCCAAAAACCTGAAAAAAACTTATTTTTAGTGTATATCTATACCATAATCATCTAATGACCTAATATATAACCGTTTGGAGTCTTATAAATGTTATTATGACACTTATATTATTTTATTTTAAATGATGCCAAAGTTGTTACCTTCATAATTTAATAAATATAACAATTTAAATATTATGCTTCTAGGATGAAAAAGTCGTGTAAACGTATTATTGTGAAAGGTAATAGATTTATTGACATCATAGGACGTTATTTTTAATTTTTATGCGACAAATAAGTATATTAAATAATTATACAAAAATGTTGTAGTAATTATTTTATTAAGAGATAAACCAAATTAATGGTTTTAAAAATTATAAAATAAATATTATATGAACTATTTAATGTTCTAAAATAATTTTCTAGATACATATGACCTTTTATTAGTCTATTAAAGATTTTATTTTGAACATATATTCTGTATATATTTTATTTAAATTCAAATAAATGAATAGTGTCAAATTTGACACTATTGTTATCTTATAAAAATAACATATTATAAAACTGTTGAAAAACCAAAAAAATACTTAAAAATTATAAATTTAAATTTATATGGTCTTAAATGTTATAATTTATCCAATTATGGACAATTCCCAACAAATAAGTAATTATTGTTTATAATTTCAAATTTAGAATTTTATTACCACAAATAAAATTAAATTGATTAAGTAAGGATAAATCAAGTTGATAATGTTTAAATTAAATACGTAACATGTCAAAATTTTATTGGTTGATGATATTACAACCTTATATCATCTAATATTTGAATATGAGTCATTTTTGGAGGTTTTTATGTGGGGTTAGATTTATTATAAATTAATATTTTAAGATTTCCAAAGTTGCCCCTCTCCTCCCTTATAAATAAGCACCTCCTCCTTCCTTTGCTCACACCAATTTGAGCATTTAAGCTCGGAAAAACCCTGCCAAATTCTCTTCTACACTTACCTAGAAACATCCTAGAGGTCCTGTTCTTCTTCAATGACCAATTTTACTGCCCTAAGTGGAGGTCTCAAAGAGGCGCTTCAAAGAAGAGGTAATGTCTGTTACCGAATCTTTCAACTTTATTTCTTCTTCTACTTATTCTTGTTTAGTTGTTTCATTATAAAGTAAAAACATCAGTATAACTCATATACTAGTATGTAATTTTTTTTATGAAACAACCCTATTTCACTATCTATCCATCTTACGGAAAACGAAATCACCGCGCGTGCATACATACAGAATATCGTCTCCACACCGTGGGGTAATATGTTTTTCCAACACCACCTTACTTGGATGGGTATAATGGTTTAAAGAATAACTATACATAGTTATTATAACAACATACTGATTATTATATATTGTATCATCCTATCCAATTCAATTCAATAATTATGCGAACGATATCATCGCTCGTGCGTACGTACGGACCACCGTCTCCACGATGCGATTAGATTCATTCTCCATGTTAACCATTTAAGAATGATTATAAAGTATATATAAGAAATAATAATGAAATATATGACATTATTAAGCTACTGGATTTATGTATATATATATATATATGTATTTCATCTAATTAATTCAATTCAACTCAATAAGGAAACGAAAACAGCGTTCATACGTACGTACGGCTTACCGTCTCCATGAACGGTGTATTTCTTTCAATTTATCGATCTATTATATAAATGTATATTCTGAATATATATTATATATAAATCATGTTTTATATTATTTAATTAAGTAATCATGATCTAATTAATCATATGAATAATTACAAGTCAAAACACGGACGACAAATGAAATGATTTTTCCGAAAACACTCTTTAACATGGAATTTACAAAAGAACGAGTCATATAAAGTCATAAGTAAAGCATATATGATATCATAACAATGAATATGATTCTTTAATAAGTAAATGACATTATTTGAATCATTATACAGGAGGATCAGATAAATATGATGAATATCAGACATAAGGTAAGGGATAATTTTGCAAATCTCATTTTTATCCGAGATTGCTTATTCATAAGTATTTACTGGGGATATTTATATCATCCATGTCCATGTTTTATAAAAGTGTTTTCATATATGTTTAATGTCCATTTTACCCATTTTTGACTTTTACTACATGGTATGTGTGGAATCTTACTATTATGAGGTACTTTTTGACTTTTCCCGCAAAAGTATTAGAAGAATGTTTTTTTAACTTATACGACACGAACGGATTTTTACGGTTTTATAAAGCCTTATTTGCATGAAGATTCCTTCAAATTAATTCATGACTATTTTCAAAAAAATCTCTTCCTTTTAAAATAGAATGACGTTTTGTGAAAAGAAATTGATTTTGAATAAGAAAGGATATTTTCCTAATGAATTCATTTCAAGTGTTTTATGAAAACCATTTTCCATTTAAGAAGAAATTATTTTCATATGTGTATGTTTCAAGTATAATGTCTCTATGATTTACATGGATTCACTTTTCCTATTATGAAATGATTTCCAATTCTTTTATATGAATCATGTGATGATGGGATGATATTTATGAAACCCATTTTATTTGTTGGGTTATTATGAATGATGTATGTTTCTTTTGTGGCACAAGTAAGAATGATTTCATTATGAGATGGTTGGGACCTATATCTCCCTCCAATGCATTGGGTAAAGGTTTATAACTCATTAGATAGATATGGCTGGAATGGTAAGTTAATCTGGTTCAGTGTTATAGGACTGAAACGGGGAGTGAACTCGATTCAGAAAGGGACATTGTCCACTAAGATGGTCATGGCAGTAATGCCTTGGCTACTATGTAAATCATTACATGTGATTAATGGATGACACAATTACATGCTTTATTCCTATTCTATTTTATGATGATTTATGATCCATTATGATTTATGCCTTGCGTACTGCCATGTTTTATGTCATTGCTCAAGATTTTGATGTTTAAATGTTATGTTCAGGTTTTTAAGTTCAAATGTATATGGTTTGTTTTATTTTCTTCAAGCTTACCCTTACTGAGCATTTGAGCTCACCCTTTTTATGTTTCTTTTCCCCCATTATTAAAAGAAAGGTTTTAGGTAAGGAAACAAAAAGGGGAGGATAATTATGGGAGATGTTGAAGATCTTTCAACATGATTAGAAGTTTATATTCCATGTTTCCAAAGACACTAAACAATTATGGTCCTTGTGTGTCTGTTTTTTTATGTATTATATATTCTAAATATGTAATGTAATGTCCATGAACGTCAAGCTTCAGGTCTCTACAGTTACATATCTTATCTACTATATTCTTCAATTATCTTGCATGTTTTTTTTTTCTAAATCCCTTTCTATAATAATGTTATTAGATGAATATCTCTAGATTATAGTATAATTCATCTAATTCTATATGTTTTCTCAATATCTTAATCCAAGTATGATTATTTGTTTATTTTTAACTAATTCCTCACTATTTTGGAAATATGTTACTAAGGTGTGTTATTTTTTAGGGGGTTTTTGGTTTTTTGATTGACTTTGGTGATGATTTCGTGGAGCTATTTTGGGATTAAGGTTATCCTATTTTCCATTTTAAAATCTATAAACATTGATTTTTTTTGTTTTGTAATATACCTTATTTTGATGATTAAACATTTGGGAATTGTTTTTGATGGAACATGGATTAAAAATTAATGCATGTGTTTTGATGATTGTGTTAATTTTTGAATATTTCCATTAATTATGGTTGTGGTCTTGACCATCAAAATGATTATTGTTTTATGCCTATAACATGTCTACCCTTATTTTTCATAAATATATTAATAGAGAATAAATTTGTTTAGGAATAATAAATTAATTATTTTAAATTTTAATTTAGTACAATTAATTTTAAATGTGTTAATATAATATTATTTAGAGACATCCTTTTTCACATGTCTACTTTGGGAACTTTGGAATACTTGTTTTTACATGTTGAGTAACCGTTGATTGAGATTGAATTGAGTAACCAATTTTTGAGTTCATTTTCATAACCCCAAAGCATAAATGTGTTATATTAATCATATATCATTATAAAATAGAATCCTTAGGTCTATATTTTGAGTCAACTCAAATTGAATAAAACATATTAATTGAATGTTTCCATATAGATTAAACCCTCTTAAGTTGTTATAGCATAGTTAAAGTGTACTTCCATGAACCATAGTTAAATTCTTTATTGGATATAATCTAATTCCCTTTGACAGATATGAAATTCAACTCAATAAATCATACGTAACCATTAGTCAAGAGGGTTCTTCAATGATGAAGTGTTGATTGGGTTTCTGAGGCGAGAAAAAGTGATTTGACATAAAAATTAAATTTTCATATAAAATTAACCTAATCATGATAATTGATAGATTCCATGTTTTTCAATGGGTATAAAGTGTATGAAATTTTATAAAAAAAAGTAGAATTTTTTATTTTGAAAAAAAAATCATCAATTTATTTATCTTCTTCTTTATTTTAATTTTATTAAATTTCGTTTCAAAAATATGTTTAGTATTATGCTCATATTATTTAATTTAATACATAGTTATAAATGAGGTATGTTATGCCCAATGTTTGTTTTGAAGCAATATTGAATGAAACCATGAATCAAAAAATTATAATAGTTATTCTTTATCAATCTTTTATACATATTTAGATGACATTCCTTCACTAAATTATCCCATGAGTCACTTATAGAATTCACTGATTTTTGTCTTTTTGGTTTTTTTTCCTCCATTTTGAAACTGTTGAATATGTCTTGACTATTTTTTGGATTTATATTTTATTAGTATTTTACCTAGTGATTATGTATGGCATACCATGAGATTAATTTACACAAATACATGAATGATTGATGTTTACATTATTATATTATATTTTTTTGAGAATCCAATCTCATTTTTCATGGCAATATTTCATGTTTTTTATAGGTATTATTTATTATTATTATTATTTTGTATATTATTTTCAGTTATAGATTACTATGTTCTGTATGCCACTTATTAATTCTATAAATAATGTTTATTAGTGTAGTTGATAAAGTAGTTTAAACATGGATGTCTCTTTGATAAATGATTAGTGAGTAAGGAAGGGATATTTTATTATTATGTTAAAATGAAATTGTTTGGATTCAGTGACCTCATGATTCTTATGATATTTAGTAAATGTTTGTATAATGGTATAACCTGTAATATTGTGTTATATTTCACTACATTATGTACTAATAATGTAGTTAATAGATCTGATAGAGTGGGATAAGCTACGATTCTATAACTCATTCTAACCACTTACAATATTCTCAAAGAGGTGGGTCGTAAACCCATACTTTTTATACACCATTCCATTTCCCCAAGATGAGCCTTATGCCTTTATTAGTGTACACACACACATATATATACATATGGGAGAATATATATGTATTAAGTGTGTTATATATGTGTATGTTTATTTACTCCATTAGTGGAGGGTATTGGTACATTATCCCAGATCCCTAGATGATATACGGAGTAACTGGTTATACAATATTTTGATATGTTATTTTACATTAATGATACATTATTATTATTTTTGATGATTTAAAAAAATATTTTCTTATATATATATGTAAATTATTGGAAAAATTATTTCATACATGCTTTTTTTCTCTATTTTATTTAAAACCGTGGGTTTTTACCTAATAGGTATAACACTCATAGTGTACAAATAATATTTGGTGGGTATGTAACCCCACATCATACATTTCATGAAATTTTAAGTACGCAGGTTCCTATGATGTTTTGTGGATAGTTGGTCATGTCTTAAAAAAAGTTGTATCGGTTCCCACAACAGAGTTAGTGTCATATAAGCAATGGTTAGAAGCTTTGATTTGAAAATCTCATATTCCCCTTTTTTATACTCTTCCATTGTATGTATTTAGATTTAAATATGTTTTTGAAAATATATATCACATAATTCATTGATCTTTAGTAAATATGAATTCATATATAGTGTTATTAGTTGCTTCTATTGTGGTTTTTGTTATATGATCTATTTTTATATGATTTTATTTATTTCACAACAGACTTATTAAAGAGTCACGATTTATTCTTGATTAGATCCAACCATGGATATTATTTAAATCAAAGAGGTAAATTCACTCAAAAAAATTTATACCAATAATTTTAGTTCAATTTTCCATTCATTGGATATTGAAGAGTTTCCATGTGGTATGTGGCATCTTGATTCGGGCACAATTAAGGCTTGTGATAAAGGAATTCTACATAACTAAGTACAGATGAATAGTTTTCATATCAAATCTATAGTGTCCTTTCCACCACAGTTTGAAGATATCAAATTCATAAAAAATAAATCTATTCATATACAGTTTTCAATGTCCTACTATGACATGACTATTCCACTATGGTTAAATACCCTAAGGGCTAAATAGTTCTCCAAGACACCTTAGACTAGAGGCAAGCTTCGAGAGTCTAATTATATCCCTTAGGAATTTATTTTTCAAATAAATAAAAAATTAATTTTCTTAATATTGGTAATAATTAAACCATTATTCATATTATATTAACATAAATGATATCATATAAAAAATCAAAATATAGAAAATAATTTTGAATTATATTATGCACCCAAATAGGGTGTAAATCATGTTCTAAGTAAAATAATAATAATAAAAAACATATATACAATGAACCATAATATAATTTATGAATCAAATAAATATTTAACCACAAAATTATTTTTAAATTATCTTTATGAAATCGTTGTCCCACATCATCAACTTATAGGTGACAATATTACTTAGCTATATTAGCATGAAAATGTTTTTTGTATACATGAGATGTATATGTATAATGTGTTAGAAAAGTCTCAATAGAAAACCATAGTCACCCCAGTTTTAGATTAAACATTAACATGATGTATTATGATAATATTTTACCAAACAATGAATATAATATATTTGAATGATAATATATGACATGTGAGGTTTTCAATAAGAATCCACAAAACCATATCTAATAACTATGACCAATACAGATAGATATTTGATATATTTTGTAAAACGGTGTCATAACTAGTCTCATGAACCATAATGTCCCATTCCTAGATATGTGTAAAACCCAATCATAAACTATATCACAACTAATTTTATCAAATAGAGAACCCATGGATAAAATTATTATTTTTTAAATCATGGTTCATAGTCACAACTAATGATAAAAAACAATTAAAAAAACTAATTACATAAAAAATTGTGTTTGAGAAATAATATAAAACATGGTTAACAAAATTTTGTGTCACATCTTGAATCATTCATTTAGTGAATGAATAATGCCATGATATAATATAACCCAAGGCCTACCCTTATAGGATATCAACTCAAATTATCATCTTAATGAATAAAAATCACTAAGTTATAACAATGAAAAAAAGTTATACAAGAAATATCTATTATCAAATCATTACATGTCACAATTTATATCACATCACATAACAAAAATAATGTAATATTACATTAAATAGACATAAAAGGTATAATAAATTACATAATGAAACCCATTATACATAACATACATGAGTCTTACTTAAGGTTCACCATACATGTCTTATAAAGACATTGCTCTTAAATTTAAAGATGTGATATATAACAATATTTTAAATCACACTATAAAATTAAACATGTCAATCAACGGTACATAAATCAATATAATAGTTAATAATAAACACCATCCCTTTATAATATCTTCTAGTATTACTTATCCACACATTTTATTTTATTGATCAATGCAATTAATTTTGAGAGTAAAAACTCATGATTTAAAAAAATTACATTTACCCAAATATCATCTTTTCACTTTGAAAAAATATATTATATAAATCAAATGAAATCAATTTATCACTCATTTAAATTTTTGATGTTTTCAAAAATGTTATCATGCCTTTAAATTTTACCTAAATTACTCATTTTGTAAATGATATTTTCAAATTAATGATTAAAATAATATTACTTAATTCAATTTTTTAATAAATCAATATCCTGATTTATAGTTTTTTTAATAATAGTTAAATTCATAATTAAAATCATACTCAAAATATCATTGAAAATTCCAAATTAAAATCACCACTTATAATTTTCTAGGAAATATAGATTAATTAATTCTATCGAAGAATTCCAAAATTAGTGACATGTTCTAAATCACAAATATATGTTATATTTGGTTATATGTATATTATATAGCAGGAATCTGTGTTATGTTTATGAAATTTTTTTTATTTACTTCTAAAATGATCAAAACAAAAATATTTATTCACCCAAAATAGGAAGGTTTCTATTTTAGAATTTGATTCAATTACTTTAGTTAATTTACATCAAAAGCACTACAATATCTTATTTTATCCCCAAAGTTTTTTTTCATAAAAAAATAAGATATAAAACCCTAAAATTGATAAAAATTCTTTCAGTGATTCATAAATGTAAATACAAAATAAATTTCTTAACTAATAAAATGAAAACTGAAAATAGTGACTTTAGTATGAAATTTATATTAGAAAAACTGTATATTCATAAACTATGACCATGAAGAAACATTTCATCAATAATTTCATTATTACACATTGGTACATAATCATCAAATATACTATAAATGTTTAACATTCAACAATATGCAAATAAAATACATACATAATATGTAACCAAAATATTTTTTTAAAATATACTACTAAATTTATGCTACTTGAAGCAGTAAAATAATAATTTTCTTGTTAAAAAAAGGATACACTATATTTAATAATAAATAATTATTTACATATTTAATTAACTATATCATTTCATCTTATATGCTTCCTTAATCACTTACAATACTTTTCGTTATTAACCATATTCTATAATTTCACTAAATTCCAAAAAAAAACAGCTCAAATATTAAATTATATTTTTTTATAATAACCCAATACATTTATCATTTTAAAACTAATTTATAAAGTAAACCTTTTCCATTAAAACATAATCTCATATACTTAAATATACTTAATAAATCAACACTTTATAATGATATATCTAAAAAATATTATAAATTTACTTTTACTTAACACGATTTAAAATAATTCTAGGAATTAATAGTAAAATAAAATAATTTCAATGAATTATAAGAAAAATGGATATCATTAGTTATTATTATATTGTATTACAACATATTATTTGTTAATAAATAATAAATTAAAGATACCAAAAGTCTCCTATTCATAATAAAACTCATTTACACCTTATTGATCCCAAGATTAATTTTATGGGTTTCGTTATTGAAAAAAATATAAATGTTTTATATTATATATAAATATAGTTTATTTATGTTTATATATACCATTATTCCGATTTAAGATATGTTATTATGGGGAGAAATATTCAATGAATAATATAAAAAAACTTTATAATAATTGTAGATGATATAAATGCTTTTCAGATGAAATGGAAGAACAATGATACGAGATGTAAAATATTCTAGGTTGAGTAACATAATCAATTGACTAATTATTCAAGGTAATTTTTAGAGGAAATTTATAACCCACTCTATGAACCATGCCCTGGTAGAAGGAACCATCCCATGGAACAAATTGTTTCCACGAAGACTAATGAATCATCACTTTTTAATTATATCAAGAGTTCAAGGAAAATTTCATTCAAAATCCTTGTCTCAAATAACCAAAGGGACTTAATTTTTTTATAGATCTATTAAATGTAATGATAACATGGTTGGAAAAGAAATTTATTCTTGATACTCAACAATAAATGGAAATTACAATTTCACTAAACAATGTGACATGGTGGATGAGGAGTTTAAAATTAGAAACATGATAGGAAATACATATTCTTTCTTAGGGTAATTTTTATTATATTAGTTATTTGGGATTGTATTTATTGATATACACTATGTCATGTTGAAAAGTAGAACACCATTATTTTTTTTAATTAGAAAAAAAACTATTTTTTATTTATCATATCAGGATTTAGGAAGGTTAGATATAAAATTACATATTTCCTTTCAGATTTAAAATGGATAAATTAAAAATAATATTATGTTATTTTAATGTCTATATTAGATATGTATGTTAAAGTAATATTTTAAATGACATTGGAAGATATAATTAAATTGGGAAACTCATTTATTGAATAAAGTTATAAGGAGGAAGCTAAGAGCATATAGAAATTCACATAAAGATTATAAGGGTACGGTTTTTTATATGGAATATCCTAAGTGATCCATTTATTTGATTAAGATACAAATTAGTTAAACCAACATAAATGATAAAAAACAATGATTTCATTATTTAAAATTTAATATAAATGTGTTACATTTCTTATTGTATTGAGATATTTTGTTATAATAATATTGAGACGAATAATGTTGATGCTAAGTATCCTTGAGAGTTAGTGTAACCTATGAAATCAAATTGTAATCATGTATTGCTTATATTTATTTGAAAGTGGTCATAATGAATTATTATTTTCCCCATAACATAGTCTCTACAGTGGGGGAATTATGGGAATAAACCATTCATAACTTAAAATATAATACATTCCATATGAATGAAGTGATAAGGGGATCCTTATTTTATATCTAATCATATGAAGAATATATAAAAAGGGAGGAAATAATGAAATTTTTCAAACATTAATTTATCCCGTTTTAGGGCATAACTCTTATTGAAATAAAATGTAATGTAATTTTTGGTAGATTATTGTAATTTTTATTTTCCTTTCAAGATACAAAATATGATAAATTTAGCGAATTATAAAATAGTTTCAAATTTTCTTGGAATAAACATTAAATTATGTTTAAACCATATGCAATAATATTTCTAATTCCATTCAAAATATATTTATGCTATGATTAGGCATGGAGTAAATATTAAACTCGTGATTAATGAGATCTCAATTATAAATATCTCATTGAATTAGATATATATAAGGTGGTTTGATGGATCTTGTGTAGTGATGTGGTTAATTAATATACTATCAGTAATCATAGTTAAAAAGAATGAATACTATGTTGGGAAAACCTGTGGTTTTGTGTAATAGATTCTTATTCACACATAAGTGTCTTTTATGAAATATTTATTATGATTAAATTTAAAACATATGTGATTTTGAATGACGTTATTTATGATGAAAATAGTAATAAATAGGTACACATATTGATGTATTATTATACGAAACAAGAGATGATCCTATATAGTATTTCCCAAAACAACCCCAACATGTACCATTAGTGATTTACCCTTAATTAATTCTTTGATAGAGAATGATATCCATAAAACAATTCCATCATTTTACATTTATTTGAAATGTTATTATCAATACTTACCTGTGTATAGTAGGGTATGATGATATAAAATTTAAATTATTCCTTATGTATTTGGGTGGGTTAGGATTAGGGGGGATGTTGGTAGAGGAAGTGGTTGGAATTGAAGATAACACGAATAGTGGTAAAAATAAATCAAATATGACAGAAAAACATTCATACCTATTATCCATAGATTGGGTACCTCGGGATAAGTAAATATGGGTATAGGCGACCTGGTGGACTACCATCTGGATGGAGGTCCTAGTTTAGGTATTTAGTGGCCTCTATAAACCTAGTATAGGTATAATCGGTATTTATTTGTCTTTATTTTTGGGTTTTTAAATTATATATTAAATAAATTAAACAATAATTTTTATAAAATATTACATCCCCTTTTTATAGGCTTATGAACCAAGTTTACCCTCCAGTATAATTTTTCTCTTTCAAAGGTGGATTCTCCCTTATTATTGATTGAAATCAAAATCATTCACCCCCATTGGATCTCTATTCATTTTGTTAAATCCTACCCTCTCCTGTTTTGAGTATTTATAACACCAATTTACAGATCTTGGTATAAAATCCCTAAATATAGTGTTTTTTTTACATTATGTATTTACATTAATTGAATATAAATAAATTGATGATATTTAATAGTAAGGATTCTATGACTATATAGTAGGTTTTCATTAGGGTTTTACCTTGTTTTAAATATACATTATGCATTAATTTGTATGTGGGTATAGTTTATAGGGGTGAATGGATAGGAATTAATCCAAATTGGGGTTCCTTACATGTTGAAAGTTGTATGAGGTTACATAGTCGTCCACTAGGTCTTATATGATACATTATTTGATCACATTGTCGCTGATGAACAATTCTATGGTATATTGTGCGGATAAACTACAAAATTGGATAATAGAGGGGTTTTTATGTGTGTAAAATGAGATGTGAGGTATTAAAAATTGCTATACAGTATAACTCAAAGAGGAGGAAGAATACATGTGATGAGGATAGTAGTGAGAATAACCTAATTAGTCTAACACGAGTAGATTTAAGTATAAATGATGTTGGGATAGATTATAACCATGTTTTATATATGATATATACATTTAATTTTATGATGACTGAGTCTCTTGTATAATATTGATGTTCTGAGTGATTCAAAAAAAGTAATTTATAAGAAATTGAGGTTTGGAATGGTTCCAATAGTGTTTATTATTTTGTTATTAAGGTTTTTTATGGCACCAACCAAGCATATTTCAATGTAATAAGGCTGGGTACGATGCCAAAAAAGTCTGTTATTTTGAATTTTGGTCTGTTGTGATGTCATTAAAGTCTATTTTGTGGTATAGAGGTTATATGTGGTACCTACCTAGTCTATTATCTAGTTAGTAGTTAGGGTAAATGAAAATGAAGATTTGTATATGTATTGTTGTATGGGAAGAATTTTAACTTATCCACCTTGTTTAGGAAAGGAAATAGGTATGCTCCCAATTTATAATATTGATATTTTCGAGTGGTTGGGTGTAGTTCGAATTTAGAAACCTATTGTGGGGGATAGTTGGGAATATTTCCAATAGAATATTGAGAGACATATTATTATGGTAATTTGAAATATGTTTCTATTTAAAGATTCTACTTATGTTTAAGGATTCATTGGTTCCCATGAGAACCTAGATCTTTAGTATTCATGATTATGTGCTTATAGATTGGGTTTTTTATGGTCCTATAGGGTTATGTTTGATAAGTTCATAATCGACACCAACATTGTAAAAAACATGTATGGTTACTCATATTGATAAATTATTAATGCATAATGAATTAGTGAGAATTTTATTTATATATATTTAATTATATTATTATATTTTTCATGTAAACAAGTGTATTCTGTATTTATTTAGGGCCACCATTAGAGGTATCCTACTTTATATTTTGAACAGACCCTACATGTGTTACTTATTTGGGGTAAAACATGTATTTTCAGGGATATAATTAAGGGAAATGTTAATGTAACTAACAATAAAATAGATAAACACAAGTGATTAGGATATAAGATTCGGAAGATCCCAAGATATAACTTTTATGTATGAATCTATTATTTAATAATTTTTTACTCTACACATGTAGTGGTTAACCCATTATGTGATCTTTGTTCTCCATGCATCACTATGTGACATTTATATTAGTTATATAATTTTTTATTACATGTGATGTTTTTTGTTAATATACTTTCACTATAATGTCTATATTATGTAGTGATACCATGGTTGATAGGTTAATTTTATTTATAATTCTTGATAGAGGGAATCATATCAGCATGATTTACTTTGATCATCCCCTTAAGAAGAAACCTATTCTATCTAAATAGACGTACTTGAAGTCATGTGGCATTCATATCTACAGAACAATTTATATTGATTTGGTTAATGAAATTACAATGTAGTGAAAAAAATTTATTTAGTAATTGGGATATTAATATTGGAGATATGATTGGTTATAACATTTGAAAGATCATATTCTATTGAATGACTAATAGTATTGGGGAAAGTATAAATTACTAATGATTGGGATTATAATTATTTTGTTTTTATGGGTTATAATATATTTATTTAAATGAATATTCTCTATTATATAATGTTTATTATTTACTCATGTTCTGGTGTGTAATGAGGGAGTGTATTCATATATCATATTTATCACATTATATTCACATTTCATATGTATAATAATTTATAATTGAGACCATGATTATTAAAATAAATATTTGTATTTAATATGTAAATTATAAAGTGAATAATTTTTTAAGATAAGTTATTGATTGTTCTATACATAGATAAGCCTATTGTTATTGGTTCTTTTATTATAATTATTATTTAATGACTAATTTTGTAGTTCTTATATGTATTGTGTACCAAATAATGTGATTGTATTCCTTGGGAATGTGGATTCTTGAGTTGTATAGTTTCTTATATGGGTAGTGTGTATAAAGAGTAGTGAAGAATGTTCCACATTACTAATTTTCCTAAACTATTACTTAAATAATTATGGTTTAGTTGTTCTGATTTATGAGTTTGTAATTTTGGTAAAATGACACCTTGATGACATTTAATTGAGTTCCTATTTGTAAATCGTTAGTGTGACCCACTAAGAATAGAGAAAGAAACTACCATGATTGTGAAGGTTTGAGAGAGAATGAATGAATTTATATAATTTATGGACTATTAGGGTTTAATAGTTGATCCCTTTGTGATTGATTTTACTAGAGAGTCCTAGATGCAACACCCCCCACTCAGTTAGGGTGGGGTAAGTATAGATGTTGTAAAATTATTGATTGAGTCTCTTTAGAGTTTTTTCCATCATATGGGGACCCCCATTTATTAATATATAAATCCAATTACATACATGTTACATTGACCATATAAACAGTAGTGGGATGCATTCATAAATTCTCACTTAAAAGATTATATATCTTAGATAGACATGTTGAACCATTTTATTGAATAGCTTTCCCTGAGACCCTTAGTCAATCGAGTGCTATAGAGTTTATTTTTCTTTTTTTTGTTGATATTTAAATGGTGTACTATACAACATACTTTTTTATGTTTATATATTTTTTTAATTATTTTAGATATTTAAGAGATTATTAAGGTTATTTATTTCATGGATTGTTTGAGATAATCGATATAGCATAATGTGAACTAATTTTTCTTGAATAGTTTCAATGATTTGATTAACTAGGTCATTAACTCCATAAAAAACCTATAGATGGTATTATGCAATAGAAGTTAGTTACTCTTGAAATATGTTAATGTAGAATTCATGTATACAAATTTATAGGATTTATGATTCCCATTGAGGTGGTGATGGAAAGGGAAGATAAGGTTGAGCTGCATCTCGTAAAAAATGTACCATTAGAACATTCCCAAATTGAAAAAAATTTAGGATTCCACATCACCTATGGTGCACCTATCGATATTAAAAAAATCTATCTATTAGTATTGAGGTCCATAAGTAGTAATGGGGAGAATATTCCATAATATAATTACTACAAAATTTATGCTAAAATCAATAAAAATAATAATCACATTTTAATATGACGTGCACAACAAAAAGATGAGGATTCATAATGGAGGATCAAAGAAATAATATAGTGGTATAGAATAAAAAAGTTAATTAATCTACATAACACATGAAACATATAACATTGTTGAAAAAAAATGTTCTCGAAATAATTATAATGAAAATATAGAAGCACTATGATCGTTGGTAAATATATATATCGTATAATTGTAATTATATATACAACATCCACTAGTCAATTCACAAGACTAGAATCCTAAATAATTATTCTCTGATATGATTTTCAATCCATACCATTTTTATAACTCTAATTTGATTCCTATTCCTGAAATAAACCGTAATGATCTAACCACATACATCAAAATCCATCCATAATATGTTGGTATGGGGTGAGTCCAACTATATAGAAGGATTCATCAACTCACATTGACACACTAAGTGATAGTGATTATGTTTTTTCTTATGAATTTATATGAGGCATGTAAATTTTCTGTGACTAAAACCCAACAAACTCTGAAATATAACATTGTAATTTTCAAATATTGTGATACCCATATTCCATAAGGGGAAAATTATGCACACACCTTAATGAATTATACAAACACTCCCAACATAGGCAAGGTCCCAGCCATCTATAATCAATAGCTTATATACTCTCATGTGATAATTAGGTATACCATGTAACCATTATCACCTCATCAAATGAAATCTCATATGGGTATCAAAATATCTATAAATAATTCCCTATAAAAGTGGTAGTTGACCAATGTTTCACCTCATTAACAAACAATTACAAAAAACCAATAATATATTGTAAATTAATAATTGTATTATGAAAAAAATATTGCAAAAAATAGAAGAGAGTAACCATTATTGAAACATTTTAATAAGAAAAGGATTATTATAAAGGGGAATAAATTATGAAATTTCATATAAAATATTTCCATGATAAAAAATTAGAAAAATTAATGAATTGTTCTTGGACATATAAGATAACAAGATGGATCTCCCACCTAGCCTCATCTCTTATAAATAATACTTTCTAGAGGTATAAACCTTACTACCCATATATAATTTCAAACACTATACTATATATAACTAATTTTCACAAGCATAGCTCCCATATAAAATAATACAAGATTATGGATGCACTCTACACCCTAAAATCAACCATTTATACCATAACTATTAACATATTTATTTTCAATGGACAAGGTCATATATTGTTGAATAAATAAATATGTAATACATCCTCTAAAGTAAATATTATTATTTTAACAAATAGATCACCATCTAGTCCTCCACCTAAATATGTTCCATTTCTAATAGGGAAGATCCCTATTTGGAGATTTGTCATGATCGACTAGGCATATCAAAAACACACATGATATAATATATGACCTCTTCACACTCATGATTACAAACATCAAACCCTAATGGTTCCCTAGATGTCACATGGTATATAGGTAGTATCCAAACTTATAGTAAATCATGAATGTATCACTACCTCACCTGCAACAATATAAAAATCTACATCCCATATATTCATAATATTACATCAGGAAAGAGGGCACCCACTCCTCTCCTATCATAAAACCAAGGAGGTAAACCAGTCACTATAAAATTCCATCTACCCATCCACATCGAGAATCATCAATACATTGTGACATTATCCTAGGAATCTAGCCTTAGATGTCTATTAAAAAATCATCATAAATATATCTCAGAATATCTATGAAGACCCAATTATTAAGAAATTATTATAGGGTCAAAATAGGAAAATACTCATTATGTATTATAATTCTACCTAGGGGTGACCATGAATAAACTCACTCATTATTTAATCAATATTGGTGTTTTAGCCAAAATCCTAGGGTTTGTATAAACCATAATAATAACCTATGTGTAATCCCTTAATCAAGTCCATACTAAAGGCCATGACTCACTCCAAAAATATAGATAAATAACGATCCTTGTATTTTATCAAAATACTTTATGGTACTTCATAATGTCCCATGAATATCCCATCATCAAAGTCTCACTAGAAATTCTAGAATTATCTAACCAAAACATCACCAACAGGTAGGTTTCATACATAATTTTCCTATGCTAATATAAGTCATCATTCAGTAGGAGATAACATTAAATAAAACCATAATGAATAGGCTCACAAAATCATATAACTATTTGAGAACTGGAAATCAGTCACTCAAGGTCAATTATACCAGACCATATAATAATCTAGGTTACTTTACAATAATTTAAAATCATAGTAAAAATATTTTTTAAAATAAATTTCAATGAGTAACCCCATGATAGCTTTATCAATAAGAATAAAATTTCTAAAAATAATAATAATAACCCTCTTTGAGAAATCGATACTTGTTTTTTAAACCCTTTTCATAACACTTTCTTATTAACTAAAACATTCCTCCCTAAAATATATATATCCAAAATATAATTAAATTAATAAAATTAAATTTTATTTAATAGGGAAAATATTTTCCTTCACAGTTCAAATTAAACCAAAATTATTCTTAAAAACAAATTCTAAAAGTATGAACTATATATATTTTGATATAACAATAATGGTACCAAGTAATCCATAAAACGATCCACCAATACATATTCTACAAAGGTTCTTCCAATTATCCATTTAACAAGATATATATTACTTATTGAGTATTATTACAAAACATTCCAATTTTTGGAATAATTTAGTATCACATAACCATATTATTAGTTGTAATAATAATCACATGAACATAATATTTCTTCATTAAATTTCACTATTCGTAAAATAAAAATTCTACTTATCACATAAATTATTCTATTTCATAATATATATATATAATTGTAACCCTTTCACACTCAATCATGACACAATCTCATAAAAAATAAACATAATTAAATAAATAATCAATTTAAAATCACAAAACCCAAGTGGTATTATATATGTAAAATTCACCAAGATGAAATATAATTCTAAAACCCAAAAAAATTTGATGTGGACCCCTACCAACACATACATCAATATATGATATATAAAAAATACCAAATCACAATTACAAAATTTCAATAATTAATTCTAAATGAAAAAAATATTTAAATAAATTCATTAGAGAAAAAAGTTTATAATGAATAGTTTGTAATAGAAATACATCATCCTTCCCATTCCACCAATACATGGGATACATGTAATCTGGTTTGTTATTAACAGATTACAATAATCTCTCATAGAATCACACATCATTCACCAAATATAGTAATTAAAATCAAAATAAATAGATAGGGGATGAAAAAGGAAGATTAATAGAGAATAACAAACACATACCATTACAATGTATCATTTATGGACCTCCTAGATCAAAGAAGATGAAGTGGGGAAGAGGGAAATCAAATAGGAGGTGGATCCCATTTCTTCTAGTGAACATAATATAGACTCCCAATAGAGGTTAAAACAAAGTCTCCTAAAAAAGTATTAATTGTAAAACATAAAAAAATGAGTCTATTAGAGTTCCATTGGCTCTCACCAGACTCCCAGTGTCGTCACTGGGGTCTCGATGGACATAAATTAGTCTTTCAGTGGGATAATCAGAAAAACACCCCTATTGATCAAGGCATTGAGAATTTTGTGTGATATGAGATATAGTATATTGGGTCTCCTCTACAACTCAACTTTCTATAGATCTCTATCTCTTGATGTTTACCCTCGATTAATATTCTTCACATGATACACCACATCAAAAACATCCTTTTAAACAACCCAAAATATCCAAAATTACCCCCTCAATTCAATTCTAGAAATTATAATTCCCCAATTTAGAAACATTATGGGGACATATTTCTCTATATAGTTCATTAACACAATACGTAAAGGTTCATTGCAGACACCCCACCATAATTCATGTCATTATTAACAATCCTTCATATTTGTTCAACCATAATTATTGAAATCTCATGATCATTGATTCAATACTAACTTAACACATTTCATCAAAAAAATTCTGATGGTGTTCTTTCTACATGACTCAAAACCAATAGACACACTAATCATTAATTATAATCTTCCAATTCATTGATATTCTCACCAATTCTTCAAAAATTTCCATCACTTAATTGACCTCATTTTTCTATTAAACATCTATACACTCTCTAATAAATAAAAAATAATCCAATGGGAACCCATATTATACACATATTAATTTAATTAATATAGTTCATAGATTCATCCATCAATCTAGAACCACTAATAACCATTTGATTCATATCATTATGGAATATCACAACATAAAAACATTGTAGGAATGTAAAATCCTATCAAATGGTGATTCCATCCATATGAATTTCATACCACAACATAGCACATGTACTTAAATCCATATGTACATCAACTCTATATTATAAAATTCAATATTTTATCAATGAATTTATCTATAATTCATAATTCAGGTGGATATATTATTGATAAAATATAGTAAGAGAGCCAAGGAATGAAATTCTGAACACCCAATTCACTCTTAGTGTAATCACTGAAGACTATAAATATAATGAACCATCCTTAAACATTACATAATCATTAGTGAAGTAAAGAATTCACACTGAGGATCTTTTCAGGTTTAGATTTTTATTGAATTAGGCCATATTTATTACATTACATTTCAAAAATTAAGAAGTATACACTTCTTCTCAGTATCAATTTTTTTCATTGAATAAAAACTCTAAAAAACATGTTATGTTCCATGTTTTAGACAAAATGACTTTTCTTTAATCCCATACTTGACTATATCCATATTTATATCCGATGAAAAACATTTCAAAACATGGGGTGAACATAAAAAGATATATAATGGTTATAAAATAAGGAAAGGAAATACTAACACATAAAAAAATACAAATCAATGAAACCGTACTTTTCAATCATAACATTCCTCATGAAATGTTTATATTTATGAATAACAAATATAAATAATAAATCATAAATGTAACCTGTGGAATACATAACATACTTACATTATAGAATTCACAACAATGTAGGTAGTTACATTTTGAATACCCATCGCATTATATGTGCTGAATCTATTAGGATAAACCTTCATGTTTACCTATGTCACATTTCCGAATTCATTAGAGAGATATCTCAGGTTCACCCACCCTAGGTTTGTCACAAAAACAAAAGTATACATAAAAAATTCACAATAACCATAACATAATCATAACACATAACAAAAGCATAAATAAAATATTAAATTTCCAAATTAAAATCACAATATAACATATCAAGATGTTGAAAGAAACAATGCTTTGTCAAACGATTTTCAAAACAATTTAAAACATTTAATAAAGAGATTTTTGTAATCAAAGTGTCCCATACCACGTTGAAAATTTTAATGGAATTTAAATTATAAAACATCAATTTACATATAAATAAATCCTAAAAAAAAATTCAAAACATGTAAATTAATGAGAAATAATTGGCAGATTAAATCATTATAACATTTAATACGATATTTTAATTAAAGAGTTTTTAACCAAATGAGTGAAGGTTGAATACAAAAAATTGAGGAATAACATCAATAAAATATTATAATATCAAGAGAATAAGGATATTCATGATATATTAAGTGAATGGGATGTATATAAAACATATAAAATTGAATTGGTGTATAAAAAACAATTAAGATTTAATGGAATGTAAATTGAGACAAATTCCTTTTCAAAGATCATATCCTTAGATTAAGGATAAATCAATGACATAATTATGAGTGATAAATAATAATACACCCAATTTAAGTGAATATTAAGTGTAAAACAAAAAATAGTTAATTGACACATATTCATATCACTAAATAATTAATAAGTATAATTTTAACCCCAAATAATTGAAATTGTGTTACAAAGTTCTCTTACAGAAATGCACTAGCCTAACAATGCACTTTAAAATTTAGAACATAAGTTGATGAGAGAGAAAAAGTTATATCAACACATGGACATATAATTTATAGAAAAAATGATATATAATAACATATCCCAACATAAGAAGATGTAAATTGAAATACATAACAAAAATAAGTCTTTTAAAAAGAGGAGGGTGAAAGGTTCCCTTATCGATTTGGTAACTTATGAAACATACACCACCTAAAATAAAGATAATACAATGCAGATTTAATTACCCTTAAATGAAATTATATTAAAAAATGAATACAGTCATGGTCATTATATACACCACTTAAATAGAGACAATGGAAAATATATCTTGAATCTCCTGGGAATAAAAAGTGAGATGAAAACCCCTTACCTTGTTGTAATCAATCGAGTCGTATGAAAAAATGTTAATAACCACCAAATTAATCACATATTTAAATGAATATAAATATAATCATGATAGTATATACACAATTTAAATACAAGATACACCACATGAAATAAATAAGTGGCGAACAATGGTAATCTAATGGAATTAAAAGTGAGATAAGAAACCATATACCTTGTGCCCGACTAGACTCGTTTGTTCTTTGTTATTATTGAATAATAAACATAAGTTAATTTATAAATTATTAAGAAACATTGAAAAGTTTATTTTTACTTTTATATAACTTATTACAATGTTATAAATATTATTCAATCATTTATGTTATTAATGTTCATTTTGTTGATATTTCGTACTTGAGTCAAAAATGAACTTGTAATATTTACATGTTTTACATGTGGTAAAAAGCTCAATATATATAGAATGATATTCATTATTTAGATATCATATATATCATATATATCCAGTATATATATATATATATATGTATTTATAATAGTACCTAATATTTGGAGAAAAGAAATTAAATGCATCGTTAATGAAGACGGTAAGCCGTATGTACGCATGAACACTACATTCATTTCTATTTCATATTTAATGGAATGAAAAATTAATTATAAAATAATATTATAACTCCTTTAAAATATCATATATAATTTCAGAATTTCCATCCTTTATACGTTCCACATATGGCATGAACAAGTCATATCACTTTGAGGGGGCTGTAGTCTGCAATTCCTCAAATGAAATTATCTTGTGTACCCAATATAAAAACCATAAAGGTATGATATAAATGAAAATATAAATAATAAAATATACAATTTAATTTAAATATATATCACAAATAAATACTGTGACATATTTATATCCACCATAAGAGGTGGTGTGAGGAGACTAAGCAATCATCGTTTCGTGAGGCAGTAGTTTGCCCTCCAAAAAACTGTATGTTCTTTACCCATTATATGGAGGTGTGTGTAAGTGTAGTTATAATACTTCTAATAATACAACCTACTATATTGAATATACTGGGTTTGATATAGAATAATGTAATAAAAAGAGTATAGGGTGTTGGAGAAGTAAAATAATAGAAAATAAATTAAGAGAAGACGTTACCTTTAAATTAGGTATCTCTGTTTGAACAAAACGGTTTACATGAAGTGACTTTTGCCTAAGATATGAATTATAATAGGAATAAATGGATTTTGGAAGCTTAATTGGAAAAATTTTGGATGATATAAGGGTCTTGAGAAGTGTGAGGAATGGGTTAGAAGTGAGGGATTTTTATAAGGGGGAGGAGGGGCTCTATAGGAATGCTTGAAAATATTATTTTATTATATATTTATTTTCACTTTTTAAAGGATAAAAACATATTTAAGTAGAAGTTATGATGACTTATGTTCGAAGTAAATTAATACAATATGAATTGGACAGGTTTTGGATATTATTTTAATCTTTATAATCTTATTTATTTATATCATTTTTCACTAAGGTAAATACTTCATCATTATTGTGTCATAAATAATTTTATATATTTGATGTGTAAATATTATAAAACAATTAAAATAATTTAGGAAATATTTTTATATTAAAAACTTATATTTATATTTGAAGAGATAACTAAATAACCCCTTTTAAAAAAATTATATACTAAAATATATTTGTTTCTGTCATTTTTTTCTTTACTTAAAATTAATTAATATAATGTGCCATTATCACTCTTAAGTGGCTTCATGGGGTCCAAAAATATACCCAAGGATTCCCATGGTTGAAAATGTATCGACCAATAGGATTATAACAAATGTTAGGGTAATTTAATATTACTATAATATTATATTTTACCCTTATTTACCAGATTTACCACTTAACCATGGTAAATAAAATATTTACCGAAATAAATATTCCTAATGTCTAAAAAAAGTTACCTATTTAAAAAATTTAGACCTCATGATTCCAAATATCTAATCAATTTTTTCAAATTAAAAACTAAGAAGTGGTAGAAATTAGTTTATAATTAATTTCCTTTGTCAAAACGAAAAACATGTTTTTAAGAAATAACAACTATCAAAAGATTGACACTTGTTTCTGTCCAATTTCTATGAAAATTACTTCCAATGTCCAAAATTGGATTAATTGGTAAAAATATAATATACATAAACCTTAAAAACAATTATAAAGATAATCTAACCATATAAATAAATTTTATTAAAAGGAAGTTCATAATTAAAATAAAATATTTTTCACTATTCATTAAAAAATAAATTTTTTCAGATAAAATGCCACAAATTTACCCAAAGTAAATTTTGATGTCCCAATTCAAAAGAATATTTTTATATTTTAATATAGAACATATAAATGTTCCCAAAACATGATTTAAAAAGTGTTCTCCATCAACTTGCAGTAAATCAACCTATTAATGAATTTAGAGTATTTATGCTTAAAATTAGATTCATTCACATTTTAAGCCTCTACATTATATTGGATAAATGTAATGAAATTTAACAAACATTTATAATAATATTGCAATAATTTCTATTAATTTCTGCCAATACAAAGCAAGCCATTAACTACCATTTATAATAATATTAGATTATCAATTTTCAGTATGACCTAATGTTGTGTGCAACATATGATTTCAAAGAAAATTTTTGTTGATTATTGGGTATTCCATCGAACATAGAATCCCATTTAAAGAAAAATTAATATATAATTCAAAAATATTAATAAATATGAAAAAATTATATTCTTTATTTATATGGGAAGTTACATCCTTCCCCCCTTTTGAGAATTGCGTCCCCACAATTTTAAAATTGGGATTGAAAAGATCAAATAATGTCCCCCATTGGAAAATTTCCAATAAAAATATCACTTTAAAATAAATGAAGAGATGTAATAAGGTCACCTTAGACAAAACATACTAGGATTCCATGAATACATGGATATTGAAAATAAAATAACTCATAGAGATTAATATATAGTGATAGAGAACATGATTAAGGAAAGTTAACAATCAAAATGCCATTAATTTGTGGTTGGGTAAAAGTCTAATGATAAAAAAAGAGCTTATAAGAATTTTTCATCAAGATCCTTTTCATAGAGATGACAAATTTTATTAATAACATGACTATGATAGTAAGGAAATGTACTTACATGTCATGTAGAGTGTCATCCATTAATAAAATTATACCACAAACTCAACTTTTCAAAAAATAGTAAGTATTCAAGATGACTTGGTCACACATGATGTGCTAGAATCGACATCTAGAGTATCACATAATCAACATAAGATGAACTATATATTTTCACTATCTTTAGATATCAACCAAAACCAAAATTGGTTTGTACAAGATCAGATAGTCCCTAAAAGGATAATCCTTTATAAAAAGAAATACTACTCTTAATCCCCAAAACTAAACAAAAAGAACACGAAGTTCAAAAAAGACCATTCAATATTCAATTGTCTGTAAAATTCTTCAAAATAACCCTATATAATATTGAAACCCAAAACTCAGAAGGATTTAATCACATTATCATCCATAGTAAATATTAACATTTATATCCAAAAACATCCATTGCTTTTAAAATCTCACACTGAAGTGTAATTATCATAATCAAATATTCCTTATGATAGGTTAATCATTTACAGAAATAACCTGAATGACCATAAAAACATAGAATCGTCCAAATTAAAATTTTAACCACTAATCTAGAAAATAAAAGATAATTATTATTTGAAAAATATTATCATATATCAAACATCAGGGTTACACATACTATAAAAAATCATCCAATGTAATCCCACCATGAAAAGATCCTTAATACTTTAAAGCATTTCATCATCCGAAAATGCACCATAACTCATGAATCCCATATTTATAGACTATTTACACATTCAACATTTTTCATTATCCATTATCAATTATTTTCCAACATATTCCATAATACTTCATTCATATAAAGAAATTCATTAATCATATCCTACGATTTTATAATGTCAAAAGATCAGCTAATAAATAATACATTACTTTCATCGGTAATTTTCAATTTTATAATCTTTAATTGAAATGGCATTATGAATTGGTAAAAATATATTTATATGATCATGCTAATCCCATTCCTGAACCTTCTTTATAGGACATCAGTTTTTATAATGACCATGAGCACCACATTTAAAACATTCAATTGATCCTTTAGAAAGAACATATTTCCCTTTCCTAGAATCAACATGATTCTTCCTTTTTCCATGGAATGTTATTGCTTTATGACCTTCATTACCACATCAATTTCATCTTCACATCCATTTGAAGCATTTTTTCCAGTGTTTCTTTCCACATCCTTGACACATAGTTTTTTGAATATAATTACCTTTATGATTATTAACTAATCTTCTGTCGGGATTTGTTTCTTTAAAATACAATGCCTTATGAAAAAACCATGGCTCAAGTGATTAATCATGACATTAGATAGTTGGTTGGTAATAACAAAAAGAGTTCTCATTGAATCTTCCATTTCATTCAGTTGCTCATTTATAAAAATTTCACAATTTGCTTCACCTACATTGCTACTTTATTGTCTGCTATATCTAGCCATTTACTAAATCCAAAAACATCAGTGTGAGTATATCAATAAAATAATTATATAATATCTTATGAGGAGTTTAAATACAAGATATACTTATTCATGTTATCTTAAACTCATTCTATTTATCTAAAATAACTATGACTCTTTCTCATATGCTAACCATTATGGTTATGTCACTTATGCTTAAATAACACCCTAACCCTTAATGTTATCTAAACCAACCTCTAATACCAACTATAAGGACCCCGCCTTAAACATTACATAATCTTGAGTTAAGTCAAGAATTCACATTGATGATATTTTTAGGTTTATATTTTGAGATAATTAGGCCATATCTATTACATTACATTTCAAAAATAACAATGTAGACACTTCAACTCAGTATACTTTTTTTCATAAAATAAAAACTATAAAAACATATCTAATTCCATGTTTTATATAGAATTACTTTTCCATGATCTCATATTTGACCAAATCCATCATTAATTCCTGTGAAAAGCGTTTCAAAACATGGGGTGAGCTTAAAATTATCAATAAGGGTTATAAAATAAGGAAAAGAAACATTAACATATCAATAAATTAAAATCAATGAAACCATACCTTTCCATCATAACATACCTCATGAAATCGTACCTTTTTTCATAACACATAGAAATCATAAATCATAAAGTTAACTTGTTGCATACATAACATAAATTCATTGTAGCAATCATAGATACATAGGGAGTTACATTTGGAATACACATCATAGTCTATTTCCTAAATACCATAGGAGAAACATTCATGTTTACCTCCATAATGTAAAGAAAAGCATTGGAGAGCTATCTTAGGCTCACCCACCCTAGGTTTATCATGGAACCACCTATATACTTAAAAAATTCCCAATAACCATAACATATTCATAACACATAACTCAAGCATAAGGTAAATAGAACATTTCCACACTAAAATCACAATATATCATATCATGATATTGAAATAAACGATGCTTTATCAATCTATTTTAAAAAACATTTATAACCATTAATAAAGAGATTTCTGGAATCAATGCATCCCATACAACTTTTAAACATTAAAAGGAATTAAC
Source organism: Viscum album (assembly GCA_963277665.1). Lineage (NCBI taxonomy): Eukaryota > Viridiplantae > Streptophyta > Magnoliopsida > Santalales > Viscaceae > Viscum > Viscum album. Next base: position 461,562,858 of record OY728165.1, on the reverse strand, counting down.
ATTTTATAACATTAATGTTCATATATTTAAATCCAAAAAACCATTTTTAAAACATGGACATTAAATATAAATATTTTAATGAATAAATCTATAAAACATTAAAAATTATATTTTAATTGATGAATTTTAAAAAAATGAGAGATGCTTGAATATAAAAAATTAAAGAATAACATCAATAAAAGATATATTGTAACGCCCTAACCCCAGTTTCCTAGAGTCGGTGTATTAGTACATATCATTGGCATGATCACAATAATGATCAAGTATCGAATGATCTATTAGTTTAGTAGTCTTGGAAACACTAGATATATTCATAAAGTTTACATTACATCATATATTTAAAACTACAACAACATCTTGTCTTCACACTCGTATCCCCTTATACTATCCCTACAGGTCATTCATAAAATACTTCTTCAAATCCTGCGAAAAATAAAACATAGAAAGGGGTGATCTCAAATTCCCATTAAGGATAACAATATATAGGAAACTTTTATAAATAAGAATAAACATTTAAGGCAATGTATAAATAAAACAAAATCCTTTTAAACTTGAACTTCATCATAATATAGAAAAAATAAAATGAAATAATTCCATTTACATATTCACATGGATATTATACTTGTCGAATAATCACATACAATATCAATAACCACTTTCATAATGATGGAAGGCATAATGCCAGACTATCATAACCACATAGCCAAGGCATCGTGCCAAGACTATAAATAAGATTTTGTCAAGGCCTTGGGCCAAGAAACAAGTTTGTCTCATGATACCTACCGATGCATCGAGGAGCTATAGCGGGCTCCACCCATCACTTATTAAGTCCAATGCATTCCTCATATGATTAGGTTTAAACATAACATAAACATTCTTATTAAAACTAGCATACGAAATGTCAATAATTTCACCATAAACCATGAATGGTATAAGAATATCACATCCACAGTCAAACATATCACAAAACCATCAATACAATATGGAAGTTTTTTATCATAATAAATAAACATTAAATGAGATTAAAATCCATCAAAGGATGTTGACAAAGATGAAATCAAAACTATTTGAGAGAAATATCTCTTTTTTGGAAATCATTTAAAAGTCACATATTTATAATAGAAAACACTTACTTTGAAAATATCCTTATAAGATTGTAAGGGAAGATTCTAAGATTTTATAATGGCTTAAAATAGCTTCACCCACCATATAAGTTAAAAAAAGACATTCTTAACTTAATTCTGTTGAAAAAGATAAAAAGGACCTAGTTTCGAAAACGATAGAAAGATTGTTTTATAAAAATACTATAAAAAGTAAAACAAGGGTATAAATGACTTTAACCCATATTATGTAAAATAGTAAGAATTTTTTGAAATACATTTTTATGAAACCTAGATGTGGATGATAAAGAGGTCCAAGTAGATAATTACGTATAAACAACAACTATTAATGAAGAGATTGTGAAATAAACCCTTAAATTGTACTTTTCTTTGGTTAAGGGTAGGTTAAACTCCTATATAATGGCGAAATAATTGTTATTAAATTATACAATAATCATATACATTAATATTATATCATATATGATCTTTTAACATTGATTTGTTAATAATATCGTAGTATTATCGTTGTTTCGGGTGTTAACTTAATCATTTTATTTTTTATGTTTTGTTACGTAAGTCGTGTTTGTAATGGATAGGTTGTATATTATTCATATAGAGAATTATATAAAGTCCTTAAACATTATTTTTAATCATTAAATGAGAATTAGTCTTGAATGTATATGATGGGGAATGAATCTCATCGCCTTCGTGGAGACGGTAGTCCGTACGTACGCACGAGCGACAATATCAATCTTTTGATATTAAAATAATATATAATTGGATGGTATATCATATATAAAAAATAACTATCATGTTATATTTATTATTTAGTTAAATTACACATCATTATTATACCTATCCAAATAATAATTTATTTAATAACAATTACACCACGACGTGGAGACAGTAAGTCGTACGTACGCATGTATGGTGACATGTCATTCAAAGGATGGATAGAATACTGAATATGGTTGTACCATATTTATAATAACATCACATTATATATAATATACTGGAGTTATTATTTTAGAATGGTAATGACAAATAAAATAGATTTTTAAGAAGAAAGGAACTTGAAAGAGGGTGGTGAAAACATTACCATTTTTTCGGGTTTTCCTTTTGCTTTGATCAAAACGTGTCATTAGGTTGGATTTCTGATCAAAATAAGGCCTCTAGGTTGAATTGAGGAAATTTTAGAGAGTATTTGGGAAGGGGATGGCCGAGCCAAATAGCTTTGAATGTGTGAATTAGTGTGAAGGGGGAGTTCACATTTATAAGAGGGGTGAGGAGCACCTTTTGAAAAGCTCAAAATATTATTTTATAATAAATTCATATTCGGTTTATAATTGCTCAAAAGTGGATTTTTTAATGGTTAAGGTGGGTATGGGTCGACAACCACTCAACCCATAGAATTTAGATACGTTTGGGTCATTATATTAACCATATCTTTTAGTTTTAACTCTTAGTTAATTAGTTTGACACTTACCATGTCACTTTGTATTTTTCTATCAGATAGTTAATAAACATACTATATACATCCAAGAGACCCCCAAGTGGTCCATTAATGATACACCTATCATTAAAAAAATCCTTTTGCCCAACCTAATATTTTTAAGAGTGGAATATAAATTAATTATATAATATTTGTTTTAAAAACTCTTTTATGTCAATTTTGACACTATTGTGTATTTTGTTTTTGACAATTTCATAATAGCATTATTACATAGAACAAAATTTATATAACAAATAATAATATGTCATATTGACCTATAAAATTATTTTAATTCATAAAAAGTTTGAAATTACATTTATTTTGATATTTATAATATCAATTATTTTAATATTTAACTAATTAGGTAATTACTCCATCACCATTGTGTCATAAATAAATTAAATTATTTAATATCTAAAAATTATAAATAAAATACCATTATGTATGAAATTTCATTAGCTTTATAACGATTATTTACAATAGAATTTATCTTATGTATAACTCTATATTAAAAATGTTTTATTAAATAAACTTTGATTTTAACTCTTTTACCTCTTCTTTGAATTAAATAATAATAAATGTCTTAATCTAATCCATGTGGACCTAAATGATAATATTTTATTTCTAAGGTTGTTTTAAGTCGATATAAACTTCTCCAATAGATCTAGGACATGTGTTAGGGTAATATTAATATCATTTTTACCCTTAATTACCCTATTTACTTTGAACCGTGGTAAATAAAAGTAAAAAGTTATTATTCACCAAAAACTATTTTCATCTCATTGAACCACATTTTACTCCTTGATATTAACTGTGTCTTTTTAATGTTCGAAATTCCACTCACAGAAGCGGTAAAATTATGTTTTATGTGAATTTCAAAATTCTCCTAGGAGGTGGGTAAAAGACGGTGAAAAAGTTCAATAAAATTTTAATATATCTAAAATTATTCTAATCTAACTCAAATGAATTACATTGAACTTATATAGGTATTATGTATCTTTTTTTACATTAATTATTTTTAAATAAAATAAATAATTATATAAATAAAAAATCGTTTTTAACTATAACTCAGTGTTTTTTCACAATTCATAATAAAATTGAATGTTTTCAGAAAAATACCAAAATTTCACCCTAGGCTAATTTCAATATTCTGAATCCAAAAATGAAGTCCATTTTGATAGATAAAATTTATTAAATTTCAAAAAGTGGGTATTACTATTCATAACTGCTAGTTTGATTGGTTGTGGTGTGTGTGTTAGAACTCGAAGTTGCGTACAACACACACAACTGTATTATTCAAAGGGAAGAGTATCGTGGAATTTTGGGGTGTTACATTCTCCCCTCCTTCAAATAATTTCGTTCTCGAAATTTCTAGAATACTACCGCATGAAAAGACTCGGGTGGTTCTTCATCATAAGTTCCTCGGGTTCCCACATTGCCTCTTCCATCTTATGGTTTCTCCAGAAAACTTTTACCAGATGAGTCGTCCAGTTTCTCAGTACTTGTTCTCTCGTATCAAGAATCTTGATGAACTCTTCGCAATAAGACAGATCGGGTTCCGGTTCTAATTCCTCAAAGGTGAGTACATGTGTTGGGCCAGGTAAGTATTTCCTCAACAGTGATACGTGGAACACATCATGAACTTTGAGAGAGACTTGGCGGCATTTCCAAACAGTAAGCTACATCCCCAATTCGTTCTAGAATTTAAAAAGGTTTGATGTACCTAGGACACAATCTACCCTTCTTGCCGAAACGTATAACTCCCTTCCCTGGAGATACCTTCAAGAAAACATGATCTCCTACCTGAAATCCCAAATCCTTCCTTCGGTTATCGGCATAGCTCTTCTGCCTACATTGAGCTGCTTTGATGTGGTTTTGGATTACCTTTACGCTTTCTATTGTTTCATCCACCAGTTCTGAGCCAACATCATCCCAACAGGTTGGTGTGTGACATCTCTTTCCATATAACACTTTATATGGTGCCATCCGAATACTTGAATGGAAGCTATTATTATAGGAAAATTATACCAGAGGTAAATATTGATCCCACATACCCTAAAATTCAAGTGAGCATGATCTCAACATGTCTTCTAAGGTTCTAATTGTCCATTCTGATTTTCCATCTGTTTGAGGGTGGTAGGCAGTGCTCAAACAAAGTTCAGTATCTAGGGATTTCTGAAGACTCTTCCAGAATCTTTAAGTAAAACTGGGATCACGATCAGAAACAATCAATAGGGGTACTCCAGGAAGTCTCAACACTTCATTAATATATAGCCTTGCTAGATGTTCAAGTGGTAAATCATCCATTATAGCAAGAAAATGTGCTGAATTGGTAAGACGATAAAAAAGGACCCATATTGAATCATTCCTTCTAGGAGTCTTTGGTAGCCCCATGACAAAGTCCATTGTAATATTATCCCATTTCCACTCTGGTATGGGAAGAGGTTGCATGACTCCTCCAGGCTTTTTCCTTCCAGCTTTCACTTGTTTACAAACCATACATCTTGACAAAAAATCAATAATCACCTCTTCATATTATCCGACCAAAAATGTTCCTTCGTGTCTCTATACATTTTGGTGCTCCCAGGGTGTATAGAGAAATTGGAACTATGAGCATCGTCCAACAATTACCTTTTTAGATCAGGTATATTGGGAACACAAAGCCTCTTCCCAAATTTCAAAATTCCATCTTCATACCCAAATTCATTCAATCTCCCATCATTCACAGCTTTAATCTTCTTTTGAAACTCTTCATCACCGGTCTGAGAACTCTTTATCCTATCTAGTAAAGATGGTTTGACAACCATTTGAAAAAGTATTGATGTTTCACCTTTCATGGTAATTCCCATATCCATCTTCACTAGATACATGAAAATAGGATCCCTTTCAATTCTCATCATGTTTAGAACTCCATGATCCTTTCTGCTCAAAGAATATTCCACCTTATTTTCCTTCAATTGGTGGTAGTGTATCGTTCAATCATAATCCTTGAGTAGTTCAAGCCATCTCCTTTGCCTCATGTTGAGTTATTTTTGTGAGAAAATATACTTCAAACTCTTGTTATCAGTATAAATCTCACATTTTTCACCATAGAGGTAGTGCCTCTATATCGTCAAAGCAAAGATCACAGCTGAGAACATGAGATCATGAGTAGGATATTATTTCTCTTGAATTTTCAACTGTCGTGATGCATAGGAAATAACCCTATCATTCTGCGTAAGGACACAACCAAGTACTTTCTTCGATGCATCACTATAAATAACGAACACATCATTCCCCGATGGTAGAGTCAATATAGGAGCATTGACTAATCTTCTCTTCAGTTCTTTGAAACATTCTTCACATTCTATTTTCCAAACAAATTTAACCCCTTTATGTGTGATCTTTGTTAATGGGTTAGTCAATTGGCAAAATTTCGGACGAAACGTCGATAATAACCTGCTAAACCAATAAAATTGTGTACCTAAGATACACTCATTGGTGCATGACATTCTTGGATTGCCTTGGTCTTAGAAGTATCAATAGGGATTCCATCATTAGAGACAATACATCAATGAAAAGAAATCTCATGAATCTAGAATTCACACTTTCTTAACTTCCCATATAATTCATGTCTTCTCAGAGACTTCAGGATAATGCGCAAATGATTTTCATGGTCTTCATAGCTTTTGGAGTATACCAAGATATCATCCACAAATACCACCACAAATTCATCTACATATTCCATGAAAACAATATTCATTAGATCCATTAATACAGAGGGCACATTAGTCAGCCCAAAAGGCATTATTGTAAAATCGTAATGCCCGTACGTGGTTCGAAATGCTGTCTTCAGAATGTCTTCCTTCTTCACACACAACTGATGGTATCCAGACCGAAGGTCAATCTTTGAAAAGTATTAAGCTCCATGCAGTTGGTCAAATATATCATCAATGCGAGGTAGGGGATACATGTTCTTTATTGTTATAGCATTGATCTCCCTGTAGTAGATACATAACCTCATAGATTCAACTTTATTTTTAACAAAAAGAACAGGGGCTCCCCATGGAGAAACACTTGGGCGAATAAATCCCTTATTACTCAATTCCTCTAGTTGTTTGTTTAGTTAAACTAATTCCACAGTGGGCATTCTATAAGGGGTCTCCGATAGTGGCCTTGATCCAGGAATTAAATCACTGGAAAACTCAACTTCTTGTTCTTGAGGATGTCCAGGTAAATCTTCCGGAAACACATCTACATATTCCTTCATAATAGGTACATCCAATATTTTAACATTCCTTTCCTCACCCATAATCATTTCATTCTCTTCCTCCCCAATAATTGAATTTAGTTGAGCTACTGGGGGTGGATATAGATAATAATTAGGTGGTGACGATTCTGCTCTAAAGATATGGTGTTCCATATCATCATCATCAAAAAACGTAACCTCATTCTTCTTATAATAAATATTCGAATCATGGTCTGAAATCCAATCCATACTGAGGATTATATCAAACTCAATCATAGGTATGACGATGAGATCTGTGGATAAAGAACATTTATGTGCTCTAATGGGGATTGATTTACAAAACTCTGTTGCAATGATACTTCCCTTAAGAGTTTTAACTGACAAATCCCTTGTTAAATCAAATTCGAAATATCAAATTTTCTTAGAAAACTGGGAAGATATGAAACAATGCGATGAACTAGAATCAAATAATGCATTTTCTAAACTTGAGGAAACCATTAAATTACCTGCCACCACGTCTTTCAGAGCTTCTACCTCAAAAGTAGTGATAGCATAAGCTTGGACGTGATCCCTTGGCTTTTTTTGAGGTAAGTTCGCCTAATGCTTAGGTCATTCATTTTCATAATGTTCCATCTCCCTGCAATTTTAGCATTGGACATCGGTAGCTTCTTTCTTCCCCTTGAAATCACAAGATTGGTGGCTTTTTCTCCACACTTTTAACAGACTCCCATTCCTTTTAAGCATGTATCGGGGTGTTTCTTCCCACATTTACCACAAGATGGATATTCAACCATTCCCTTCTTCCGTTTATTTTCATTCCCAGATTGATCAGCATATCTCTTCTTCTCTTTCTTTTCTTTAAAGTTATAAGACTTAGAGAATTCCATTTCTCTCTTCATAGCACATGAGACAATGTCTTCGTACGATGAGAAGGATTGTGAGACTAATGGTTGACGGAGAAACAACATTAACCCATCAAAGAAACAATCAATATTACTTCTTGGGTTACGTATATAATCTCCAGCATACCTTGAAAACTTTGTAAAGTTAGCCTCATACTTTGCGACATTCTCATCCTCCTTTTGTCTCAGACTCAAGAATTGTCTTTCCATATCATCTCGATGGTCACGAGGAAAGTATTTTTCTAAGAAAATATCTTTGAACACCCTCCATTACATATTTGATACTTCATCCTTCGCGTTTTGAATCAATGCCCACCATTGATCAGCATCTCCAGTGAGGCGATAAACATCCATGACTACTTTTTCCCTTTCACTACTCCCCAATGCCTGAAATATTTTCTCTAGGGAACTTATCCATTTCTCAGCTACTAATGTATTTTTACTCCCATTGAATGGTGCTGTTTTCTTCCTCATGAATTGATCTAAAATTGATCCTCCACGCTGTGGATCAGGGTGCTCTATATGGGTATGGTTATTATTCAAAACCATAGTGAGTTGTCCCAGTATGGTGATTAGTTGATCAACACCAGTTGCAACACCAACTCCACTATAATTATCATGAGTAGGATGGAAATCCCTACATGGAGTTCATGTATTTATATGGTTTCCATTTATTCCACTAGGCTCTATTTCAAAACAATGGCATAAACTAGATCAGTTTATGAATCAAAATGTGTAATTCCATACTTGTAAACCACTTAACATAAATTGAACTATTTATGGATATAATCCATAATCATAAAATGTTTTCTTTGAGGATGTATATACTCATAAACCCTTCATAATTATTTGTAAGGAAAATGAGAGTTATCCTAAGAATATCCCCCAGGAGTGTCATAACCAAGAGTGCATCAAAGCCCGTTTTCGTGCACCAGTTCACGTTCGAGTCTAGCTCAAAGCGGTGTTTTCAGGTTTTACCCCTAGGTACATCTATGCCAGATCCGCCTCTACCTTCTCGTATCCAGACATGAATGTATTTCTTAGAAAACTCCCAAAATCTCTACAATACCAAAATTTTAGGATATTCTTCTATACTAATCCTCAATTTCCTTCTCAGGTCTATGTGCTCTAATCAGAGTTTATCTAAATATAGCTTCCAAAGTTTGTACTAAACTTCCTCTGATACCAACTGTAACGCCCCGACCCCAGTTTCCCAGAGTCGATGCATTAACACATATTATTGGCATGTTCATTAGAAAGATCAAGTCTCTAAAGACTGATTAGTTTAGTACTCTTAGAAACAGTAGATACATTCATAAAGTTTACATTACATCATAAATTGAAAAATACAACAACATATTGTCTTCAAACTCATATCCCCTTATACCATCCCTATAGGCCATTCATAAAATACTTCCTCACATCCTGAGAAAAATAAAACATAGAAAGGGGTGAGCTCAAATGCCTAGTAAGGATAACAATATAGTGGAAACTTTTATAAATAAGTATAGAAATTTAAGGTAATGTATAACTAAAACAAAAGACTTTTAAATTTGATCTTCAGTATAATATGGAAAAAATAAAATGAAATAATTCTATTTAATTATTCACATGAATATTCTACTAGTCGACTAATCACATACAATATCAATAACCACTTTCATAATGATGGAATGCCTAATTCCACTATCATAACCACATAGCCAATGCCTTGTGCCAAGACTACATATAAGATTTTGTCAAGGCCTTGTGCCAAGACACTAGTTTTCTCATGAGGCCTATCGATGCATCGAAGAGCTATAGCGGGTTCCACCTGTCACTTATTATGTCCAATGCATTCCTCATATGAACAGGTTTAAACATAACATAAACACTAGTTTTAAAACTAGCAGAGGAAATGTCAATAATTTCTCCATAAACAATGAATGGTATAAGAATATCACATCCACAGTAAAACAAATCACAAAACCATCAATACAATATGGAAGTTTTGTATCATAATAAATAAACTTCAAATAAGCTTAAAATCCATCAAAGGATGATGACATAGATGAAATCAAAACTATTTGGGAGAAATATATCTTTTTTTGAAATCATTTAAAAGTAAAATAATTATAAAAGAAAACATTTACGTTGAAAATATCCTTATAAGCTGGTAAGGGAAGATTATAAGATTTAATAATGGTGGAAAATATCTCCACCCACCGTATAAGTTAAAAAAATACATTCTTACATTTATTCTGTCGAAAAGGTTAAAAAGGACCTTGATTGGAAAATGACGGGAAGATTCCTTTATAAAAATATTATAAAATGAAAAAAAATGTATAACTGAATTTAACCCATATTCTTTAAAATAGTAAGAATGTTTTGAAATAAATATTTAAGAAACATGGATTGGGATGATAAAGAGGTCCTAGTAGATAATTACGTATAAACAACCTCAGATAATGAAGAGATTGTGAAATAAACCCTTACCTTGTACTTTTCTTTGGTTAAGGGTAGGTTAAACACCTGTATAGTGGTGAAATAATTGTTATTAATTTATACAAGAATCATATACCTTAATATGATATCATAAATGATCTTTTAACATTGATTTGTTAATAATATCTTAGTATTATCGTTGTTTCGGGTGTTAACTTACTCGTTTATTTTTTAATGTTTTGTTACATAAACCGTGTTTTTAATGGATAGGTTGTATCGTATTCATATCCAGAATTATATCAAGTCCGTAAACATTATTTTTAATCACTAAATGTGAATTATTCTTGAATGGATACGATGGGAATGAATCTCATCGCATTCGTGGAGACGGTAGTTCGTACGTATACACGAGCGAAAATATCATTCTTTTGATATTAAAATAATATATAATTGGATTGTATATCATATATACAGAATAATTATCATGTTATATTTATTATTTACTTGAATTACACACCATTATTATACTCATCCAAATAATAATTTATTGAATAACAATTACACCATGACGTGGAGATGGTAAGCCGTACGTACGCACGTATGGTGACATGTCATTCAAAGGATGGATAGAATACTGAATATGGTTGTACCATATTTATAATAACATCACAGTATATATAATATACTAGAGTTATTATTTTAGAATAGGAATAACAAAGAAAGAAGTATTTGAAGAAGAAAGGAACTTGAAAGAGGTTGGTGAAAACATTACCTTTTCTTCGGGTTCTTCCTTTTGATTTGATCAAAAGGGCTCCATAGTTTGGCTTTTTGGTCAAAATAAGGCCTCAATGTTGAAGTGGGGGAAGTTGAGAGAGTATTTGGGTAGGGGTTGGTCGATCCAAAATTCTTTGAATGTGTGAATTAGTGAGAAGGGGAGTGCCCTTTTATAAGAGGGGTGAGGTGAACTTTTGGAAAAGCTAGAAATATTATTTTATAATAAATTCATATTCAGATTCTAATGTCTCCAAAGTATATTATTTAAATGTTAATGTGTGTATGGGTTGAAAACCATTCAACTAATAGAATCTAGATAGGTTTGGGTCCTTATATTACCCTTATCGTTTAGTTTTAACTCTTAGTTAATTAGTCTGACACTTACCATGTCACATTGTATTTTTATATTATATAGTTAATAAACTTACTATATACATCCAAGAGACCCCCAAGTGGTCCATTAATGATACACCTATCATGATAAAAGTACTTTGGATGAACAATAGATTTTTAGGAATAGAATATAAATTCATAATATAATATTTGTTTTAAAAACTATTTTTTGTCAATTTTGACACTATGGGGTATTTTGTTTTTGATAATTCCACATCCAAATTATTAATTCGAAAAATATTTATATAACCAATACTTATATGTCATATTAACCTAAAAAATTAGAGGAATTCATAAAAAGTCTCAAATTACTTTTATTTTGATATTTATAATACCAATTATTTTAATATTTCATTAATTAGGTAATTACTACATCACAATTCTGTCATAAATAAATTACATTATTTAATGTCTAAAAATTATAAATAAAATAAAATTAGGTAGGAAATGTTTTTATATTTCTAATTAAAATTTACAATAGAATTTATCTTATGGATATCCCTATATTAAAAATGTTTTAGTAAATAATCATTGATTTTAACTCTTTTAACTCTTCTTTGAATTAAATAATAATAAATGTCCTAATCTAATCCATGTGGACCGAAATGATAATATTTTATTCCTAAGGTTATTTTTGGTCGAGATAAACATATCCAATAGAATTAGGACATGTGTTAGGGTAATATTAATATCATTTTTACCCATAATTACCCTATTTACTTTTAATTGTGGTAAATAAAAGTTGAAAGTTACTATTCACCAAAAATTATTTTCATCTCATTGAACCACATTTTACTCCTTGATATTAACTATGTCTCTCGGATTTTCGATATTCCACTCACATAAGCAGTAAAATTATGTTTTATGTGAATTTCCAAATTCTCCTAGGAGGTGGGTAAAAGACGGTGAAAAAGTTCAATAAAATTTTTATATATTTAAAATTATTCTAAACTAACTCCAATGAATTACATTGAACTTATATAGGTATTATGTATTTATTTTGACCTTAATTATATCTAAATTAAATAAATAATTATATAAATAAAAATTCGACTTTATACTATAACTCAGTGCTTTTTCACTATTCATCAAAAATTGAATGTTTTCAGAAAAATACCAAAATTTTACCCTAGGATAATTTCAATATTCCATATCCCAAAATGAAGGCCATTTTGAATGATAAAATTTATAAAATTTCAAAAATTGGTTATTACTATTCATAACGGCTAGTTTGATTGGTTGTGGTGTGTGTGTTTGAACTCGAAGTTGCGTACAACAGACGCTGCTGTATTATTCAAAGGAAAGCGTACCGTGGAAGCTTGTGGTGTTACATATAATATTATGATAATAATGATATTAATGATATAATATGTCAAAGGGATGTATATACAACATATAAACCTGAATTGGTGTATAAAAAACAAATAGGTTTCAATGTAATGTAAATTGAGACAAAGTCCCTTGCAATGATCATATACTTAGATTAAGGATAAATCTCTGAAAAAATTATGTGTGAAAAATAAGAATACAACCAATATAAGTGGGTATTAACTGTAAAACAATCAGAATTCATTCACACATATTCACAGCATGACATAATAATGTAGAAGAAGTTTATCCCCCAAGAGTTGAAATTGGGTTAAGAAGTTCTCTTAGAGAAATTAGAGAGCCCAACAATGTCACTTTAAAATTCATAAACTAAGTTGAGGAGAGAGAAAAGAGTATATCATCACATAGAAATAATATTTATAGAAATAAAGATATATAATAACATATACCAACCGGAGATGATGTTAATTAAGACATATAAAAAAGGAAGTCTTTTAAAAATAGGAGGGTGAATGGTTCCCTTATCAATTTGGTAACTTAAAAAACAGACTGAACCTGAAATAAGATTCATACAATGAAGATGTAATTACCAATAAATTAAATTCTATTACAATAATAACTGAATCCTGGATAGTACATACACCACATAAAATGAGATAGTGGAAAATATATCATGAATCTCACGGGAATAAAATGTGAGATGAAAACCCCTTACCACGTTGTAATCAATCGAGCCATATGATAGAAAGTTAATAACCACAAAATTAATCAAAGAATAAAATGAATATAAAGAGAATCATGATAATATATATCAAAATTCAGTAAACAATACACAACATACAAGAAATAGGTGGCGAATAATGGAAATATCATGGAATTAAAAGTGAGAGAAGAAACCCCATTCCATGTGTCCGATTTGACCCATTTGTTCCTTGTTCTTCCTGAATAATAAACTAAAGTTAATTTATATTTGATTAAGAACCTTTTTCAAGTTTATTTTTCCTTTTATATCACTTATTACCATGTTATAAATATTATTCAATCATTTATGTTATTAATGGTCATTTTGTCGATATTTGGTACTTGAGTCGAAAATGAACTTGTTATATTTACTAGTTGTCCATGTGGTCAAAAGTTCAATATATCCAGAATTATATAAATGATTTAGATATCATATATATCATAAATATCTATTATACATATATATATCTGTGTGTGTGTGTATTTATAACAGTACATAATATTTGGAGATAAGAAATTAAATGCACTGTTCATAGAGATGATAAGACGTATGTACGCATGAACGCTACTTTCATTACTATTTCATATTTAATGGAATGAATAATTAATTATAAATATTTATATTATAATTCCAGTATAATATCATATATAATTTCAGTAACTCCATCCTTTATACGTTCCACGTATGGCATGAACAAGTCATATCACTTTGAGGGGCGGTAGTCCACACTTCCTCAAATTAAATTATCATCATAACCCATTATGGAAACCAAAAAGGAATGATATAAATGAAAATTAAACAAGAAAAGAAACAATAAAAAAACATATAAATATAGTTCCATCTTAATGTTCAATATAAGAGGATGTAGGAGATGATTGAACAATCATCATTTCATGAGGCAGTAGTGCACCTTCCATAGAAACAATATGTTCTTTACCCATTAGATTGACGTGTATGTAAATGTTGTTTACATAATTCTAAAAAAACCTATTATATTGAGGATACTAGTTATCTTATGAAATAAATAAATAAAATGAGTTTCGGGGGTCGTAGAAGTAAAATAAATTAAAAGAACTTATGAGAAGACCTTACTTTTCAATTGGGTATCTCCCTTGGGATTGAACCAAAAAGTTTACTTAAAGTGCCGTATGCCTAAGGTAAGGATTATAGGTGTAAGAAAAGGATTTATGTGGCTTAATTAGGGAGACTTTGGTCATGAAAATGTTCTTGAGAAGTGTTACAAATGGGTTTGATGTGAGGGATTATTATATGGTCTAGGAGGGGCTCTTTAAGATAGTTTGAAAATATTATTTTATTATATAATTAGTTTCGGTTTCTAAAGGTCCAAAACACATTAAATTAGATGCTAGAATAAACAATGTTCTAAATAAAATAATCCAATAAGAAATGGACATTTTTTGGATATTAGTTTAATCTTTATAATCGTATTTATTTAAGTCATTCATTAATGAGGTAAACACTGCATCATTATTATGTCATAAATAATTTAATTTATTTGATTCTTAAAAATTATAAAAAATACCATCATGTAGGAAATCGTTTTATATTTAAAATGAATATTTATAATCAAAGAGATACCTCATATAACCCCATGTTAAAATTGATTTACTAAAATATATATGTTTTTGTCATTTTTGGTCTTTACTTTATATTAATTAATATAACGTGTCATTATCACTCTTAAGTGGCTTCATGGGGCCCAAAAATAGACCCAAGGATTCCCATGGTCGGATATGTATCAACAAATAGTATAATGACACGTTTTAGGGTAATTTAATTAATAATAATATTATATTTTGACCTTATTTACCAGATTTACCCTTTAACCATGGTAAATAAAATATTTACCAAAGTAAATATTCATAATGCCTAAAAGTAAAAGTTACCTATTTATACAATTTGAACCTCCTGATTCCAAATATGGAATCCATTTTTTCAAATTCAAAACACATAAGAGGCCAAAATTAATTAAAATTAATTTCCGTTGTCAAAACAAAAAAGCACGTTTTATGCAATAATAACAATCAAAATAGTAACACTAATTTGCGTCCAATTTGAAATTAAAATTACATTAAATAACAAAAATTGGATTAATTTTAAAAACTATAATCTAATTACACTTTAAAACCAATTAAAAAGATAATCTAGACATTAAAATAAATTACTTTAAAAGGCAGTTTTGAACTAAAATACAGTTATTTTTACTATTCATTAAAAAAATTATCAGAACAAATTGCCAAAAATTTACTCAGTGTAAATTCAGATGTCCCGATTCTAAAGAATAATTTTATTTGGGAATATTGGATATATAAAAGTGACCAAAAATTTATTTTAAAAGGGTTTTCAATCAAAAGGCCGTAAATTGACCTTTTCATTAATATTATAGTATTTAGGCTTAAAATTATATTCATTCGCATATTAAGCCTCTAACATTAATTGGATAAACATTAAAAAACTTATCAAACATGTATAATCATATTTTATTTAGTTATATTCATTCCCTCTAGTAAAATGGCTAGGCGTTATCTACCATTTAAAATAATATTATATTTTTATTTTTCAGAATGACCCAACGTTTTGTGCAACAAAAGATTTCAAAGAAACCCATTATTATATATTAGGCATGCCATCAAACATACCATCCCATTTAATGTTAAATTAATATTTAATTCACAAATATTAATAATTATGATAATTTTATATTATTTATTTACCTAGGATGTTATAATAAAATCCATTAATATAACCATTATTTATTATTTGAAAATATTCTCAAATTATTTTACACAAACATAATGTCACATAATTTTTTTGAATCTCCATGAGAATGCTAGATTTTTTCATCAAAATTATTATATTAAAATCAATATCATTACTAATATTTTCCTCAAAAAAAAAATTCAAATTTGAAATATTTTTTAAATTACATTTTTAAAACCACATTCCTTATCATTTTGAAATACAAAAAATTTAAGGTTTCTCACCACTCGAGTAATTTTATAAAAAACCTCATTATGTGAACCATCTTCCGAACCATAATCATTCCTTTATGAAAAATATTTTTAAAATACTAAAACCTTTTTCCTTCGATGAGAAAAAATTAGAATCAATCAAACATATCACACTAATCATCCCTTTAATCCTTATTGCTCCAAAAACTACTTATAATCTATTTGAGATAATATCCAATAGATTATACATTGAGATGAGATAATAATAAAATATATCTAGGAAATAGATCAAATAAAACTACTGATATATGTTTGTATAATGTTGGGTACCGGGACAGTGCAGCAGAAGCTGGTGGGCCGGGAAATTTAAATTTTCTGGTTCACTAGAGTGACATAACCCTATCAGCCCCGGTGATCTTGTCCAGGATCAGTCTGAGGATCACACAAGATTTTAGAAGATCACAAAAATAAATTAAACATGAACCTTGTTAGGAATTAGCGTGTTAAAGTCCGACATAGGATGAAATCGATCATTTCTTGAATGCTCTGATGTCGAAGCCCTCTATATCGTCCACACATTCCTCTCGAATCCACTCGCGCACCGTTCACCAAGATCTGGGTGCTAGCGCGGATCTTTGACGATCACTTCAGTGCAACGATGATCACCACATAGGAAGAACCTTCAATATTAGAAGGATGAACTTGAAGATCTTCCTTTATTGAGAGACTCTCTCTAAATTCCATGAGGAGAGAGATGCTCCCAATCTTGACAGATGAATAGTATACATGGGAGAGACTCTCTCTCACTTATATAGGTAGTTTTTAAAACATGCGGTATGGATTCTTGACCCTGTGTAATAGATGTCCACTATATAAGTGATATAAATAATTATTTTTGACAAATATAATTATGCCATAAATAATATTTATAATTTATAACTTACTTGTAATATATAAATATATTATGTGATAAATTTGAGTCTTTAACACGACTCATTCCTCTTGCGAATATAAAATTAACCTAGGATATTTAAATCCATTCAAATAATATTAATACTTCTATTTACTATATAAAATGTAAATACATGTTATAAATAAAATCAACAAATTATTCTAAACTTTAATAATTAATGAATTTATTTATTCTTTGGTGATCCATAGAACATGTATAGTGCTTGGACCCTTTGGCGGGGCCCACCAAGTTTTAAATTATTATTCCAAGAATAGAGGGATTCTCAAGGTGCTATTGTTTGTGACCCTCTAGGCCCTTATCTCAATAGCAGTGAATAATATCACCGAACTAGAGCGGGGTCTAGAAACTCATCGAGGCCCCTATAGAGCTAAGACAAAGTCAAATCAATGACTTCCTTCCTACGAACACGGTCTGTGTAATATAATCTCTTCATCATCGATATCTCAATAAAGCGGAATGCACACTAGTGTCATCAATCTTTTTTTTGGTTTATTTTATTTGTTTATTTGTCCGAATGGTCTTACTTCGACTACCATGTCCATGGATTTATTGAAGGTGAAACCATCCTAATCAACCAGGCTCGAGATATCTTTTCCTGAACTCGGAAGCGGAAAAACATTTCTCGATCATTTAATCAATTCCATGCCATTAATGACATACCAGATACAAACTACCTTAACATGAATTTTTCGCCATGGTGTTCACCTTATATCAAATGTACATTATTAAATGACATTAATTGGTAATGATCTCATGTCAAGAGACCATTACACATGTCTGTAGATAGGATTGACCAATGACACCAGAAACATGTGGTGTTCCTTTTAAGTGGGTATATCCTCGTGATCTCAATTACTAGAGATCATCAAGTGCGAACTTCATTAGAAGATGTGTCAATGCTTACGAGTCCCCAGCACCTAATGGTCACACATCATCTGTGTCCTTTCATAATTATGTAACTGGACCATAGGATGTTAATTTAAGATTACTATCATGGCATCTCAAGGTTGTCATTATAGCCTGAGACCTGCTATAACCCTTTGATGCGATAGGTAATCTAAGGACATTGCCATAAAGAAAATGTATGCAGAAGTATCTACACTATCATGGAAACAAAAACACATGTATAAACACAAACAGAATACATGTAAGAGTAATCAAAGTATAATAAAATTTTCTTCTAGGGCACCCACTTTCAAAACTCCCACTTGCACTAGAGCCAAATGCTAACAGGATTCAATCCGCCAGCTCTCACATGTGAATCATGCTTCTTCTAAGTAATTGATTTATTCAGGTGGTCTACCACGTTGTGCTATGTGACTACTCTGTTAACTGTCACATCACCACTTTGAGTAAAATCCATCAAGAGATGAAACTTCCGAATAATATGCTTTGTCCTCTAGTGATACCTGGCTATTTGGAAAGCACCACTACACCAGTATTATCACAATATACAGGAATAGGGTCTGCACTGCTATGTACAACACCAATGTCTGAGATAATACTACGCATCCAAACTACTTCCTTCGCTGCATAAGAAGTTGAAATATATTAGGACTCTAATGTATAATCATCAAACCCTCCTTCCATTGAGCTTCTCCAGCTCACTACACCACCATTCAAGAAAAAGATGCAGCCTTAATGTGATTCCATATCATCATGATATGTCTGGAAACTAGCGTTAGTGTATCCCCTCACAACTAGTTCCTCATCACCTCCATACACCAGGAACATATCCCTAGTATGCCTTATGTTCTTAAGATAGTTTTAACAATTGTCTAGTGCAAATATCCTGGATTGGCTTGATATCTACCCACCATGCTTAAAGAAAAGGCAAAATAAAACCTAGTACATAGCATGGAAGACATGATAGAACCCACTTCTAAATAATAAGGAACTATACTCATTTTTCAATCTCCTCCTGTGTTTGTAGAAACATTTTCTTTGAGATATTTACACCATGTGACATAGGTAACAATCCTCTCTTGAATTGTTCCATATTGTACCTTTTGAGTACCTTGTCAACATATGTACTTTGACATAGGCCAAGCATCATTTGAGATCAATTTCTATAGATCTCGATCCCTAGAATGTAGGCCTCATCACCTATGACTTTAATGGAGAAGCATTCATTTGACCAAGTCGTAACTGACTATAAGACTTTCACCACATTTCCCATGATAAATATGTCATCAACATATAAAAATATGAAAATGATATAATCCCCTTCATCATTTTTATAGACACAAGGATCGCATTCATTTTTGACAAAATTAAAATCTCTTATGGCCTCAACAAAGCGGACATTCCATTATCATGATGCCTGCTTCAATCCATAAAAGGATCATTCCAACATGTATACTTTATTGGAATTCATTGATTTAACAAACCCTTTTGTTTGAGTCATATAAACATCTTCAACCAACTTCCCATTTAGAAAAGCATTTTTGACATCCATTTTCCAAATTTCATAACGATGAAAGGATGCTATTGCATGCAATATTTTGATGGATTTAATCATTGCCACTAGTGAGAAGGTTTCATCATAGTCAATGCCTTGACGTTGTCTAAAACCCGTTGCAACCAGTATTTATTTAAAGTTATTAACCATAACATCCATGTGCAGCTTTTTCTTGAATACCCATTTGCATCCAATGGGATTTACATATGTTGGAGGGTCTTCCAAAATCGAAACTTGATTTGGTGCATGGACTCCATCTTAGAGTTCAGGGATTCTTTCCATTTAGAAGCTTCTTTGCCTTATACTGCTTCTTTGTAGGTTAGAGGTTCATCATCCTCAAAGACTATTGTGTCACCTAACTCGGTGGCAATAAAACCATAATTCTCTGGTTCTCTAACCTCTCGCATAGACCTACGTAGTTTCTGTGACTCAGGAACAATTTCTTCTTCCACTTTATCTTGCGGAGATTGTTACTCTACCAACTATTGTGCATCTGGAGAATTAACTTCATCAAAGTAAATCTTTCTTCCACTATTTCTAATAGAAATGTGATCCATTTCAAGAAATGTGGTTTATTTTTCCACAATGACTTTTCTATATAAAGGGTTATATAGGTAGTATCCTATAGTTTCCTTAGGATAAACAATAAAGATGCAATTAGTTCTACCGGATGCTAATTTGTCACTTGGTAAAGTGTTGAAAAAAGCCTCTCACCCCCACACATACATGTGTGTCATATTGGGTTTCTTTCCACACCGTAACTGATATGGAATCCCATATGTAGCTTTAGTTGGTACTTGGTTAAGGGTATATGCTGCTGTCTGCAAGGAGTATCCCCAAAAGGATAATGGAAGAGTTGTATGAATCATCATTAACGTGACCATGTCAAGAAAGGTCATATTACTCCTTTCACTAAAACCATTCCATTGTGGTGTATAAGTAGGAGTGAGTTGGGATACTATCCCAAACTCCTTCAAGTGATCAATGAAATGTTGGTTAAGATATTCTCCAACTCGGTTTGAGCGAAGTGCTTTTATCTTCTTACCAAGTTGGTTATTTACATCCTTTTTGTATTCCTTAAAGAAATAAAAGGAATCAGACTTGTACCGCATTATGCAGATATATCCATACCTACTACAATCATCAGTAAAAGTAATGATGTATATAAAACCACCCATTGCCTTTACTGGAAATGGACCACATATATGAGTATGTATTAATTCCAGCACTACATTGGCTCTTTCTCCCTTTCCTGAGAAGGGAGATTTGGTCATCTATCCTTGTAATCAAGCTTCATATATATATAAGGGTTCTAAATGTACCATGTCTAGATACCCCTTTTGATGTAATCTACATAATCGCTTCTCGTTTACATGACCAATCCTGAAGTTCCATAGGTGGGTGTAATTTGAGTCATGATGGATATTTTTGTCATTGATTTCCATTACTGAGTTTTCTAGTTCTATAATATTTAAATCATTGTTAAGATGTGACATACCATAACAGATGTTATCCCTATAAAATAGACAACTTTTATTTCCAAATGTGAAATAAAAATCCATAGTGTCTAAACTTGACATATAGATAATGTTCTTGGTAATAGACGGTATATAATAGTAATTGTTTAAAACAAGAACCAAACCAGTTGGTAAAGTCAAGTGATAGTCTCCCACTACCAGGGATGCCAAACTTACTCCATTTGTAGATTGGAGATCCACTTGACCTTTTGTAATCTTCTTGATCCTTCTTGGTTCCTATATATGAATACAAATGTGTTAGCCACATGCCGTATCCAATACCCATCCTGTAGATAATGATAGATAGCATTCAATGACAAAAAAAACCTGAAGTAGAGGCGTCATCTTGAATCTTCTTCATAGCTCTATAGTTCTTCTTCTAGTGGCCTTTCTTGCCACATCCAAAGCAGATAGCTTTCTGCTCAATACATTGCCTCTAAATCATTGGCTTCTTTTCATGACGATACATTGGTGTCTTTGGCCTTGACTTGGCCTTTAACCCCTTTTCC
Organism: Viscum album; assembly: GCA_963277665.1. Classification (NCBI taxonomy): domain Eukaryota; kingdom Viridiplantae; phylum Streptophyta; class Magnoliopsida; order Santalales; family Viscaceae; genus Viscum; species Viscum album. Next base: position 461,541,042 of record OY728165.1, on the reverse strand, counting down.
TTACCCTTGTTTTTCTTGTTCACCATCAGGATAGTTGATTTGGTGTTTTTCATGTCCTTATCAGCTTTGGGGAACTGAAGCCAAGAGATCCAAGGGGGACTTTGTCATATAATTCGTGTTATAATTGTCAATGAAAGTCTAGAAGCTTGAAGGTGAAGAAGCAATAATGATATCCATTACTAGTTCTTGGTTCAGTTTGATCTGAAGGGCTTCAAGCCTCTCAATATACCTAATCATCTTGAGTACGTGAGGAATGGCATGGTGCCGTTCTTGCTAGCCTGCATTTATAAAGTGTACTAGAGATCTCATACCTTTCTTTCCCAGCCCTCTCCTTATATAGTTCATGGGGATGTGAAAGCATCTTTTAGGCATCCTCTTCTTCATGCATTTTTTGAAATTGGATGGACATGGATGACAACATGATGAATTTTACATCAAGTGCATCATCTACATGCTTTCTCTACCTATATTTTTCCATCATGATTTCACCCTAAGGAGGCTCAGCAAGAATTGGGGATTCCATCACATATAACTTCCTTGGTGTAGTACTATGCGCAAGAACCTATACCATTCCTGTAAGTTTTTTCCAGTTATGATATTTTCATTATCTATGATCGATGGTAGTGATAAATTATTTGTGGTATTGGTGATTGCAATTTTGAATCTACATTAGATAATCATTTAGTAGATAGTACTTTGACTTGATCACCTTATGACATTTTATGATTAATAAATTATTATATCATTTAATGTCTCCCACTATTTTAACGAACCCCAATAGCCCTCACTATTAGATTCGTAATAATCTATCACTTGGGAATTCTAGTGTCAAGGATACTCAAAACCTCCCTCGTAGTCTACAAGATAGTGTTGTTCCACTACATGGAGGGTTTCAAGGTAGGTTCTATGTTGTCCAACCACTTGTTCTTTTGGTTCCTTATGTTGTTGATTAATGTCCTAGCTTTTGGAATCTGAACTTGATTCCCTCAACCGCTTTCCTCTAAAGTGTTTGCAAGTTAGCTAAGGCTAATACTTGACTACTCACTATATCTAAGTTGACCCATTTCTCCCATGAAAATGCCCCAGTAGTAAGAGGCACTCTCAACTAAGGCTGAAAAGAAACCAAACAGTCAGTTTTGTTTAGATGTGAGAAATGGAAGGCATTTAGACTTAATATATCTTTGATGGATTTTTAAAATTTATTAACAAATATAACCCTTTTCTATTTATTATTTTAAAATTGGGTTGTCGCACTCACAACTGAACATGCAATAAAATATTATTCACCACATATTTATGCATTTTATCTTGTTTATTATTCTATGTGATCATGCAATAAACATGCAGACCCATAAAATAATAAACTATACATAAATTAAATCATGCATTCTGACTAGTCTTGAGAATTCTATAATGATCGATCGATAACTGATCAATCATCACCAAGTGGCATCCATACCTGAGTCGATACATGAATCGTGTCACAGCTTGCCCCAGTGAAGTGTGCCCAACTCTTGTCTGGACTGCTGCCTCATCATGGTGGGGTCTGCCTCTCAGATCCTCACCGTATAATTAAAAATATACTCGCACGCAGGCGAGGGGGTCTGGGGTACAAAATACAAATAGTGCAATAGACGCGCAGACCCTTATAAATATTTGAATTAAATGATGATTCACATAAAATAATTTTTCTAATTAAATATTACAATCATAGCACACATTGAATAAATCATTAAATAAATAAATAAATGCCAGACATACACTGTTCGGTCACATGCTCAAGACCAGTCAGGGTAAATGTGAAAAAAATTAAGTTGCAATAAATTTAAATAATGCGAGGGTGTTCAAATAAATTAAATGAGTTTGATTGAATTCAAATAACTTATTTTATCCGTTCATTTGTTTAAGTTAATTTTAATGCTAAAATTAAATCAATTCATTAATTTAATTTTTGTCTTAAATTAAATTACTATTTTAGATTAAAATAATATTTAAACCCTTAAATTATTTCCATGTAATTTATTTTAAAAAAGAAAATTAATTAAAATTAATTTAACGCAGGGTTACCTCTAAACAGAGTGTAGTCTAGCAGGACTGCGTATAACCGCATGGTGTCATGCTGGAGTAGGTATCACAGCTTGACCACAGCTTCACCGCGGCATGATCGTGGCGTGACCGCACCGTGACCACGACGTGACCGATGCGTGACCGCGGCATGACCGCGCTGTGACCGCGCCTTGACCGTGGTGTGACCTCAGTGTGACCACGACATGATCAAAGCTTCCAACGACTCTCACAACGTCTGCATCATCCGGTAAGGTTAGAGGGGAGTAGGAGGAGGTCGGAAAAAAAACCGTCCAGCGACATGCCCGGCAGCCTGCTGCTCTGGCATGCCAGCGAGGTGGTAGCCTTGCCCGGCGCGGGCTCGGACAGTGAGCATGTGGCGGCCGGCAGGAGGCAGTCCAGCATGGAGGGGGAAGCCGGCGTGGGTTTGGGGTGGCTAGACGGAGGTTTTCCAGTGCGGAGGAGGAGGCCGGCGCAGGCTCGTGGCCGCTGGACGGAGGTGGACCAGCACGGAGGAGGAGGACGGTGATGGCTCGGAGTGGCCATACAGAGGTTTTCTAGCATGGATGAGGTGGTCAGCATGGGCTTGAGGAGGCTGGCGTGGGCTCAAGGCTGTCGAACGGAGGCGGTCTGGCCTGGAGGAGGAGCCCGGTGCTTGTTCGGCCGGTTGAATGGGGTCCGACGGGAGGGGAGGCCGGCTATGGTTTGGCCTACCTATCCTATGCACCGCATGAAGGAAGGAGACCCCTTTGGGGTCTTTCTTCCTTTTTTGTGTCTTTAGACAAAAGTAATCCACCCCTTTCTTTCTTTTTTTTAAAGGGAGAAGACCCCATTTTGTGGTTTTTGTCTTCCCGTTTTTATTTAAAAGCATGAAGACCCCAAATTGGAGACATGGTGTTCTTCCCTCTTATTTTATTATTAAAAAAAATTCCACACACCATTGTGGAAGAATATATTATATTAAAATATTTAATAATAAATATTTTTTTTATGTTTTATAATAATAAAATATATATTTGATTTTGATTCTCAATTTCAGATAAACATCAAATGAACAAAAAAACACGACGTCGATCCGATTAAAAAAGTTAGATGATCGTAACAAGATCATTCTAAAATGAAACAACTCAAGGTCTAATCCAAATTAACCATTTTAACACCCTACAATTAAATTTAATGCATTTTAATTTTTTTGACTCGGAAAATATTTTGATCCCTCTTATACCACTGTTGGGTACCAGGATGGTGCAACGAAAGCTGGTGGGCCGGAAAATTAAAATTTTCTGCTTCACCGGAGTGACATAACCCTACCAACTCTGGGAATCTTGTCCCGGTATAGTCTATGGGTCACACAAAATTTAATTAGAGAACAAAAATAAATTGAACATGTACCTTGATCGAAATTGGCGTGTGCAAGTCCACCGCAGGATGACAGAGATCGTTTCTCGAAGACTTCGATGTCGAAGCCCTCTTGATCATCCACACACGCCTCTCGAATCTACTCGCGCACCATTCTCCATGATCCAGGTGCTAGCGCGGACCTTCGACAATCACTTCAGCTCAACGAAGATCACCGTAAAGGAAGAAGCTTCAATCCGAGAAGGATGAACTTGAAGGTATTCCTTGCATGAGAGAATCTATCTCTAAATTCCAGGAGGATCGATATGCTCTCCATCTTGACACATGAATAGTATACATGGGAGATCCGCTCTCTCACTTATATAGGGAGTGTTTAAAACACGCGGTATGGATTTCTAGCCCCGTGTAATAGACGTCCGCTATATAAGTGATATAAATAATTATTTATGACAAATATAATTATTCCATAAATAATATTTATAATTTATCACATACTTGTAATATATAAATATATTACATGATAAAGTAGAGTCGTAATGTCGACTCATTCCTCCTGGTAGTATTAAACGATCCTATGATATTTAAATCCATTCGAATAATAATAATACTTGTATTTACTATATAGCATGTAAATTCATGTTATAAATAAATTCAAAGAATTATTCTAAACGTGAATAATTAATGAATTTATTTATTAATTGGTGTTCCAAAGAACTTAGATAGTTCTCGGACCCTTTGGCGGGGCCCACCAAGTTCTAAATTACTATTCCCAAAATAGAGAATATTCTCAATGCGCGATTGTGTGTAACCCTCTAGGCCTTTATCTCTATAGCAGTGAATAATACCACCGATCTGGATAAGGGTCTAGAAACCCATCGAGGCCCCTATAGAGATAAGGAAAAGTCAAAGAAATGACTGCCTTTCTACGAACATGGTCGGTTTAATATAATATCTTTATCATCGATGTCTCAATAAATCAGAATGCACACTAGTGTCATCATTATTTTTTTTTCTTTATTTTATTTTTTGATTTTTCTGAACGGTCTTACCTTCGACTATAATGGCCATGGATTTATTGAAGGTTCAACCATCCTAATCAACCGGGCCCGAGATATCTCTTCCTGAACACAGAAGCGACAAATCCTTTCTCGATCATTCAATCAATGACATGCCATTAATGATGTACCTGATACAAACAACCTCACCATGACATTGTCACCATGGTTTTTTCCTTATATCAAATGTCCCTAATTAAATGACTTTCATTGATAATGACATCAAGTCTGGAGACCATTACACATTCCAATAGATTGGAACGTCCAATGAAACTTGAAACATGTGGTGTTCCTATTAAGTGGGTATGTCCTCATGATCTCAATTACTAGAGATCATCAAGTGAAAACTTCAAGGGAAGAATTCTCAATGCTTATGAGGCCCCAACACCTGATGGTCAAACGTCATCTGTGTCCTTTCAGAATGATGTAACTGGCCATAGGACGTTACTTTAAGATTACTGTCATGGAATCTCAGGGTTCTCATTATAGCCTAGGACCTGCTATAACTCTTTGATGTGATAGGTAATCTAAAGACATTTCCATAAACAAAATGGATGTAGAAGTATCTACACTATCATGGCAAGAAAAAAAACATGTATAAAAACAAACTGAATACATGTAACAGTAATCAAAGTACAATACAAGTTGGGTCTAGGGCACCCACATTCAACATATAATACTCTAGGATTTACATTATCATGATTCGTGAATAATAAATCATTCTCCAATGCTAAGCACTACGACACATCCTTTTACAATCTATCCCATATTGGGATTCTCAGTCCAACACCTCACATAACCTGGAGTTCATTATCCCAAACATTAGGAATCCCCTTGTATGTTTTTATCCAAATCAATTCATGTTAAGCATTATCACAGTCAAACATAAACATTTGGAAATTATATAAACGCATATATCTAGTCTTTTTCTAACTAAATGCGTTCTATTGTACCACTTTCTAACAACATAGATTGGAAAACCCAAATAGTAACCATGTTGTGTCTCCAAATTACCCCATAAATGTATTCTCATATGATAAGGACTAATGTATAGTGGTAAAGGACTAATATAGTCATTTTTATAATATACCTTGAAATTATAATAATAAGGCTCATTCCAAAATCTACAAAATATTTTAAATGACTCATTTGTTTTATGAACATACCTAAAATCTGAAAAACAGTAATAAGGAAGACAAGAACGAATATCTTAGAAAAAATTAAAAAATATAAATAACTTATATAAGGTATGAGATATAAAAAACGAGAATCTAAAACAATATTCATCATAAAAATAATCAAAATAATTATGTTTAAGTACCTAAAGTTAATATATATAATGTACAACTAAAAATAAATATAAAATCACCACTAAATAACTGATATAAATATCTCCTTCCCAATCATTGTCCACCAGTAAAATGTTCATCTTTAGGCAATTTTTTAGATATTGATATATAATATTTTAAGAAATAAAACAAGCAGTTCAAACAACATTTTTTGAATTCCATTCTATATACGTGGGAATGGGGTGAATCTAATCACATATACGGATTAAGTCACTTAGATCGAAAAATATTCTTGCTATCATATGGATATATGATAATGGTAGTTGAGAAAATAATTCCATAGCGGGTGAAATACAACCTACCAAGACACATTACTCATTCATTCTCATTGAAAGCTACACCTACGTATTATCTTATATAGAAGATACATGCACACAAAAGACTAATATAGATGATACCCAACTATAACACCTTTAGTTTTTAAGAATTATTATTTTTGATTTAATTTAATCAATTCAATATTTTTCATTTAATTATACACTATGATTTTTTTGTTACACACAATGTCGAGATCCTTTGATAGATTGTGTCACATGAAAGGTCAGGTTTTACTGAACACAAATATACTATAATTTTATTATTGAAATATTATTATAGTTACCACATAGCCATGGGAATTAATCTTATAACTAATATTAACTAAATTGTTGAAATATTATTTATCCATGAATCCTTTGGTTATCGACAAGATGTAAATAAAAGTAATAACTATTTTAAAATAAATATATTCATTTTCTACAAAATCTATATTTCAATGTATAAAGAAAATTTTTTCTCACTTAATTAAATGAAACACTTTAGAAAAATATATTAATCAAAATAATATATTATATTAAATATATTATTTACACCAATAATATATAGTTCATAGGTATAAGATTAGAATAAATCTTTTTTTATAAAAAAATGTTATATTTTTATAAAAGATAAATTACCACCTCTTAATGATGCACCAATATTAAATATAATTTTTGACAGTATTATTATTTTTATTTGAAAAAATAAAACTTATTTTTGAAAGAGTATCGGAAAAAATTTACATTGTGTGAATTTTTGTTATTTTTCTGGGAGGTTAATTTTTTTAATGAATTGGGAAAATAACTGAAATTTATTTGAAATCTAATTCTTCATTTAATTTATTTATATAGTTAAATTAAATATTAATTTGGTTTTAAAGTATAATTAGTTAACATAATAAATAATAATTACAAATTACTTCATTGGAATCCATTTCACTTTGATTTTGGATATACAAACAACTGAAATTTTTGAAATTTTTGTCTTTTAAAACATGCTTTCCTGTCATGTCTGAGTGATTAATATTAAATTATTTTCTAACACTTATATGATTAAATGTTGAACAAATTGGAAACCATATTTATAATTAAATTAATATATATTTTATTATATGATCAACATATTTTTTTACCAAAACTATTTGTGTATGTAATATAAATTAAATATAGTGATTAATGAAAAATGAAGCTTAATTAATGAATAAACTACCAATATAATGTGTGAAAATGAGCCTAAAGTTGAAGAAATTTTTTTTATGGATATATTTATTCCATTAATCATATAATTAACAATAATGGTACATTTATAATCCTTGGTATATGACTGAAATGTGGGGATTATTCAAATATTTTCGAGAACATCCAATCCGCACTTTTTCCCACTCATAAAAGGCCTCCCCTACTCCTCACTTATTAGAAAATATAAATACCTTTTTCATAGTAAATTTTTTTCAAAATCACCTCTAAAATTTTTCCACCCCACATCCTAGAAGCTGTCATTTGGTCACAAATCCAACCAATGATTCCCATTGGTGAAAACTAAAAACAGTTTCCCAAATAAGAGGTTCCACCCTTCAACAAACACTTTGGTTTTATTTCATTACCCATCCATTAAATTATTATTATAATAATATTGTATAATAACATAAATATAAAAAATATAACATTATATTTTTGGGTTAATGGTTATACCTACACTCACACAATCTTACTTCATATAGGATACATAATAATTGTTCGTTTGTATTGTAGACTACCACAACACGAACTTGTGCCATTTTTTATCAATTTCCACAATTAATAGCAGATAATAATAATTTAATTTATATTTTTATATGGTCTATATGATATTTATGATTTATTAAATATATGTAATGATTATATAACAAATAAATTCTTACTTTCCATTTTTGGGAAATATGATAACATAGTTTGATGATGTGTGCACTACATCCTCTTCAAAAATATTTGATTCATTCACACATTACATGAAATGAATTAATGATGGTTTTAGTAAATTAATATGATATACATGAATTAAAAATGATACCATATTTAATATATATATATATATGTATTTCATTTAAAACCGTTCGTTTAATATGATAAGAAAACTAAAATAATGTTCATGCATATGTATGACCTATTGTCTCCCTGAAAAGTGTCCTCAATTTCATATTTTTTTTAATTTTATAGGTTATTATAAAAGAATATATATTGAATATATATGATATTTATATAAATTTTTCCATTATTGAACTAATTACATAATAATATATTTAATAGGATAAAGAATAATATGTCAAAACATACACAAAAATAAATTACTACAAAAAATGAAAATTGAACATGAAATTGTTAATAAAAAATTATATAAAGTCATAATAAAATAATATATGATATGAAATATAAGAATATTTTTCTAAAGTAGATTTAAAATAAAATTTTATTTATTATCTAGTTTATTTTAACATTTATAAAGTAATTAAATACTTAATGTAATGATTTTCACATCTCACTTTTATTTCATTTAAAGATATGCTATATTCACTACTTATTATTCTTTTTTGGTGTATATAATTCACTTTTACATGTTATATCATGAATATTATTCTTTTGATTGTATTATATGCTTCATGAAATGCCATTCTCCCTTTGGTATTATTATGTAATTTAAAAAAATTGGTCAGACATTATTGCTTCAATCTCATAATTTCATGGGATTATTTATGATTATTCATGAATTGATGATATATTAAGATCTATATCTCAAAAAATATCATGATTTTTCCACTCCAATTTTTATTCATGATATATTCTAGTAATTTTACCATTTCCACTGATTTTAACATAGTAGTATTAAGATGATTTCATTAAGATAACCCGACCTTATTTCTCTCATCAATCATAAGTCTATTTTATTCAAAAAACCATTTTTTTTCTAAAAATGTTTTCACAATACATTTAAGTTAAATTTTAAAATTATTTTCAAATAAAAGGATTTAAATGTTATCCAAACATTCTTAATATGTTTTTGAAGATATTTTAAATGAATGGTTTTACAAAATGATTTCAATATTCCATTATATGTTTTTAATGATATTTTTTAAGAAAATGGATTAAAAAATAATTATGTTCCAAAAATTATTTTTCACAGAAGAAATGATATTTTAATAAATAATTGTTATGAAAACATATATCTATGTTAATTTTCATCTAATATGACATATCATGGGGTTAATCATGTCTTTCTCGGGAAATGATCCAATGTATTCATTCACATTCTTTCTCTAAATGGTTTATATTTTTATGGATTAATGTTTATAAAAATGGTATCTCTTCCACATGTTATATGATTTTGAAACACTGTAATTTTATTGAGTTATCATTTGATGAATTGATTATGAAACCTGTATATTTTTTCCAAGAATATAATACGATGGCATGTTTATGATACCCATTTCATTTTAGGGTAATGGTAGGTTTTTATTAAACCCATACATTTATATGGGTAATTATATAATTATTTTTATGTTCTTGTGGAACACATATGAATGATTTTATTATGTGAAAGTTGGGACCTATATCTCCCTCTATTTCATTTGGTAATGATTTATATCTCAAGACATAATGGTGGGAAACAAGTCAATTGGCATGATTCATTATGGGAAGAATGGGATACCTAATATACTATGGGAAGAAGGGAAAACCCAACCCCCAATGGGAAAAAGGGGAAATCTGACCCCATAAAATGAAATGGATATTACTGGGGATGGTGGTGTTATTAACCTAGTAGGTGTAGTCCCCATGAAATTCCATGATATGTTTCAGCAATGTCCATTGTCTTATAAGGAATGATATTACTTGTTTATGTGTCTGCCATAATTTCTAATCGTATTTCTATGTTATGATTTTAGGAATTATTCTTTAGTTTTCCTTATGATTCATGTCATATGAAATGAAACTATTTATTCCATGATTCATGTATGAAATCCTTAACATTCTGGGTATGAGCTTCTAATAATATGAGCTTGTTCTCATACCTTTATAATCATGATTATTCTAACATATATCCTTTATTTACCCTTATTAATCATCAGTACTCACCCTTTTTATGTTTCTTTTCGCTAGGTACTGAAGAATGGTTCTGGGTAATAGTACTAAATGGGATATTTCATTATGTTAGAATATTTTGTTCCATATTTCCGAAGATAATAAACTATCATGGTCATCATGCACGTAATTGTTTAGTCAAAATCTTTCTTTTAATTTTTTATTACTTTTTGTTTTGGAAATCAAAAATTTAATTTTTATAAAATCATATTGTTACCCATTTTGTTTTATATTATATCATTGTTATTTCTATCATATGAATATGATAATAATTGTCCACAAGAATATTGTAGAAATGATTCATTCCATTATTATCATAATGATGCTAGATATGATATTTATCATACATACCAATTGGGTTTTTTATGGTACACACCAAAAACTATTTTCATCATACACATTATCTGGTATCGTACCTACTTTTAAATCTTACTTCCCATCGCTATGAAAATCATCGAACCCCTTCAAAACTCTTTTTTGTCAAAACTATAATTCTATATTGTAATGATTTAAAAACCTTTTAAATCAAAATTATATCATTTAATCTATTTCAATATTTTTTATAAAATGATGGCATTATTTCAATAATAATATAACCATTGGAGTACCTAGATTCCATGTGCATTGGAATTTTTACGAGTAAATTCAATAGTTAGAAACCAATATGAATGTTGCGATGTTCGCCTATAAATACTATGTCATCTGAATGAGACTATAATTTTTAAATGAATTTGAGACATTCGTTCAGTGCTCTGTCAAATGTTTAAAGCATGTGGAAGTCTATAAATCCATGTTGTGTACCACTCATTCTACATACTTAAAACTCCCATGATTTTTTTGGTTAGTTCCACACTAATCATTAGTGATTACGATCAAGGGTTGTTGTGGACATGAAGACATCAGTGCCAATCATTTTCTGATTGAGTTATTCTAAGAAAAATAATATAGAGGCACTGATCACCTTCTTGATTGAGATATTACAGGGATAGTAAGACAGAAGACTGTCCTCTTATATAGGGATTACCCCAGTGTTGGTAAGTTATACTTTCTCAAAAGTATAAATCAGGGGATCGTTATCGAAGGATGATGGATACCCATATCTTTGGGTTAAAAGAATTATATTCTTTCAATTTTTTTCATTTATTTTTCTTTTTAATAGTATGTAAATAATTTTATATATTTATCTTTCAATTCTAATTTTAGCAATTTCATTCATTGTAATTACGATTTCTGTAATTATAATATTTTAAATTACCGAATACAATTCATTACACTTTATGATTGAATTTTTGTATTATTTTTCTCAGATCATCATATATATTGTGATTATGATCTTCTACATTATAAATTTGTATAAATTGTTTCAACAGTGAATAAGATAAATTTTATTTAAAACCTATGAATTACATTATCACAATAAAACCTATTATGATACCTTTATAACTATAAATGGGTTTCTATCTGATTAATTTTTCAATAATTTAAGAGGTATTGTGAATCGAATTTGTCTAAATTATTTTAAACTAAATTCTTTTAGAGATAAAAATTAAACGTTTTCCAAAATTCACCCCTCTTGTATTATACCATCTACATATATATTATGAAAAAAATGGGTATCATAGGTGGTTTACACATCTTATTTATTTTATCACTTTACCTTTTCATGTTAGTTATATATCAATCATAAACATTTTATTTAATAATAGTTTATACAATATCAATTTTTGGGTGGGAAAAAATTTTGTATAGTTTTAAAGATAGAAACACCTAATTTCGGTTCAATTGACATGTTTAATAATCTAAGACCACCAATTTTTTATTTTAATGATTATGAATATTTCCATTTAAATCAATACCGGAGATTAAACCTTTGTTATGCTAACTGGTCAACATTAAATTATTGATAAGGAGGATATAATTTTTCCCAATATAAAAAATAAATAGTATCAACTGAATTATATGGTAAGAAATAATTTACATTATTCCTTGAATTCAAATATATATCGCCCGATTGCATCTAGTAATGTAGCCAACCATATTTAGAAGATGATAGAGATAATATATTTTAGTACTTCTAGAGTGGTTGAAACTAGAATATCTATGCTAAGAGTTGACTATCATTTTTTGAATTATCTTATGGAGAACCTATTTGTAAGGTAATACAACAGTTTATGGAAATTGTGAACAATTTATAATCTATGAGAGAAAAAAGTGACTATATGATTAGATCCTAGTTGAAAAGATCATAAATATCATGCCAATTGAATGGGAATTAAAAATCACAGATGTTGATGGGTCAAGAAAATATTCAAATATTACTCTTGATGAGTTGTTTGGAACTCTATTGTTATATGAGAACATATTGAAAAGAGATGCAGAAAACGAAATTAAAAATAATGGAGGAGTTTCTTTATCTTGTACTTAAAATCATTATAAATCCAAGAATATTGAGAATGTTTTTAAGTCTATAATGATAAATAATATTTTAGTTAATTCTTACTCAAGTGAATCAGAATATTTAGAGAATTAGTTTTCCAATATTTCTTGATGAATGAAAAAAATTTAGTGAAAGAATAAATTTCATTACATATATAATAAATTCTATAAGGAAAATTAATAATTTAAATATTATGAACATACTTTTTATGAATATAATAAATCTAGGCACATTAGACCAAATATCCCAAAGATGAAAAGGAATGATAGAAATAAAATACCTTCTAAAATGATTCAAAGAATGTTTTATAGTTAAAAAGACACAAAATAATTAATCGAAATTGATCCTTAGACTGCTAGTGGTGGATATTCTTATGCTCAATCCTCAAATAATGAAAAGTACGGATAGAAGAATATTGGTCATCTTTCTAGTATACCTATTGGAAATATATTTTTAATGGAAATGATAAAAGCTACAGAATCCTTGACTAATATGTCCTTAAGTGAAAATTATCCTGATAGTAATGGTTATATTTCTTATGATGAATATAATTTCATAGAAGAAGATAGTTCATTACCGTTATTTGATGATGTATCCAGGTTTTATAAATTTCTTAAAAATGAAAAATTCAAAGCTTGAAAGAAATATGAAAAATTAAATTATAGAATAAATATTTTTTTAAAATAATTATCAAGTATTTTTAATTATATTGATAAAAAATCTTCTAGAATTGATTCTTTTTATAAAAACCATGAAGAAACTATTACTCTAAAGGATAAGCTTTCAAAAGATTTTGAAATAGTCATTTCTAAGAAAAATGGTTAAGATTCATGACTCAATTTTGAATCTAATAATAATGTGGATAAGAATTTCGTTTAAAGACAAAATTCATAAATCATTTATATAAATAATCTTTTGAAAAAAATTAACACACATAAATAATTTTTTAATAAAATTTATAAATAAAATTTTAACCGAGTAATAGTTCAAGAAAGGGATATAGTTATTTGAAACAAGTTTTAGTAATAATTATTTTGTCCTTGAAAATTTCCCCTTTTGAACTAAGTGTCAATGAGGTGGTCATTGGAATAAAAACTATTCCCTAAATAAAATTTAATTTTTTGGGTTCCACACATCCAATTTTTCAAATCAAATGTGAGTTTTGTAAATATTTCATTCTAACAATTCTATATCCAAGTATAATAAGATAAAAAAATCACAATTGATTTATTTTCTAGAAAACCAAGGATGTAACAACCACAATAAAATATGCTACTTGGATAATGGATGTTCCAAGTATATGACTGGTAACAAAAACTTCATTGAAAAAGTTATTAAAATTTAAGGTGGAAGAGTTACCTTAAAAGAAAAGACTCCAGGATATATTATTGGTATATGTAATATTGTTAATATTGGGAAATAATTTATTTAATATTTTTTATTTGTAAAAGGCTTCACGAACATCCATATAAGTACAACTCAATTATTTGATAAATTTTACCTTGTGAATTTTAAAAATAATAAACACATAGTACACAATTCAATGGAAGAATTCATTCTTTCATCCAATCGGAATAAGAATTCTTAAACACTCAACATATAAGAAATTAGGATCCAAGACATACCATGACTCGGTTTAATGGAAGATCAATATTGGCTATGTAATAGAATATTAGGACACTATAACCTTACGAACCTATATAAATTGTTTATAAAAAGAATTTTTAAGGATATACTAGAACATATATTCTATTTTCATATGTTTATGACCCTTGGTAATATGGAAAGGAATATAATTCAATATTTAAATAAACTAATGATGTTTCAACATGAGATGCTTTATATTTAGTGTAGATGGAATTATTTAGTCCTACACACACTGGAAGTATTGGAGGCATGTATTGTGTATTTTTATTAGTGGATGATTATACTAAATATACATGGGTCTATTTTCTAGAATATAAATATGAAGCCTATTTTTATTTTAAAACATTAGTAGAAAAATTTTAAAAGGATAAAAAAATTACATTGATAACTATTCTTACTGATCATGGTGGTGAATCATTAAATTTGGATTTCAAAACATGTTGTAATAATAGAAGCAGTACACCTAACATTTCATATCCCATAATGCCTCAAAAAAGTGTATTTTTAAATTAAACCAAATCATATTCTTCAAGAGATAACAAGAACCATGTTGAGTGATTATTCTATTGAAAAAAATATCTTTGATGAAGTAGTGAGTTCTTCTTGTTATACTATAAGTTGAGTTTTAATTGGAATATTTCTTAATAAAACTCCTGTGAGTTATGGACAAGCTAAAAATAAAAAGTCTCATACTTCAAATTATTTTGATGAAAAGTATTCATTTTGAATGAAAAAGTAAATCTAGATAAATTTTCACCCAAATCCAGTGAATGTAGAGTCTTTGGATATTCCACTACATGTAAGGCTTATAGTGTTTTTGATAAAAATTCTCATAGTATTGAGGAAACAATACAAATTAAATATAATGAAATTGATACTTTTGTTTTTAAACAGCCTCAACCAACAACTTCTGATGTGTTTTCCAAAAATGACTATAAACCTTTGATAGAAGACTATTATAGTAAACAAAATACTCAAGAAATTGTTACTGAGGTATTCACTCCAAAATACATTCTATATTATGTTGACAAACATGTTTTACCAAACCCAAGTCATTTGTTTCTTAGGAATCATCGTACTAATAATATCAATGTTGATTTTAATCAACAATTAAGGACTGGTAGTTCATTTAGAAATGAAGAAAATATCTAGAATTTATTTGAAAATTTTAACTTAAATTTTCTAATGAGGCTTTAGGTGATGAAGGATTGATTATGTGAATTCATTATGAACTAAATGCATTTGAAATGAATAATTTTTGTGACCATGGTAAGAAAACCTAATGAAAACAATTTAATTGGAGTAAAATGGGTCTTTAGAAACAAATTTGATGAAAAGTAATAATTATTATAAATAATGAAATATTGGATTCTAATGGTTATAATCAATAAGAGAGAATAGATTTTGATGAAACCAATGCTCTGGTATCTAGACATGAATCTATTCAGATTTTATTAGATTTTGCAGTATTTGTTAATTTCAATCTTTTTCAAATGGATGTGAAGTGTGATTTTTATAATGGATATGTTTAAGTGGAATTGTTCTGAACAACCCAATGTTATTAAGGATTAAAATAATATTAAATAAGTTTTCAAATATAGCAATCCATTATATAATCTTAAACAATCCCATAGAGCATGTTACGATAGATTAACATGATATTTTTTAGAAACAGTTTTGTAAAGGGAACCACTGATCCAAATAATTTGATAAATAATGAAATAAAAAACCATCATTAAAATATATATTGATTGCATTATATTCAGATAAACTCGACAGTCAATAACATATTCATTTCAAAATATTATGAAATCTGAGTTTGAGATGAGTATGATGGGTGAGTTGACCATCATTCTTGGTTTTCAAATTTCTCAAAAACGAGAATGGAATTATATTTCCCATAATAATTATATTAAATTTCATCTTAAAAAGTATGGATATCACAATACTAGAAGTATTAGTACTCCAATATTTACCTCAAATCTCTTGAAATTGATGAAGCTAGACAACCCGTAAATCAATTTACTTTTAGAGGAATGATACGAATCCTACTATACATATCATATATTCATCCAGACATTATGTTTTCATTATGTTTATTTGAAATATATCAATACAATACAATGTAATCACCTTTAAAATATGTTAAAATATTTTTTGGTTATTTAAATAGAACTAGGAATTTGAGACTTTTTTATTCTTTAGGAAATGATTATGAATAATTTTTTTTACCAGAAACCAAAATTGGTGGCTCTAGATTAAATAGATAAACTACATTCCAAACTTTTCATTTCCTAGGTGATTATTTAGTTTTTTGTTCGTGTAAGAGTCAACACTCAATAGCACTTAAAACTAATTAAGTACAGTATGTGGCAGCCAGATGTTGTTGTGCTCAAGTGTTTTGGTTGAAACACACAGACTAATTAATGAATTAGTTTTACTAAAACTAAAAAACTATATGATAATAGTAGTTCAATAGATCTAATTAAAAAATTTTCACATCACACTCATTCAAAATACATATATTATGAATCACTTTATTATAGATCACTCATTTAAAATATATATCATTTAATAATTTATACGAACGGAAGAACAATTTGTTCATATTTTTACAAAACTACAACCTTCTAATAGAATTGAATACATGAAACAAAATCAAGGATTGATCACTATAAAGTAATAATTCACATTTGATTCATTTTTAAATCATCTTCGTACTTTTAGTAACACTTTTTTAATCGTGGAGTACATGTGTTTGATTGATAGACATTTTTCTTCATAACCAATTTTTTTGTAACCAATTTTATTTTACAAAATATTTTTTTATACCCAATAATTATTGACTCATAACTTTGATACTCAAGAATTTTCGTACTCAGAATTCTCATACTCATAACTCTCGTACTCCAAATTCCGGTACTCAGAGTTCTCATAATCAAAATTTTCATACTCAAATTGTTATTTTTTTCATCATATTCAAATTTAATTTTCTTGTAAAATTTTTATCGTACTAATAATTATCTATTCATGACAATGTTTTTTAATAAAGGGTTAATATTAATTTTACTAATAATACATAAAAACTAAAAAATATATCCTAGGATTCAAAAATGTACAACTTCTTACTCTATATTGTTTCGATTCATTTATGTTTGTTAGAATTTCAATTTTTTTAAAAAATATCAGATTCATATTAAATATGATAATTTTTATAGGAAAAACCTCAAGAGCACAATTATTTAAACTGCTAGATCACCTTTATCAATTATGTGTTGTAGAAGTTAAATGTTCGTATTTCCTTTTCCTATATAATGGGACCTACTACCTTATCCCACATCGGGTTTTCCCTTATATTACGTTGAATATTTTCTACTCCTAAAATAGTCAAGACTAAAAGATAAACACACATATTTTTATCATCATATCCTTGTCTTAGTACCCTGTAACCTCTTTCAAAGGTATTCCTACAAACGAGATGGCTTTGATGTAATTTTCAACATTGAAATTTTGAAATAGAATAGTTAGTTGAAAAGGATTTTTATGAGAACTAAGATTCATCTATGAAAATAATTATAATTTTTCAAGGCTGGGATTTATATTGTATTGAAAACCCCAAAAACGATCAGGATATTGTTCATGTCGATAATGATTTATATTTTTAGAAGACTGCAAAAATTGAGAATGATTTAATGATTTCATTTTTTTTATGAAAAAAACACACTTTGTTCATAAAACAAGTTGTAAATTTTTTTTGAAATCCTTTTGAGGTAGATTCTTTTTGTCCTTCCCATGATCTCAAAGATGTAAAAGGGGATTTTAGTAGGAAAATATAATAGAAATATATTTTTTAGATTAATAAGGATAAAAGAAAAGATAATCATATTTCTTCAGACAAACCTCTAATAGCTCTTCAGATGCAAGGATTTCCACTTCAAAGTAACAGTGATAACGAACCTTATATGGTTTTAGATATTTTCATACTCAATTATTTAGTAAATATAAGAAATTTCAATCTGATGAGATTCATATTTTTTATAATCAAGATATTGAATTCTATTGAGATAAAAATATTTATATGTTATGTTTCCATGAATGATAAGAACTGTTCTTATTGAATTATTGATGTTATGTAAATTACAAATAAATTAGAATTAAAAAAGTTTAAAAGATAGCTTTATTAGTGAATATTAAATTAGAAGTTTGATTTTACATTTAAATTGAGAAACAATGATGTTTTAAAAATATGTTTGGGATGAACTATTAAAATAAGAAACTGGATGGAGTAAACAAAATTCCAAATAATTGATGTCTATTATTTCTATGAATAATAGAATAGCCCAATCTAAGTCCCCTAAAGAAATAAAAAAAATAAAAAAAAGTTCCAGATGACGTTGCAAGTTAGTGGACTATGAAATATGAATAATTTAAAGATTGTGATCTTAACTCGGTATTGACATTGTAGTGGATTGTGATGAAAATATTCCTACCCATGAAATCCTTAAAAATTAAGAGAATAAAAATATAATAATGAAGATAAATGATGAGGCCAATAATATCAGTAGGCTATAAAAGGGATTCGAAAAATACAATGCCTGTAATTTTATAAAACAACAAGTTGAACAAAGACCATCAATTTTGTCTGGATGAGAGAAAGGGAAAGGAAAAGAAAATGATGGTGAAGAATCAACTACACCAATTCAAGATCAAAAGAAAAATCCATAAGAAGTTGAAGATAGTGATCTGTGAAAATTAGATGAATTTTGGAGGAAAAATTAAGAGATAAATGAAAAAGTAATGAAAAAAAAGAACAATAAAAAAAGAATGAGAATGAAAATCAAGAATAAGTTGTTCAGTGTAAAAGTCCTCAATCAATGGAAATTTCTATGGAATCTTATCTAGAAACATTATATAAATTTCCATCTTCTGGTATTCAAACATCAAAATAATTTTTTCATAAAATCTTACATTATAAAGTAATTAATATTTCATATAAAGAAGAGGAAACAGAGTCTGATGAAAAATAAAAACAATCCCTATTGGATGTGTCATATGGAACCTATTATGATCAGCTTCTTGATTTTGAATAGGATATAGATTCTGATAGTACAATATAAATCAAAGGAGAGAAATACCGATGAAGGTTCCAGGACTTGAGAATTCATGATCCTAGAAACTAATAGAAGAAAAATATATTACAACGTCAGGAATTACAGGGAAACATGCACATCCGGAAGTGAACAACCCCCACACATATCATCAAAGACATGTGTATTACAATGATCTAAGGTTCTGAAAGACCACATCGAGGTTGAATACAAAACCATAATATTTTAAAAGGCATCTGCCACTTGATTGGCTTTCCAACATGCATGTGTGGTGTGTCGGTCGAGGCCAGGGATGTCCCTAAAACATTCAACCCCAGGCGGTAAGAGCTTCCATGTAACATTCCTAATTATCAAATTCAGGGTAGTGACTACATTCTGGGTGTCCGGTTCAAGCTAGAAATCATGTCAATTATGAAGCACAACATACTTGACCGCATAAATGATGGCCCACAACTCTGCTTCATAGTCAGTCCCTATTCTAATATAATGATAAAAGAATACCTTGACAAAATCATGATGTGTTCGAAAAGTTCCTCCATAGACTGAAGTTCTTGGTGCTCCCAACGTCACACCATCAACATTCACATTGATCTATGTATCATTAGAGGGAATTTATGGAACAAATTTATGAACTAGGGGTTCCTTGGACCTACTCGCCACTCCAAGCCTCTAGCGGATGTTTAGATCATGCATGTTGTTATGCATCACACCAACCTGAACGTTGGCGGAAACATAGACCTCACAATGCATGGACAGGATGTCGGCACAATCTGATGGACTCTCCTCCTCGAACAACAATGATTTCTATCCCTCTATATAGCAACAAATATTTCTGAAATGGCCGCAAGCAGTAGGGGATACACTTGCTCACTCTGCCTAGTGCTTCCAATGATGGACAGTAGCCCGTCCAGCGAGTGCCCAATGCTGAAATCCATCTCAAATACGACCCCTGCATACTCCCAAAGGGATCTGGAGAAGTGGAATTCAAAAAAAGGTGATCAACATCCTCACCATCCTCTATGCATATGCAACCAATAGAGGCAATGCACATCCCATTTCTTCTCAGTTGATCTTGGGTGGGAAACTTCCCCTTCCACAATTTCCATAACAGAATTAATCGCGATGGTGGAATGAAACCGACCTTGAACTCTGCAAGCCAAGAAGGAATCTTGCTAGAGGATTTAGTTTTTACCCTATAATAATGCTTATAAGAAAAATTTCGATTGACACCGGGATTTCAAACAAGCGTGTCAACATCCATGAAGGTATAATTTTGAACATCCAGGGCCATAGATGTGGGGATGAAGATTAACGCATTGAGATACTCTAGGAACTCTAATATGGTCACCTTTATTCACTCAGGAGGAATCTCCATTCTGTTCCAAAGGGTCTAATCAAGCCATCTTGTAGTCCAGCAGTTCAGTTCTGAGTGCCTACTTACCAACATTTTAATATAGTGCATGATATCTTTAAAGGAGGTCCAAATTGGGGGACAAAATAAGGATACAAGATAATCCGGTTAGCCATTTAGGAGATTCTCCATGAACCTGCAAGTTATAAG
Organism: Viscum album; assembly: GCA_963277665.1. NCBI lineage: Eukaryota > Viridiplantae > Streptophyta > Magnoliopsida > Santalales > Viscaceae > Viscum > Viscum album. Next base: position 461,520,053 of record OY728165.1, on the reverse strand, counting down.
ATAACATGAAGGATCATTATTATTAAGCATGCTCCATTGTAAAATTTCTAATTATGCTGTCGTTTAAAACTCTCAAATCATTGATGCCCAGTCCCTCTATTAAAAAGGATTAATACACTCCTTCCATGTAATGGTAACCAAATTACTCTAATATAAAGAGGAAGTCCATGGGAAATTCCAAATCATGCCCTACATTTCCTTGAGGAGGCCCCGGGGCCATATTTATAGAGTGAAAAAAATACACAAACTTAGATGTAATGATCGAGTTCACAAGGCACACTCTTATATCCTAGGATATGGACTTCCCCTTCCAGGAGGTCAATTTATTGACGATCCCTGTACTAATTCCCCAATGAATGTGGCTCTAAACCTTTCCAGAAAATAGTGGCACTACAATATAAGTGAAATGGAGTGATCCTCTCTGCACCCCAAGTTTCCTTGCCACTCTATTTTTACGCCCCCAGTGGGGACATCTCAGAAAACAATAAAATATTTTCTCTTGCTAATGTACTGAACCAACACCTACTCATAATGATGAAATTGATCTTAAATCGATGAATTTTTTCCCTTGGATTCTCTTCCAAATAGAAGGATCTCATCTGCATAGAGCATGTGAGAGGAGAATAAAAGATTTCGCTCTGCATTAACATGCTTAAAGAGCCCCACTTGAGAAAGTTCATTAATACATCTACTCAAATAATCCATAGAGATCTCAAAGATAATCTCGAAAAGAGTATCACCTTTTCTAATACCCCTTGTACATGGAAAATATCCTATTGGGGTCCCATTAATGAAAATAGATATCCTTGAAAACGAAAGAATACCATTCATTAAGCCCACAATGTTGCTGGAAAACAAATGATTAGTAAGGATGTAGAGAAAGAACTTCCACTTCAGGGTATCAAATGCATTATAAATGTCAATATTATTGGTGAAATTCCCATCCTCCGTATGCTTCCGCAAGAGATTAGCACCCTCTGAGGTCATAAAGAGACAGTTCTGAATGAATCTCCTAGGATCAAAACCATACTGATTCAAACTAATGTGGTCACTAAAAATTTCACCCAATCTAGATAAAATAATCCTTCTAATAACCTTAGGAACATTGTAGACAATTAACACTAGGAGGAAATCCTTGATGTACAATGCATTTTCCTTCTTGGGGATCAAAGCAACGAAGTTGTAATTAACTCCACAATGTAAAAAAGCATGAGCAAAGAAATACCTCACTGAATTAACTGAATCCTCTTGAAGAATGTCCCAATAACTCATAAAGAAACTATCAGTTAAACCATCAGGTCCAGCAGTGCTCTCCATGTTTAAAGAAAACATACTGTTTCTGACTTCTTCTTTATCTGGAACCCTGACAAGTTCATGATTTTGCTGGTCATCAATGCAGGGGGTGATATTACCAACCATCATCGATGTGTTATCCAATAGGTCATCATTGTAAATGGCATGAATGTAATCAATAATTGCCTGTGATATCTCATTATCTGAGGTATATAAGATTTCATTGATTCTAGTAGCGTGATTTCAATTCCTGGACCTTTTCTCACGATAAAGTCTATGAAAGAATTTAGAGTTCCTATCACCATCCTTCATCCACTTCATATTCAGCCATCCTCTGTCCATCCTTTCATTGTTTGCTAACAAATCATTAAGTATCGTGTGCCCAATAATTTCTTCCCCTTCAGGAGCTCCATGATGTTGAAACCAATTCTGAATGCTCTCCAAATACTACTCAGCATGTTGAATGTTAAGATCAAATTTATAAAAGAAACTTCTACTCCACTCCATTAATATCCACTTAGTGTGCTTACGTTTCTCCATGAGTGTATGTAGGGGGCTTCCCAATGGCATCAATTTACAAGACTCCAACAATGTTTCCCTATAAATAGAAATGGTGATCAAACCGTTATTGAAATAAAATGGGAAGGGATATGTCCTTCCCATGACAGAGAGCTTGACCATAATAGGGTTGTGATACAGCTAATGCTTGGGGAGAAAATTCCTGGAGAGCCCATTTGTGTTACTTATGAAATCCAATTGATTAATGCTTCTATCAAGCTTACTCTCTTGACAGCCATTGAATGTGAATCTACACCATGTAAAATCCACTCCAGCAAGTGGGACCTCAGATATGTTGCACTTATTAATACACTACAAGAATTCACTGGTTTCTATGCTGTGGAAGTTATCCTCGGTTTTTTTATCCAGGGAGAGAACGGTGTTGAAATTTCCCATCACCACCCATTTTTGTGACACATACATAGAGATTTCTTCAATATCCATACAAATATCTCTTCTTAGAATGTAAGAATTCGAAGAATACAAAATGGTGGCTTTCATACACTGCTCTGCCATAGAAGTATGAACAATGGAACTCTACATTCCTGAAACAATAGAGGAAATTAGAACACCCTCCTACTTGAGAACCCATAGACAATCCATTCCGACACTATGGAGATTCTGGCAGACGAAGTGATAAACCAGTGAGGACCACCTAATGTTTTTCCAATCATCAAAGATAAATTTAGGCTCAGAAATACCAAATTAGTTTTGGTTTATCGTCAACAACAAAATGCCTCATGAATATGGTTATTGGAGTGTTTTTAATCCCTTAGAAATTCCAGAAATGAAACTACATTTTTTGGGGCCCCTGCCCCTAGTCAAGAATCCGTCATTTTCCACCATCATGCCATGGCCTTTTGATTTTTTCCTTTTTTGTCTGCTCATATCATAATGACGGAAACTGTTATCTTTTGAGACAACAATCCCATCCTCCACTATGCAGATCGTTGGAGATTTTGGGGCCTCATTCTTCTCAAACTCTTTTTCCCAAAACATTCATCCCAAGGGGGTGAACGAGTTCTGAGAATTCATGGGTTCAACTTGCACATCAGGTAACACATTCTTGGAAGCTTTACAACTATGAACCTGAGTGAAGGGCTCGGTATCCATAATAGATTTTTCCATGCCAGGGCATCCTTGTCCATCGACTGAGTCATCACCATTGAGATATGAGGCCTACAAATGAGCGGGGATTGTCATGCAAGGGCATCCATTTCCATCAACAGAGTCATCAGCATTGAGAGATGAGACATGCGGCAGAGCGGGGATGGCATGATGATCACCTGCAACCTCAGTCTACACAGTGCTCAAAAATCCACTATTGAGTTCCTTAGCCGGTTCCAAGCCAGAGATGCCTTGGGTCTTACCTAAATGTATTTGAATAATTCATTCTCGAAAAAAAAGTATCAGCATCATTCAATAAGATGACAAGTCAACCCACAATAAAAGTGAATTTTTTTTTAAAAAAAATTGAATCTTCAAGGGATTCTTAGCCTAGATAGATCAAGGATTTATTTGGGAACTTCAAATACCAATCTCCAGAAATTACATGTAAAATGAAACTCAATGATGAGGTATTTGATTTGATGAATCAAAATGATTTGTTTAGGAACAGAGTTGATATCCATGAAATGTTAACCATAGTTTAGGAAGAAAAGTATTTGGTAAAAGTAGAAAATATTGAGGCGCAAGAAGAAAATATTTAGGCTCAAGAAGAGATGTATCTAATCCATGATGAAAATATTCATAACCAAGATCTTTTGTTTTTATATCTAGAAAAGATGATATAGGAACAACAAGATACTCTACATAAGTTAATGGAAGACTAAATGGAATTCAAATCTTTTATACTATCCATTTTCATCCATATGGAAAAGGAAAAGGTGAAGAAATTAATTTCATAAAACCTTCTGTAATTTTTTTGAATCTTTAATGAATGAATTTGGAAAGTATATATTGTTTGATTTATTTTTTTCCATTTTACAGATCAATATTCCATTATTTGTTTTAAGAAGATAAAAATATTTATCACATCATATAGCTTGTTTCCCTAACCCTTATATAATCTATAAGTAGACTTTCAATATTACATTTTAAAAATAACAAAGGAGGATAAGTATTTATATATGGGGGGAATGTATTCAATAGGGGGGAAAATTATAATATAAGGGGGAATGAGATAATAATAATAATTAAAGGAGAATATTTATAATAAGGGGAGAATTTTTTAATTAAATATGATCCTTATAGATTTTGTTATCCTAAGGGGGAGGTTAGTCATATTAAAATCATATTCATAATAGTGGTACAAGTCAATGGATGATAGGTATAAGTTTTTAATTCTGAATTCGAAATTTATTTTATTTTGGAAAACTCAATCTTCTTTATCGTAGTTTGTGCTTTTCAAAAATGGGTATATTATTGAGTCAAAAGTCTTATTTAGAATTCTATACTCCTTTTTTTTGGAAATCACAAACTCCATTTCTATAAAATCATATTGTTACCCATTTTTTATTACATTTTATCATTATAATTTGTTTCAGATGAATATGATAATAATCTTACTCATGAATATTGTAGAAAGGAATCATTTAATGATTATCATAAACAGGATAGATATGATATTTATCATAAAAAACATCATTCAAGGGATATCCTATCCAGTATCATACTGACTTTTATATATTACTCACCATCCCATTGTAAATCACCAGAGTAGTTAAGATCTATTTTTATCAAAACTACAAAACTATATAATATTGTGTTAAAACATTTTAAATAAAAATGATATCACATTATTTGATTTATTATACATTACAAAATGATTTCATTGATTAAGTTATAAGATTAATGTTAGAGTGACAGGTTTCCAAGTCCCTCTGCATTTTCAAAACAAAATCCGATTGCTAGAAACCTAGATGGCCATTTGGAAATTAGCCTATAAATTGTTGGTCATTTGAATGAGATCAGAAATTTATATCAAATTCAGTACATCCCACTAGGACTCTTTCCAATTTATTATTTATGTGAATGAATCTAAAGTCAATTTTTGAACAACTCATTATACATACTTCTTACTATCAAGATCATTTTTATTTGTGTGACACCAATCATTGGTGCTTAGTATCATTGGCTTCCATGGAAAGGAAGACAGTTTTGAGAATAATTGAATGGTCGACGGAGTCCAAGAAAATGAAGATGGGGGATCTAATAAAATTCTTGATCAAGGGATTGTAGGGATATAAAGACAGAATATGATTATCATATCAATGGGTTACCTTGTTTTCAGTAACACATTCTTTCTAGAATAGGAAAATCAAGGTACCTTTATCCAAGGTAATTGGTTACCCCCATATTTATTTTAAAAGAATTACATTCATTCGCTATTTTATATTTCCACTACTTTGTAATATGGAGTGAATCAATTTATATTCTTTTCTTTAAATTATATTTTTTTGTGATTACAATCATTATAATTATAGTTTCTATAATTAAAATAATTTTAATTTCCAAATATGATTCAATATTTCTAATGATTTAATCATTGTATTGTATCACTATGAATATTGTAACCATAATGATTATGATATATTACATGCTTAATCTATTTGAATTATTTCAACCATGAATATGCTTAATTTCATTTATGACCTATTAATTACATTATCAAAATTAACCCGGTTATGATAATTTAAAACCTAGAACCATAGATCAATCCGATTAATGTTTTAATTCGTTAATATGAATTGTTATTTGAATCATTTTAAATTATTTTAAAATAAATTTAATTAGGGATAAAAATGATAATTATTTAAACCTAACATTTATCCCCCCTCGTGTATTCTACAATATGCTTATACTTATGATCCTAAAATAATTTTATAATATTTTGAATATTTATCTAAAATCATGTAATGTCTATTTATGTTAAACCTGAGTAACTATAGTTGGTATCAAAGTAATGGTTTTTTCAACATTTGGAAACAAGGATTCGAAAACTGTAGTGATATTCCTTTTTGTATTTCTATATAAATATATTGGAATGTGTCTAAGGATAATTATTTGATTTAATTGATTTATATGTTGGCATCATGATTTAGGCATACTATAAGTATATTTCAGGATTATTTGGTTGAATTATATTATATTTGTTTCTCATAATATTTATTATAGTCTTAGTCAATAGCTAATATTAGAAGGAACTATGTGAACACTAAAAGTTTCATATTTGGAAAGTATGGGTATTATGAAAATAAATTTCTAATGTTGAATTGTAATGAAGAGAATCACGAATGTGGTATGACTATTGGAAAAACTATTATTGATAAAGATACTAAAAACGACATGTAAAAGGTATGGGATGTTTGAACGATATTGTTTGCATTAAACATAAAAAGCATGATTAGATTAAGGTTGAGGAAATTAAGACATGATTCATATTTCATATTCTATGAATGGGGTATTAAGGAATATGATGATGAATTATGATTTATGGAATCATTTAGGTTAAACCTAATATAAGATTTATGGATTAATTTTTTATCTCACCATGTGAGAATTTTTGAATATTGATAACTTGTGATAACCTTTGTTATAGTAATGATAAAAAAAGATAGATGGAATGACTTATCGTTCAATATATAGAAATTATGATCCATTATTACGTCTTGTAATGTCCCGAAAATTCCATGTAATTTGTTTTAAATTATATGGGATTATTACGAGTCGGAAAATATTTATTTCTCATGATTCTGAGGCCCGATGTGACCGGATTGAATTTATGAACTTTTTATTGTACATTCCATAAATTTGCAGAAAAAATTTCTATATTTTGATCTAATGCTAGGATTAAAAATTCAAGGGCACCATTGAATCCCTAGCGTCTGGATTTTCCTAAGGGGAGATTCAATTCAAACATTGAAGTTTATGAGAAAAAGTTAAATTTTGTACTTTACAAAAAAATAAAAAAAATAACTTGACAATGTTATTTTATATCTTATTCTCTAGAAGATGAGTGGTAGTGATTGGGACCGTTGACTTCTCAGGACAATTAATGTCTTAACTCTACTTTATTTGTAACTACACCTTTGGGGTATTAATTGATTCATTCATTAAATAAACATCATTAATTTGTCAGTATGTTACCCAACTTTTCCCCTCAATTTATGTGAGGATCTGGGTGGAGTTGTGACATGACCTTACTAAGCAAGGAACCTATGGAGAAGTGACACGACATCTTCCACTGATGGATGATTAAAGCTTGTGTGGTGATGATCTAGAATTGACCAACACCGGAAACCTCAAATCGAAGGGGAATATCCTTCCTCCAATGGTTGTGATACCTCTAATGGTTCATGCGGTTGCGGGTTTTTATATTATTGTAATCTATAATGAGTTAGTTATTTTTTCTTTCGTTTTTATTCATGTTAACACAGAGGGTGTGTGCCTAAAGAACAAGGCCTGAATGCTCCATCACTTCTCCTTGTTGCATTCTCCAGGGGAAAATTATTCAACTCATTAGAATCTAGAATCCAAGGGTCACATAGTTATGGTGGCATCTCAGGACCCCATAGGCATGAGCGAATGTTAAAAGGGAGATCTGGAGCGTCGTTGGATCACCATGGAGGAGGCACCAGTGCGGCCAAGGCACGACGGTACATGCGCACCATCGTGAACCGTGTTGAACGAAGTCATAGATTCAAATCCACGATAGAGATATCAAGGGACCTTCCTCATACGAGTCCTGCGGGTGATGAGGCGGCACCATGTGGCACCACGAATTAATTTACTCGGACAACTCCATTGAGCTGTTCAAGAGCAGCAGACTGTGTGACCCCATCTGGGTTGTGCAAGCCGGAGGTCCGAGCCCGCTGTGGACTATCCCAACTGGGCTAGTTCGGGCCATTTCGTTTCATGTGTGGTCATCTTGGATCGGGTTGGGTCTCCACAGACCAGGTCAGACTGGACGCCTCTTGGTCTCAGTAACGCTTATGTGACCGTATGTTGTGAAAAATGCATCAGTTTTACAAAACGTCTATGGAAATAGAATCTTTTGAGTGAGACCATACATTTAAGATAAAACAAGTTAGTTTTGGAGAATATTGGAGTATGTCTGGGTTGGATAGACCACGAATACAATCGTCCCCTCACCACTAAAATGCCAATAACATACAGATCATGCATCTGGTTGACGCACCATCTGTTGCATTGGAACCCTTATGATTTGGCCTCTCATCAGGTTACATTGTCATGGGTTTTTTGTGCTATTTGAATTATGACCAATGGCTTGAGGATCATTTCTAACAAAATCAATCATACTATGAGCGGGAATACAGTGGCTGACAGTGAGGCGGAGGTTGGAGATAGTTTATACGGAGGCTAGTATCTAGAGATCCTTTGGGGATCAACACTGCTCTTGTGTCCATCAGATCCTGTGTGGGATAGCGCTCAACGATCCTATGTTGGTTAGTATGTAACGATCCTATGTGGGTAAGCACTCATCAATCCTTTGTGGGTCAATGCCTACTGATATTCTATGGATCAGATCCTATGTGGGTCAGTGGGGGTTAGTACCTATCAATCCTGGGTGGGTCGGATACTGTGTGGGTTAGCGGGAGTTAATACCCATCGATCCTATGTGGGTTTGACTCGGTATGGTCATATGTAGTGCCTCTAGAAAGAATAAGATTATCTAGCTTCTCAACTAATCATCTATACTTCTGTACTTTACTTATACCTGTTTGAACAATGCCTATTTCTTTGTTCATTGTTATTGAGAAATTTTTTTTTTGTTTTCCTTTGTGGAATTCTGTGAGATCATTGGGGGTCTTGGGGTCCCTACATGATATTTTTATACTCACCCCTACACGGTTTTCGCCCACACCTTGTCCTATCTTGTGAAAAAGACAAGAAGTTTGTATATGACTTGAGGGAGCTAGGACCAGGTGGTACACAGAGGATGTTGAATGACGTGGAGAGAAGTGGAGATGAGTTCTACCTACCCTTCATGTATGATCCTCGGTGGATGAATCTAGGAGCTGTTTTTTGTTTTTGAGTTATATTTATACCTTTTAATTGAGCTTGTATTCTGACCTCTTTACTTTTAGTATACACTTTTACTACTTCACTTTTACATCGTGGTTTCATCTTGTTGTGTTCTTGTATATTTTTTTTATACAGGTTTAAAGGTAATGTCTTCTCGTTTAAGGAAAACACCTTTATGATGCAAGTTTCCAAACCTTAGCCAATAGAAGGCGATCCTGGGGTAGCCATGACATGGGACATGGGGGATAGGTCATGAAACTACACGAGTAAAAAATTCACCTACATTTTTTTAGTAAGATATGTAGTGTAAATTGGTCAAGAAAAAACCAATGAGTGAGATTGTGCATGTAAAATGGAATGAAATCAATTAAGTATATCCCATTGGGAAAATTTGTCTACTCTATGAAAAGGATCTTGAAAAAAAAACATAGTACCATCATTTTTGATGAATCAAATGCTTCCTTAGTACATCTTAGACTTATGGTTTCAGGATTTTTAAGATTCTCTAGATCACCTACATATTCCATTCAATGTTATCTATTGCAGTCCATCAGAACATGATAGTTAGATTTCTCTTACATGTCCATGTTATCCTCTGCCTCCTATGTTATCTTATGTGTAAAATATATTATAATTTATGATGTATAACTATTATGTTTACCAATTTCCAATAATAAATGATGTTTTAGAATTAATTTTTTAATGTGGGTTTTTATTGAATCTACTTTTATGTATTAATCTATTAATAATGCAGACATATTTTGAGGGTGAAATTAATTTTAAGGGGGGTATAATGTTACATACAATGTTTTTATAAAATAGATTCTTTATTTAGTATTAACTATTCAATATTTTCCATTTCACAAATAACTATGACTGGTTTTCTTGACACACAATGTCATGTTCCTTCGATATCTTGTGTTCTATTCAATACTAGATTTTAACGAACTACAATATATTATTAATAGTATTTATAGAATATTATTATAGTTACCCCTTAGATATTTGAATGGAAGTTATGAATAAAATTAATAAATTTAATCAAATATAATTTACACATGAATTTTTTTCATATCAATTATTTATAAAGGAATGTTTGATCTATTTTAAAATAAAAATTTCTTTTATAAGAAATTTATTTTTCTATATACGAGCATAATTTAATCACAAAAAATTAAACAAAAAACATTCAATGAATTTTTTAATAAAATTTATATATTATATTCAATAAAAATGTACTACAATCATCCAATATGTTCTATATGTATATTATAAGAATAAATCCAATTATATGAATAAAAATTTGGATTTTTCTAAAAGATAATTTTACCACCTTTTAATGGCCCATCTATTTTAAATATAAATTTGTAAAATATAATAATTTTTATTTGAAATAATAAACTTTAATTATTAATGTGTTATATAAATATTTTCTATATATTATTTTTTTCTATTTTTCTGAGAAGTTTCATTTATTTATGAATAGTGAAAAAGACAAAAAAAATAATTGAAATTCATTTTACATTTTTTGTTTTTATATTGTAAAATTAAATTTGAAATTAAATTTAGTGTATAATTAGTTCAATTATATAATAATAAATCAAATTTATCTAATTGAAATCAATTCTAAATTGAAATTGGATATATAAACCTTTAAAATCATTGAAATCCTCACTTTAAAAACCTTCTTTCTCGTCATGTATGTCGGATTAATTTTTAATTAATTTGTGGCACATTAATGATTATAATTTATAATAATATATTATATAATTTTAATAAGTATAATTTATAATTTACATTATGTTAAATTTATTTCCTAAAAAATTATTCCAATCTTTTCAAATCTTCCATAAGGAATTTTTAATGATATTTTTTAAAGATATGGTTTTCAAAATGTTTTCAAGATAATTTTATATGTTTTCGTGGATGTTTTTATAGAAAATGGTTTTAAAAACGTTTTATATTTGAGATATAATTATCAAAAAATAGATTGTATTTTCGTCATGATTTTTTAGAAATTTTTTTTTTATTTTCTATCGAAAATGTTATCCACTGGTGTTACTCATGCCTTTTTTGGGGAAATGATCTAACCGTTCCACTCATATTCCTACACTAAATGGTTTAGATTGTGGTGGAATGATGTTTATGAACTCCATTTATCTTCCATGAGTTATATTGTTATGAAACCCGCTTCATTTCATAGGTTTTAATTTGATTAAATGATTACGAAACATGTATCTTTTTTATAGGTTATGATATGATACCATGATTATGATACATATTTCATTTCATGGGTCATGATATACTTCATATAAATACCATCTATTATTATGTGTCATGATATGATGATTGTTTATGATCTTGTGGAACACGTATGTAAAATTTTATTATGTGATGGGTTGGACCTATATCTCCCTACAATGCATCAGGTAAACATGTATATCTTAGGAGATAATGATAAGAAACAAGTCGACGAGATTGATCCAATGTGTGAATAAGGGGAAACCAGATCCACTATGACAAGAAGGGGAAACCCGATCCACTAAAATAATAATGGGAAACCCAATACACAATATGGAAAAACTACTATTGGGGATGGTGATGTGTCTCACCCTGTAGGTGTAGTCACCATGATGTTCCTTGATATGTTTTTCCAATGCGCCTTGACTTATAAAGAGTGATATTAGATGTTTTTGTGTCTTTTATAATTCCATTTCTAATTCCAATGTTTTTATTTCTTGTCTTATGCTCTTTATTTCCTTTTGATTCATATATTCTAAACTTCTAATCATTATTATATATTTTAGGTCTACAATGATTGATACTCAAGGAATGATCTTATAATGATATGACCATGTTCTCATAATCTTTTTCATAGGATTATGATTAAATATTTATCAGTTGTTTACCCTTATTAAGAATCTGATCTCACCCTTTGTTATGTTACATTTCCCCAGTTTATGAGGAAATTGTTTGAGTACGAGTACTAAAGGGGAAGATCATTATGGTTAAAATTGAACATATTTAACTAAGCTAAAAAATTTTATGATTCCAAATACATTAAACTATTATTATCCTCAGGATTCTAATTTTTTAATGTGACGAATATTCACAAAAAATGATGTAATATCCTTGTATGTTAATCTTGGGCGGTTATACCAACAAATGCTCAGTCCCATTTACATATAATAAATGAATCATATACCCTCATGTCATCATGAGGTATATCACATATCTACTCTTATCTCATAATATGAAATCCCAAAGTGTTCTCCTCATATCCATCATGGCTTTTTCACTATATTCTCATATTACCCATCAATCACGACATTTACGATCAATAAAAACCAAAAAATATCATGGGAAATAATGATCCTATTATGAATACCTATAAAGTGTAATTAATGTTGACCTAAATATCCTTAATAATAAATAGTGTATATATATTGATAAAGTGTTGTGGAAGAGATACTAAAGCATCAAATATAATATAAATATTAATCCCATGAGGAAAAAAATTGAAAAAATAATAATTGGTCCCAGAAATAAAAAATTATAACCCAAAACTCATTTCCAACAGCATGTCATCCCACTAGTCCTTTCTAGATCTTTAAATAATACAAACCCTAATGGATCACTCGATTTTTATTGTATATCATGAATCATCACAAGGATTTTTACCCTATACGAAAATAAAATACCATGGTTTCTCTCTTATCTATCAAATTATTCATCAGTAACATCATCATTAAAAAATGTGTGATCCATAGAAATGATCATATATCAGTGAATCAAGATAAAATACATAACTTCTCTAAGGTATGTTTCATCATATCCACTAATGGATCACCGTACCATTATAGAGTCTAATCCATCATTACTCCATGTTGGGTTTCCAATTTGGATTAGACCTTCTTGTTTATGAATCATCATTAATTGGGTATATCATCAATTCACGTGGCATCATATGTAACATATTCATGCTGCTCAAGAAAAATATCAAACCCATAGTTGTCCTAGACATCATCTAAAATAAGGGTATTACCCCAAAAAGGAGGTTTATTATGTAAGTATCACCACCACAAATTCCACATACCCAGTTACTCTACCACATATATTCCTTTGCCTAAATAATATTTTTTTAACAACTCTAACAAAAATGATGAAGAGTTAACCCATTCACATCTATATCCCACATCTTAATCCACTATAAGATTCATCACGACACAAGAACTATGTACTATTAATTCTGTCTTATACTTCCATTCAATATCACAGGAATTGTCTACTATATCAATAAAAATAGTCCAATTAAGAGGGTAATCCTACAAGGTTAAATGTATCTGACAGAAATAAATAGAAGAAATATTTCCCAAGATTTGATGGTGAATAATCACACCCATCCTTCAATCGATATCGGTGCCTCACACTCATTCCAAGGCCCACTATAGAACTTAATAATATCTTATTTTTATAACATTATCGAGGATATATCAAAACCCTTCCTTCAATCAATGTAGTTGGGAAAAATCTACAATCCTAATCCAAATAAAAACCCGAAGGATACCTCCCAATGACCCTTGAATATCTTGTTATAAATGTTCAAGATATTCAAGCTTATTCAATCAGACAATATCTCATGGGGTGGCTTCATTAATTTGGTTCCTATGATATAATACATCATTATGAAATAGAATATAACATATAAGGAAACCATAATCAAGAGGCTCACACGGGAAAAAATATGGGGAAACTTGGTCATAACAAACTCTTTGTTACTCAAACCAAACCTTTTATAAAAAATTGATTATTTACATTCCTTTTAAATACTTATCATAACCTACATTTAAAAAATTCTAAAATTAATCATATAATGGGTTTTCCCACAAAAATATATCAACAAAAAATTACAATGAAAATAACAGTTTATAGACCAATACTTATTTTCAAAATCCATTTCAAACCCCTTATTTTTAAATAGTTTTCATGTAGAATGTTATATTTCTAAAATCCATTTTTTAAATAATTATCTTTAAATACATTGTAAATAATAAACCATTACAATTGAAAATTAACTCAAAAAACTCTTTTTTATTAATGTTATAAAAACAAGACCATTTACATCAAAAAAAATTAGGATACTACCCTGTATTCCAGAAAATCGATCATAAATAATTGTTCAATGAAATCTTTATAATAAAATTTTTAAAACAAATGTAGTACTTACTAACTATTAGGATAAATAATGAATATCCAAATTATTTAATAATGAAATGACACATAATAATGACATTTTAAAGAACACTAAATATAAAAATATTCCAATAATCATACATCTTAATGACCGAAATGTTTAGTGTCTTAGAGATTAGTGATATAAACATCCTTCTTTTATGACACTTGTGACCATTTATCCACAATAGTACTCCTCATGAACGTTTCCTATACATATCCCATGATATATTCATATTCACAACTTGGGGAATAAAAATATAACAAATGTGTGTCCTCAAACACAGTGTATGGGTGTTTCCCTCGGAATCCAGGGATGAGTGCCTTGATGGGAGGTTCAAACGTTCTGATCGGTTTCTAACGGGTTTTTTTCGTAGAACCAGAAACATCCAATGATTCCACATCCATTCGGACCTACTTTCCAAAGGTAGGTGATCATTAGTTTGTGGACTGACGAGTCTTAGGAATTTTCATTGGTCGAGAGGATGGGAGGTCGGACTCATCACACCTTTTTGAGGGGATTTATTGTCTACTCTGGGACTCTCTTTGTAGATTTATGTTATGTTCATGAATCCTTATTACATTAACAAGTATAAAATGATCCTTCCTTCAGATCTGACAATCAATGATTAAATATGTAGGAAATTTAGAGAATCTTTTTTTATGTATTCGAGGTTCTTCATCGATAGAGAATCATATTTATTTATTAGAGATTCTTGGTCAATGGTACCCTTCGACACATTTATACAGAAGTTTCTTGGCCATTATGATGACCATGCTGGTTTTAATGCCACTAAGTGGGGCACTTGAAGTTTATTGTCATTCAGAAGGACATGGATTATTTTGGAGTTGGGATCAAACCCGTAGACGGCCTACCTACGTATCCTTTGTTTATAAAAGGAATCAGAACCCATGTTGTTGGAGTAAGTGAGTATGATGTTTATGATTGATGTCTCAAAGAAGGATTTCAAAATTAATTTTACACTCTAATCTTACGTGAGTCATGCTCGGTGTATGAAACAAGAGGTATTGGTAAAAATTAGACAATTGTGCCATGAAAGATGAAATAATAAGAAATAATGTGGGGCTTATGTATGTATGACTACCCAGATAAATGAAGGGTTATGATTTACATTAGAGAAGAAATCCAGGGACATGGTCTATAAAGGTATATGTGCTTCATGGATATTTTGAATACTCTAACTTGGGGCTTACTCCTGAAAAGGAGGCCCAAATTTGGAGATGACTTATGATTGGGTTTTACTCCTGAAAAGGAATCCCAGATCAAAGGTAAATTAGGACTGATTATGAGGATTATGACTGGGGCATATTACTGAAATGGAGGCCTAGGTTTGAGATTGGGGCTTACTCCTAAAAAGGAGTCCCAGGTTAAGGATTAAGGTTTGGGGCTTACTCCTAATGAGGATGCCCAGATTTGGGAATTTTAAGAATTGGGGCTTACTCCTAAGGAAGATTCCCAAGCTTGAGACTGGGGCTTACACCTGAAAAAGGAATCCCAGGTTAGGGGATATGGGGCTTACTCCTAAGGAAGATTCCCAAGATTGAGACTAGGTTTTGAGAGATATTCCAGAAAATTCCTTTCATATAAGGAAGTCAAATCAAGAAATCATGCCATAAAATGGCTTTAAATAGTGTCTTGAAGAATGAATCTTGAATAGGAAATGTGTAATGGCTTATGTGGGGTAAAATGGGCAAGAAAAGCACCAAAAAACGCAGGGGCGCGCATGTCCTTGTAGGCGCGCAGGTACTGCGTGGACGCGCAAGTCCTAGTCGCGCAAGTCCTGGTCGTGCAGGTATGCCTGCGCGACACATGGTATTCTTGCACGAAGGTTAACCAGTAGGGTAATACTTGAGGGACTCTTCATTAAAGCCTTTAGAATCTTCTTGTGGTTTTTCCAGAAGAAGGGTGTGCAAGATCTAATTAAGGAGTAAGGCGGTGCGCAAGGGTGGCCCATTTCCCTTAAGGGTTGGCCACTCAGGCGCGCAAGTGTTGATGAGTTTCAACACTTAAGCCTTCCTCCCCCTCTATAGATCTTCCGTTCTAGGTAAGAAATTACCTTAAAAGTGTTCTGAAAGCTTTGAGAAGAGACTAGGGTGTCGGGAGCTCAAATATGGGTTTCTGGAAAAAAATCCTCCCGAATGGGGGGCCCACAGGCTCTATTTATAGGCAGGAGAAGACCTTGGGCGGTTATCTGGAGGTTATCACTTAGTTTGCGCAAGTCACTTGCACGACCATAATGCATCGCGCAATTGGACTTGCGTGACAGTGATAGAACTTGCGCGACATATGTGCTTTTGATCCCTTGTTCAAGCCTTTGTCGATTTTTTGATATTTTTCTTCAAAGGTTGAATCACTTTTAGCTCAGATATTCCCCTTTTCCGATCATTAGATTCTGTGATGAAAGGAGCGTCAACAAAAGTCCCCCTCAGAGTTGGATCCGAAAGAAATGAGGATTTAACTCTGAGGATATCAATGACATCCAAGGAAAAGGTGGTGCACAAGTCTTGATGGCGCAGAGGGTGGTGTGCAAGTGCGCATCACGCAGGGCTTGGGAGCACTGGGTGTAGGCGCACAGATAGGCCACCTGGCCTATAAATATAGGATCCTTGGTCGTGAATAGAATTTTCTTCCGAATTCTCAAGCTCTTGTCGCGCAAGTTATCTTCGCCGCACAAGTCTCTTCTTTCCGCTGTTTCCTTGCCGCCGCGCTGCCGTCTAGGTATCTGTACTTGCACGGTTTAGACTTGAGAGGTAAAAACTAGCACAGCATAGGAACACTTGCGCGCCAAGTTTTAGACTTGCACACCTTAGGGCCTTTGCCATTATTTCGTATTTCTTCACAAAGTTTATGAAAAATCAATCCATTTAAGAATTTAATTTATTCAATTTTTGTGCAGAATCAATGGCTCTTAGACCCGGAATAGTTGATGAACTCGCTAGCAAGCAGATAGATGATATGATGGACATCATTGGCCATGATTATTATACTTTCAAAGATAGCACTATTCTGGATTTGGATAAGTATCTAAAGAAATATCATCGTGACATCCCACAGAGTAATTATCTGCCTTTGTATGGCTATGGTCCTCTACGAGAAGTCACCATTCCAAAAGTAAATAACTATCTTCCATTTTTGTGGTTCCAGAATTACACCAACTTGGCTTCAACAAATATCTCAGGTGGAGGAGTATTTATAAGTGCTGTAATAGTGGAGAAGGCCTACGTGATGCATCATAGCCCTTGCACACCAGATCTGAAAAATGATACACCTGAGCTGCAACCACATTTTCATCCTTCAATCTTCCGAAATGCTCAGATGGATCAATCCAAAGGCTGGAAGAAAAATTGGGACTTCCATCCCGGGGGAGGCATGAAGCCAACTTGGATGTGGGCATATTGGGTGTGACAAACCTGTGCGGAGTTTGTCGAGGATTTTAAGAGATCAGAAATATACGAAGCTGTCTAAGTTGGGAAAACATATGTTTATAGACTTGATAACTTCATGCCAGAGATACTCATCCACTGGAGCCCAGAAACCAATTCTTTCCATCTGAATCATGGAGAAGTAGGTATCAGTTTGTGGGATGTCCACAAGATTTCAGGGGCTCCAATTTTGGGTGATATGTATGATTAATTCTTTCCTCCCAAGGTGACTTGGAATGATTCAGAGAAGACTCTTGTTTTAGCTCGGGAATTATTTAAGATATTCCATAGGCTCAAGAGTTCAGAGACTTCATTAACTCATTCTAGAAAAGATATTCATCCGGAGGAATGGATTAATATATTTCTTATTGAGAAGAAAGAGAGGGAGCCAAAGGAGAAGGAGCCAAAAGAAAAAGTATACAATAAAAAGAAATCCAAGGATAAGAGGCCCAAACGTCCTACCACCTGCCCAAAACCTGAGAAGAGGGGTGCTCCTAGAACATTCTGGCCAACTCTAGAAGCAGAAGAGTTCGAGAAGTGGGGATATGAAGTGAATCAATGAATCCCAAATAAGACTCGTATGGAGGTCTTCTTGGCAATGTGGATCAGTGTTTATCTCTTGCCAATCAGGGATTTGAAGGGAGGCGTCAGGCCAGGGACCTTCGTCATTGCGGAAAAGACGGCTGAGAGAAAAATGGTTGGGTTGTCTACCACCATTTTAGCAAAGATTCACAAGAGTTTACTTCATTTATTCATGGGTAAATATCTTTTAAGAATAGTGGGACCATTCAATGTTTTATTTGGATGGATCGCCACTCACTTCAGGACTTATAATGTCCAGAATGGATTACAAATTCCTAGAATTTCATTAAGGCCATCAGTGAAAGCATTATCTGGAGTTGCTCTATTAGATGTTAATGCCTATGACATGAAAGTGAGGCTGAGCATGTTTACGGAATTCTACTTTTTTCCCTATGGAAGTCTGAAAACCGGGTGGTTTGTTGATGATTGTTGGGCAAAAATCCCTCAAGGTAACATTGCAGTATTTTTGGGTTGATTGTGTTTGTTGACAAAGCAGGCTATCATGGATATTTGTCGAGATCCCAAGAAGTTGTTGACAATCCTTGTTGGCAAAGAATGATGACAAAGGAATGGAAAATCTGGAGGCGGTACAAAAGAGCAGTACAAGGTGGCGCTGTTTCCCAGTGTTTGCCAAATTTTTGGGGTCCAAAATTTGGAAATTTGGTGAGCATCGCGAAAAAAGGATTTCCATGTAGAGCATAATTTCATATGGAAAAGGCATGAATTTCGCGAAGATAGGATTTATGGTTTGGAAATCGCGAAGACCAGAATAATGGAGGCGGTGATGTTTCGCGAGTACGTCAAGCTTCGCGAACGGTAGAGGCTGAATCGCATCGTGGAGGTGAAGGGATTTGCGAGTGAGCTTCGCGGAGAGGTCATGAAGGAATGTTGGGCTTCGCGAGGGAGCTTCGCAGTGAAGTCGCGAAGGTATGTTGACGGTGATTCATCGTGACTACGTCAAGCTCCGCGAACGGAAGATTGCCGTGGAGCATCGCGATTTGGACAGAATTCCGGCAGAAACTTTGGAGCTTCGCGATTTGAGATGACGTGGCATTGACTTCGCGTGGAAAGTTCGAGGGTCAGTGGAATCGCATATAAATAGAGGCAGAACCCTTCGAGTGAAGTAGAGAGAATTTTCAGAGAAAACATTTTGCTCTCGATTTGTGAAGGTGGTTCGCGAAGATAATGTGCTTCGCGAAGGAGGAGCTTCGCGGCAGCTATTGCAGCTCTGCGAAAAAGAGCTTCGCGGCGGCCATTGCCGCTCCGCGATCCCAGTTTTCACCACGTTAGCTCAGGGAGCTTCGCGAGAGAGGTTGCTTTGCAACAAGGTGGACTTCGCGGTTGGTCTTCGCGAGAGAGCTTCGAGAGAGCGCTTCGCGAAAAGGCAAGAGCTTCACGAGGGCTTGTTAGAGCTTCGCGAAATTGGAAGCCTCGCATAGTAGGGTGCTTTGTGAAGTTGTTTCCAAAAGGAAATTTCCCAATGGTTCAGGGGTAAAGAGGTATTCATTAGTGGATGAAAGTTGGACTTCAACAGAGCATCTATCAACAGTTAAGGATGCATTACTTCATACAAAAGAATAGACCTACAGGTCTATAAACTATGAGTGAATCCCTTCCAAGAGCAGTGAGCTTAGGAAGAGGAAGAAGGTGATCCTCTCCCCCGGCAGTGAGCCAGAGAGAGAGAAACAGGGAGTGACCCTTGGGAAAGCAGTGAGATGACCCTAAAACTTGTATAGGCAGTGAGCCTGGGCATAGAAGTGATCTAGCCCGAACACAATAGGCAGTGAGCCTGTGGACAGAGTGCTTGTCCCGAACATTGTAATCCAGAGCTATTGAAGTTAGTGGAATTTGGTACGAACCGGCAACTTGTCGGCGTATGATCCTTGGACGTAGCCCTTAGCGGTGAACCAAGTAAATTCATTGTGTCTGCCTGGTCGCTTCCCTACATTGCACTCAAAGCATCATCATCAGACAAACCTGAAAAGAACTGAGCATTGTATACGCACAAGAGCAAACAATGTGAAACTTGTAACAAAAATGTCAAGATCCAGTGGGGCAGGAAGTATTTTGAAAAAGAATATCCATACCCTGATTCACCCCCCCCCCCTCTCAGGGTATATAGGCCCCTTTTGGCCCTAACAATGATGGAACAACCCATTTAGATTTGAGGGTATACATCCTAGCTTGCAGGGATGGTGTGCTAGTTTCCAGGATTGACGGATAAATCATATGCGAGGCCTATGCTCTGTATAGATTTTCACATCAATTCAAATGTTTGCAACATATTGTTGTATCTCCTCCAGTACATGTCGGGTTAGAGCAACATCTGATGGTATCTCGGCAACTATGGCTGCTGACGTCAAGG
Organism: Viscum album; assembly: GCA_963277665.1. Taxonomy (NCBI): domain Eukaryota; kingdom Viridiplantae; phylum Streptophyta; class Magnoliopsida; order Santalales; family Viscaceae; genus Viscum; species Viscum album. The sequence continues at coordinate 461,499,532 of OY728165.1, read as the reverse complement.
GAGAAGACTGGGGTAGTATTTTATCTACCAGTTGAAAAAGCGGCACATAATTTGACTACATATTATGCCGAACACTGGATAGCATCATAACCCAAAGGGATATTGAATCACCCAGTTTATCAGGTGGAGAAAAGTAATAGGACTGTAGAGAAAAAAACCCTTCCTCAGGAAGGTGATGCTTCCCCACCTGAAGTTGATTCGACAGACTCCTCCTCTAGAACTGATTCACCGGATTCCCGTGATGGGGATGATGAGGCACAACCAGCGGCAAAGCGGTTTCGTGCTCGATATAATCCTCCGGTCAGAATTAAAAGACCCACTCCATCAACTCATGGTGAGTTACTTCATTGTAGTAATTTAATCACTGCTACTTTATAAAGCAATATGTCTTATTTTCTTATTCTTTATCTGTAGTTGCAGGAGCTGGGAAGAAATTGAAGTCAAAAATTGTAGGACCTTCCTCGCAGCCTTCATATCTAAGATCGGAGGCTGTCCAGCTATGGCGGAGTTTATACTGTGGTACTAAGACCGCCTGGATGGATTTGTTTGAGGGCCTACAACTTCTTGGAATAGTGAATCTTCTGGCTTCTACAAATCATCAATACAGGGATATCCCCAATGAAGTGCAGGCTTACATCAGAGGGCTAGAAATGCTCATATATGCCACTGATGAGTCTGTTCCTGTCACCAGGTGGGTGAAAGAAATGATTGATCATGGCGCCACTGTGGGGGCTGGTGTTTCTGGAGATGAGGAGTGGCATGAGTATTTAGCTCCTGAAGATGTAAATTTTCTTTCCTTATTTTCTTTGAAACTTGATTTCAGTCGAAGCTTTGTTACTTAAGGAAGTTATTTTCTTAATCATGCAGCTTGCAAAGAATGGAACTGTGGTTCCTTCTCCACATTATAGCCCTGGTGGTACTGCCATCGGGTTGTTGCTGATTCTCCTCACGAACCATGTGAGATATCTCCAGGCCAGCAGGCCATGAATGAGGCACTGGACATAGCCTTCTATTCTCCAATCCATGTGCCAATGAAGGAGACTACTGATACTCCCAAAAAACCAAAGAATAAAAGGCAACGAAGGAGGAAGTCCATAGCTAAACGCTTCATTAGAAGTGGTAAGTCCTTCGAGTAATCATGAGTCTATACCCATGACAATATAGTTACTCACATTTCTGGGGATTGCAGAGGCTTATTCAATTTCCCCCTGAAGGAAATGACTGATCCTCCTTCAAAGATCACAGAGGGTGCTGTGGAAAAATCACAGATCCAAGCTATCTTGGATGCCTCTAGAGAAGAGCTAGAATCTATTCCTAGTATCCCTCCTGCTGCTATTGCAAGAAGAGAAAAACCTGTTTCCGGTAAGTCAACAATGCTTCATAAAAAATGTTGAATGAAACACCAACTGATTTCTATTATGTGATACTTTAGGTTCAACTCCTGCATTAGAGCTTCTGGAGACTGTTGCAACTGATGCAGTGATTTTACCCGAAGATACTATCCAGAGTCAGGGGCTGGATGATGTAAGTCATCAAGATGGCACATCAAACACTCCTGTTGGTGAGACTAACCAAGATTCTGAAATATCATTTGATGAAATGATGAATCATGGCATGTCTTTCGATGAATTTTATGATCATGCTAAATTGTCCTGTTATTTAGAAGACTTTGGGCGTGAGTGTTAACCTTCACCCAATAAATTTTCTTATAATTTACACTTCTAATCCTGACTGAAAAGAATATGCAGTTCCATCCATAGAAACTGCTGAACTGCCAATGCCTGAAGAGGGTGTGGACATTGATGTCAACCCTACCATTGCAGAAACATTATATCAAGTAGAGCTAAACCCAGTAAAACATCTTGAGACCCATCATGAAGATCCTGTTGATACTAGGAAAGATTGGGAGGAGTCTTTTCAGGTTGCTGACCCACCAACGGGTAAGGGATAACAATATTTGTGATTGTACCTCAAGAAAATCGATTCTTTTATTATCCTTTCATGATAACAAATGATTTCAATTAATTATGTAGCACTGTCAATTGTAGTGGCTAAATCTAGAGGTGAAGCCTCAGCCTCTTCCCCCACGGGAATTGAAAGCGAAGAGGCACAAGTTAGTGGGGAATGAATAGAACATGGAACTTCCTTAAGTGCATTAATCTCAGATTACCTGCCCCCTGTGATGATGATGTTGAATAAGACCTAGAGATGCTTAATGAGTTCATCATTTCACGATGCAAGGCATGGAACAACATATGGAACATCATATATGAGGTGTCATTAGCTGAGTTATCATCGAAAATTCCTCGATTGTCTTCCCAATTTGTCATATCAAGACTTGGGGGTTTTGGATATGAAACGATCCATACCATAGTGAAACATATCATCTTCAGGAGGGAGCTGGAGAAAAAGTGCCGCGAAGATCTGACCAGAGTGAAATTGTTATTTAACATCGGCGAATTTTTGGCTGTGGTATCTCAAACTGAGGCTGATTATGCTGCCAAGATGAAGGATCTGAAGCATAAAATCAGAGAAAAAGTCGTCCAGCATATGCACCATCATCAATAGTTGGATGATGTTACTGGGGAACTTGACCAACTTAATAATTCACTGGAGGGAGTTCAAATGAATGGTATGAAGACCATTGAGGATGCCAAGAAATCACTCCATCAGGCTGAAAAGAGTGATTTTGGTTGAGTTCATGAGCTTCAAGTAGCTGCTGATGAAGCTCAGGATTCCATAAATCAAATAAAGAGTTATGTTGAAAGCCTATTGTAATTCTTGAAAAAGAGAAGAGACTCCAGTCTGTGGATGTCCTTCAAACTCTTATGTATCAATGAATTTTTTTTTACCTTCACTCATTTGTACCTACATTCTCTTTTACTAAATGATTTATAATTTACCTAATCCAATGGGCCTAGTAAGCATAGTTTGATTTTTACTAGGATTAATGTAAATAAACCTACAAACTTTAAAACTTTTAATTGCTGAATGTTACCTAAATCATACAAAATGTATGTTTAGTGAGCTGGAAACTTGAATTTTATTCAGAGTTACCTTGTCTTTTGTGGGCAGATTAATGTCATGCACATCGGACATAAAAAGGCTAATGTTTAAGGTCGAAATAGCTTTGACAGGAATGGATTAGAATTGACTCAATTCCTTGACAACACATCTGCAAACATAGTACTATACTCAAGTATGAGAGAAAATATGTAAACTATGACTTAAGGATATTTGAATCTGAGGAATGATATGAAAAAGAGGTAAAATGCATTAGAATAAGTAGTTTACATGAATGAAGTTACCATTATTTAACAAAGCCGTTAGGGGGTTGAATTATGCCGGGCCAACTAAGGGCATTGGCTGCATAGTTAAATAAAATAGTATCTTTTGGCAAACAAGTCTTTTATGTAGACTGTTTATGCAAGGCCACCTATGGGAACGTGCTGTATAGTTAGAAAAAAGAACTCTCAGAAATTTACTTTCCTCGTGCTACAAGTCAGTGAATGTTTATGGAGACTCAAATCTTCCAAAGTATAGAGTTTGCTTTATGGAAAGAGGTACTTAAATATGGAAAAGATATTTCCAAACAAGATTATCGAAGAACTGAATGAATATTACCCCTACGAAGGTCTGACCCAAACGTAGGGAAGGAGAATATAAGCCATAGACTTGAATAATTTTAGATCATGAAAAAGGACATGGGAAAAGTATGTTAAGGATGACTATTTTTTTGGATCCCTACATACTGTCATTTAAGACAAATAAGGAAAAAATAGGAATTATACCCATGAATAAAGTTACCACTATCCGAAAAACCCGTTAGGGGGTTGAATTATGCAGGGCCACCTAAGTACATTAGCTGCATAGTCAAATAATAGTATCGTCTGGCTAACAAGTCTGTTATGTATACTATTTATGCAAGGCCGCCTATGGGCACGTGCTGCATAGTCAGGAAAAATAATTCTCAGAAATTTTACATTTTTGTGACTAGGAGACATGAAATGGGTTATGAGGATTTGAAAATATTTAAGGTTAAGATTATGACACATAAAGATGGGTATTGTTCAATGTATACAGAGATACGCAGATCAATGCTAACCATAATAATGTTAGGGCTGGGTCCTGAATTGAAATGTTGGACTTCACTACGTATCCCATAAGGATGAGAATCAAGTCATACGTTGTTATTAAAAAACATTTTAACGTCATGTGGGAAAAAAGTATTAAAGATCCTAGTTTAGGGTCATAGAACTTAGACCATTGTAAGAAATACATAGTGTGTGTTTTCATGGGGACCTTTCAGCCAAGGGACTGAAAGTGGAATTTGGGGTTAGGCCCAAAGACATAGGGCTGGATTCGAGGGACGCTCTAACGTTCCTACGTATCCCATAAGGATGGCAATCAATCCCACGTAGTTCTAGAAATACCCTTTGTACAAATTTGGTTCGTACATATGAAGGGTGAAAGGGGACTTTAGTACAATGATTGTTTAACCCAAGATAAAAGGTTTGGGCGTTGCCATGTATGCATGTAGTCTTTGAGATGAAACATGATTGAAAAATCAATGTAATTAATGGTTCCCTCTCAGGTGAGGGTATCAGAGAATATTGTAGTTTATTGTCATACTGGACAAAAGTGTTGTATAGTTTAACGTCGTATCACAAGGACTCATGTGAACCAATGTAAAGATATTGATTCTAGGGGCGGTTTAAAGAATCAACATCGTATGAGATGGAGGTGAAAAAATGTGAAGAGATTGGTTTTGGGCTTGAACCTTGGGAGGTTGCCTACATACCCAGCCTAGAAGGCAAGGATCAAAGTCCGGGTAGTTTAATTAAAGAATTAATTAATGATCATGTTGTTCTTGGGGACAACGACCTAAAAATGTTGTTGGGACGTACACATGGTTAGTGGCCCATAGAGAGTGTTATGGTTGAGGTTTTCTCTAAGATCACGTGAGTCATACTCAGTGTGAGAAACAAGAGGTAGCAACAACCTTAACGATACACAATTTAACGTCATGTAGGACGTATGAAGGGACAATGCAGTTTAAAGTCTTGTAGTTAGGACTATTGGTGCTGCACAGTTTAGTTTCATGCAGCAGGGACAAATTATAGTTTAATGTCATTTAGGACGTATCACGAACTTTCTGTATAGTTTAGCATCAAGTAGTTAGGAAGATGGAGACAATAGAGTTTAACGGCATGTTGGACGAAGGGGGGGGGACTGTGCAGATTAATGTCATGCAGTGAGGACAAATGAGTGCACCATTTTAAAGTCATGTTGGATGCATTGGAGATTTTTTCCACAGTTTAACGTCATGTTGGACGAAAAAGGGACGATACCGTTTAGCATCATGTGTGGACGAAAGTGCAAATAGTTTAAGGTCATATGTATAGACCGTGGATCGTGCAGTTTAAGGTCATACAAGACCATTGATGATTATGTAGTTTAACGTCTTTCCATATGTAAGGGACTTTTATACAGTTTAGCGTCATGTAGTTAGGACGTCACAATTTAACGTCTTGCTGGACGTAAGGGACTTTCAAATAGTTTAGGGTCATATGCATGTACCGTTGAAGATGCAGTTTAAGGTCATACAGGACCTAGTGCAGTTTAAGGTCATACTAGACCATATAGGGAACTTTTTTCAATGTTTAACGTCATGTGAGATGAGGATGTTGTTTAAGGTCATACTGGACCATTGCTGTATAGTTTAACATCATATAGCATGGACGAACTGGTGCCACACAGTTTAGTGTCATGTTGCTTGGAAAAAGTGGTGAATAGTTTAAGGTCCTACTGGACCAAGGAAGAGTTTAAGGTCATACTGGACCATTTCTGTATAGTTTAACGTCATATAGCAAAGGCGAACTGGTGCCACACAGTTTAGTGTCATGTTGCAGGGAAAAAGTGGTAAATAGTTTAAGGTCATACTGGACCAATGAAGAGTTTAAGGTCATATTGGACCATTGCTGTATAGTTTAACGTCATATAGCAAGGACAAACTCGTGCCGCATAGTTTAGTGTCACGTTATAGGGGCAAAGTGGTGAATTTATAGTTTATATGAAATAATTCTTCAAAAATCTGGCATTGGTTGGAGTAGTGATGAGTTCTCCATCCATTGAGATTAATGAATAAGCTCCATTGGAGTAGACCTTATGTATTGAATAAGGTCCTTCCCATTTTGGCTCAAGATTGGGAGGTTTTTTCCTGGTATCATTGGAGTTCTGAGAACTAATACCAATTCTCCCTGAGTGAATGAACGAAGATGAACTTTTTTTTAAAAGCTTGTTCTATTCGATTCTGATAGACTTCCAAGTGGTGAAAAGTGCACAATATTTTCTCATATAACCATTCCAATTCATTCAATCACTTTTGAGATTGATCATCTGTAGATTATTGATAAAAAAATGGCAACTCTGAGTGAGGGTAGTTAAACTCCAATGGGAAAGACGGCTTCAGTTCCATATACCAATGAATATGGAGTTGACCGAGTTGCAGTGCGGGTGGTAGTCCAATAAGCCCATAAAACATGAAAGAGTTTATCAGGACATGACCTCTTATCTTTATCCACCATCTTTTGCAGTATATTTTAAAGAGTCTTGTTAAAGTCTTCTATCTGGCCGTTGGCCGCTGCATGATATCAAGATGAATGGTTGGATTTGATGTTGTATTCTTAATACTACTTCTTCATCTCAGATGAACAGAAATTGGTGCCATTGTCCGTCAATATGGTATGAGGGACACCAAATATGGTAATGATATTAGACTTGATGAAGCTGACAATGCATTTAGAACTGACTTCCTTGAGAGGCATTGCCTCTACCCATTTGGAAAAGAAGTCAGTAGAAGTGAGAATATACTTAATCTTTTTAGCTGTAACCGAAGGGTAAGGTCCCATCACATCCATTCCCCATGTGGAAAATGGCCATGAGTATTTAGTAGTATGAAGCAACTCTGGAGGCTGATGAATGAAGTTGGAATGTATTTGGTATGAATGACACTTCTTTGTGAAATCGACACAATCTCGTATCATTGAAGGCCAAAAGTATCCATGCCTTCAAAACTGATCAGATAGTCTATGTCCAGACTGGTGGGCACCACAGACTCCTACGTGCACTTCTTTCATGACAGCCATTGTCTCTCCACCATCAATGCATCTGAAGATAACTCCATTAAAACCGCATTTGTAGAGAACTTTCATTAGGTGCTCTAGGCTATCATAAAGAGTAAAATTGACCACACATTGCCTGATTTGTTCTTTCTCATCTCTATCAAGTGGAAGTGTTCCATTTTGAAGGTATTACCTGATAGGTGACCTCCATCCTGTAGTATGACCATACGGTTCAGGAATGGGAATAATTTAATTAATTTCCTCGGTTCTGATTCAAACATAAGGTGAAATTGCACGACGGTGGGCAATACTGATGGTTGTATCGTTCCGATTTGGATCTGCCAGAGCTGTGGTTATATTATCCAGTGCATTAGCTTGAGCATTTTGTGATCATGGGACATAAGAAAATGTCGGTTCTGAAGGGAATTCCACCATTAACTCTCTGATGTAATCATACAAAGGGATTAATTCTTCTTTTCTGATGGCATAATCCCCACTGACTTGTTTGATTACCAGGTCTGAATCACCTTTCATCTTTAAGTGATTCAATTGTTCTTGAATTTGCTAATTCCAAACCTACGATGAGAGCTTGGTATTCTACATCATTATTGGTACCACCTTCCCACAATAAGAAGGAATATGGTAACACTTCCTTTTCTGGAGAAATGAGTACAATTCCTAAGCCAACTTTGTTGAATTTAGGTTTTTCCATTTTCTTCCCTGTTGGACTTCTGGAAGAACCATCAAAATACTTTTCCCATGCTTGAGGACTTTCTTGAATAGAGAAGACTTCCTCATCAGGGAGTTCAATATTTGAAGATGTGTCTTCCACTGAAGGGTGTTCAGCTAGGAAATCAGCCAGAGCTTGGCCCATTATCACCTTTTGAGACACATACTGACTGTTGAATTGCTGTAAAATAATTGCCCACCTTGCAAGAAGTCCTGTAAGCATTGGACGACTAAGGATGAATTTTAGTGGGTTATTGCGAGATACCAATTGGAACTCATGATGTTGCAGGTAATGTCTCAACATCTAAACTGCAAAGATTAATGCCAGGAAGAACTTCTCAATACTTGAATACCAGGTTTCTGCTTCAATCATAGTTCGACTGAGATAGTAGAGGTTGTTTTCATTCCCAACATCATTCTTTTGAGCAAGAAAGGCACCCAATGATCACTCTAGAGCTACCACGTAGAGGATAAGTGGTCTTCCTTCAACAGGTGGCATGAATACCGGTGGAATCAAGAGGTATTTTTTGGGAATATCGAATGCTTCTTTAGATTCTTCAGTCCACTGGTAGGTGACTCCCTTCTTCATCAATTTGGTAAAGGGTAAACTTTTTCCTGCCAAATTGGCAATGAAACACCGAATATAGACTAAGTGTCCTTGAAGTCCTCTTAATTCCTTCAAATATTGAGGAGGTGACATACCAAGGATTGACTTGGTATTATCAGGATCGACATTAATACCACGATGGCGTACAAAAAAGCCGAGAAATTTTCCTAAGGTTACCCCAAAAGCACATTTTAAGGGGTTCATCTTCAAATTATGTTCTCGAAGCTTGCAGAATATGACTTCCAAATCAGCCAAGTGATTAGAACTTTGTTTGGATTTAACCACCAAATCGTCTACAGATCATTCAACAAATTTCCATAAGAAGGGTTTGAAGATACGATGCATGGCGTGCTGATATGTTGCACCTGCATTCTTTAAGCCAAAGGGCATTACCCGGTAACAAAACACAACCTGAGGGGCTCTGAAGGCTGTGAATTACTCATCTTTTGGGGCCATTTGGGCCTGATTATATCCAAGATATCCATCCATGAAGGAAAGTGCTTCATATCCAGCTGTTTCATCAATTAGAAGTTCTGTAATCGGAACTGGGAAATCATCCTTAGGACAATGCCGATTAAGATCTCTAAAATCGATAAAAACACTAATTTGTCTATTATTCTTCTTTACAGGGACAATATTAGCCAACCACTTGGGATACTGAACTTCTTTTATTATGTTATCTTTGATAAGCGTATCCACTTCAGCTTCAATTTTAGAAGCATAAGTTGGGTGTGTTCTTCTCGCGGCTTTCTTAAATCCTCGATGTTCTTCTGGTAAACCGAAATGATGAGTAGAAACATTAGGATCAAGCCCGGGCATTTCTGTATAGTTCCAAGAAAAAATATCTCTATTTCTCTTTAGAAAAGAAATATACATCTCTTGATTTTCATGGGTCATGGACGCACTGATTAAAGTAGGGTGTGGATCTTCCTTTGTACCCAGATTTATTTCTCTGAGTTCATCCACAGTGGTAGAGATACCCTCTTCAAATACTGGAGGAGCATCTCTGAGATATTCCTCTTCTTCTTCATCATGTGTTATTTATTCCATTTCTACTTGCATAGTAGATGAAAAAGCCAAATTTTCATGATCATAAGAGATGTCAAAATTATCACATTTTGAAGAAGAAGCTTCCATTTCCAACCCGATTGATGATGAAGGGTCCTCTTTAGGTAATAAAGTGGAAATGATGGATTGAGAATCGACATCATTGTTCAACATTGATGTTGTTATAACTTCTTCTAGACTAATTGGTGAAGCTTAGACTTGTTGGATTTCAGCAGATGAAATGAAGACGTCACCATTTGTGCTTTCATCACTGCTTGAAGATTACCAATTTCTCCCATGTTGTCTGGCTCAATTGTCGTAATTGACATTATGGATCTTTCCATAAGAGAATTTTGATTTGGGTCTATCTTCTCAATTGGACTGATAAGAAACACATAATCTGTACTCACATGTGTAAATGGATTTACTGGAATTTGTTTCAAACCATATGAAGCATTAACTTTGGTAATCTCCTTTGTTATGGATTTCTCCCTTTGCTTCATGTGATAGAATTCTGCCTCAATGTATTGAGACTCACATGTCTTGAACGAGGCCTTATCACCATACAAAGTCCCAACATGACCATCGAAACAATATTTGAGACATTTATGGTATGAAGAAGGGATGACCACATGTTGATGTAACCAGGGTCTTCCAAGAAAAATGTTGAAGTCTGAGTCTTGATCAACAACCATGAAATCTGAATTGGATACAAGATCTCCAAACTTAGTTCTGAGTGTAACTTCACCCAGTGGTTCTTGTTCATTTTTATCATATCCTTGTAGCATCATGGTGGGGGGAGATAAATCAGATTCCGTGAGGCCCAATCGACGAAGTGTACGAATAGGCATGAGGTTGACTCCTGAACCATTGTCAATGAAAACTCTTAGAACATCCACGCCATTGACATTTCCATACAAGTAAAATGGTCTAATATGTCCATGCACAACATCATCTTCCTCTTCATCAGTAAATGATATTATTGCATGGAATTATGCAGGATTATTCTCTATGTGATAGACTTCATCTGCAGAAATTTCAGTTTCAAAATCCTGAGGACTTGATAAATCCTCAATGAGTGCTTCCCGAAGATCTTTTGACAGATTCAAAGCATCCAGAATTGATAACTTGGCTAGTACTTGGGCCAAGTGTTTCAATATATCATTCTTTTGATCAAGAGGTCTGTGTTTCCCAATAGGAATATGTGGTTTAGTAGGTACCTTGGAAGTGGATTCTTTGGAAGTTGATGCATCTTGTATAGGAGTTGGCAATATTCCTGGTTTTGGAAGATTATACCGATTAATTCCATTTACCTGCTGAGAGGAAAAATATGGAACCTTCAACCGGTCTTCCAAAATTTCTATGCCAGGACTGAATTTGCTATTGGTAGAAGAACTTTCTTGTTCTTGTTGAGCTCGCTGAAGGGCTCTACCACGAGTTTCTGCTGCATACACAATTCTAACAGGGGTAGAATTGGAATAGTGGATTCTGAAAGATCCACGTCTTCTCCTGTATCTTGAGCCCCTGGAACATCCTATGATTCCTCTGTTTGATACAGGGAATTCATGCTCATTGAAATCGAAACTGCGACTAGCATATGGATCTATTAATTGAATCATATTAACAGAACCAAAGATTAACTCTTCGTCTGATGAGGACTCTGCCTGATTAGCCTGTTTAGGATGTGCCGTTTGGTGGGGAGGTTCCCATGGATTTGAAGTAGATGGCAAGAAGTCCGCCAAAGTCAGAGACAATTTAGGCTTTGACACATACTCATCTTCTTCTGCTTCTTTTTCTTTCTTTGAATCATGCCGTTTCTTTGGGGACATTCCCTCTGACGAAGAGGGTTTTTCCACAACATTCATGGCATAAGACACAATTGGTTTTCTTAATTGTGTTCACAAAATAGCATGAGTTCGATTTATTGTCTTTCTGACCATCCAATCATCAAAATTTTGTGCATTTTTTCTTTTGACTTCCTGTCATTCATCTTCCTCCTCTGGAACTATAGTAGTGACACATGCTACCTATGCTGAGGAGCCTTTCAATGTGACCTGTCACGAATCGACCATCTTTTGCAGGAGGTCTTTGAAGACAAAACACTCCTGGATGGGATGCCCCAACATTTTATGAAAAGGGAAAGAATTAGGACAATCTTCATCTCCTTTCTTGTTTGGCCTCTTGGGTATTCGGAATTGAACCTAATTGTTTTCCAGAGCTGAAATGAAATAACCAGGAACTTTTTCATTTTGAAAAGAGTATGTTTTTCTATTCAAATCCTCAAAAAATTTTCTTCTTTGATCTTTTTGATCATCTGGACGAAAAGGCCTTTGTTGTTGGCGCTCAGAAGGTGGAGCCCTTCCGGAAGTTGAAGGTTTTGAGTTAGAAATAGGTACAGGTTCCTATTTAAGCATAACAGTAGCAGTTTCTGCTTTACCCATTCTCCTTCCAGGAGATGATTGAATTACAAGAGATTTAGCCTTAACCTATATAAGGGAATCCTCAATCTACTGAGCGATTGAAGTAAGGTCTCGAAACCCTCCTATGTATTTCACAGGGATTAACGGTGTGCGTAATTCATCACACAGATTTTTCACACCTATTGGAAACAATTAATTTTGAGGGAGTTATAAACTCAAAAAAAAAAATATTAATCCCTTCCATCGTGCAATGAAATAAGAGACCCTTTCATTCTCCCTTTTCTTATAGTTTCTAATATCGAAAAAGGTTGTCTTTGGAAATGTTGAGATGAACTGAAGGAGGAATTTTTGGCACGGATCCTTCCATCCAGTAATTGACTGGGATTGCAATCTTGTATACCAAAAAAAAGATGGTCCTTGCAAGGTTCGCATGAAGCATCTGAGTTTCACTGCTTCTTGCGGATCTGGAGTTCCCATCATAGGATCGCAACAAGACACGTAATGGGTCAAATGTTATTTCGGATCGCCTGATCCATTGAAAATAGGGAATATAGGGTTCCCAAAACTGGATGGAGGATAAATTGAATCTACCCATTCAGGGTAAACTTTCTTTTCTGGTTGAACTTGCGCACGCTTCCCTTCCATTGTTTCTAACCGAGCTGTTAATGATTCAATAGTAGTTATTAACTTTTGAGAAACATTCGATTGAACTTAGACTTGGGTAGGTGCAATGACTGGAGCTTGGACAGATGTGGCGATTGGCGCTGCAACTGATGGTAGTACTGCCAACTGTTGTTGCACTTGACCCGTAGGATTAGACCTGTGAGGGTGTACTGATAGAGGAGGATATTCTTGATCCATATCATTAGATGCAACAAATTGCTTTGGCTGACTGACTCCAGCATGCTTAAGAAGAAGACTACTCTGAAGTAGTTCTGCATTCAACTTTCTTAATTCCTTCATTTCTTCCTCCTATTGTGCAAACCTTTGCTCTAGTGAGAGCAATTGACCTTCTCCAGAGGAAGGACATGTAACCTGGTTCTTTCCCTTCCCTTTGTTGGATCCTTTTCGGAGAGGGAGAAGTGGGTTACTCGAAGGATTACTTATGTTATGAGTAATCCTTAGACTTTGTGTACGCACACCTTCTTCATTTGTGTCAGTGCGTACATCATCTTTAGTAGGAACCTCTTCATCTGAGTCCCCTGAGTGAGCCTCATCTGGTGGATAAGCAACAATGACATTGATGACATTAATCGATGCATAACTCATTGCATCCCTTCTATTAGCATTTCTATGATATTTCCTTCTCCCATTTGTTTGATGAGACATTGCCTTCTGTTGATTCAATCCCTCAGAAACTTCTTGATGAACCGTAATTTGGAGGGAACCTCCTGATAATTTGGCTCTTCATTCCTGTTGAGGCTTCTTCCCCAATCGAAAAATACCGAATTTCTCTGAGGAGGGGATTGATGATTTGAAAATGTCCCCAGTCCAGTAGACTGGGGCTGTTCTTTCTGTTCTCTCTCAACTCCTTGGACCCTATTTTTTGATTCTGAGGGTTGGATTAAAATAGTCCCCAGTTTGGCAAGATGGGGTGGTTCTTGACATGCTATGTCTGAGACTTTCTTGAAAGTCCTCATGATCTTTCTATCCTTAGTTCGGAAATTAGCTGGATGCAATAATCTATATCCGCTTTTATCACCTGGTTCAAAAGACCGTTGGATTATTTCCGATAATTCTGTCATTTTGTGACGTGCTTTCTCCAAACGGGAGGCCTGTTCAATATTCTTGTTTGCTTGATGCAAGACTAATTAAACAACTTGTTCTCTGTATTCTTGATTTTGAGAGGAACTAGTTGAAGCCTGTCCTTGGGAAAGATTTTGATTACAAACAAAGCCCATTGACTGTGGCCGTCCATGGGTAATAACATTGCATAATACCATTTTCAGCGGGCTTTGCTGATTGGAGAGCACCGATAAATGCAGTTCTCCATGAACACCCCATCACCTGACATGAATACCAGATGGGGGATTGGAAATTAACTAACTCAATCCTCTTAGTGCACCAAATCATGAACATTGAAGGGATCTCTGCTGCTTTTCATCCTTCGGATATCAAGAGACTGATAGAGACGCCAAATCAATCAGATGTTGTAACCCTTCTATTATCTTAAGATGGTTTTCATATTCGTCATAAAATAATAATTTCTTTTTCAACTGACAAACTATTTTCCATATTTTGAGACGAATATCACGAATTTCATCTTCTATCAACATTTATGGAATATTATATTGTGAGTCAGCCGGTGGCCAAAACATAAATGTCACCTCACCTTTCGCCAGTAGTTTTCTTTTGTTCAGCATTTCATCTTTATCATTTGATGATGATTATTCTACCTGATTTGACCAGAGATGGTGTTTCCTTTTTGCTTCCTTGGATTCAACAGGATTGGTAGAGAAATCATTGATCAAACTATAAGATGCGTGAATTAGGGGTGTTTCGGAGAATGACATACATCCTAGGATATCTTCTGATTGTGAAAGTATTTCACCTGCTAGCGATGAAGCTTCAAACATGACTGGTTTCACATTTGCAATTGCCTCAAGATAAGAGGGATTTCTCGGCACTACATTGTCTACTAAATCATTTTCTGGGCAATGTGCATCACTACTGCAGAGAGGACTTTCGCAGTGAAATTCATCATCATGGGGAGGACCACCATAATGGGTTACAACAAAAGATGAGATCTCTTGCACATTGGTCTTCTGACCACATAGAGGGTTCCTGTGGCTCTCATATGAAGATGAAACTTCGAGATCAACCGAATTTGTCATGAAGCAAGCCTTCATGAGGAAGTGTCTGTTGAAGTCCTTCAAAATTAATGTTCCCACTATTGGAAACTGAGGGAGTAGAATCTTGAATTCCAATAGATAATTGTCTTAGGGATTCAAAAACTCCAACATCGAGTAAGGCCTTGTAACAGATTGGCACTTGATCTCCTAACTGTACTGGGTGGGTATTTATCTTAGACGCCTTCTTACTCACCATGGAAACCACTTGTTGACGAAAGTGGCTACTCTGAGCAGGTTTATGTGCCTGATCAGGAACGATGGCCAGGTTAGTCTGACGATCTCCTCTTAAATCGGGAGTATGTTCCTGACTTGGTCGTCCATATGATATGGGGGAGTATTCCCAATAACCCTCTTGGACTGGAACAGATGTGTGTGTCTGTTCCGGAGTGAATTTGTGATGTATCACTCCAATCGTAGGGATAGATTTATGTGTCTTTCCCTGAGATGCCGCTGAAGTTGTTATAATATCCTAGCGGGAATTTAGAATATGAGCAGGGATTTTCTTCTGCTCTGTCACAATTGATAGAATATGCTTGGTGACATCAGCTGCCGGAACGGGAATATATGTCCATTCCAGGCTTGGAGCAGGTGTATGTACCTGCTCGTGTCCTCCTTTTCCTGTCAGCTAATCTGGACAGTTCTCAAGTGTGGGGGCAGAGAGTTGAGTCTGCCCCCTATTTGGTGTTGGGGCTTTCCGACTAATTTCTCTGAATGCTACAAATGGAGACTGTTAGTAGGCTTGATTAAAACTAGCAGGTGTATGTGCATGCTTATTGCACTTCACCAAACGTGGTTGACAAGATCCATCATATGTAGTCATACGAGCCTGCTGACTCGCTGATAATGTATAAACAACTGTATGTTCCTGCCTATAGTACTCCCCCAGAATTTCCTGGCAGGATTGGCGTGATGATGCCAGACGAGTCTGCTGGACAACGGAATTAAAACGGGCAGGTGTATGTGCCTTCTCCTTGCTTTCCACCAAGTTAGGTTGGTGGACTTCTCTGGAGATGGCAGAGATGAGAACCTGCTCACTGTTGACCGGATTTCGCCTCTGGTGGTTCGTCTTTCTTGCTCGGGTTTGTGGAACCTGAGCCGAACTCCTGGAGTTGGTACCCTCATCATGTTGAGGGCGCACTGCCACATGAGTCTGGCGGCGATTGTTGGTGGGATCCCTCAGGAAGGACTCCTGTCTGTTTGAATTAAGGTCCTGAGGGACCTACTCATTCACCTCCCCAGAATAAGGGAGCGAATGGTGACTTCGTTTCGGGGATAACGACCCCAAACGGTGGGAGATGGTAGTCAGCACCGCCTGTTTTGTGATCACTGGCCGTCGTTGTCCAGATGACCGATGTGAGTTATTTACTTGGAGGGGTTGTCTGGATGCCTCCAGAGTTGGGATGGTACCGTGATGAAAGTACTCCTTAACCAGTGCATTTGATACCCAGCTTTGAAGACGCTGAGTAGGTGATATCGTCCTAAGAGCGGACGATGATCAAGCAGGAGTAGGAGTTGTGGCATTTGCAGTAGTAGTATTCACAGGTGTGAATTTGAGGGCGGCCATTATGGAAATGCATAAGATCTTGAAAAAGAGTGTCTTTTTGATATGATAGACGTAATCAAGATAAATTCAGCTACTACATATTTTGGATGAGCACATATGTTATCGACTGTCTTGTTGGCCCTCTCATTGAGTTTAAATAGGGTCCTAACAAATAGGTAAAACATCATTTTTAATTTGGTTAAGGATTCACATCGGGTTCACCATTTTTGTTTCCCTCGGAATCCGGGGATGACCGCCTTGATGGGAGGTTCAAACATTCCGATCGGTTTCTAACGGATTTCTTCGTAGAACCGTAATCATCCAATGATTCGACATCCATTCGGACCTACCTTCCAAAGGTAGGTGCTCATTTGTTTGTGGAATGTTGTGGCATTGGAATTTGCATTGGTCGATAGGATGGGAGGTCGGACTCATCACACCATTTTTAGGGGAATTATTGTCTACTCCGGCACTCTCTTTGCAGATTTAAGTTATATTCGTAAATCCTTATTACATTACCATGTATAAAATGAGCTTTCCATCAGATCTTACAATCAATGATTAGATATGTAGGAAATTTAGAGAATCTTTTGTATGTATTCCAGGTTCTTCATCGATAGAGAATCATCTGTATTTATTAGAGATTCTTGGTCAATGGTACCCTTCGACACATTTATACAGAAGATTCTTGGTCATTATGATGACCATGCTGGTTTTAAAGCCAGTCAGTGGGGCACTTGATGTTTATTGTCATTCAGAAGTAGATGGATTATTTTAGAGTTGGGATCGAACCTGTAGACGGGCTACCTACATATCCTTTGTTTAGAAAAGGAATCAGAACCCACATAGTTCGAGTAAGGGAGTATGATGTTTATGATTGATGGCTCAAAGAAAGATGTCATAATTCCATTAACACTCTATGCTTACGTGGGTCATGCTCGGTGTAAGAAACAAGAGGTATTGGTAAAAATTAGACAATTGTGCCATGAATGATGCAATCATAAGAAATAATGTGGGGCTTATGTATATATGACTTCCCAGATAAATGAAGGTTTAGGATTTACTTTATAGAAGAAATCCATGAATAGGGTCCATAAAGGTATATGTGCTTCATAGAGATTTTGAATACTCTAACTTGGGGCTTACTCCTAAAATGGAGGCCCAAATTAGGGGAAGACATATGATTGGGTTTTACTCCTGAAAAGGAATCCCAAATCAAATGTAAATTAGGACTGGTTAAGAGGATTATGACGTTGGATTATTCCTGAAAAGGAGGCCCAGGTTTGAGACTGGGCCTTACTCCTGAAAATGAGGCCCAGGTTAAGGATTACGGTTTGGGGCTTACTCCTAAGGAGGATGCCCAGATTTGGGAATTTTAAGAATTGGGGCTTAATCCTAAGTAAGATGCCCAAGATTGAGACTGGGGCTTACACCTGAAAAAGGAAGCCCATGTTAGGGGATATGGGGCTCACTCATAAGAGGATGCCAAAAAATTAAGGGACTTGTGGCTTACTCTTAAAGAGGATGCCCATATTAGAGGACTTATGACTAGGGATTATTCTTGAAAAGGAGAACCAGGTTAAGGATTCTCTCATCTTAAAGGATGATCTTGAATGAATGAAATCTCAATCTTTAGTGACATAAAGATGTGTAAATCACTAGGTTTTGAGAGATATTCCACAAAATTCCTTTCAGATATGTAATTCAAATCATGAAATCATGCCATAAAAGGGCTTTGAAGAGTGTCTTGAAGACTGAATATTGAATAGGAAAGGTGTAATGGCTTAAGAGGGGTCAAATGGGAAGAAAATCACCAAAAAAGGCAGGGGCGCGCAAGTCCTGGTAGGCGCGCAGGTACTGCGTGGGCGCGCAAGTACTGCGTGGGCGCGCAAGCCCTGGTCGCGCAGGTCCTGGTTGCGTAGGTATGCCTGCGTGACACATGGTGTACTTGCGCGACGGTTAACCAGCAGGGTAATACTTGAGAGACTCTTAATTAAAGACTTTAGAATCCTCTTGAGGTTTTTCCAAAAGAAGGGCGTGCAAGATCTAATGAAGTAGTAAGGCGGCATGCAAGGGTGGCCCTTTTCCCTTAAGGGATAGCCACTCAGGAGTGCAAGTGTTGATGAGTTTCAACACTTAAGCCTTCCTCCCCCTCTATAGATCTTCCATTCTAGGTAAGAAATTTCCTTAGAAGTGTTCCTGAAGCTTTGAGACGAGACTAGGGCACCGGGAGCTCAAATATGGGTTTCTGAAAAAAATACTCCCCAATGGGGGCCCCAAAGGGTCTATTTATAGGCAAGAGAAGACCCCGGGTGGTTACAGGGCGGTTATCACTTAGGTCGCGCAAGTCACTTGCGCGACCATAATGCGTCGCGCAAGTGGACTTGCTCAACAGTGATAGAACTTGCACGGCATATGTTCTTTTGATCCCTTTTTCATGCCTTTGTCAATTTTTTGATATTTTTCTTTAAAGGTTGAATCACTTTTAGCTCAGATATTACCCTTTTCCGATTATTAGATTCTGTGACGAAAGGAGCATCAACAATGGGATAACATAATAAAATCCATATTAGATAGATTATAAATATATTGAAAAAAATGAATTTGGAAAAGTATCTGATTAAAAAGAACATAAACCAACAAGTGTTAACCGTAAAATAAAATATAAGAACTACAATATAAAAAAGTAATAGTTTTACAATTTCATGAGAAAATATATCATGAACCATAGGTTATAGTTCATGGAAAATGGAAATGAAAGTGGCATAATAATAAGAATAAGACTTCTTATCTTTATGAACCTTGATATCCACCCACACATTTACATGTAAAAACATAATCAGAGCTAAACTACATGACACTCACCATTTTGAACCAATATACTAACTAAACTATTTTCACAAAAAATTGCGATTAGAGTATAATTTTATCACACTCACCCATTGTAAATGTAATGACTTTCTAACCTATTGACTCATAAAATTTTGAGTAGGTCTTAATACCATCATAATCACCATTTGTGAATGTGGCTACTCAATAAAATGTACAAAAACAATTATTTCTCATTATAAAAAATCTTTTTTTGAAATAATTAAAATGGGATATAGGTCTCGACTACCATATACCCAAATATTTTTGTTCCACATGAAAATCAATCGTTAATTTTCTATTAAAATCTTATGGAAAAGGAATGTGTCTTCTAAAACAATCAAAAACATCATATAATATTAAATTAAGGAATAATAGGATATTAATAAAATCAATTTTCAAATTCAATTATATCCCTATAATAGATATTGTTTGATTAGAACATGACATCATGAAACGTAAACCTTGGAGGGAAAATAAATATGAAAATACAAATGTTTTCATAAATCCTTTTTAAAATTTAATGTGAAAGATACTTATAAAAACTTTTTAATTCGTGAAATTTAATTCTTTTAAAGAAGAAAATAAAAAGTGTTTTCAATAAAAAACCTTTATAATTATTAATGGTCTTAAAACGGATAAGTGAAAATACTTATACAACCTGTACTTCAAAAATAATATTTAATAAAAGATGGATAAAAAGATATAAAGTCTAAAAAGGGAAGTGGAAATACTTTGAGGACATTAAATTTTAAAAAATAATCATTAATAATGGAAATTAGATAAATACATAAATTGTTCAATGGAAAATTTAGAGTTGATGATAAACATTCATTTTTAATGGATAAAAAATCTTTTTTATCATTTTTAAATAACCTTGTTGAAAACCCAACTCAATAAGAAGGATAATGGAAAATTTTCCTTAAAATTAAAAAAGAGATTAAATATTATATTGGAAATAGAATGAATTTTATTTTTCACTAGATATAACATAACATTGTCTTGTAGTATAAATATGTACATGGAAGAAAAAAAAATTAAAAATAATGAAAATTATTCTCAGTAGCAATTCATTTTAATGAAAAATTAAAATAATAACTATTTTTGAAACGTGATTTCCCTAGAAAATAGGTATAAATGTAACCTAAAATCATCATATGATATAATATTTCAATATAGAAATATAATAGAAAATAGGATATATTATGACACAAGGAATAGATTTGGGCCAAGAAACCCCTTATGACTTTAGTAATTATTTAATAAGAATTAATTGGATTCTTGAAAATCACGTGGAAATAAGAAATCCCATGAAGTAAATCATGGATTATGCCAAAATAAATTATTTTTTAGTATATACAACATATAAATTAGAAATGTGTGCATGACATTAAAATAGTCATCAATAAAGATAAATTGATAGAAAAACTCTTATATATTTTGTAACTTTGGAATCAAATCCCCATGAGAGGTAGAACATTAAATATAGCCTCTAATATCATGAAAATAAAATAATCATTATAAAATATGAAAGAATTGGATGTATTAACACAATTTATTTTAAAACATGATATATAATATATTCATGTCTCAAAGATAGTAGTTTGGGATAAAAACCTTATATTGGTTCCTTACTTAGTTTATCACACTTTAACATCCTATAAAACAAACATAAAAAACATAATAACCCTTTAAATAACATTAATATTAAATATTATCTTATTATAATGATTATTTTAATTATTTTTATGAGTATATTAATTATTTATGGCCTTTTATTACAATTTTTTGTTAATTACATTAACACTTTTTTACATGTTTAATAATTTTTAAATCATTAGCCTTTTATTTGATACCATGTTCAATATTTAATTATCATTTATGATTCAGTAATATATAACATATACTGATTAGAAATTTTCTCATTGCATTCCATATGTTTTTTTGTTATGTTATGTGAAAAATAAATTCATTACAACTTATTTTGGAAATTTTAACAAACCCAAATGATACATTAATTATATGTTAAATATTGTATATTATATCTCTAGAAAAATACTATAATTATTATTTTCATAATAAATTATTTTAATATTATTTTTCATATTACCATAGTATTCAATAATTGTAATGTGTCATCAATAGCCAAATGTACGAAGCATTAGATTTTGGACTTAATTCCTTAAAACATACCTTGTAATGATGCCTAAATAGTTAAAGGAGGTTTCTTGTGAATTTTTGCCTCATTTGAAGCCCAAAGACCCAAAATTGGAAGAGGAAGACTAGGACACATGATTTGACTAAATTCGTGTGACCCATAACACAATCTCATACGACCAAATAATGGTTTTTAGAAGTAAGGTTTCATGTG
Organism: Viscum album; assembly: GCA_963277665.1. NCBI lineage: Eukaryota > Viridiplantae > Streptophyta > Magnoliopsida > Santalales > Viscaceae > Viscum > Viscum album. The sequence continues at coordinate 461,477,971 of OY728165.1, read as the reverse complement.
GTTCTTATATGGTTAGTTGAATCGTGTGCCTAGAAATGCGGTATGCCCCTTTTCAAGCTATAACAAGCATGGAGTAGGAAATTTTTTTGGCCCAACATGTGATGAAATCGTGCAAAATAGTATTTTTTGTTTAATTCTCCCAAATGACCCTCTTTAATTAATTTATTCATCCTTTTACCTTTCCTCCTCCATTCATGTGGGATTCTCCTCCATCTTAGGCATGTAATTTACGCTTCCTCCTCCATAGGAATGGTTATATCTTTCCCATTCATTTTCCAAGTTTCTCAACATTTGAAACATTGAAAATCCCTCAATAATACCTCTGATCCACAATCATTAACTTCTATTTTTCTCTTCCATCTTGTGGTTCATTTTACTGTACCTAATTTTTCCTTATTTTCATTGATTTTGATAAATCTTTTGGTTTCATCTATTCTAGGTCGAACCCAAGATAAATAATGACCAAGTTGAGCACTAAAACCTAGATTATGGTGTACTTTTCCTTTCTCACTCATTTCACTACATTTTTTATCATGTGTTATTGTTACACTAACATAATTCTTATGGAAATTCCGCAATCAAGTTTAATAAAATAATTAAAATGGGATTCCCGGTGTTGTGTGACCCATATTTATGGAGAAATCCATCAGTGGAACCATTTATGGTCAATAACCTATCCCTTAAATATACAATTACTATATATTAATGGAACATGGATTTAATGCCTTGAATTGAATTTTAAATTGAAAATAATAGTAGGAAATGAAATTGGAATTTGATCATCATTACTTACACCTTATATTAAAATTACCATGTATGATGCTTTATATTTGTATCTATTTTCCATATATTTAAATTTATTATGACAGTTTAATAATATGCATGCTTCTTTCAATATGTTATTGCTTACATTTATGTTCTGCCATGTTCCCCAGACCGATGCATTGGTTATGCTTGTTTATTATTCTAAAATTGATTGTATTTTATTAAATTCTATTCCTGTCCAATAATTTTTGCTTGGTATATTGAAATGATATCATTGAAATACAATTAAAGGCATGTTAATTCCAAATTTCTTTGTTTTCCATCCATTACATATGCAAATTATATGTTTTATAGTTTCCTTATCTTGAGGACTAGAGCTTAAAAATGTGATTAATTTTCAGTGATTTTATAGTTTGAATAATAATACATGAATATCATGGCAATATTGGGGATTTTAATTGTTATTTGATGACATTAAATTATATAAATGATCTTCCTTTAGATAAGTGCCTTAATTACTATGTCTCACCTGACACGGGTCGAGAGAGATCATGGATCCTGATTTATGGATTCAATGGATGGACTCACCATGCTTAGTTGGATCTAATTGACATACTAGGAGTGATACTTTGGATTTCCTGGTATAGGCTCTTTTGGCAGTTTATTCATACATGCGACTGAGACGAGTTTCCTAGGGGAGAAACCGAGGATGGACCCATTGAAATGAATGATATTCCATGCCCTGGGTGATTCTTGGTCCCCTATGTGAGATACCTGGTATGGACTCATAGTCACCATTCCTTCTGTGATACAGGGGAATCTCTATGGGTTTCCTTGAATGGGCTCTGAGGTATTGATTATATCAGAGTTACTCGTAGAGACACATGATATTTTTATAGATCATCTTAGATGATCTCGAAACTCCCCTCACATAATTAACCGATTGTTTGGATACATGATAACCAGTGGTTCCTTTCTATTATTTTGTGATCAATATTATATAATGACATTAAAATGTGGAATCCAAGATAAAACTCAAAATTGGGGCATTAATTTACCTTATTTGATTCAACAGTTTTGGCCTATGTATTCATATCATGACATGTACATGAAACTCATTTCAGATATCTGGATTAGAAAAGAAATTTTTTATGGTATGAGTGTCTACATAATGATACATAACAAGGTGTTTCTATAATTTATCTATTTATTTGTATTTATACACCAAGTCACACAATCATTTATTTATTGCATGAAGTTGAAACGTCCAAACACCATGGGTGATAGCCAACTAAGAATGTATCTCACACACTTCTTAGGATACCATTAGAACACCAGCATATTGTATGATTGATGGTATGACACCACTAAAAAATAGGCTTTTAATAGTGATAAAAATGGAATTTATCAGGGTTAGAGATGTGTTGACTACTGGAGTGAGGTTGGAAGCCCTAGTCTTTTATCAGCTCTAAAAACACTAAAAAGGGACACACTACATTGTTCTATTACAGCACACTAACCCACCAGTACAATGTATGATATCTTGTATCGGATTGAGATGTGGTTGATTATTACAAATATCTAATGACTTTAGGATCATTTTATTATACTATCAAAACAAATTTAATTTGTTTTTTAGGTTTTGATTACACCACATATCTATCTTACTAATAAGTCATTTTGAACTAGAAACATGCACTTTGACTCATACTGATCATATCATCTGTCAGTTTGATGTGATACCAATTATAAAACATCATAAATTAAATATGAATCATTTTCGAAAATAATAAAGGCATTCCATGTGAATTTTCTCATTTTTGGGTGAGTGACACTCTTTGAAAAAGAAAATTGATTTTAAACTGATAACAGAAACATTGTGTAATAGTGGACACATCTTGAATCAAATTGAGGTGAGGATGATTCCTAAACATCAAAAATACTTATGAATAATTGTCCTAAAGTATCAATGCAATACACATTTGTTTTATCGGTTTTGATTAATTGAGTTTTCCTTTTTACTAAAACTGATGTCAATTTTTAATAAAAACACACTTTGAGTCATATTGGTCACAAAATGTGAAAGATTTTTGTTTGGATAATTATTAAACTTCCTAAGTGTATTATAGATTGTATTCATAAAGTATTAACATAATATGAATGAATTAAATTAGTTTTGAGAACAACACATGCCTTTTTTTACTAACATGTAATTTTAAACAGGAATCACACACTTTGACTCATATAGATCACATTTTGTATCAGTTTGATGTGAGACTGATCCCAAAACATCACAAATGAATTATGAATAAATTTAGTTAATTATCAAAAAAATACAAGTTTCTTTTCTTGGATTTCATTGATTGAAATTGTTTAAAGTACAGAGTTAATTTTAAACTAATAACAGACAAATTGAATCATATCGGGAACATATTATGTCAGATTAAGGATTGGATGATTTGTACACATTAAAAATTTCATTTGGATTGTTTCCCTAAATTATCATAACAATATGAATGCATTTCTAAGTGTCGAGTTGGTTATTTTTCCTTTTTTATTAAAATTGATCTCATTTATAAAAAAGATTAACTTGGAGTCATTCAGGTCACACCATGTGTCGGATAGAGGTATGAATTATTATTACATAGATAAAATTACATATGGATCATTAAACTAAAATATAAAAAAAAATTATGAATAAATTAAATCAGTTTGGATTATGTCTCTTTTTTTACTAAAATTTCATTTTAAACTAGAAACACACAATTTGATCTATACTACTCACATCATGTATCATTCTGATTTTAAACCGATTCTAACACCTCAAAAAGGACATTGAAATTTATATATAATATTATCAATACAATATGATCATTTTTTCTTTGTTTTCAATTATTTAAATTTTTTAATCTAAAATTTCAATTTTAAAATTATAATGGACACATTGAGTCATAACGGTCACACCATGTTTCGAATTGAGGTGTGACAGATTCCTAGAAATCCCAAATGACTTTTGGGTCATTTCGCTAAGTGTGAATTGAGTAAATTCCTCCATAGACTTATTCTTTCTATAATATAACACCCTATATATTTTTTAATAAAATAAAACCTATTTACAAAAAAAATATTATTAAAAAATTAAAAAATACTCAAAAAATTATTTTAGAATTCTTTTTTCAGATATTGTGGACAATTTTTATGATAAAAAGTAAACTAATTCATCATTAACTCTACCTCCATATCAAGTTAAATAAATTAATTTCTGTAATACAAACCCATCTGTTGAAATTACAATATAACAACCCAAGACCCTTAGGATGTGCAACACTATAATTGTGTACTCTGATTCTTCCATCTCCACCATTTCCAATTCATTCTCTCCCTTCAATCTAACATTTATATTTTTGTGGGGAGATTATATTTGGAAGGATTTAGTGGAAATGAAAGTGAAGAGTTCATTAATAATTCTAATGGTGCAATTCTAAAAAATCGGAGACATTTCACCTTTTAGAGAACACAATGATGTACAATTATCATCCTCACCACCTATTCTAATGAATTGTTAACATTGCATTTTGTTGTTTGAAGGACATGCTCTATATCATGTGGATATGCAACAATGTTTATTGAAATACTCTAGTAGTAGTCATCCACGGGTTGAATAATGCTAAGAGTATTACATGAAACATAAAAGAGATTTGGGATGAGTCTCAAGGAATCAAAATGTAATAAAAACTATTCGAGAGATGAAACTGATCAGGATGAAAATTATACTTCAATATGTTCTCTAAAGGGGGAAATGACTCATTTTTTTGAGAATTACACCATTGAATCTAGTTATTAACATGAAACATCCATTTACACCAACTACATCTATAAAAATCTCCAAAAAACTAGAGAAATGATAATGTTTATGGCGAGAATGAAATACTGAGTGTGGAGATGGATGAATCGGAATATGCAAATGTAGTGCTGCGCAGCCCAAGGGTCTTGGTTTTTTATGTTGTAATTTCATATGAGGAGTGTATGTTACTAAAATTATTTTAATTTATTTTATGTGGAGGTAAATTTTAGGGTGAATTGATTTCATTTTTATCCACAAATTTATCCACAATGATCCGAATAAAACAATAATAAAATAATTGTTTGAGGATTTTTTTAATGTTTTCTCTAATAAAACTAAGTTTTAATAAATTTTATTTTATTGAAAATATGATAGTGTCCTATATGATTTTAAAATATATCAATGAAGGTATGTACTTAGTTCAAACCTACATGGATAGAAAATCATCCTAGATAGGGTTCGCTCCTACCAACATCAAAAACTCGAAAATCGAGGTCACTACTCATTCGATACATATATAAATAATGAACAAATACATAAATATTTCATATATATGTTATAATATATATATATATATTATTATATTTATTTGAATATATATATATGTATATTATTTATCATATTAAAATTTATTTAAATATAAAATATATTATTCGATATATATATATATGTTGTTTCCAATAAAACTAAAAAATATTAATCATAATAATTTTTAAATTATATTAATTATAAATAATTATCATTCAGAGTAATTGTGTATAAAATATAATTATTTAAATTTTTTAATGTTTAATTATTTCAAATATATGTATATATAGTTACTTAATTTTATTATTTTGAATGTAACATGGAATTACAATACATTATGGGTTATTTAAGTATAAATTATAATACTATTAATTAAATTTATATACAAACCAAAAAATATATATATAGACCTAAAATGATGAATACCTAAAAATAATTTATAATATATTGAATATGATAACATCCATTCTATTTTTTGGAACAAATGATGTAGCAACCTAAGGACTTGAGGAAGACCGTCTAATACACATTAACACATCATTGAGATTTTAGGGACGACCATAATGATATTTGAATAAAGAAATAATACACATGAACCAAAAATATCTCAGGAAAAGAAGAAAAACATTCCAATCATTAAATGGTCTATCCAATACATGTCTAAATCAATTTTACACATCCTTTAAGGTTTTATAATGAAAACATATAAGGTTTATACAAGAAAATAAATATTTATTTAATTAGATTATTATCAAAATAGAGGCGACTCGTTATGATTTCATAATAGTGACAAAATTAAGCTTGCAGATAATGATTGTGTATAAATGTAGAAACCAAATAATGTTGATTCAAAAAAACCATATAAAAAGACCAAAAAAGGATATCCAAAATAAGATTCAAGAAAAAATAGATAATAATCAAAATAAAAATTGTATACAAAAATTGGAGCACAAATACAGGAAAAAAATCAGAACCTAAAAATATAAATCTAAAACCCTCAGATGCATATCTCGTAATAAAAAATATAGAAAGAAAATTGGAACCTACAAATGAAAACACATGCCTACCACAATTTGATAAAGATAATATGAGACACTTGGTTCCAGATATTGATGTTTACATTATAAAACCTAAATAAAACTAGATTCCATATACCAGATGATGCTTGAGCAACAAGAGGTAGTGGGTTTGTGTGATTCAATATTCAATTCACCACAGAGATGTGCCCCACCTAAGACTCTCATAGAACATCCCTTCCATTAAATGGATTTGTAGAAATATCCAACTGACTCTACCCCATCGGACCTTCACCACACTAGGATTGAGACCCCTGTCATTATCTCTAGAAATTGAAACCTTCTGTTGTTTATGGTTCATGGTCCTACATCTATATCCAGGTGTAGATTGACCCAATTTCATACAAGAACCACAGAAATAGACCCACAATTCAAATAAAATAACCTCGTTTAATCAATAATATTCTGAAACTAAAATCCAAATATAATCTGTAGGAACTCTTGAGACATACACATCCATGCAAATGCATGGAGAAACAGGGTGAGAAACAGACTGAGTTCTTCTATCAAAACATAAATATATACCAAAAAGATTCCATATCAAGCATATAATCACTAAATTTTGAAACTGTAAAAGTATATTTTGAAAACTAACCCAAATAGCTACAGTTGTAATTTCAGGTTTCATATACAATTAATATGAACACCTAAAGAGATGGAACGATAAGTTGTTGCGGTAATGGGGGGAACTATGGAATGCCTATTCCAGATCATCCTTCAAAGAAAAATGAATCATGAATTTCAATTTGTCACATAGAGATACCATTTCTCAATATTTCAACCCCCAACACTAAATGACTAACCAATATAATGTTTCCACCAAAGGGATAAGCATCTTAAAATAAACAATCAAGGTGATATTAAAAAGATTCGATGTTAAGATGTACTCTGAGGTGGAAATCGAATGATTTGAAACAACATTGAACTGATCTAGTTCCTTAGGATGACGTGATTGAGGGAATGTTTGGAGAAAATTGGGCTCGGAGAAAGGGAATAATGAATGGGAATCACCCTTGAAGGGTTCATAATAGATATTTTTATAACATGATGGGGTCACAATAGGTTAGGTTTTTTAATTATATCAGGCCCCTTTTATCAGTACTTATTATTTAAGTGCTGATAAAATCCATATTTATCATCACAAACTTTTTAGTGCGAATAAATATTACTTTTATCAGTGCTTTTGTTAGTGATGATAAAGAATCATCTTTATCCGCACTAAAAAAATTACCGATAAGGATTTATTTAATCAACGCTAAAAATATAAGCATGGATAAAGGACTTATAACTATATTTATAAATATATTTTTTAAATATATATACTTAATCAATATTTAAAAATAGAAATATAGTAAATATATTCCTTATTTAAATATATTTATTATAATTTTTAATTATTTAAATATTTTGAATAAATAATATTTATATCAAAATATATTTGTATATAATTGTATATATATAGGTAAATTTATTATTAATTTAATAATTATTTAAATATAAGTAATTATTTATTTATAATTATTTAAATATATATAATTATTTATTTATAATAATTTAAATATATATAATTATTTATTTATAATTGCATATATACATTAAAAGATATATATATATATTTATAATTATAAATATAGTATATGAATTTTTACATATATTTATTTTCAAATATTTTTTTTAATATTTTTACATATATTATTTACTAGTATTGATGGATATCTAATTTCAAGTGCATGCATGATAAAAATGCGTGAAATTGAATAAATTAGAAATATGTACACTTTAATAATATTGAATATTGGATATGTTTTTTTGTGTATATATTTTTTTTTAAAATTCATTAATTAAGTTTATATGAAATCAATATAACACACATTTGATCTATGCTAAATTTAAAAACCAAACGACCTTCAATATGATTTCCATTACTCTATGAAATTAGTTAGTATTTTTAATACATAATAATTTTTTATTATAATCCATTATTCTTTAAATATAGAACATAAATATCTTGTGATATATATATATATATATATTATTTATATACATTAAAATATATATATTCAATATATATTATTTATTAACATTATCATTAATCATCTAATTTAAAACATGGTTAATATTTTTTGCAATTTACTTATTTTTAATTTTAATTTGTGTATTTATCATTTTTCATATCTATATATTTAATACAAACTATTTATTAATAATTATAATTTATATATATTATAATCAATTTATTCATTTGTATAAATAGTTATTTAATTAATATAATTTGTAATATTTTTTTAATAAACTCATTTTTTATTTATATTGATTTGATTATTTATTTTTAATTAATCATAAAATTATCAGTACTAAAAAAGCACTGATGAAGTACTAAATTATTTGTGTTAAAAATTTAGAGCTAATAAAGGGTAACTCTTATGAATGATAAAAAATGTACTGATAATGGCTACCCTTTATCCGCACAAAAAATAATTCCCTAACAAATGTGACCTTTATCAACAATATGAAGAATTAATAATGTCTTAAATTTATCAATGCTTTCGTTATCACTGATAAATATTCCATATATCATCACATTTTTCTAGTTATGATAAACACTAGTGTTGTTAAACAATTGTTTTTTAGTCGTGTGGATAGTGGGAAGATCATGTCTTCCGATGCTTGATTTATTTTCAACATTAGTATGGATGTTGGGGGTAGGGGATCGAGCCCATGATAAAGATGTGGTTATAGATATTTTGGACTATTTATATATTTTGATAGCATAATGTATAAGCTATGTATTCAATGTTCCCCCATACTATTATGTTTCAAATCATCTTGAACTTCATCAATCTTTATACCTATTTGGATTTTGATTAGTTTTTATATTTTATTGTGGTTAATATTTTGCTTCGACTGATGTATATTCCTTATTTATGATCCCACTATTTATTGTCTACTATTTAACACTCTGCACAATCTAATTTATGAAGGAATTGTCTCCCCAATGACACCCCCTAAATGATTGCTACTATTCAGCAGTGTAAATCAATTGATGATATGTGATTGAAGTCAGGTGGCCCACTGTCATGGGGCACAATATAGTTTCACATGGGGATGGACTCTAAAAAGTGGTATCAAAGCTTTATTTTATTTTTTTCTTATGATTCGAGTATATAGAAGAGACTAGAACAATGGGATTTGGAATTTACCATGTTCTTGAAAAAAAAACCCAAGTACAGGGGAATATCAAATTACCTAGAATGGGTAATTGTTGTAAAGTCCTGCACTATTAAAATTTCATGGATTTCCCCATTGGGTGACACACTTAATTTGTGACATTGATATTATTGAAGTAATGATTTTTACTAATGATATTTCTATAACATTAGCCCGATGATATGATTTAGTATGAAGAATCCATCATATGAGACATAATAGGAATTGTATTTTCATGCATATTACCATGGAATATCTACATTCAGTTCTTGTTGCTCATTATTCATGTGATTTTTGTTGTGCATAGTTTTTATATCGTGTAATGCATGTATGTTTTAAATATGTAAATATTCCAATTTACCTTGTAGGAGCATGTTTTTAATTTGATTAATTTGATGCCCTATTTAAAATTTTAAGGTGTATGGTCCCTTAAAAATTGAGATGACAATCCAATTAATTAAATCATTTAAAAATATATAAAAGATATTAATGAACAAAAATGAATACAACCATTGAAATTAAATGGCTGTATTAAGTGAGACATATTAGACCTTGACCTATAGCTTATCATTTATATGAGTAGTATATTGTGTCATAGTGATCCTTATGTAAAATGTTTCCCTTATATCTAGACCTGGCTCCATGATTCGGCTAAGGGTTATGAATTGTTTCAAGGAGGCCTTGTACCATCCCATTATTTCTATCATTCCTTATCTACTTCTTATATATGCTATAAATTCAATCTGTGGTGTGTACTTGGAAATTATTTAGCTATTCCACTGAGACACTCTCATGCTACATTCTAGGAGATTAATGATGAGAACACTCATGATGTGATGGGCCCTAAGAAACCTTTTATACCTCTTGTAGTTCCACCTAAGGAACCTCCATTGGATCTTCCATTTGTTTTTGATACCCTATTTTTTAATTTTTTCCTCATGTTTTTGGAGTCAGTTTGGGGTGATCCCTATCATAGCTAGACAATAGAAGAGCTAACACAAGACCTTTCGTAGTAGAATCCTCTCAGCTTCTCGTGGAATGGAATATGTCATGCTATAGAGTCATGGTTAGAATCCATGGAATGTATAATCAATCATATAGATATTCCTCCATAGGGAAGAGTCATGATCACTACCTAAAGTTATGTAACTCCACGAAGAACTTTTGGAATGTCATATCTACATTTGAGCATCCTCAAGGTATGGTTTTTGAAGACATACATACAAACTTAAAGGATCACTTTCTCTTATAGACTATTAGTGTGGATCATGATTAAGAGTTCATGTGTATTTAGTGGGAAACAATGACTATGATCAGGTATTCTTTTTTCTTCACCAAGTTTTAGTGTTTCTCTAAATCTCTAACGAGTAAAGAATTGACAACTATGAGGTGTTTTGAGGATATACATGGGCATGCTTTCAGTTCATAGGTTAACTTCATCCATTATTCAATTGTTAACGAAATAATATAATGGGACCTAATTATATAATTTAAATTCAATGAAATAAAAAATATGAGCCATGGTAGTTTTGTTTCAAGGCTAGGTTATTGTTCTTCTTGAAATTGAAATAACAGTTTAGTGGGGGAAGCTCCATCATAGTGACACACACTATGTATATAATGTGTCACAATTGTGGAAACCCAAGAGATAAAAATCCATAGTTCACATGTAGCCCAATTAAGTGTTGAGTTGGAGGTAGGATGAGTAACCTTCAACACTTCTTCAATTGTTTTCCTCCCACAACTGGTGGATGTGGATCAGTACCAGCACCTTTCTCAGGTAAGGTGTCCAAGAATTCATGTCTGGCTGGACGTTGGTCTTCTACTAACCTATCAGGGTGTGGTAGTGGTGGTTGAGGTCAAGGTATTCAGGCCCCAATGTTTCATCATCAGCATACAAGATCTTCTTAGGCTAGTGAGGAAGCATCCTAGGGTAGCAGTTCTGGCCATATGTATGCAATGAAACAAGTACTAGGGGATCGGTATATAGGGTCATCTATGGTGAAATGTATTATTCTATCAGCTTCTAATTTAGTTTATTCCATTTTATAAATAGGTTCATCACTCTCTTTCATATCTTATGTTGTTGTAGATTTTTTGGGTCTTTTAATTGAATTCTTTCGTGGGGTCGTGTCCCTCGACAAGACATTAGGGGTTAGAAGAGAGAGATTATTCCAGTGTCAGAAGTTCCCTAGGAGATAATTGGGTGTTGTTTCATCAGTATTTTCTTCTTCCTTGAGATGGCTAGCTTCAACATTATTCCCAGTATGCAAAAGCTCATTCCCTATCAATCCCAAGTTGATGTCTACAACTATCGAGTATATTTAACATAACTTGAGGTAAAAACATATATATACATAAGGGAAAATTGGATATCTAGTTTGTAACACCCCAAGCTTCTACGGTACGCTTCTCTTGGAATAATGTGATAGCGTGTGTTGTACGCAACACTGAGTTCTAACACACCATAACCAATCAAACTAGCAATTATGAATTGTAATACCTACTTTTTGAAATTATATATATATTATTTATTAAAATGGACTTCATTTTTGGATTCGTAATATCAAATTTAGCCTAAGGTGAAATTTTGGTACTTTTGGATAACTTTAATATTTTGATGAATAGTGAAAATTACTAAATTTTAATTAAAAACAACTTTTTTAATCAAAATAATTAATAGTGATAAATTATGCATTTGAGTGGTTTTAAAGTATATTTAGAATATATTTTTACCATTTAATATAATGTTGGTCATTGGACATAATTTTACAATTAAACCGGACATAAACAAGTGTCAATCTTTTGATAGTTATTACCTCTTAAAAACACGCGTTTTGTTTTAACAACAGGAATTAATTTTAAATTAATTTCGGCCACTTCTGTGTTTTGAATTTGTAAAAATGGATTCCATATTTGGAATCAGGATATTCAAATTGTGTAAATAGGTAACTTATATTTTTAGACATTTTGAATAATTACTGCGGTAAATATTTTATTTACCATGGTTAAGGGTAAATCCGTTAAATAAGGGTTAAAAATAATATTATAATAATACTAAATTACCCTAAAACGTGTCCTAACCTTATTGGTTGATACATGTTCGACCATATCCATCTTTGGGTCGATTTGGGACCCCATGGATCCACTTGTAGGTGATAGGGACACTTTATTTTAATTAAGTTAAAATAAGTACAAAAATGAAATAAGCATATATCTTTTAGCAAACCAATTTTTAAATAGGGGTATATATTTTGGATTTTATACTATAAATATTAATTAAAAAGATAAAAATATTTCCTACATAATCATATTTTGTTTATAATTTTTAGACTTTAAATAATTTAATTTTTTTATGACACAATGATGATGCAGTAATAACCATAATAGTGACATATTATAATAATTGATATTATAAATACCCAAATAAATATAATTTGAGACTTTTAATGAATTTCACTAATTTTATAGGATAATATTACATATTAGGATTGATTTAATTTAATTTTTTCTAATTAATAATTCTGTTATCAGTTTCACAAAAATCAACTATTGAATAGTGTCAAAATTGACATAAAAGAGATTTTAAAACAAATATTATATTATTAGTTGATATTAAATTCCTAAAAATATATGGTTCGTCCAAGAGACTTATATCATGATAGGTGTATCATTAACAGACCACTTGGTGGTCTCTTGGGTGTATATGATATGTTTATTAACCATATAATATAAAAATACAACGAGACATTGTAAAAGTGAAACTAATTAACTTAGAGTTAATACTTAAAGATAAGTTTAATATATGTACCCAAACATGTCTAAATTCTATTGGTTGAGTTGTTTTCGACCAATAACCACCTTAACCTTTGAATATATAAACTTTGGAGCTATTATAAACCGAATATGAATTTATTATAAATTAATATTTCTATCTTTTCCAAAGGTGCCCCTCACCCCTCTTATAAAAGGGCACTTTTCCTTCTCATTTCTTCAAACCGTCAAAGCCATTTGGTTCGGCCAAAATCTACTCAAATACTCTCCCAACTTCCCTCACTACAACCTAGAGGCCTTAGTTTGATCATAAAGGCAACCTAAGGTTCCCTTTTGATCAAATAAAAAGGAAGAACCTGAAGAAGAGGTAATGTTTTCACCACCCCTTTTCAAGTTCCTTTCTTCTTCCACTTCATCTTTCTTTGTTATTACCATTATAAAATAATAACTACAGTATATTATATATACTGTGATGTTATTATAAATATGGTACAACCATATTCAGTATTCTATCCACCCTTTGAATAACATGTCACCATACGTGCGTACGTACGGCTTACCGTCTCCACGTCGTGGTGTAATTGTTATTCAATATATTATTATTTGGATGGGTATAATAATGAAGTGTAACTCATGTAAATAATAAATATAACATGTTAAGGATTCTGTATATATGATATACCATCCATTTATATATTATTTTAATATCAAAAGAATGATATTGTTGCTCCAGCATACGTACGGACTACCGTCTCCACGAACGTGATGAGATCCATTCTCCATCGTATCCATTAAAGTATAATTATCATTTGATGATTTAAAAATGATGTTTAAGGACTTGATATAATTCTGGACATGAATAAGATACAACATATCCATAACAAACATGACTTATGTGACAAAACATATAAATGAAAATGAGTAAGTTAACACCCGAAACGACGATAATTCTAAGATATTATTAACAAATCAATGTTAAAAGATCATATATGATATCATATTAATATATTCGATTCTTGTATAATTTAATAACAATTATTTCACCATTATCCAGAAGTTTAACCTACCCCAACCAAGGAAAAGTAAAAGTTAAGGGTTTATTTCGCAATCTCTCCATTATCCCAGGTTGTTTATACGTAATAATCTACTGGGATCTCTTTATCATCCACATCCATGTTTCTTAAAAATATATTTAAAAACATTTTTACTATTTACAATAATATGGGTTAAAGTCATTTATACCCTTGTTTGACTTTTCATAAGAGTTTTATAACAGATTCTTTCCGTCGTTTTCCAAACAAAGTGCTTTTTATCCTTTTCGACAGAATTAAGGTAAGAATGTTTTTTTTAACTTATACGAGGGGTGCGGCTATTTTCCACCATAATAAAATCTTAGAAACTTCTTTCACAAGCTTATAAGAATATTTTCAAAGAAAATGTTTTATTTTATAAATATATGACTCTTAAATGATTTCAAAATAGAAAGAGATATTTCTCTAGAAAGAGTTTTGATTTAATCTATGTCAACATCCTTTGATGGATTTTACGCTTATTTGAAGTTGATTTATTATGATACAAAACATCTATATTGTATTGAAGGTTTTGTGATATGTTTGACGGTGGATGTGCTATTTTTATACCATTCATAGTTTATGGAGAAAGTACTGACATTTATTATGCTAGTTTTAATAAGAATGTTTTTGTTATGTTTAAACCATTTTTTATATGGGAATGCATTGGACTTAATAAGTGATGGGTGGAGCCCGATATAGCTCCTCGATGCATCAGTAGGTCTCATGAGACAAACTAGTGTCTTGGCACAAGGCCTTGACAAAATATTATTTGTAGTCTTGGCACGAGGCCTTGGCTATGTGGTTATGATAGTCTGGCATTATGCATTCCTTCATTATGAAAGTGGTTATTGATATTGCATGTGATTATTCGATTAGTAGAATATCAATGTGAATAAGTAATTGGAAATATTTCATTTTTCTTTTTCCATACTATGTTGAAGTTCAAGTTTAAAAGGCTTTTGTTTTAGTTATACATTTCCTTAAATGTTTCTGCTTATTTTTGAAAGTTTCCGCTGTATTGTTATCCTTACTGGGCATTTGAGCTCACCCCTTTTCTATGTTATATTTTTCCCAGGATGTGAAGAAGTAAGTTATGAATGAACTACAGGGATAGTATCAGGGGATATGAGTGTGGAATATGGAGACTATGTTGTTGTTGTAGTTTTTTACTTTATTATGTAATGTAAAACTTTATGAATATATCTATTGTATTCGAGGCTACTAAATCAATCGGTCTTTAGAGATTTGATCTTTCTTGTGATCATGCCAATGTTATGTAATAATGCACCGACTTTAGGTAACTAGGGTCGGGGCATTACAGTTGGTATCAGAGGAAGTTTACTACAAACCTTGGAAGCTAGATTTAGATAAACTTTGATTAGGGCACATTGATTTAAGATAGACATTGAGGATTAGTATAGAAGAACTTCCTAAAATTTTGGAATTGTTGAGATTTTGTGAGTTTTTTGAGAAATATATCCTTGTCTGGATACGAGAAGGTAGAGGTGGCTCTGGCACAGATGTACCTAGGGGTAAAACCTGAAAACACCGCTTTGAGCTAGACTCGAACAGGAACTGGTGCACGACAACGGGCCTTGCTACACTCTTGGTTATGACACTTCCAGGGGATATGCTTAGTATAACTCTCATTTTCTTTACAAATCATAATGAAGGGTTTATGAGTATATACATCCTCAATGAAAATATTTTAATGTTATGGATTATGTCAATAAATAGTTCAATTTATGTTAAGTGTTTTATAAGTATGGGATTATGTATTTTGATTCATAAACTGATCTAGTATATTCCATTGTTTAGAAATGGCGCCTAGTGGAAGAAATGGAAACTGTATCAATGCACACACTACATGTAGGGATTTACCTCCTACTCAAGATAATTATAGTGGAGCTGGTGATGCAACCGGTGCCGATCAGCTAATCACCATACTGGGACAACTTACTCAGGTTATGAATAATAACCTTACCCATATGGAGCACCCTGATCCACAGCGTGGAGGATCAATGTTAGATCGATTCATGAGGCAAAAACCACCAACGTTCAATGGGAGTACAAATCCCTTACTATCTGAGCAATGGATAAATTCCCTAGAGAAAATATTTTAGGATTTGGGGAGTAGTGAAAGGGAAAAAGTTATCATGGCAGTTTACCGCCTCACTGGAGATGCTGATCAATGGTGGTAATTGTTCCAAAACATGAAGGAAGATGATGAAGTATCAAATATGGAATGGAGGGAGTTAAAAGATCTGTTTTTAGAAAAATACTTTCCTCGCGACCATCGAGCAGATATGGAAAGGAAATTTCTGAGTCTGAGACAAAAGGAGGATGAGAATGTCGCAAAGTATGAGGCTAACTTTACAAGGTTTGCAAGGTATGCTGGAGATTATATACGTAACCCAAGAAGTAACATTGATCGTTTCTTTGATGGGTTAAAACCATTTCTCCGTTGAGCATTATTCTCGCAATCCTTCTCATCGTACGAAGACACTATCTCATGTGCTATCAAAACAGAAAAGGAATTCTCTAAGTCGTATGACTTTAAAGCAAAGAAAGAGAAGAAGAGATCTGCTGATCAATCTGGGAATGGAAATAAGGGGAAGAAGGGAATGGTTGAATATCCATCCTGTGGTAAATGTGGGAATAAACACCCCGGTACTTGTTTGAAGGGAATGGGAGTCTGTTACAAGTGTGGTGAAAAAGGCCACCAATCTTGTGATTGCAATGGGAAGAAGGAAGCTACCAATGTTCAGTGCTACAATTACAGGGATATGGGACATTATGAAAATGAATGTCCTAAGCTTCAGGAGAACTTACCTCAAAAAGGCCAATGGATCAAGGCCAAGCTTATGATATCACTACTGTTGAGGTAGAAGCTCCGAAATATGTGGTGGCAGGTAATTTAATGGTTTCCTCAAGTTTAGAAAAAGCATTATTTGATTCTGGATCAGCGCATTGTTTCATATATTCCCAGTTTGCTAAGAAAATTAGACATTTCCAATTTGATTTAATAAGGGAGTTGTCAGTTAGAACTCCTAAGGGAAGTATCATTGCAATAATGTTTTGTGAATCCGTCCCCATTAGAGCACATAAATGTTCTTTATCTGCTAATCTCATCATCATACCTATGATTGAGTTTGATATAATCCTCGGTATGAACTGGCTTTTGGACTATGATGCAAAGATTTATTGTAAGAAGAAAGAGGTTACGATTCTTGATGATAATGATAAGGAACACCTTATTTTTAGAGAAGAATCTTCACCACCTAATTCTTATTTGGAACCACCCCTAGTAGCTCAACTAAATTCAATTATTGGGGAGGAAGAGAATTAAATATCTATGGGTGAGGAAAGGAATGTTCAAATAGAGGATGTACCTGTTGTGAATGAATTTTTAGACATATTTCCGGACAATTTACCTGGACATCCTCCAGAACGAGAAGTTGATTTTTCCATTGATTTAATTCCTGGATCAAGGCCTATATCAAAGACCCCTTATAGAATGGCCACTGTAGAATTAGTTGAACTAAAGAAACAACTAGAGGAATTGAGTAATAAGGGATTTATTCTCCCTAGTGTTTCTCCATGGGGAGCCCCTATTCTTTTTGTTAAAATGAAAGGCGGATCTATGAGGTTATGTATGGACTACAAGGAGATCAATGCTATAACAATAAAGAACAAGTATCCCCTACCTCGCATTGATGATTTATTTGACCAACTGCATGGAGCTCAATACTTTTCAAAGATTGACATTCGATCTGGATACCATCAGTTGTGTGTGAAGAAGGAAGACATTCCAAAGACAGTATTTTGAACCAGGTACGGGCATTACGAGTTTACTGTAATGCCATTTGGATTGACTAATGCACCCTCTGTATTCATGGATCTGATGAATAGAGTTTTCAAGGAGTACCTCGATGAATTTGTGGTGGTATTTATTGATGATATCTTGGTACTCTCCAGAAGCTATGAAGATCATGAAAATCACTTGCGCATTATCCTGAAGACTCTGAGAAGACATGAATTATATGGGTATTTTAGCAAGTGTGAATTCTGGCTTTAGGAAATTTCTTTTCTTGGCCATATTGTCTCTAAAGATGGAATCTCTGTTGATCCTTCTAAGACCAAGACAATCCAAGAATGGCTAGAACTTACGAGTATAACTGAGGCACGTAGTTTTATTGGTTTGGCATGTTATTATTGACGTTTCGTCCAGAATTTTTCCCGATTGGATAACCCATTAACGAAGATCACACATAAAGCGGTTAAATTTATTTGGACAAAATAGTGTGAAGAATGTTTCAACGAACTTAAGAGAAGATTGGTCAATGCTCCTATATTGACTCTACCATCGGGGAATGATGGGTTCGTTATTTATAGTGATGCATCGAAGAAAGGACTTAGTTGTGTCCTTATGCAAAATGATAGGGTTATTGCCTATGCATCATGACAGTTGAAAATTCATGAACAAAACTATCCTACTCATGATCTCGAGTTAGCAGCTGCGATCATTGCTTTGAAGATATGGAGGCACTACCTCTATGGTGAAAAATGTGAGATTTATACTGATCACAAGAGTTTTAAGTATAATTTCTCACAAAAAGAACTCAACATGAGGCAAAAGAGATGGCTTGAATTACTCAAGGATTATGATTGTACGATACACTACCACCCGGGGAAAGAAAACAAGGTGGCAGATGCTTTGATCAGAAAAGATCATGGAGTTTTGAACAATATGAGAATTGAAAGGGATCCAATTTTCATGGATCTAGTGAAGATGGACATGGGAATAACCAGGGAAGGAGAAACATCAATTCTTTTTCAAATGGTTGCCAAACCATCTTTACTAGAAAGGATTAAGAGTTCTTAGACCGATGATGAACAATTTCAAAATAAGATTAAAGTTTTGAATGGTGGGATACTGAGAGACTTTGTGTATGAAGATGGAATTTTGAAGTTTGGGAAGAGAGTTTGTGTTCCCGATATACCTGATCTAAAAAGGGAATTGTTGGATGATGATCATAGTTCCAATTTCACTATACACCCTGGGAGCACCAAAATGTATAGAGATTTGAAGGATCATTTTTGGTGGGACAATATGAAGAGGGATATTGCTGATTTTGTGTCAAGATGTATGGTTTGTCAAAAAGTGAAATCTGGAAGGCAACAGCCTGGACGAGTCATGCAACCTCTTCCCATACTGGAGTGGAAATGGGACAATATTACGATGGACTTTTTCATGGGACTACCAAGGACTCCTAGAAGGAATGATTCAATATGGGTTATTATTGATCGTCTTACCATGTCAGCACATTTTCTTGCTATAAGAGAAGATCTACCACTGGAACGTCTAGGAAGACTATATATTAATGAAGTTGTGAGACTTTATGGAGTACCCCTATCGATTGATTCTGATCGTGATCCTTGTTTTACTTCAAGATTCTGGAAGAGTCTTCAGAAATCCCTGGATACTGAACTTCATTTGAGCACTACTTACCACCCTCAGACAGACGGACAATCAGAATGGACTATTCAAACCTTATAAGATATGTTGAGATCCTTCTCGAATGACTTTCAGGGTATGTGGGATCAGTATTTACCTTTGGTAGAATTTTCCTATAACAATAGCTTCCATTCGAGTATTCAGATGGCACCATATAAAGCGTTATACAGAAAGAGATGTCGTACACCAACCTGTTGGGATGACGGTGGGGAAAGAAAACTTGTAGGCCCAGAACTGGTGGAGGAAACGATGGAAAAGGTGAAGGTAATCCAAAATCACATCAAAGTAGCTCAAAGTAGGCAGAAGATCTATGTCGATAATCGAAGGAAGGATTTGGAATTTCAAGTCGGTGATCATGTTTTCCTGAAGGTATCTCCATGTAAGGAAGTCATATGTTTTGGTAAGAAAGGTAAATTGAGTCCCAGGTACATCTGACCTTTCGAAATTCTAGAACGAATTGGGGCTGTAGCTTACCGATTGGCAATGCCGCCAAGTCTCTCCAAAGATCATGATGTGTTCCTCGTATCTCTGTTGAGGAAATGCATGCCTGACCCAAGCATGTACTCACTTACGAGGAATTAGAACTTGAACTCGATCGGTCTTATTGCGAAGAGCCCGTCAGGATTCTTGATACAAGAGAACAAATACTGAGAAACCGGACGACGCGTCTGGTAAATGTTTTGTGGAGAAACCATAAGATGGAAGAGGTAACGTGGGAACCCGAGGAATTTATGATGAAGAACCACCCAAGTCTTTTCATTTGATAAGTATTCTAGAAATTTTGAGGACGAAATTATTTTAAGGTGGGGTGAATGTAACACCCCAATCTTCTATGGTACGCTTCTCTTTGAATAATGTGATAGCGTGCGTTGTACGCAACACTGAGTTCTAACACACCATAACCAATAAAACTAGCCATTATGAATAGTAATACCTACTTTTTGAAATTATATATATTTTATTTTTTAAAATGGACTTCATTTTTGGATTCGTAATATCTAATTTAGCCTAAGGTGAAATTTTGGTACTTTTCGGATAACTTTATTATTTTGATGAATAGTGAAAATTACTAAATTTTAATTAAAAACAACTATTTCAATCAAAATAATTAATAGTGATAAATTATGAATTTGAGTGGTTTTTAAGTATATTTATAATATATTTTTACCATTTAATATAAAGTTGGTCATTGGACATAATTTCACAATTAAACCGGACATAAACAAGTGTCAATTATTTGATAGTTATTATCTCTTAAAAACACGCTTTTTGTTTTAACAACGGGAATTAATTTTAAATTAATTTCTACCACTTCTGTGTTTTGAATTTGGAAAAATGGATTCCATATTTGGAATCAGGATGTTCAAATTGTGTAAATAGGTATCTTTTATTTTTAGACATTTTGAATAATTACTGCGGTAAATATTTTATTTACAATGGTTAAGGGTAAATCCGGTAAATAAGGGTTAAAAAATAATATTATAATAATACTAAATTTCCCTAAAACGTGTCCTAACCTTATTGGTTGATACATGTTTGACCATAGCCATCTTTGGGTCGATTTTGGGACCCCATGAATCCACTTGTGGGTGATAGGGACACTTTATTTTAATTAAGTTAAAAAAAGCACAAAAATGAAATGAGCATATATCTTTTAGAAAACCAATTTTTACCTAGGGTTATATGTTGGATTTTGGACTATAAATATTAGTTATAAATATATAAATATTTCCTACATAATTATATTTTATTTATAATTTTTAGACTTCAAATAATTTAATTTATTTATGACCAATGATGATGCAGTAATAACCATAATAGTGACAAATTATAATAATTGATATTATAAATACCCCAATAAATATAATTTGAGACTTTTAATGAATTTCAATAATTTTCTAGGATAATATTACATATTAGGATTGATTTAGTTGACTTTTTAGAATTAATCATTCTGTTATCAGTTTCACAAAAATCAACTATTGAAAAGTGTCAAAATTGACATAAAAGAGTTTTTAAAACAAATATTATATTATTAATTGTTATTAAATTTTAAAAAATCTATGGTTCGGACAAGAGACTTATATCATGATAGGTGTATTATTAATGGACCACATGGGGGTCTCTTGGATGTATATGGTATGTTTATTAACCATATAATATAAAAATACAAAGAGACATTGTAAAAGTGAAACTAATTAACTTAGAGTTAATACTTAAAGATAAGGTTAATATAAGTACCCAAACCTGTCTAAATTCTATTTTTTGAGTTTTTGTCGACCTATCCCCACCTTAACCTTCTAATAATCAACTTTGGAGCCATTATAAACCGAATATGAATTTATTATAAATCAATATTTATAGCTTTTCCAATGGTGGGCACCCCTCTTATAAAAGGGCACTCCTCCTTCTCATTTCTTCACACCTTAAAAGCCTTTTGGTTCGTCCAAACTCTGCTCAAATACTCTTCCAACTTACCTCAATACAACCTAGAGGCCTTATTTTGATCATAAAGCCATCTTAAAGAGCCCTTTTGATCAAATCAAAAAGAAGAACCCGAAGAAGAGGTAATGTTTTCACCACCCATTTTCAAGTTCCTTTCTTCATCCACTTCTTCTTTTTTTGTTATTAAAATTATAAAATAATAACTCCAGTGTCATATATATACTGTGATGTTATTATAAATATGGTGCAACCATATTCAGTATTCTATCCACCCTTTGAATAACATGTCACCCTACATGCGTACGTACGGCTTACCGTCTCCACGCTGTGGTGTAATTGTTATTCAATATATTATTATTTGGATGGGTATAATAATGATGTGTAACTAATGTAAATAATAAATATAACATTTTAATGATTCTGTATATATGATATACCATCCATTTATATGTTATTTTAATATCAAAAGAATGATATTGTCGCTCGTGCGTACGTACGCACTACCGTCTCCACGAACGCGATGAGATTCATTCTCCATCGTATCCATTAAAGTATAATTATCATTTGATGATTTAAAAAATTATGTTTAAGGACTTGATATCATTTTGGATATGAATAAGATACAAACTATCCATAACAAAGACGGCTTTTGTAACAAAACATATAAAAGAAAATGAGTAAGTTAACACCGGAAACGATGATAATTCTAAGATATTATTAACAAATCAATATTAAAAGATCATATATGGTATCATATTAATATATATGATTCTTGTATAATTTAATAACAATTATTTCACCATTATACAGGAGGTTAACCTACCCCAACCACGGAAAATTACAAGGTAAGGGTTTATTTTGCAATCTCTTCATTATCCGAGGTTGTTTATACGTAATAATCTACTGGGATCTGTTTATCATCCACATCCATGTTTCTTAAAAATGTATTTAAAAACATGTTTAATATTTACAATAATATGGGTTATAGTCATTTATACCCTTGTTTGAATTTTCATAAGAGTTTTATAAAGGAATCATTCCGTCGTTTTCCAAACAAGGTGTTTTTTATCATTTTCGACATAATTAAGGTAAGAATGTTTTTTTAACTTATACGACGGGTGCGGCTATTTTCCGCCGTAATAAAATATTCGAAACGTCCTTAACAAGCTTATAAGAATATTTTCAAAGAAAATGTTTTATTTTATAAATATATTACTCTTAAATGATTTCATAAAAGAATGATATATTTCTCTAGAAAGAGTTTTGATTTCATCTATGTCAACATCCTTTGATAGATTTTACGCTTATTTGAAGTTGATTTATTATGATACAAAACTACTATATTATATTGAAGGTTTTGTGATATGTTTGACTGTGTATGTGCTATTTTTATACCATTCATAGTTTATGGTGAAAGTATTGGCATTTCGTATGCTAGTTTTAATGCGAATGTTTTTGTTATGTTTAAACCATTTCATATGGGAATGCATTGAACTTAATATGTGATGGGTGGAGCCCGCTATAGCTCCTCGATGCATTAGTAGCTCTCATTAGACAAACTAGTGTCTTGGCACAAGGCCTTGACAAAATCTTATATGTAGTCTTGGCACGACGCCTTGGCTATGTGGTTATGATAGTCTGGCATTATGCATTCCATCATTATGAAAGTGGTTATTGATATTGCATGTGATTATTAGATTAGTATAATATCCATGTGAATAAGTAAATGGAAATATTTCATTTTTCTTTTGCCATACTATATTTAATTTCAAGTTTAAAATGCTTTTCTTTTAGTTATACATTGCCTTATATTTTTATGCTTATTTTTGAAAGTTTCCGCTATATTGTTATCCTTACTGGGCATTTGAGCTCACCCATTTTCTATGTTATATTTTTCCCAGGATGTGAAGAAGTAAGTTATGCATGACCTGCAGGGATAGTATCTGGGGATACGAGTGTGGAATATGGTGACTACGTTGTTGCAGTAGTTTTTCACTTCATGGTGTAATGTAAAAATTTATAAATATATCTAGTGTTTCCAAGGCTACTAAACCAATCGGTCTTTCGAGATTTGATCTTTATTGTGATCATGCCAATGTTATGTAATAATGCACCGATGCTAGGTAACTGGGGTCGGGGCGTTACATAGTTAGATTGACCAAGATCCTAGTGTAATGGGATGGGTAGAGTGATATCCCATCTAGTGAGTCTCTTTATGAGCATTTAGGGAATGTAGTTAGTAGAGTTACCACTATTTATTGATCTTTTCAATGAGGTATTCCCTGATTGTTTCTCAAGAATACCTCCAGAGAGAGAGTGGAAGAGTTCACCAAAGAGATAGTGCATCGTGTGGCACCAATGCCCATTACCGTAAATAGTATGGAACCTACTGAGATCCTAGAACTTAGTAATCTATTTAATTACTTAGAGGCAAGGAGTTTTATTTTACCCAACACACCTCCATGGGTTTCACCATTCCTTTTCACCAATAATGCATATAGCACCCTTTTTTTGTGTGTGGATAATTTAGTTTTGAACTAACTTATGGTGAAGAACCGGTATCCACTAACTTGTAAAGATGACTTCTTCAACCATCTTTAACTATGAAATTTTTTTTCCAAGATATATTTGAGGCCAGGCGACCATCATGTTCATGTGAGGCCATTAAATATACCACATACTATGATCAAAAGTAGGTATGACTAATATGAGTATGTGGTGATGTTTTTTGGTCTTGAAAATGCATAGAGAGTTTTCATCAGTATGAAGAATCTAGTTATCCACCAGTATCTTGATTCATTTATGGTAGTATTGACAGACAATATCTTAGTATTCTCTCACATTAGACACGACTATGCTAATTATCATGAGATCATGCTGAATATGTTAAGGGATAACTAGATATATTCAACAATTAGTAAATGAAACTTTCAGATCGGTATGTATCAATTATTAGGTCATATCATATATGAGTTAGGTGTATCACTTGATCAAAAGAAGGTGAGCACCATGGATTCATCGGACCTACAAAAGAACGTGTTGGAAAAACATGTATTTTTAGGGATAAATGAATTTTACAAGAGATTAATTCATTACTTATCCCACATAATAGTGATTTTTAAAGCCCTGAATAATAAGGGTGTGAAGTTCTTATGGTCTAACACTTGTGCGGAATGTTTTCACGAGATATTGGGAAGAATCACTTCAGCTCTGATCCTAATTCAGCCTGCGTTGGTAAGAAGTTATAAAATTAATTTTTATGCTTCATATATTGGGCTAGGTGGTGTTATAATGAATGGTAATCAAGTCATGGATTATATATCATTCAAGCATCGGGCTCTAGATTAGAACTATCATGCGAAAGACCTTGAGTTTGCAGGTGTTTTTAATAATATTCATTATTGGAGGCACTATGTATTGGGTGAGTGATTCATTGTCTACACGGATCACAAGAGTCTCCAATATACCTCCACACAATAAGAATTTAATATGTGGCATCATATGTGGGTAGTATATATGAAATCATATGACTATAATATTTCTTTGACACCTATTAATGGTATTGTTGTAGCTGACCCCTTGATCCGGAATACTCAGACACAAGCCATCCAAGTAACCAATAGGGATTGGAAGATGATGGCTATGTTTTCTATGTTACACCTGGAGGATTAGGATTTGAACATGAAACCAATAATAAAAGAACTTTTTTTTACATCCTCTCTCCTATAGTTAGTCTCGATGAGATAATTATCAGATTTTGGAGGACTTATTCTGAGAGAGAGAATCACAGGTGAGAACTATCCTCAAAGTTGGATTGTGGAGGGAAGTGAAACCCTACTCTTCTGTGTCTATGTATGAGTGACTATAGATATATGGGAATATTTGATGAGGGAATCACAATCCTCGATTTGGGTGGTACATATTTGGATCAAAATAATGTACCATGATTTGTGTCTACAATATTTGTTGCTTGGTATAAAGAGGTAGATATCAAGTTTCATTACTCAGTGCTCCACCTGTTTGAAGGTGAACGTAGAGCCCGAGCATCCAGTTAGACTTCTATAGGAAATATCCATTCCTAAATAGAAAAGGAATGATGTCACAATAGATTTTTTGAAAGGGTTGTCAATATCGATTCAATGAAATGATGCAGTATGGCTGATCGTCGACAGGATGGCCAAGGTTGCACACATTAAACCAATTATAGAGACCGTCTCTATTGATGAGTTAAAAATGATTTATATCTTGGAGTTAGTGAGGCTTAATTGTGCGACCCATTCTATAATTTCATATTGGGACGCCCATTTCAAATTACGGTTTTAAAAAATGTTACAAAAGGAAGTGGGTTAACAAGTGATTTTGAGTACTTCATTTCACCCATAGTTAGATATACAATCTATGTGGATGATTCGTGTGTTAGAGGATATTCTACAAGCATATATAATTGATCTTTGAGGTTATCAGGGGGAACATATTCGTCTAGTAGGGTTTTCCTACAACAATATCCTTCCAGAAAAAATTTATATCTCTTTGTATGAGTCCTTTAATGGCTGACAATGCTATTCACCTCTATTATGACTTGAGGAAGGTGAGGAATCTCTACAAGTTCCTTATATCATTTAGAATACTTTATAGAAATACTAGTCGATTCAAAATCATATGGGTACAACTTATTCTAGGCATAATTCTTATCCTGATCATTACTATAGACTTCTGGAGTTCATGGTGGAACATTGGGCCTTTATACATGTATCACCTAGATTTGGTCATAAAATAATATGGAGGGGGAAAATTATTTCCTCCATATATTGGGCCTTTAAAGATAGTGGATAGATTATGTCCATAAGACTATCGATTACTGTTACCTCAAAGGTACCATGCCATGCATGACATCATCCACATATCTTAGATTCAATGTATCATCCAAACATGTCTCATATGTTCATCCCTGGGGATATTGATTTGGAGATGGATTTATACATACCGGATCATCTGATACATATCATTTATAGTAGAATGAATATTCATTATGATAGTTTAGTTCCTTTGATCTATGATCAATTTTATCAAAAATGTGTACAGGATGAGATCTGGGAGTGGGAGGCCAGTGTACATGTGTACTGGCAGATATTCTCTCAGATGTTGTTCTACCACCCTCGGAACGAAAACTCAGGGAAGGGTTATTTTAAGGAGTGGATTTCGTAATTTCAAAACATTATCCAATGGTAAAAACCATTAATTTTTTTGAATTACATTGAATATCTCTAGTAATGATGACTAAAAGGTTAAATTAGTTTTTGGGAGCATCTAAGGCTCAATCGAAGCCTATAGCCCAGAAATTTGGAGAGCCATATCAGGACATACAATTTTCCTAAAAGAATGCGACCTAGAGCGCTTTACCATGTGGCTGACTATAGGTATTGGGTAGTACGGATTCTCATGGATTGTACCTGGATAGTTAAACCAAGTACCTAGCACTGTGTTATGTCCCTTCTAAGTAGTAGTAGCTGCATTGTTGGTATACAATTCAGCCAACCATGGGGCCAAACCATGCACAATCTATTTTTGGGTGGAGTCAATAAAATTCCCCTCTATAATGATTCTAATACTCCTTCTTTATTTACTAAAAAATATTGTATTATTATCCTCCATCAAATGAATTTAGCTCCATCTTCCTCTACGATTCAAGGTCTTCTCCACTCATTTCTTTGCATTTTTAAGGATGTTATATCATATCGATCATCAAATCATTTTGACAATGGATTTTTATTGTTTAATTAATTAATTATAATGGTTTTATTTGTGTTGTGTGACCTATACTCATAGAAAACCTCATCTATGGGATGTTAATTTCATCATATTCCACCCCATTCAGTGTTCCCACCTTTTATGGCTGATCACATATGACATAAATGGTTAAATACTATTTTTGACTGACACATTTATTAAATGAGTTCAATTATCATTTAAATTGAGAATAATGATAGTCCAAAAAATAGTACTTTGATATTGATGCCTCATATGTTATATTTAAATAAACATGTTGGATGATTCATATTGAAATCCATATTCCTTATATTTAATTTTTCTATGTGTGTTTAAGAATACCCAGGATTCATTACATATTCCATTTCTTCCATTTTACATTGTCCCACATGCCTTTTTAATATTCAATTGTTATTCATGATGCTTATATAACAATTCATTCTTGGAATTTGATTTTGTACATTTAAATTATTGTTAACATGGGCTATTAAAATTTTATTAGTGAAATCAGATTAAAGGGATTTCAATTCCATGTTATTTTACCAGAATTCCATTAAATATGATTATTACATGATTTATAGTGGCCATATATTTCATCCTAGAGAGTGTGAATATACTTAATTCCTAATACCTATATAATGATTGATCTGTGATACATTAATAGATTTTTTAGATTGTTGAAGTGAAGTGTTAATTTGATGCAATACAATTATATAAATGCTTTTCCTTGAGATATGTGCCTCAATTTCAATTTATCACATGCTACAAGTTGGGAGATAGTAAGGATCCCAGTTTTAGGATTCCATGGATGGACTCACTATGTTAATGGGGATCTACTTAACGCACTGAGAGTGATATTTTCTCTTTGCAGGAATGGGATATCTAGGCAGATTATTCATACTCATGAGTGAGACTAGTTCCCTCAGGGTGAAACCGTGGATGGAAGCATTAGAAATATGGCTATCCCATGACCAGGGTGATACATGGTCCCCTATGTGAGATACATGGTACAAAATCAGATTCTCCATACTCTGAGTGACTAATGGGATTCTATAATGTTTTCCTTGGATAGAATCAAATGAATTGGTTATATCACAGTTACTCGTAGATACCCTTAAGATTCTTATAGCTCTCCATAGAGGGGATCCAGACTCCACCCTTGGACTTAATGCATAATTTTATTTCATGTGCACATGTGATTCCATTTTTCTATTTAGTGAGAATTATTATATGAGGACATGCCAATGTAAGATCTAAGATAAATCACATGATTTTAATCTTTGTTTACATTGGTTGATTTAATGGTTTTGTCCTATTTATTTATATCATGACTTGTAAAATCACCTAATTTCATATATACATATTAGATAAATGTTAATTGTTTGGCATGTGTGTCCTTTTTGGAACCAAGAACATGTTTTTTTCTTAATTTATCTACCAGTCTACATTTATACTACGAGGAAATTTTTTTTTTACTACATGAAATGGAATTTCATAGACACCATGGGTGTTTGCCTACTAAGATTATACCTCATAAAATTTTTGGGAAGCCCTAAGAACCCAAGAATATTTAATGATTGTAGGTTTGGATAACATGAAGTGTGTATATTTTGATTCATTATTGATTTTATGTGTTTGGATAGATTTTGGGGTTAGAGGACTGATCCCATGTATGATTGGAGTTATTTCCATTTTTTGAATTTTTTATTTTTTGATAGAAAGTATTATAAGCTTTGTATTCCATGTTCCCCAGTACTTTTATTTTTCAAATCTTCATGAATATCAAAATCCATTGTACTTATTTGGATTCCTCTAGGTTATTCATTTTTCATGGGGTTATTGTATTTTTCCATTGTAGACTTATCCATGTTTATGATTATGACATTTTTTATCTGTTGTTTACCACTGAGAATTCTCAGATCTATGAGTGAATTGTCTCTCAAAAGAGACACCATATTCCATCTCTACTAGTCAGTAGCCTCTAGAGTTTATGGAGATGAATTTGAATCATGTGGCCTACCATCTTGAAGAAACGATCAATCGAACAAGGGGTGGGATGCAATTATATCCAAAATTTAAAGAATTGTTCAGATATGTGGTTAAACTGACAAAAAGCTGAACATGATTTTACATGATTGGTGAGTATTGTAAGAATTAAGATATTTTGATGTATTATAATTATAAATGAAAATAATTATATTTTTTTATTTTCCTATTATTTTGAATCATTTTTTTATTTATAGATAATTTATGAATATGCAATTTATAAATGAATAATGTTTCATCATGGAGGTGGTAATCTAGTTGTACACACTATTTCTTTCCCATTCCTCAATGCACAAGTGGAGTTAAAAGTGGTCAGTATGTCATATTTTTATAATGAAAAATAAATAACAAAAATATTATATATTCAAAAATACCATAATAATGACCATCCATGAGTGTTGGTAATGAAATATCGAAAGTGTCACTTCATGGAGGTCATAAGCCATGAACACACATTAATGACCAGTCATGTTTGTTTCTACGTGGAGGAAATTGAATAAATAATGGTTATAAAATTAAAATGAAAATATTAATTTGTTATTTATTCTAAATTCATGATATTATTATGGTGATGTAACATTTTTATGATCAATAATAATAATAAAATATTTTGAATGAGATAATACTTCGTTGGAGACTTGATTCTTCTATGGAGCTTCCCTTGAAATTTGAGGACTTAAAATAACTATGCGTTAAGAGGGGATATGTTTTCAGTAGGGGATTATAAAGAGATTAAAAGGCCATAGTTTCAAGGAATGATTTTAGGGGAAAATCGTATCATTGATATGGTTTAATAAATATCCTTTTATAAGAGGAGAAAATGTATCTTTTGGAAACATTCATCATTTTTCCATAATGTCATTTATTATTCATGGGTTAATGCCTTAAATGCTGAATAAATTTGTTATAGGGAAAATATAAATATGAAAATCATCTGAAAAATTATTTGAAAATATTTTTTTACATTTTTTGGAAATTTCCTAGAAGTCAAACTCATTTTAACATTTTTTACTTTTTTACTAGGGAAACTATATTTTATCCTTTGAAATTAATTTTTATTGCTATAATTTAAAGATCATATATTTTCATACTGGGAAAATGTCCTTTAAATAATTAGTTTAATCCTTTAATTTTATGTATATGATTGTTTCCTAGAGAATAATGAAGGTGTTAAGGGAGTTTGAGTCTTGTTCATTGCATGTAGAACAAATTTTTGGGGAAAATATGTGAGGCGTGTGATTAGTTCTAACTGTGTTGCTCAACCATGTATGCCCAAGTGAGTGTTTCATAGTTTTTAAAATAATTCACCCTAGGATGCATGACTATGTAAGAAAATGAAATATAGTTGAAAATTCAAAACACATGGTTAAATATATATTTGTCTCACCATGAACCTAACCGTGTGAGGTGGTTGTTCACTTGGATAATGCTGGTACACAGTTGGGGCACTATTTGTCCATCCTGGTGGTCAAACCATGAAACATTTAAAATAATGGTAAAATTACACCTTTTCCTTATGTCCTTATAACCTATCACCCCCTCATTATTATTTATTACACATTCAACATCCCTCCTCCATTAAAGATCCTCCAAGACTTCAACATAGGATTCAAAGCCTCTCCCTCATATAAACTCTAATCAAACTGTTTTCCACTACAATAGAATTATATAAATATGTAATTCAATAAATTTATTTCCTCTAATTTTTTATATTTATTTTTTTAGTATTACATCAATGATATATCAGATGCCCAATTTTTAAGGGATTTTCCCTATTTCTGTATATCTCATTTTGCTAGAACAAATAAAAAACTAATACTAGATGATGGTACTTCAACAAAAATATTGTAGGTGATAAATTTCATATACTGTAAAGTCATGTAATTTATATTTTTCATTGGTATTCAACAATCTAGTTTAACCACGCCTTTCTCCTATAATAAATCCACCATAAATTAGTTTCCAAATTTTCATCCAAATTCCCTAATAGACCCACAATTATTGTTGGTGGTTAGCGACCTAAGCATAAACAATTAGTTGGTTATCCATAAATATCTATTCAATTCATTTTTGTATAATATTAACCAAAACACCATTTAGTGTGTTTGGTAAAACATATACAAAGGAATTTAATTAATTTAAATTGATAAACTATTCCATTGAGATATGCCATGCATGTTCACCCAGCTTATTAAATTGTAATAAAATGTTTAATGGTATGTAACTTCAATTTCAACTTGTTAATTTATAAATGAAACATTGATGGATTTAATAAAATAAGTGAATAAAAAATCATGGTTTATACTTTTCCAAAGATTAAATGTTATATAAAAGGGTCTTATTACTATTATAGTGATTTTTCATGTTAATGGAAATTTTTGACTTGATCCATACTTGGATTCCAAAATGAATTCCTTGAGAACTCATAGGAAACCACCCCAATTCAATGAGCCAGTTACCAAGGGAGATACCCACCATGGAAATCGGTCTTTATATTATCATATGTGAATTCCTAAGAATTTTTTCAATTATTCACATGAATAATATTCATAAATTATAACTCCTTGAATACACTCCTAGGATTTGGCTTGATGTTCTTAGCTATAAGGCACCTTAGATTATTCCCTTGGTC
This sequence comes from Viscum album, assembly GCA_963277665.1. Lineage (NCBI taxonomy): Eukaryota > Viridiplantae > Streptophyta > Magnoliopsida > Santalales > Viscaceae > Viscum > Viscum album. The sequence goes on along the minus strand of OY728165.1, from coordinate 461,445,297 downwards.
CCCAATCCATCTTTTCCTATGATGTAAAAGATCCATGGACTGTATTAGAAGCTTTTCCATTGTCATTACTAATTTTTACAACATGGATTACACTAAAAACCTGATATAAAGGATGCATTTTTATTCAAGATCTAGCCAGATCATCTAAGTTACATGATTTAATAGTTTCCCCTTGGTTGCAATCATCATATTATCTCTGTTTGGACACCATGGTATTACCTTGGTTTTTATTTACTATTTCTTGTTATTGGAATCCTTTGTTATGTCCTTTGTCTCTGCCCATTTACATCTCACCAATACAGATGCATCCAACATATTCCAAAGAAGCCATAGTCAGCCGAGTATCCCATTTGGAGATAAAACCCAACATGAATACTATTTCATGCATTTTATTCCAATTCATTTTATAATACCCATGAATAATTAAATTTATACTCATGGACTATATTTTTATAGATTACATTAGTGGAGGGTGTAGGTTATATCCCACATTCTTTTTGGGATGCAGATTTGTACCTAGACTTACTTCATGGATGTTGGTATGGAAAAGGTAAATCAAAAAATTAGGGATTCCATATTTGATTAGAGCATGGATTCCTAGAGTGTAGGACTGAGATCAGTCTTTTTATTACAATAGATATAGTTTTGGATTTATTGTTCCATTGATATACATGTATTGTGTGTATGCCTATAGCTATGTATGGGTATTCATTTTTTTGAACATCATGACATTGAAATCATTTTATGTCCAATACTAATTAATGTTTGGTCAATTTATCTTATCTGGATGTTTATCATTTTCACTAACCATGTCATTTATTACATTTCATTTCTACTATTTGTTGATTAATTATACTATTGGACTCCACGAAGATCATGATGGTATGTCTCCCCACTATACCACAATAGACCCTAATTGATAGATGGAAGCCTCTGACATAATTGGAGGTTAACATGAAGGGATGTTGACAACTAGGTTTTTTACTTATGAGTGAATTGGGTCTAGGATTTCACAAAATGGTATCATAGAATTATTTTTATGGTCATACAATTGGGGAATGGTGATATAGAATATATTGAAGTGTTGGGATATGTTAGTGTGCATGTGACCAGGAGTAACTAACCCACATATGAGGAAAAATCCATATTTCCTGAGATTGGAATTGTTGTTCTAGATTATTCCATTTACAACTGTATAGATTTCACTGTTGGGTGGAAAAAAATATTTGTGAAATTATTACTTTTAGTATTGTGATGGATTTTTTTTCCTTTTACTAGAATATAATGGAGGTAGTATCTTATGTGTAATTGTAGTATTGTGATGAATAATATGTCCTAAATTATTGTATAACATGTTTACTTTTATGCATACATTTCATGTAAAATTTTGAGTGCCTTGACTGATATATCAATTTTTTTATAATGTTTATATAGGATAAATGAAATTTGTACATTGTTAATTAATGTTTTGGAGTCAACTTAAATGGTTTTTTCTCTTATATCTTAATGATGGAATCTAATTAACCAATTATAGTGGGTTTGTGATATGTTTCATTATCCACACCAGTTGAAACATTAGTTATTTACAATTACATGGATTCCAATTTTAATTTAAATAGTGTGCATTCCAATATAAATTAGTAATGGTGGTCTATATGATTTTACCATCATAAAATACTAGGTGTAGTTACATGTAATACTAATTGCAACATATAATTCATAGAAATTTACATCCAAAAAGTGGAAGAAGTATCTTATTGGGTAGTTAGGTTAGTAGGTTTTGGGTAGTGAGACCATATACCATGAAATTTTTTTCATCTCTTTTTGTGTTTTAACGATTGGGCTTGGAAATTGTAGATATATACCATGATGATAGCCTTGGGTTGAGTGCCAAGAGGGTGGTGACAACTATTCCTCTATTGTGGTGGGACCTAACCTTTCAGTAGTTCAACATATGGAACCCCCTATTATACCTAACTTGGGCACTGATTCGATTTTCAATAGGGTTTCCTATAGCTCAAGAAAACCATGAATGGAGCCCTATACCCCCCATACTATATAAGATCCTACATGGGAGATCCATATATAAAATCAATATAAATTTTAAAGGGATATTGGCCCCAAGGATACTGATAAATGAATAGAGTGCAAGATATCCATGTTTATTCATATAGATATTCCTTTATAGTTGTTGGTCAACAATTATGATTTTATTATATCTAGATGTTCCATTATCTGGTGGGATGTTATTACTCATGTGAACCATATCATGATATAATCTGGAGAGTCTTCTAGGATATCTTCTTTGATTTTTTCATTCTAGAGAGATTATGGGATGACCGAGCTAAAGAATTTATGCCCCTAGAGAAATGATCCCCATCATTTATGGATTATCTATCTCACTTTAACGAGCAACAAGAACTTGAGAATTAATTGAAGGACCTGAAAACTAATCGGTTTATATGAACCAATACTTCTCATTGGGGTTAACCTGTCCCTTTATCTAATAAGGTAGATCATACTATCTGGATTTTTATGGATTAATTGAATCTAAATCATCTTATGGTTAACAACCGGTATCCCCTGATTTTTATAGGTGACCTCTTTGACTAGTTCAAAGGATATATGGTTTTTTCACAGATCAATATAATGTCAGGAAACCATTAGGTACATGTTAGACCTTCATACATACCCCCACAAAATGTTTTGAATATTGTTTGGACATTGTGAGTGTCTCATTATGCCTTCTAATTTAATGAACATGGCCTCCATTTTAAGGATATAATTAATTTGGGTTTCCCTCCATATTTTTATTAATTATTCATGGTATTCATGGAAGAAATCATGGAGTATTATCATATTCAACACAACCATGCCAAACATCATGAGATCATAATTAATACACATATAGGGAACCATTTGTATGGTGTACACATCAAATGAAACATTTTTATTGATAAGGTGAATTTCTTGGGTAACATTATCTTGAAGGTAAGAATATAAATTAACTAATGGTAGGTGGGAGTTGTGGTTTTCTAGGAATAATCAATGAAAATTTTTGGAATATGATGTTTCTGGTGGATAACTGGCTATTATAGCTATTTCATTTATGACTTTTCACAACTAGAAGAACCTCTTATGAACTTTACTAAAAATGGTGTAATGTTTTTATGGTATTAATCAAGAAAAAAAATCCTATTTGTATTTGAATGGATGGATGACTTCATCACCTACATTGATTCTTCCTGAGCTAGGAAGAATCTATAATCTTTACTATGATGTGTCATGTGTTGGGGTAGTAGAAGTTCTGATGCAAGATGATTAGATCATGGAATATGGGTATCAATATTTTAGGACACATAAGAGGAATTACCTGACACACAATCTTGAGTTAGTAGTTATGGTTCATGACTTTCATTATTAGAGGCACTAATTTCAAGGGGGCAATAGTTTGTGGTGTTTATAGACTAGAACATCCTTAAATAAATATCCACGTAGTGTGACATAAATCATAGTAGGAGAAGGTGGGTTAAATACTTATGGTCCCTTGATTCTGAGCTATCCTATATTTCAAGAAAAGGCGATGCTATAGATGATGATATGAGCTAAAATACTCAATCACATGTAGTTTTTGAGGATATTAGTGAGTGGAAGTCGATGAAACTGTGCTCTGAGATGCACATTGAGGTCATAGATAATTATAGGTTGCATACAGGTAAAATGTTTCCAGTGACATCTTCACTTATAGATAGAGTTTAGGCGAGACAAAATTCAAACAATGAGGGAGTATTCCTAAGGTAGAGTGTTTCAAGAGAGGTCCCACAAGTGGGTTGGACTATAGATGATGATAATATATTTTATCATCATGGATATATATGGGCTGTTATAGATGTATTAGAGAATTTGATGTGATAATACCACGCTTCTAGTTGGGTTGTTCACACTGAGATTATGACGATGTATCTGGACTTAAACAACAAAACCGGTGTCCTCGTACGATAAAGGGATAAATCCTATCTTATCACATTTTATTCCAACTATTAGAAGGGGAAGGTGGAACAAAAATGAACATCAGGGATTATTTATACCCATTCCAATATTGAAATGGGAGAACACCATCAAGGATTTCAGGGCTGGTTGAATCAGATCCCATAGATGTGATGATGTTGTATGGGTGATCACAAATATGTTAACAAAGGATTCACACTTTATAATAAAAAAGGACAACTTTTTAGTATATGAGTTATGCAGATTCCATGTAATATATATTATAAGACTTTTTAGAGTTCCAAGGATATTTTTATTGTACTGAGATACTCATTTTACATCTCAGTTATTGAAGGGGTTTCATAGGTCATTAGGTTCATAGGTACTTTTTGAGTAAACCATGCCACCCAATGATTGATAGACAATATGAGAATATGATATTGTTTTTAGAGGATATTATATTGGCATGAATCTTATTTTTTAGAGGTTCATAGAATAAGAACATACCTATAGACACATTCTATTATAACAATAGATTTTAGGCGATCATTCATATGGGTCATTATGACTCCTTATATGGTAGAATGTTCCATTCACCCATGTGGAATTTAGAGGTAAGTGAGGTAGTGCTACTGGGACCACATCTCATTCAAGAGACATAAATGTTGGCACACCTTATAAAATAGTTCAAGGAATTATCTACTTATAGGAAAATACATATAATGATTGATGCCAAAACCTTTAGTGTTATAGGATGGGAATGAATTATTGTATTGTGTTTCTACAAGGTTGGGGCATTGACAGATTTGGATAGAAGGGAATCTGGAACCTAGATTTGTATATCCTTTCAAGAACATGAGAATATTTGGGTTAGTATCCTATCAAATATAGTTACTTTAGAGGAACCGAGCAATACATAACATCTTCCATGATTCTTTGATTTTATAGTATCATTATGAACCATAATATGATTTTGAACATGCTTAATTTGTTCATGAAATAGATGTTTCCATTGATGAGAATCATATATGTATTATTGATTGAAGATCAAATTCCCTCTGAGGTAGGTCAGTTCCTCTAGTCTGTTTTATACGGCAACACAAATTCATTTAGGATGGGACCTTAGAAAGGGGTTCTAAAACACGTGCTCAGTGGATTTATTTATTAAAAGATATTGCCTCACCACCCTCATTATGGAAACTCATAGATGAGTTGTCCTAACTTGGGGTGGTTGTATGTTCTTGAAATTTTTTACAAGGTTAAAATACTTTAATTTTTCACTTTAAACAATTAATTTGATCTATATAATCATTAGCAAGAGAATAAGGATGGTTTGAGTTTATTTAGGGCATTTTATAGCCCTAAGACCGAGTTTTTGGAAAAATAAGTGAGGTGAATAGATAGTGATAACTTTGGACCTCACCTATAAAGGACTTAGAAAGTATCACATGAGGTTTCAAACCATAAAGCCTAGGATGCATGTCTGCGTTAGAAAATTTAGGACTATTGTAGAACTGAAACACATGGTCAGTACATGATTTTTCAAATTGTGTGACAAAATTTGCAACAAGGTGGTTCCCTAGGAAACTTTCGTTACACAGTTGGTGCACATTTTGGCCAACTGTCCAGAAAAACCATGATCTCATTTAAATAAGGATATAATTAACTTTTTATGTTAATTCCTTATATCTTTTAACCCCTATTTCTTCTTAATTTTACACATATCATCCCACATCTATTATAGATCTTATAATGCTTCAACCTATGGTTTGATGGCTATCCCTCATCTAAATTACAACTAGAACACCGTTCAATGTGTTGGAAGCATATCGGTTCATTCTTGAGTTTGTTTCCTTTCATCATCATTTTATCTCATACATTATTTTTTATCTTCATTCAAGATAATATGATCTATTTTTAGGGTTTTTCATTTATATACTATTTTTTTCCTATCCCAAATGAAGATATGATACTAGATAAGGGTTCATCAACCATCATAAGGAAGTTGGTCTATATATTTTCCCTCAAATAATTATCATTTATATTTTTTAATGTTGTTCGGCATGCTAGTTTTACCATTCATTTCTCCTAAAATAAATATTCCTTAAATTATTTTCCTAATTTGTCACCCAAACACCCTAATAGACCCTAAGTAATCATTGGAAGTCAAATTCCTCAACATGATACACCCCTTGGTTGGTCCATCAATATTCCTACATTCCATTTTTGTATAATAGTACACAAAACATTATTTGATGTTTTTAGTTTTTCTTATAGAAATGAATTTAGTTAATTTAATTATATATACTATTACATTGAGATATGAAAATCATGTTGACCAATATTAATAAATTGTAATGAACAATTTAATAATAGGACACCCCATATACACCATTTTAATTTATAAATGAAATGATAGTGAATTAAATTAAATACAAAAAATAAACTTCATGGTTATTACATGGAAGAAGATTACATGTTAAGAAAGTGGTGATTATTACTCATATAGTCCTTTTATTATTCCATGAGTGTCCATAAATAATCAATCCTTGGATTATTGAGGGAATTCCTTGAGCACTTAGAGGATTCCACTATGATTTATTGAGCTAGTTTCCAAGGGAGATACCCACATTGGAATTCAATATTTTCTTATTATATTTTAATTCTGTAATAGATTTCCGAAGATTCCCTAGATTCATATATGAAAATCCGAATGCCTTAGATATACTCCTTGGATTTAGATTGATTTACTTGGACATGAGGATAATTGGATTCTTCCCTTGGTCCCCAATCATTCATAGTCTGATATTTACTATGGATATGATCCATTGACTTGGTTAGAATATTTTCAAGTCGGTTGTCCCAGGTGTATCCCTTGGATAACAATTAGACCCCCATTGTTAGTATTATTAGTTATTTCGCATGATCTGGACAAACCTTATAACATCTACGATTCATTGGTTGAATCATGGATCATACCATCTTATTATCACTATATAGATTCCATGGTTCTACCTTGGGCCACACTGTATTATTGCATCAACAAGATAACTTCATTCAAGTTTCATAGAGCAGGAACATTTAAACGTCACCCATTTGGACACATCTAGAATAGGTGAGAGTATGTATCATTTTTTAGTATCCTTTGAGGAGATTGAACCCAACATGGTTATTATTTTACACATTTTAATCAATTTATCATTGTTATGATTAACATTGTAAAATTTATACCCACGGATAGGATTTATATAGAATCCATTAGTGTTGACCTGCTAAATATATCTCAAATCCTATTGGGGAAACCAATTGGTACATTAAAAGAATACATGTATTTATATAGGTATAATGGAAAGCTCTCAGTTATGGATTCTTGATGAATTTATTGAATGGGAGCTTGGAGAAAAGGACCCAGTTCAGGCTAATGATGTTATTGGAAATAGTATTGGTCTTTCTTTTCATTTGATATACTAGTATTGTGTTTATTCTGACTATCATGTATTCATATTACTTTCTTATAGAATCATAACATTGAAATCATATTTCATATAGTGCTGATAGTTGTTAATTGTAATTATTATACCTAGATAGTTATAAAATTTTATGTTCTATTTGTTCATTGTTATCTGTTTCAATATTTGTTAATTTATTACAATATTGTTTTCTATTATAATATCAAAGGTAAAATATCCACACTTTACCACCTTATAACCTTTTTACTAGTAGGTTTTCAATAGTGTATGGGGGTAGTGTGCTTGAGGATATGTGGCCAACCGGGTTCAGTTACTTATGAGTGAGTCGATTCTGAGACATCACAATAATAAAAAATGATCTTATAACATAATTTCAACATTATGATTTAAAATTTAAAAATAATATTATCAAATTAATGTTCTACAAGTGGAAAATTTAATTTTAAAATAATCACACTAACCATGTAAAATAATTTTTTATAAGAATGATGATTTCAACATTAAATTTATTTTTTTGATTAAATAATCATTATTACTAAATTTATTGACATTAACATATTTTTATTAAAAATATAAATATTTGGTATTCTTCTTTAAATGAAATTAACTATTTAATTTCACCTTGTAAATTCATTATTTATAAAGTAGACCAAACATAGTTTTTATTAAACTAAAATTTTTATTTAGTTTGAAAAATATTGTACATGTTTATTTGTCAACTCCAAGAATTTATGAAAATGTATTATTTTGTTCCTGAAATATATATTGTATTACATGAAATGTTTTTAAAATGCACAAGATACTATTAGATACTGTTGAAATCATAAATATTATAATTTTAACGAAACCATATCTTCATCTAAAAATAACAATTTTCAATAAAATTGTAATATTAAATTCATAATATGTAATTTTTCATGAGAGGAGCTAAAAAATAAATTTGATTTTATCAAACACACATTTTAAAAATAATATATTTATTTTTGGAATGAATTGAATATAGAAATAATTTCTTTTTTATAACAGTTTTTAATATTAAATCATATGAATTATTTACCCTCTTATGGTTATATTTATTTATGGTCTACCGTCCTAGTGTTTGTTATATATTTTATAATATTATATTATTAATATTTTGCGGTTTTTTTATGTTGTACTGCATGACACTAGTTATGGAACATATTGTTCATTTTAAAGTATTTTAAAATCAATGGTTGTTACATTGGGAGAACTATAAGTTACGAAATATATTACTTTTTTTAGGGAGAGGAATATTTATTATCAAATATTTTCTTGTGACTTTGCTAATAGAGTTTAGATAAAGTTGGAGGATTCACATTTTAGAACTTCTAAAGTCTTCGATACTAGGATAGATATAGATATATATTTAATTTTAAAGATTATTATTTTCTACTAGGGAAATAATTAACTACGATTCATTGATGTACTATAAATATTGGGAATGGTATTCCATATACTGGTGACTGGTAAATTACCAATGAGTAAATTTTAGAGACTATTATAAATATTTTTCTAAAATTAATTATAATACGAAAGACCATATATTGATTTTAAAGAAAAAATTACAAATTTGAGCTCATATAAAAATATTGGAACCTTATTGTGTTACACCCCAACACCAGTTTCCCAGAGTTGGTGCATTATTTTATTACATTGTCATGATGAGAAGAAAATAAATTCCTGAAAGCGTGATCATATTAGTATCAATGGAAATACTTGACACAAACATAATATTAAAATTATATATTGAAATAAAAATGAAACATATTAACAACATTTAAAACAAATATATCCATTAGAATATCCCCACATTAAAATCAATATATACTTCTTCACATATTTGGAACAAAATTAAACCTAATAAATTGTTGAGCTCAGATTCTCAATAAGGATAAACAATATAGCATAAGCAATTATAAATAATAATTATCTTTTAATGAATGGTATTAAACTAAACACAATACTTTTAAACATAATATTCAGAATAATATGGCAATAATAATTCAAATAATTCCTTTTGAGCCTTTACGTAGATATTATACTATTATAAAAATCACCTTCAATCTCAATAACTAAGCTCATAATGAAAAATTCATAATTCCATATATCATAACCAAACCATCAAAGCCATGTTCTAATAGAATTACCAAATTTTCAAGTCTATGTTCCATGACACTAGTTTGTCTCATGAGACCTACCGATGCATCGATAGGAAATATAAGGCCCCCCAGTCACTAACTATGTCCAATTCATTCCATTTATGAAATTGGTGAATCATAACATAAACATTCTTATTAAAACTAGCATATGAAATGTTAATAATTTAACTATAACCAATGAATGGTATAATCATAGCCCATCGATAGTCAAATATATCATAAAAACTTCAATATAATATTAAAATATTGTATCATAATAAGTCATCCTCAAATAATCATAATATCCAACAAACGATGTTGACGTGGATGAAAATAACTTAATAAATTCATCAAAACACTTTGAGGGAAACGCCCCCTTTTTACATTAAAATCATTTAGAAGTCGTACAATTATAAAAGGGAAAAATTATTTTCAAAATAACCTTATATTATTATAAGGAAATCATCCAAATTTTAAGTCATCATAATGGTTGAAAATAGCCACTTGTTCCATATACTATAAACAAAAATTCTATTATAAGTTTTCTGAAATGGTTATAATGTACCTCATTCTGAAAATGATAGAATGTTTCAATTAATTTTTTTTTTGTAAAAATTAAATCATGGTAAAAAAGGACAATAATTGTTTTTGATAATATTTTAAATTAATATTTAATAGTCATGGAAATCTATGATAAGGATTTCCAAATAGATTATTGTGTATAAAAAATCTCAGATAATAAATTGACTGTAAAATTAACCCTTACATTGTACTTTTAGTTAGTCGATTATGTGTTAACCAACTCTATAATGGATAAAGTATGTTATTATATTATTCCAGAACCATATATATATTTATGATATCATATATGACTCTCTGTTATCATTTTTTAATAATATTTTAGTATTACAATTGATTATGGTGTTTACGGATTCATTTTCCTATTCTCTTCATATAACACATGTTAGTTATGAATATGATATATTTTAGTCACATCTATAATGATATTAAGTTCATAATTTCTATTTTTACTCATCATATAAATTATATAAGCAATATTGAATGGTATATGTGGAGAATAATTCTCACCTCATAGTGGAGATGGTAGGTCGTACGTACGCACATGCGATAATATCATTCACAAGAAGATTAAATAAAATGTAATTGGATGGTATATTAGTAATACCGAATAATTATAATGTCATATATATTATTTAAATACATTATAATCAACATTATACCCATCCAAATAATGTATTGTGGGAAAAAAAATTCACTATGATGTGGAGATGGTAAGCCATGAGCACACACACATGGTGATATTGTTATTCGCAGGACGGATAAAAAGAGTTACAAGGTTGTACAATAATTATAATAAAATATTTGTACATGGATGAAACATTATTTATTATTCTCATTTGGAAACCACATAGAAAGTGTATGTAGAAGAAGAATATAACATTGAAAGAGGTGGTAAATAAGTTACCTCTTTTTTGGGTGTCTCCTTTTTATTTGTAAAAAAGGACTCCATAGGATGAATTTATTTCCAATGTACAGATTGTAGGATATATTAATGGATGTTTTAAGAGGAAATGGTTAGAGGTTTCTTGATCCAAAATTCATTAGGGGTGTGATTAAGAGAGAAATATATTAGTCCTTTTATAAGAGAGGGGATGCGCACCATTGGAAATACCGAAACTATTTAATTAATATAAATTAATTTTTTAAATAAATGGATCCAATGTGAATAAATTATAATATAATATAAGGATTGGTCGAATTTATCTTATAAAATAATATTTATACAATTTTCATTTTATTTTATGCCTTATTGTTTTGATTTATCCATATTTAATATATTAAATTTTAATTGTTGAAATAACATTCTATATATTAAATGGTTATATATATTTACTTATGCAGTTTCAATTGAGAATAAGTGGATATTTTATTAAAAATATACCTTATTATTGACACATTATAATTTTTAAATAATTTTATTATTTTTAAATAATTTAATTATAAGTTATTTTTAAAAAAAATCTAGATTGCCAATTTTGAAACTATTCTTTTCTATGATTTTAAATAAAAAACACATAGAATATAGCATCAAAAGAAACATTTAATATACTAATAATAGGAAATAAACTCTTGAAAAATTTTGTGATCATCGTAATTTATTAAAATTATATTTATTTTCATATATGTAATAGCATTTATTTGATATTTACATTAATAAAATAATTTTGATGCCGCAAATGCGTCATCCTTAATGGTAAATATTTAATCTCTAAATAATATAAATACATTTTTAGGAGTTATGTAATTATATTAAATTTATAGAGACTACCTATAGAAGATTTTATCTCTTGGTTATGCCTATATTAAAATTAATATACTTATATTAAATGAAAGTGTGACATTATGTCACATTCATTGGTTTTAATAATATTAAGGTAATATTCATAATAATGTGGCCATTAAATGATTCCATTTCAAAACATATATTATAATGGTCTAATTTAGTCATATAATAGGATTTTTACATTTGTTAAGGTAATTTTATATTATTATATTTACCATTAATTACCGGATTTACCCTTAACCACAATATTTTTTACTAAAGTTACTATTCATAATTTCAAAAAATAAATGTAACCTATTAACATAAATTGGACACATTTATTTATAATATGAAATCCATTTATCAAAATTCAAAACAAAAAATTTGAAGTAATAAATATAAAATTAATCCACATTGTCAAAATGAAAAGACTGGTTTTTCAAAAGTAAAAACCTTCAAAAGATTAACATGTTTTTATATATAATTTTAATGTAAAAATAATTACAATGTCCTGGATTACATTAGAGTATAAAAATATAATAAAAATATACTTTAATACCCTTTAAATGTATAATTTATTACTACAAATTAATTCGATTCAAAAATTAATTTGCAATTAAAATTTAGTAATTTTCACAATTTATCAAAATATGAATGTTAACAGAAAAACACCAAAAATTTATACAAATAAAATTTTCATGTCTTTATTATATAGATAATTATTATTTTCTAAAATTTAATATATAAATCTATTTAACATTGCATTTAAAAAGGGTTCCCCGTTAAAAGGTGGTAAATTTTCATTTTTTTGAAAAGTATTATTTTATTCAAAAAAATGAATTTGTTATTATACAATTTCTAAGAAACATATGAGATGAATATTAAAATTATATGGAATATATGAAATTAAAATTTTGGTTAATATTAATCCTAATCACACTTTGAATGGAAAGTTGTTGTGTGCTCAAACTCAATGTTGCATATAGTGAAAGCTATTTAAATCATTTTAAAAGAATTGTATCATAGAAGATAGGGATGTTACATTATTCACTCCATTAAATAATATCATCCCCAAAATTTCTAGAATATCACTACATAAAAAGTTTTTAGGTTTCCTTTATCATATTTTCTTCAGGTTCCATGTCACCTCTTCAATTATATGGTTTCCCCAAAGAACCATTACCAAAGAAGTCGTTCGATTTCTCAACACTGGTTTTATGGTATCATGAATCTAGATAGTATCTTCACAATAAGACAGATCAGGTTCCATTTCTATTTTCTCATAAGTGATTACATCTTTTGGGTTTGGCATGTATTTCTTTAACATTGATACATGGAACACTACCTAAGCTTTGGAGAGACTTGGAATCATTACCAAACGGTTAGCTAATGCTCCAATTCATTCCATAATTTCCAAAGGTCTGCCGTACCTATGACTTAATATACCCCTCTAAATGAATTGTATGACACTAATACATGGAAATAACATAAAAAAACAAAATCTCCAAGTTGAGATTCTAAATACTTCATTCGGTTATCAACACAACTCTTTTTCTTACATTGACCTGTTTTGATATGGGTTTGAATATTTGTTAACTTTTCTATCATTTCATCAACATGTTCTAGGACTATGAGTTATATTTCCCCAATATCATCCCAAGAAGACGGTGTATTACATATTTTTCAATATAATTCTTCAAATGGTGCGATCATTATATGCTAATTGAAGCTATTTTTATAAGAAATTTCAACTAGAGGTAAATACGGATCCCACATAACTTGATAGTTAAGTGATCAAGATCTCAACAAGTCTTATAAGGCTTTAATAGTCCTTTCTGATGGTCCATCGGTTTGAGGGTGGTAGATAGTGCTCAAATGTAGCTCAGTATCTATGTCATTTTGGTGAATTTTAGAGATTTATGATGTAAAATTGAAATCATGGTTAGAAAAAATCAATAGGGGTACACCATGAAGTCTTAGAACATCATTAATAGATAGTATTACTAAACGTTCAAGTGGTAAATCATCTCTTATAGTATGAAAATGTGATTACTTGGTAAGATTATCAACAATAACCAATTTTACATGATCTATTCTAAGTGTATTTGGTATCCCCTTGGAAAATTCCATCGTATTATCACCCCACTTCCACAAAGATATAGGAAGAGGTTGCCTGATTTTTTTAGGATGTTGTCTTCTAGCCTTCACCTATTTAAAAACCAAACACCTTGACCCATAATCCGAAATATACCTCTGAATTGTGTGCCACCAATATTATTCTATCAAGTATATATACATAATAGTTCTACCAGGGTGTACGAAAAAATTGGAGCTTGGAGAATCATCAAATAATTCCACTTTTATCTCAGGTATTGTTGGAGCACAAAGCATATTTCTAAATTTAAATGTACCATCATCAAATATGAAGTCAATCAGACTCCCATCATTCACATCATTACTTTTATTTTGAAACTCCTCATTGTCATAATGAATACTTTTTATCCATTCTAATAAATATGGTTTAAAAAAGTATTGTTGTTTCACTGTCCATGATAATACCCATACCCATATTTACTAGATCCATAAACATAGGATCCCTTTTGAGAATCATTTTGTATATAACTCCGTGGTATTTTCTACTCAAAGAATCTTCCACCATATTTTCCTTCCATTTGTAGTAGTGTATTGTGAAATAATAATCCTTAAGTAGCTTAAGACATCTATTTTGTCTCATGTTGATTTTTTATGTGGCAAAATATATTTCAAACTCTTTTGATTAGTATATATCTCATAGCATTCATAGTTGAGATAGTATTTTTCTATCTTTAAGGTAACTATTACTGCACCTAACTACAGTTCATGAGTTTGATTGTTTTATTTAGAATTTTTAATTTCCTTGATGGATAATCAATAACCCTTTAATTCTAAATAAATACACAACATAGTCCAGTCATTGATATACAATTATAAATCTCAAACTTATAATTCTTATATGGTAGAGTCAATATATGATCGTTGACTAATATATTGTTCAATTCATGAAAACATTCTAAACACCCCTCTTCCCAATCTAATTATTCCCATTTATATTTGAGATTGGTTAATGGGTTTGAAAATTGGGAAAAATTATAAATGAAACACTGATAATAAGCTATTAAACCAATAAAACTACATACCTCGTCTATACTCATAATTACTGGCCACTCATGGATTGATTTTTTTTCCAGGAACAATAGATATTCTTTGATTGGAGATAATATGAACATGAAAATAAAATGTTTGAGCCATAATTCACACTTTATAAACATAACATTTAGTTCATTTCTTCTAAGATACTTTAGAACAATCTACAATTAATTCTTGAGGACTTATTAGCATTCGGATTAACCCAATATATCATCAATAAATACTAAAAAATCATAAAGATATTCCATGAACACTCTATTAATTAAATCCAAGAAAATAGAGGGTGCATTAGTCAATCCAATTTGAATTACAGTAAATTATTAATTAATATATCTCATTGGGAATGGTGTATTTGGAATATCTTCTTTTTTTACAAAAAAATAACGACATCCAAAATGAATGTCAATCATCAAATAATATTGATCTCCATGAAGTTGATCAAATAAATCATCAATACGAGGAAGATGATACTTGTTCTTTATTTCAATATCATTGAATTATCTACAGTCAATGCACATCCTCATTAATACATCGTTCTTATTAAAAAAACAAAACTATCAATCCCCATAGAGAAACACAAGGGTGAATAAATCCATTATTACTAAACTCCTATAGTTTCTTCTTCTTCTATACTAATTCCACAGTGGAAATTATATAATAAGTCTTGGATATTGGTCTTGCATCAGGGATTAAATAAATATAAAACTCAACATCAAGCTCTGTGGGGTTTCCAGGTAAATATTTTGGAAAACATCATTTTAATCTATTAAAAAAGGTACATACTCAATTTCAATATGTATTTCTTCTCTTTGGACGTTATTTCCTCTTCCTCCCTAATAATTTCATTTATTAATGCTAATGTGGGTGGATTTTGATAAGAATCAGGTGATAAATTTTCTATCAAAAAGATAATGGATTGTACACCGTCCTCACAAATCGTAACATCCTTCTTTCTAAAATAATGTTTTGCATCATATTTTGATAGGAAATCCATATCGAGGATTATATCAATGTCGAAAATTGGAATGATAATTAAATCAGCATATAATGCCTATTTATATGCCATAATGGGAACTTCGTGACATCATTATTGCAATGAGACATACCTTATGAATTTTGATTAATAATAGTGAATTGGAGATATATAAATTTTAGTTAAAACTGGATAGATATAAAGTAATGTGGGGATACATAATCAAATAATGGTTTTCCTAAATTTGAGGATATGATTATAGTACCTTCCACAACATTATGTGGAGTTTCAACCTCTTTAGTTGTGATAAAAAAAGCATGGACTTTCTACATTTTACTTTTCTAGGATAAGATTATTTGGCACTTAGGAAAATATTATGCATAATTTTACATTTAATTATAAATGTAGAATTGAACATTGACTTCTTCTTTCATCCCATTTTAATCGTGTGCTTGGTTGCCTTTTTCTCGACACTTATAACAAACAATTATCCCGTTTATAAAATTACTAGGGTGTTTATTTCTACAATTATTTCATGGTAGAAAGATATATTTCCCTCGTTCCCCTTATGTCCTTTCCCTATAATTTTTAGTGGCCCTCTTATTCTCATTATTCCCTTTAAGGTCATAAGTGTTAGAGAATTACTTTTAGATGTTGATTGCACATGATACTATATATGCTTATGATAATAATGAATATGAGACCAATTACCCATGAATTAATGGGTTTTACCCATAAAATAATCAATTAATCATACTTCATCTATTTTATATGTAATATATATAATGCATTAACCACCTTGTGAATGTAGGCTCATACATTGAAAACATTTAATCATCTTTTGCCTCAGACCCAAAAAATTGCCTCTCATTATCATCATGTTGTTACCAAGGAAGACATTTTGCTAGGAAAATTTCATCAAACTCTCTTCATTCCATATTTTACACTTCATCATCCCCCTTAATGTTTTGAATTAATGACAACTAGGGATCCTCATCTCCTGAGAGACGATAAACTACCATGAAAACCTTTTCCCCGTCATTACTTCCAAAATAAAGAAATAAGTAGTTCTAAGGAACTTATCCATTATATAGCAATAAATGGATTTTTAGCTTCATTGAATGTTGGAGGTTGTTGTCTCATGATGTGGTATAACATTGATCATCCACGTTGTGGATCAGGATTCTCCATATAGGTAAGGAAATAAATCAAAACAAGAGTCAACTATCTCATTATAGTTATAAGCAGTTCAGTATCAATTGTGTCACCAGCTCTACTATCATTATCATTAATAGGAGGGAAATACCTAAATTGATTATCTGTATTTATAAGATTTATATTCTTTAGGAGATATTTATAAACAATGACACACACTTTATTAGGTTATAAATCATAATGCATAATTCCAAAATAGTAAAATACTTAACAGAAATTAAAAAATTATGAATATCTAATGATAATAATATTTATGGTTTCATTGAGGTTGTAGTTAATAAAAAATCATCTATAATGGGATGTAAAGAAAATAGGAATTATCCTATGAATATCCCCTAGGACTATCAAACCAGGTGCGCTGTTAGGCATGTTGTTGTGTACCGGGTTACCCTCAGTCAAGCTCAGAACACTCGATTAGGGTTTTTACCCCTACGAACATCTATTATTGAACCAAATCTAGTTGTAGTATCTGAACAAGGATTCATTATCTAAGAATACACACATAATCTCGGTATTACCAAAATTATAGTTTGTGTTTTCATACGTATCTTTAAATTATATCGTAGGGTATTGTTCCCTAATCAATTTTTTTCTCTAAATATTTATTATAAGGTTATACTAAAAATTCATTGATACCAACTGTAACACCCCTATGAATGTTTCTCAGAGTTGGTGCATTATTTTATTACATTTTCATGAACATAATGAAATGAAATCCTAAAGGAACGATCAGTTTACTGGCCTTAGAAATACTAGATACAAACAAAAGTTTTTCATTACATCTTGAAATGAAAATAAACAAACGATAACCATTGAAAAAATCATATCCATTAGAATATAACTACATTTCAATAATAATATACATCTTTATGTCCAGGGAAAAAATTGAAACATAAGAAAGGGGTGACCTTAGATGCTCATTACGGATATACAATATAATTAAAGCTATAAAAAATAAGCATAAAATTTTATGGAATGGTATCCAACTGAAACTCAAGTATTTTAAAAATAATATTCAGTACAATATAGTAATAATAAGTCAAATAATTTCAATTATACATTCACATGGATATTCTACTAGTTAAATGACTATAAGAAATATCAATAGCTAATCTCATAATGAGGAAATGAATAATAGCGTTTATCATAGCCATACTGTCAATGCATCATTCCAAGAATATTACCATACTTCCAAGGCCTTCTTCCAAGACACTATTTTGTATAATGAGACCTAAATATGCATCAAGGTGCTGTAGTGGGCCCCAACTACCGCTTACTAAGTCCAATTCATTCCTTTTATGAAATTGGTGAAACGTAACATAAACATTCGTATTAAAACAAGCATAAGAAATGTTAATACTTTAATCATAAACCAAGAATGGTATAAACATAGCACATCCATAGTCAATTATTTCATAAATAATTAAATATAATATGTAATATTGTATCATAAAAATTCAACCTCAAATAATCATAAAATCCAACAATGTATGTTGACATAGATGAAAATTATTTAATAAATTCATTAAAACACTCTGAGGGAAATATCCATATATTATATTGAAGAAATTTTAATGCCAAACAATTGTAAATGTATAAAATTAATTTGATAATAACATTCTAATATAGTAAGGAATGAACCAAATTTTAAGGCGTTATAATGGCCTCAAATATCCTCTTGTAATATATAAGTTAAAAAGACATTCTTTCCTTAGATTTTCGAAAACGTAATAAAGTACCTTTTTTAGAAAATTACGAATATATTTCATTAAAAACATTTTTAAAAATGTAAAACATGGGGTAAAATGTTTTTAAATTTTTTTTGATAATAATTTGAATTAAATTTTAATAAACATAGACAATGATTAAAAGGATTTCCTAGTCGATAATTATATATAAGAAATATCAGATAATAAAGAGATAGGGAAATTTACTATTAACTTGTACATTACATTTTTCGAGGGTGTGTAAACCTAATATATATTGATTAATGTATTTTATTAAATTATAAAAGTAACATAAAATTATTTATGATATCATATATTACACTCTTTGGTTATTTTGTTAAAAATATTTTATTATTACCATTGTTTTTAGTGTTAATTACTTCATTTTACTATTCTTGTTTGGTCATGAAAGTCAGGTTTTCTATGAATAGGATATATTTTTAGAATATATGAAAATATATTAAGTTAATAATTATTATTGATTCTAATAATATAAATTTTATAACCATTCTTGAATTTTTAACGTGATGAATGAATCTTCCCGCATCGTGGAGACGGTAGGTCGTACATATGAACGAGTGGCAATATCATCCACTTGATGGTTAGAGGGTATTGAATTGGATGGTATATTAAATATAAAAAATAAATATATGTTATATTCATTATTTAAATCCATTATACTCATAAATAAACCCATCCAAATAAATTATTGTAGACTAACAAATTTCACCACGATGTGTAGACGGTAAACCATATGTACAAATGCATGGGGATATTGTTATTAGTTGGATGGGTAAAAAAAGGAATGCGATTTTAATATAATTATAATAATATCTATGTATATTTATTATAATGGAGTTGTTATTTTTATATGAAAACAACATAGAAATAGTATGTAGAATAGGGAAAACAATTGGAAGAGGTGAAAAATAATTTCTTATTTTTTAGGTGTCTGCATTTGATTTGTTCAAACAGACTGAATAAAATAAATTTATTACTAATGTATGACATATAGGATGTATTAAGGGAAGTTGTGAGAGAAAATGGTTAGAGTTTTGAGGAACCAAAAAACATTATATGTGTGATTAAAAGAGAATGATAGGTTCCCTTTTATAAGAGTGGTAATATGCACCTTTAGGAATACAAAAACATTTAAATTAATATAAATTAATTATTAAATAAAAGTGGATCAAAAGTGGATAATGTATAATTTAAGATGTTTATGGGTTGATATCCTCTCGATGAATAAAATGTAGACATGTTTTTATTTTATTTTAAATTTTATCATTTGGATTTATCCTTCTGTAATCTATTGAATTTTAGTTGTGTGGATAACATTCTAAATACGAAATGGTTAGAAATGTTTTTTATAATCTATAAATTGAGAATAAAAAGATATTTTATAAAATTATAGACATTTTAATTATCAAATTATAGTTTTTAAATATTTTTATAGTTTTTATATAATTTAATAAAACGTTATTTTTATAAAGTATCATTAGTATCAATTTTGACACCTTTGATTTAATGATTTTTAATAAAATACATCTAGTAGATAACTTAGAACGAAAATATACAATATAATTTTATCATGTCATTTTAGACTATATAATTAATGGATCTCCTTATTTAATTAAAATTATATTATTTCAATATTTTTAATATCATTTATTTGATATTTCTATTAATAAAATAATTTATGTGTCCTCCTTAATCGTTATTATTTAACAGCTACAAATTATAAATAAATTTTTATATTGTATAAAATTATATTATATTTCTATATAATACATATTGTATATATTATCATTATTTTATCCTTATATATAAATTAATATACTTTTATAAAATGAGAGTGTGAAATTTTGTTACCATCATTGATTTTAAAAACATCATTGTAATATTCCTGACAAAGTGTCCATTAAGTGAATAAATTTCTTACCATATATTATAAGGGTCATATTTATTCATGAAATAAGATATTTACAGGTGTTCAAATAATTTTATATTATTATATTGTAATCAATTTTTCAATTTACCCTAAACCGCTGTTCAAAAATTTACAAAAGCAACAATTCATAATTTCCCAAAATAAATGTAACCTATTAACATAATTTGGACCCAATTATTCTAAATATGCTATCAATTTTTAAAAATTTAATATATTTAATTTTCATTGATTACATTATATTTAACCACTGTTGTTAAAACGAGAAAACAGCGTTTTCAAAATTGAAAACCTTCAAAAGATTGATATGCGTTTATATCTCATTTTTATGTGAAAATCATTCAAATTATCTAAATTATATTAAATAATAAAAATATAATCTAATTAAACTTTAAAATCATTCAAATTTATAATATAGGAATATAAATTATTTCGATTAAAATTATTGATTTCAATTAAAATTTAGTATTTTCATTATTCATAAAAATATAAATGTTAAATGAAAAACCCAAAAAATGTATCCAAGCTAAATTTTAATGTCATACTTCTAAAAATGAATTTTATTTTGTCAAATTAATTTTTTTAAATGTTTTTTATATTGTATTTAAAAAGGGATCTCTATTAAATGGTGATAAAACATAATTTTTTTAAAATAAATGTTTATTTCAAAAACTGTATATGTTATTATATCATGTATAAGAAACATATGAGATGAATATTAGAGTTGAATAGAATATATAAAATTCAAAAAAATTAAAATATTATATATAATTGATCTTTAATCTTCTAGTCGTAGTGTGCTCGAGCTTAATGTTTCATGTAATTAAAACTATTTCAATTATCTAAAAAGAAGCGTATCGTGGTTGATTGGGGTGTTACATAATAAATTATAAAGAATTGTAGAAGAGATATGTAGAAATGTAAAGATGGAAGAAAAATATTTCTTTTTTTACAAATTGAAGTGTTATAACTTATAGAGTTAATACCTCAATTTATAATAATGTACAATAAAATATAAATTAAATTCCAAAAATAGTTGTTAAAAACATAGAGATTGAGAATTTTCTGAAGTTATTATGTATGGGAATAGGATTATCAATAAAATTATAGAATTATCATAGGAATTATATGAAATTAAAATATAATAAAAATTTAATATGGTATGATACATCAAATATGAGATGTTATAAATCCAAAACAAAAAAAATATCACACCGGATTATAATATTTTGAAAAAGGAAAAGAAATCTAGAAGATCCTCTATGAAAAAGGGAAATGGGTTTTAAGGGAAATTGTAGATACTTGAAGTTTCATTGAAGACCCTACTACATTGAAATGTTATTTATTTTGTTTTTTAACTAGAATATAAATAGTTTTTATAAAAATTATCAATGAAATAAATTGTGATTTATGGAAAAGGTAACTCCTGAGTCACTTGGGAATATAACCATAGAGAAATTTTTTTATTATTATTCAGAAAGAGGCCATGATACATTATCATTTAAACAGTTAAAAAAATATAATATTTTATGAGATAAATGGAATAAAAAATGATAAAATTTTATAATTTTGATAAATAGGAAATTTTTATATATTATTATTTTAATTCAAAACATATGTCCATACAGACTGTTGAATCTATTTATGGTTCAACATATGATGATGATAATTTATTTCATAAACTTAAATATGATTTTGAATGTATTAAATGGAATTTTTATATTTTTTATTTCGGTAGTTATAATTTAGATAATTTTTTTATATCATTTACTCTTTTAAAAAATCTTCAAAAAGTGGGTTTACTTATAAAAGTCACAATTTTAGAATAACCATTTACTTCGTAAATGTGACCTATTATACAATATGTTTTTGAGAGATTTCCACTAGAAGAATAATTATTACTTGAATAGTATAATTCAATTTAGAATTTATAAGGGAGTTATTTGAAAATATATAGAATCTTTTAAACAACATGTGTTTGAAAAAATCTGTCTGTTAACACTATTATTGGATAATATTTTCAGAATCATGAATTTTTTGGGTTCCAAACTCTTGTCCTTGTCTATACATACAAAAAAAATTTAAATAGAGTATTTTTTTAAATGTCCCTTTTCATACATAGATTAGTGGGGGGGCATGAACATCCCCATTTTTCGTGGGATGGGGGAAAACCTTATAAAGAAAAACACCCTAAATTTACCTAGGATCAGGGGAATACCATAAACATCATGAATGAGGGTTTTTAGCCATGTCCTGAACAAACCCATATTACCCATCCTACAACATCTTTGGAGAGAGGTTTAAAACAAGAGATTATAAATGTTATCCTCTTAAATAATTCATTCCATTTACAACAATTTTAATTGTTCAGATTTTTTCTTATTCAATATTTCGAACACCTATCCATAAATAGGTCCTATAGAACTGTGGAATACACAAGAGGGGGTAATCCCCTTTAGTCACTCCCACTAGAATGAATGAGATATTTTGCCCAATATAATCTGAATCCACCATGAGAGATTGAGTAGGATACCGCAATGGGATCTAAAATGATGAATCTGAAAACTACACTAGAGAAGGGAAAAACTCCATCAATAACATTGAGAAAAAACACTACAACAGTAATTATAATACTCTAGCATAAGAGCAGTATTGATTTTTTTTGGAGAAGTTTGATTTTTAAAACCATTGAATGGGTTGTTTCATGATCCTGCATATAAGATAAGGTTATAGTGGTTTTAAACCTCTAAGGAATGTATTTGGATGAGGTTTTGGGGTTATTATACGATTGAAAGAAGGGGTAACCACTTGGAGTACAGTTAGGGAAGCAACACCCTCAGCTAGCTGACCCAGATCCATGAACATGCTGGTATAAAGACACCAACTAGTTGGTGGAAAGGGAAGACGACTTCAGTTTTACCTTGGCTCATCAACTTGTTGGTGGGTGAGGAAAACATAGTAGATAGTCCACCAGCCATCTAGTGGAGGCTACAGGTCATCCAATGGACACTAGAGATGTTTTCAAATGAGGTATTCCTTCATAATTTCTGTAATACCTCTTTTACAGCCATCACTATGCTATTTCACCAACCCCATGTCCAATATTACCTAATAACACCCCTTATACTCATAGTAGAAGACTTTATGGATATACAATTCTACAATGTTGTTTTGGGAACCAAAACTTGTAATCCAGGGAATGTGATATGTCTATAAATCCTTTGTTATACTCTTTCACATTCTCTAATTTTGGTTATTCTAATTACGTATTTGAGGATATATTCATCTATATAATTATGTAATCTTATATAGATCAAGGTGTTTCAAACTATCTAGTTAGTGTATGTCTCAAGACAACATCTACATACCACACCCCAGCATTTGATTGGAGATATGTTGTCATGTGATTTTTATTGTTTTTTAGAAAAAATTAAATCTCATTGGTTGTGGTTTTGGTTTTTTTATTGGTATTGGTATCAAGGTAGTTATTGGAGCATATCACAGACATCTAGTTAGGGGTAATTCTTGGTATAAGTGTGGAGAAGTTACCTAGTGAGTAAATGTCAATTTTTTCCTTGTGAATCCATGTTGGTTAATTAGTGGAATGATGATAATTAACTATAATTCGATTATACATAACTTGTTTTGGTTTTTTGGATGTGAGTTAGGGCACCCAGTTATTATGTTTCGAACATTTATTCTAGAAGACATCCATCTACATATGACTAGAATAAGAATTAAATGGAATTTTTTATATACAAGATAGGTGGACTGTTAAATTCAACCCATAGTCTTACATTTATTTATAAATGTAGGTTTTATGATCTTGATATATTGCTCATGGATCAACCTAGATTGATTTAAAATTTTTAGGAAAAGATTATCCATAATTTAAAACCCTTTATATTAATTTTACGAAAGGATAGGTGATCCTATATGGGGTAACTTTTTAATAAATATAATATGGGTTCTAAATTAAAATTGTAATGTGATACTAGAATCCATATTTCTGAAATTAAAATTGAAATGCGTTTTAAAAAATGGTGTCTTTGGAAATGGGTTTTGAAAATATTGAATAGAGTATGGTTTTAAAAATGGAATTATAGAAAAGGTTAATGAAATTGATTTAATATAGGATTTTTTTGCACTCAATTTTTTTTTAATGTTTAAGAGGGTAGTATTTGAAATGAAATTTTTATGTTTTTTATTTTAATTATTATCATCACTTACCTGGGTGTCATTATTTTATTTATATTAATGATATTTTATTGGATTGGTATTATTTTTCACTATTGGTTACACTGAGATGTGGGTATAATTTCTCAACCATACTGCCATATACCCACACTACGAATTGTAATCTTATAGTGCATCGAGTGGAATTCTTGAGGCACAATAATGAATAAAGGTCTAAGCAGCAGTCAGTAATCAGTGGTGACGAGACGCTAAAAAGTGATATTAGAGTTATTTTTCTTTTGTACTACTATTGATAGAAGGTATAAAGGAGAGTAAGAGATTGTTTTATAAGGTATAATGATTTTTCTTGGTACTAGATAACCCACATATGAGAGTAAATCATGTTTCTAGTGATGGGGTTGAGGTTCATATTATACTATTTACAATTGAATTGACTTCACCTAATCTATGGCACATGATTATGTTTTTACTGATTTTTTTATATATCTCTTTAACTAGAAAGTAAAGAGAGGGTGTTTTCATGCGTGATATTAGTCTCGTATGAACCAAATGTCATTTTTGAGATTACATGTGATTGTTTACCTATAATATGACCTTGTTTTGATATTTATGTTGTCTTTGGGAATTTATATATTCTTTATATATATTTTTATGGTTGAACCATACTTACCTAAAACTATAAATTTATAGAATATAATTTTTATCATTACTTTCTGTAGATTTTTATTGGGAATCATCTAAATAAAATTCCAATTACAAAATAAAGAGTATTTTATTCCAAAACAATTCATTGACATATTATTCAACTGAATTATAGTTGTAAAAACATCTAGTTGAATTAAACGTTTTAATGTATTTACAAGAAACTTTTTATGGTATTTACCTAAAATCATCTAGATAAACTCATTGTAAACCTTATATGGTGTTTTCCTTTAAAACATGTACCTGAAATTTCATTAAATAAATCATTTTTATTAAAAAGTTGTTGTTAATGTTAAAAAATATATAATGGATTAAAATCATGTGTGAGACCCTCGAGTTGGTGAATGGTCATGGAACACTAGACGTCATGAAACCTTGAGATGAGGGTGAGTGTCATTCTGTGAGCGGTGGCTTGTGGGAGGATAGATGTGTGGGAATTGTGGGAGAGCCTAGTTCCCATATTTATAGTGGTTCTAGGGTTGTTAGTTGGTGTCTTGTGACCAAAAAGGGGGACCTATGAGAGGGATCATCAAATTCTATGGTTACCCCTAGGTATATGACATTGGGAATGATAGTTCAGCATAAGACATGGGTATGTAAAGGGGGATACCAAGTATGTGTTTTAGGGTCCTTATAAAACATTTTTAATTATGGGATAATCACTTATGTATGAGTGGTTTTTGTTTTGAGGATCGTTCTGGATGGGTGGATTCATTTAGATGTCTCAACATATTAAAACAGTAGTGTGAGTAATAGATAGTTAATTGGTGATAATCATATTTGGTAGGCCTAAATTAAGAATATTATGTCTGAAAACTTTTTAAGAAACCAAATCAAAAGATATTCATAGGAGTGCATTGTTTTAGGCATATATGTGTCTTTGGGAACATCTTTATAGGTGTGGTAAACCCTGTGAGTTTGGGGGAATCGAGCCTAATATTATTATGAGTATAAAACCCCTTTAGATGTGTTTGGTATGACCCAAGTTGATATTTTTTTGTACTCACTAAATCGAAATAACATAGTCTGATAGAGATTTAGTATAATATATAGTTTTCAATGGTAGGAACAATAAGGTACTTGTTAATGTTGACATAGAATGCACATTTAGTAGAGTAATGAGATCATAACTAAATCCAACAGACAGTAAAAAAAATGACTAGTATTGAGTGGTTGTATGAATGGTTATGTCTCAGTGAAATTAGAATACAATAAAGGCATAGAATGTGTCTTGGAAATATGTGCATGGTATTGAGGAAATGTGGTCTGTTGGAGTTTGATTCATGTCTTCATTTATGGGGTGGACTATAGTGGGAAAGTGTTTTGAATCAATGGAATCTTGGGTTGAATAATGATAGAGAGGCATTGTACTAGTTGGATTGTGGTTGGGGTAGTATGAAATTGTTTTCTTGAGATTCTTCAGTGACAAAGAAGTTTTGTGTGAGAGGAGAACCGATGTGGTTTTGATAATAGGATTACATTCATGGTGTTCTAAGGCTTCATTATGAGAATTGTGTAATTCTAGTGGTAGCGGATGAAAATATAATACATATTAGGTTTGATTTCATTGATGATCAAGGTTGAACATTGAGGAGGGTGATTGAGTTATATGCGACTGATGTTGAAGCATGTATAAGGACGATCAACACACATGTGGAACTGATGAGACCCTCTAGGGGTGGTTCTCTTGTAGTAGAAATGGATGATCTAGTTCAGATCTAGATGGTATAGAGTAAATCGTTATCTATAATAAGGTATCACCAGTATTTTCATGGGGTCTCTATAATTACACTTGGGTAATGTTCACAGGATCTGGGGAAAGATGATAAACTACCTTTCAAAGTGGTGATCAAGAGTGATAAATCTCAACCCCAAATAAATTTGTTGTTTATTGATTAATAGAAGATGAGATATGGATATCAAAAAAAGATTCGTTGATGTGGTGATAGTGATTATAATATAGTGGTGAGATGGACCTTGTTCACAGTCAGAAGAGCCAATTTTGAGTGGGGTCATGGGTGGGTGAAGTCGATCGATGACATTTGTTTTGGAACATTTATAATGATGTGTAAGTGGAAAATAATATATAATGATTCTATAAATAATTCAATGTGTTATTTAAATAATCATGTTATATGGGGTTAATGATATTTATGTGGGCCTCATGTTTGTTTTACGGTCTCAGAATTTGTGTATGGTTTGGTGGTGTATCAGAGATCATGGTATGGAATGGCTGTGGACATGTAAAATTAATTTTATACTGATGGAATTTCACAAGAAATTGTGTAAAAACATTAATCAGTGTGTATGTAGATAATAAAAATAATAACAACATATTTAAGGAATCCAGGTCAAATATATTTTTGATGCATTAACTATGGCTAAGGGAGAGTCTTTTTTGAGGAAGAGTCATCCCGGGAAGGTCTTACATAGATTCATGATGATAGTTTGATGTGGGTAGAGGAAATGCATACCAAAAACTTCATCAGAGACATGATTATACTGTTCAATGATTGGACTGGTCCTTTCAAGGAAAATTCGACATGTGTAGACTCCTTGATTGGATTGAGGGTACCAATTATTTTTTGTTATGAATTAGGAAATAATAATTATACCATTCTCTCAACGGTTTTTTGGTTATCATCACAGAAAATGTGAAACTACGTCAAAGGAATCATAGAATGGTAAGATATTATTTTTTAGAAATTCAAGCGTTGGTTTTCACTATGGTGTAGAATTAGATATAATGTGTTGTGTCTTATATTAGGTAGCACCATAGGTCAGTTGATCAACTAGATGAAGGCACCATTAGTGTATCGATTTAAAAGAGTTCTAAAAAGATCCATTATGGAATTTCAATTCTAGTAATGTTTGTACCTGAGGTATGGTGACTTAATTTTCTGTAATTTTAGAGTCATGTTGTGGAAGCATGTTGAGTATCTGAAATTTGAATGAGGCCAACAGGAGGGAGTTGATAAGAAACATAGGTTTTTAGATCCTTTAAATAACCACTCTGACTTCTTGGGAATGCGATGTTATATAGTGTGGGGAGTTTTTAATACATGGGAATACATATGAGAATTAATTTTCAACAAAACTTTGGATTAGTGATATAGATAGTAGTTTGTTTTTGGAAATATCATTTTGGATAGTGTTATGAAGGGTTGGAAAACTGTAAATGGTGTTTTTTATGAATTTTGGGGTATAGTAGGAGGTTGGAATAAGTGGAGACCATATGGAGGGGATCTGAAGCTACAACATGCTTTTGTAAAATGGAAAAGATTATTAAACTAGGTAATTTATTTCTCGAAAATAACAAATATTCCCACTATTATTTATAACATAGAGTTGTGCGGTTATGTATTCTTGGAAATTCATTATCCTAGCTTAAATTAAATGTTTTAGAAATAGATTTACTAAAGTTTAAATTCCCTTATGTTTTTTCCAAATGAATGGATATCCCAAGGGGGGTTCCATGGTAATAAACTGAATAAGAGTTTTGAAACAAATTTCATACATTATACTCTAAACATTTTATTTCTAAAAATGGAAGTTGAAATAATATTTCGGAAATACTATTTTTGGAAACCAGTATTAGAAATGGTGAATTGAGTGTGGTTTTTATAATGGAATTGTGTAATGGGTTGATGAAATAGATTTGGTACTTGAATTTTTTTTGTTTTTGGAAGTACCTTTATATTTGTTTTAAGGACTTGTATTGGAATATAAATTTGGAAATGGTTTATTTTGATTATTGTAAGAAAATTATGCAGTGTCATTATTTTATAACTTATCTGGATGTTCTATTTTATTAGTATTATTTCACACTATTGGTTACTCTCATATGTGGAAAAAGTCACCCCAATTTTTAAACAGATACCTACAGTATTAGTAAGTAGTATATGATTTATTGAAATGGGTTCCTAAGAAATAGTAGAAACCACTCTTCAATGAATTGGTAAGTGGTAAAGAGGACACATTATAATAACCAATACAAAAAGACCAAATTTTGGACAAATGAAAACCTATTATTGATGAATCCTATTAAAAGATAGGGAGGAAAATGAAAAACAATAGAGAATGAATTCAATGGAGTCTATGAATAACCATAACACCACTATGTTGGATAGAACAATCATATAATTCCTTGGACTCATATATGTAAAAACTAGGCATCCAGAAATAGACTTAAAATTTGTAACCATGTTTAATATAATGATCAAATGAGCTAAATGGGGTGAATGGGACTCTTAAAGTAGAAAGATCTATGTTGAAGACATGATAGAGATACATGTTCCTAAAATGATTTATTTTGATCCAAAATTGGATGAACTATCACTACCATAATTTCTGAAGATAAAAATCAATAAACACATGAGAAGATCATGGTGAAAAAAGTAATTACTGAAAAAATACCATAAATCATGTCTAATGTCTTTAGGGTTTCTCAGTGTTTTATTGATTTCCATGACGTCAAAAACTCTACAGACTAGTGAAGCCACCATGGAACATGGGTTCCCCTGAAACATCATGGCTTCCCATCCTTCCTCTAAAAATAAGATCACTATCATTGGAGGGACCCCAAACTAGTTATATCATAGGATATTTGGGTAGGGTTGATGAAAATCCGAATGTAGAATATGGAAATAATCAATCTGATTTTGGAAAGAGATTATTCTTGAAAATAGAATCAAATGAAAAAATAAAGCACTGATGATAATAAACCAACACTCAAATGAGGAATGATGGTTGAAGGGGAGAAGGTGGTTCATGAAATACCTTGAACCCTAGGTGGTTATAAAAACTATAGAACGTCGGGAGATCACCTATTAAATTCACTCCATCAATGGATGCTTCACCATAAAATCTTCTTCATCTTTAATATCATCTTTCATCCCCTAAACATTTCTTAATGCATCAAGTTTCATATATTCTTTACAGACCCATCTTCTTCACACATAGCTCACTCTTTTACTCTCTAAGCCACATTCCATCCTCCACCATCTTATGCACTCCTCTACCTTCATTAAGTCATCCCCATGATAATGATCTCATTTTTGAGTACTATTTGTCCTTGGATGACTGTACAATGTCACTACATCATCTTAGTAGTTTTCAGATCCTCTACCGTGTGTGAATATAAAAATATCCTCCATGAATGTTAATTTTTATATCACAATAATAAAACTATTGTTTCTATTCACTTCCATTATACAACAATGGGTACACATAACTTTATATAATGATAAATATATTTCTATGTATTATTATATATGTGATGTTAAATATTCATTGATCTATATTCATTGGAGTTTTTTCAATGACCTCCATTATACAAGAATCACTAATTGTAAAATCATTATTTTAAAAAAAATGGTTAAAATTTTAATTTGTATGAAAAATAACATTATTCAAAACAATCATTACCATTATATAGGACCTATGATATGTGTAAGTGTAACACATGATTGAAAATGTATGAGTAATGTTATGAGGAGTTTACCATGGTTACAAAAGTCCAAATCTATTTTTGAAAGGAACACATAAGGGCAAGACAACATGTATGTATGGTATGGTTGGTTTTTAAGGAATTATATGAAGGTAAATTTGTGTTTCAAAGTTCTGAGTAAGGGTTTGAATGGTCTGTATAGCGGTCATTTGTGAATAATTATGTCTTCATAAATGTAACCATTAATTTTGTGATGGTAATACTGAAATGTTATATTTAATTTAAGGGTAAAACTTGTGTTATGTAGGGGTACCTAGGATCTATTTATGGGTAACATGGAATTATTATGCACTGTGTAATAGTGTTATTGGAGTATCTAAAGGGTAATATGTGATTTCCTCTACTTTTGTAAGGGTATGTACATAGTTTTATGGCCAGTGTTATAAACTATTAGTGCTATATAAGGATAAGTATGATTATTAGTGCATTTTTAAAGGGTAAGAGAACCATGTAATGATAAAACCTCTTATACTCATGCGGAAACTATAATTCCATGACCCCAGAAGCTTGAAGCCAGATCATTTTTTAAT
This sequence comes from Viscum album, assembly GCA_963277665.1. NCBI lineage: Eukaryota > Viridiplantae > Streptophyta > Magnoliopsida > Santalales > Viscaceae > Viscum > Viscum album. Next base: position 461,413,350 of record OY728165.1, on the reverse strand, counting down.
AAATTGGAAGGATTATGAGGAATCATGTCCCGAATGACTAATCAGCTTACTAGTCCTAGAGAATAGGATACATACAAGAAAAATACATTACACATTATAACAAAAAACATAGAATAAATATTACATAAAAAACTCCATTATACCCCTATCATAACCTTGCATAAAAATCATAATACATTTCTTGACATCCATGGAAAATAGAAAACAATAAAGGGGTGATCTCACATGCTCATTAAGGGTAAGTAATTTTGTGGATGCTATAAACTTTTATGGAATGATTTATAATGAAAACATCATCCTTATAAATGAAAAAATTGAACATAATTTAGAAATAATAAATCAAAAATTACAATATAAACATGCACGTGGATATTCTACAAGTAGAATAATCACTTGTAATAACAAATTTCATAACAAGGGAATTTATAATTTCGGGAATAAAAACTAATAAATCAAGGCCTTGTCCCAAGACCACTCACAAATATTCTGCAAAATTCTTGTTCCAAGAAACTAGTTTGTCTAACTAGACCTACCAATACATCGAGGGGCTATAGCGGGCCCCACCTATCACATACTATGTCCAATACATTCCTCATATGAAAAGAATGAAATATTACATAATAATTCGTATTAAAAATAGCATAAAAAATGTGAACACTATAACCATAAACCATGAATGGTATAAAAATCGCATATACATAGTAAATAATATAATAAATCATTCAATAAAATATGGAAGATTGTATTATGATATATCAAACTTGATTAAGAATAATATCCATTAAAGAATGTTGACATATTTGAAAATGATCTATAAAACTCTTTGAGAAAAATGTCCCCTTTTCATGTCAAGTTTTAAAAGTAAAAAAATTTATAAATGAATTAATTTAAAATATATTTTTGAATCAAAGTGTCTCACAAAACATTGAAACTTTCAAAAGGAATTAACATTTTAAAACAATCATGTCAATAAAAAAAATTTAAAATCATTTTGAAAACATGAACATTAATTAAATAAATCATTAAAACTTTTAAAATGATGATATAAATAAAGAGCCTATTCCATAAAACCATAACATATTCCTTTTGAAAACATTTTTATGAAACATATACATATATGAAAAATATTTCCCAATAAATACTTACACATAAACAATCTCGAATAATAATGAGATTGAGGAATTAACCCTTACATTGTACATTACTTTAGTTGTGGGTAAATTTAACCTCATGTATGATGACCATAGTATGTTATTAAATTATAACAGAACAATATTGAAATTAATTAATTCATATATGATTCATTTATGACATTATAATACCCATATAATAATAATTTCCTTGGGTATGTAACATTTCAGGTAATAATTTCATTCCTTATCGTACGTGTTTTAACTAGTTATTCTTGATCATGTCACATAGATCATGATTTAAATAAAAAAAGAATATAAAATAAGTTTTATATATCATATATATTCATAATATAAATTTTATAAAATATAGATATATGAAATGGAAACATTATACTTGGAGACGGTAGTTCGTATCTGTGCCTGAACGTTGTTCCCATTTTCTTATTGTACAGTATAAAAGTACGTAAAAGGATTATATTTATCTACATAAATATATATTATTCTAGTAGAAATATTTTTTCATATCCCTTATAATTTTTCAATATATATATTTTTATAAAAAATTACTGAACGGTGATCGTTGAAGATGAATCTTCGCGTCGTGGAGACTGTAGTTGTACGTACACGCGAGCGATACTATCATTCTATTTATGGTTAAATGGTGGTAAATTGAATGGTATATTACATAAAATGAATAATTTCCAAGTTATATTCATCATTTTCTTTAATTTTCCTCATTAATATACCAATTCAAATAATGTATTGTTGAATAACTACACCACGATGTGGAGACAGTAAACCGTACATATGCACGCATGGGGAGTTGGTCATTCATAGATGGATAGAAGAATGAATATAGTTGTACCATATTTATAATTAAATATAAGAATGTAGAAGATAATTTATTAATTATTTTATTATGGTAAAAAAAAAAATAGGATGTAGAAGAAGAAAAAAACATTGAAAGGGGTGATAAAATAATACCCCTTATTCGGGTGTTTCTTTATGATTTGAACAAAAGGGATATTTAGTTGGCTTTCTACTCAATATAAGGCATATGAGATGATGTGAGGAAAGTTGGGAGGAGATTTATATTGGTTTTTCCCAAGGAAAAGGGCTTATTAGGTATCAATTAAAGAGAAAGGGAGGTTCCCTTTTATAAGAGAGGTGTGGGGAACTTTAGGAAATGTTTGAAAAATTAATTTATTATAAAATTAATATTCAATTTTTAAAATCTCCAAATTGATTTTTTTCGAGTATAAGGTGCTTATGGGTCAAAATACTCTCAACTAATAGTTTTTAGACATGTCTAGGTCACCATATTAACCATGTCTTTTAAACTTAACCCTTAGTTAAATTGTTTAACTCTAACGATGTCTTCTTGTATTATTATAATATATGGTTAATATAGATACTATAAAATCACAAGAAAACCTCGGGAAGTTAATTAATGAAATATATATCATTTTATAAGTCATTTTAACAAATATTATATTTTTATGACTATTATAAAATATAATAAAATGGTATTTATTTTAAAAAAACATTTATATTAATTTGTACACTATATGGTATTTGTTTTGTATTATAATCATAAAAAATTATTTCATTGAACCTAATACGTTGAATCAACCATAACATGTCATATTCTGAAATAAAATTCGTCGATGTCATTATTTGTATAAATTTACATTTATTTTAATATATACAATATAAATTATCATAATATTTATAATATCAATTATTTTAATCATTCATTAATAATGTAATTATTTCATCATTAGTGTGTCATAAATAAATTTAATAATTTAACATCTATAAATAATAAATATAATCCAATGATGTATTAAATAATTTTAGATTTGTAATGAATATTTATAGTCGAATTTACCTTATGTATAACCCTATATTAAAAATGGTTTAGTTATTAAAATTTGAATTTATCATTTTTACCTATTCTTTAAATAAAATATAATAAATGATCTAATCTAATACAGGTGGATAAAAAATGATCATATTTTTTTCCTAAGGATTATTTTGGTCGAAATTTACCTATGAAATAAAATCAGTACACATGTTGGGGTAATTTTAAATTATTATTTTATTATTTTTACCTTTAATGACCCTTTTTAGTTTTAATCATGGAAAATAAAATTCAAAATTTAATATTCCTAAAATATTATTTTCATCCTACTATACCAAATTTTACATAATGATGATAATTGTGTCTGTTGGAGTTTTAAAATTCAATTCATAGAAGCGGAAAAATTTTGTTTAGGCAGATTAGTAAATGTGCCTAGAAGGTGGGTAAAAGACTTTAAAAAATTAAATATAATTATATATATCTAATATTATTATTAAATAACTAAAATTAATTATTTTGGACTAATATAGTTATTATGCATCGATTTTGACAATAAAATAATTTTAAACTAAAAAATTACATAAATAAAATGTTAGTTAAAAAACAATAATGCGATGCTTTTCCCAATTCATCAAAAATTTAATATTTTCAGAAACATAAAAATATTCACCCTCAGATAATTTTGATATTTAAAATCAAAAAATTTATTTCATTTCGAAAAATAAAATACATTAAATTTAAAATTTTGGGTATTATAATTCATAACTGATTCTTAAACAACTGGTATTTTTGTTTCATATTTTGCAAGAATTTGACAGCAGTGTACAAGGAATGCTATTATATTATTCAAATAGAATCATACCATGGAAGCATGAGGTGTTACATTATCCCCCCCATTAATAAGTGGTTTTATATAAATTGAATGTAATGATTGAAAACTAGGGGTTTGACATTTCAAAATATCATAGTTGGAATCCCACATTGAAAAATGGATAAATAAGGCCTCTATTTTAAAAATAAATCTCAGTAAGTGTGAATGATACTAGAAATAACACATACCATGGTTCCATGTATGAAAAAATGTATATAGAAGTGAAAACTAACCATCAATTTTTTATGGAGAGTGATAGATAATATTATTAGTAAAAATTTAACAATCTGAATGCCCTAAATTTGCGATGAATTAAGGGATAATTTGATTCATCGCAAAAAGAAAGTACTAGGTAAACATTTTGGTTTTATGATCATTTCCATAGTGTTGTAGAAATAATTAACATCATATACTATGATCATAAGGACTCATACTTAACTGACATGTATATTTTCATCCTTTAACTAATTCCTACCACAGACTCATCATTCTCTTCAAATGATAAATCTCAAAATATTCTATTAATCTCAATCGTATAACGATCCAAATATAATCATATACGATATAAATGAAGAAAAATATTTTATAATAACAAGGTACTTCTTGTAGGCCAGTGGTTTGCGATAAAGCCATGCCAAACATTAGTTTTGGGTTTCATTCTCACAGATTTGTCAGCTGAGATAGGTTATCTCTCAACATACAAGTTGTCCTTTTCTTAAAAATATTGTTTTATAAAATTCCAAAGATAATAATAACAAATGTTTAAAACATAAATAATACTATCCAATGTTCATCCTAATCCATTACAACTTTTATATTTATCCAAAACTCTTATGTTTGGACTATCTCTAAAATGTATCTAAATTTTCAAAATCAATTGTAACCTCAGATACCCCAAACAACATTATGTTTCTCATAATAAATATATGATTACCTTTATCATATTAAAACATTAATGTAAAATAAAATTACAATAGTATAATATTTATATATATCACATCCATCTTATAGCCAAAATAACATTCTTAAATAAAAAAACACAAATACATTAATTATTCCACTTTGACCGTTGTAGCAGTATAATCTTGACCTTGATCTATATGTTTCTTCTAAAAAAAGATTACTTGAGGCTTTGGTAAATATTTTGAATAATGTCAAATTTCATTGAAATTGCAGCATTGAACACTAACAACCTCTTCATTCCCCTCACAATCCTGAGTTTGGTGGCCCTTTTCACCACATTTCAAACAAACTCCCATTCATTTTAGGAAAATACCAGGGTGTTTCTTCCCACAATTATCTCATAAGTAATAATCCTTGTTTCATTTTTCCCTTTATGTGACTCTTGCTCCATCATTCTGTTTATCTTCTGATTTACTTTAATATCATAAGACATAGAGAATATATTTTATATCTTCATATCACAAGAGACAATATATTTGTACTATGAGAATGATTGTGAAACTAATGCCATTATGAGGAATGGTTTAACCCATAAAATAATTGGTTAATCTTACTTCATGGGTTAAATATATTTTCTATTGAATTCCTTGATAACCTTGTGAAGCTAGCCTCATTATTTTCAACATTCTCATCCTCATTTTTCCTTTGGATCAGAAATTGCCTTTCTATATCAGCTCTCCATTCACGAGGAAATTATTTCTCTTGTAAATTCTCATTAAACTCCATCAATTACATATTTTCCACTTCTTCATCATCAATCATTTTTTGAATTAATGAACACCATTAACCCACATCTCCTCAAAAATTTTAAACTGCCATGACAACCTTTTCCCTCTAATTAGTTCCCAAATCAATAAATATTTTCTCAATGGACCTTATCCATTGCTCAGTCGAAAATGGATTTGTAGTGTTATTGAATGTTGGAGGTTGTTGTCTCTTGAAACGGTCTAACATTGATCATTCGTTTTGTGGATTAGGATACTCTATACGGTTAAGGTTATTATTCATAACCTATGTCAGATATCCTAGTGTGGTTATAAGCTATTCAAGGCTAGTTCTTTCACAAACTCCGCTGTCATTATATTTTATAAGACGGAAATACCTACAATGATTATGTGCACTGATATGATTTTTATTTCATCCACTAGGCACCGTTTCTAAACAATGGTATACACTATATTAGGTTATAAATCATAATTCAAAAATCTAAACTTGTAAAATACCCAACATAAATTAAACATTTTATGCACATCTAATCTATAATCATAAACATGGTTCTTCTGAGGTAATATTTACTCATACATCCTTCAAAATGGTCGGTAGATGAAATATGAATTATCCAAAGCATATCCCATATGAGTTCCAATCTAGGTGTGTAGTATGGCCCGTTTTCGTCTACCTAGTTACCCTGAGTCAAGCCAAGAACACCTTGTCAGATTTATCACACCAAGGTACATCTATTCTTTATCTACGTCCACATGTATTATCCATGAAGGTATGTACTGTTTGGGATATCCAAGTATTCCCTACTCTACAAAAATTCTAGGGGGTTCATCAATACATATCCTCAATGTCTATATTAGGGTTATGAACCCTAATGTATGTTTTGAAAATCTATTTATATGGTTGTTTCTAAACATCCTATGATAACAACTATAAAAGACCAACCCCAAAAGCCCAGAGTAATTACATTATTTTAATTCATTGGCATGATTACAAGGAATCATGTCCCAAAAGACCGATATGCTTTACCGTCATGGAAAATAGATTACATACACGACCATGGAATTAAACATTCTAAAAAAACATAGGATGAATAAAATTTCAATAAATCCATTATTCCCTTATCATAACCTCTCATAAAAATCATAATAAAATTCTCACCATCCTGGGAAAATTGAAAATATGAAAACGGTGAGCTCAGATGCTCAGTAATTGTAAATAATTAAGTGGAAGATATAAACGTTTAATGTCTGATTTATAATAAAAACATCATCATTTTAAATAATAAACCTTAACATAATATGGAAAAAATAAATCAAATATTACCATATAAATATAAACATGGATATTCTACTAGTCAAATATTCACATGTAATAACTAATTTCATTACAAGGGAATGTATAATGACATGCATAATAACCACTATGTAAAGGACTTATTCCAATACTATTAACAAATATTCAATCAAGGCCTTGTTACATGACACTAGTTTGTATCATGAAGCCTAATAATGCATCGAGGAGCTATAATGGGCCCTGCCCATCACTAACTAAGCCGAATGAATTCATATATAAAAAGGGTGAAACCTAACATAATAATTCATTTTAAAACTATCATACGAAATGTCAATAATTTAACCATAAAAAATGAATGTTATAAAAATATAAAATCCACAGTCAAACATTTAATAACTAATTCAATACAATATGTATAATTATATTATGATAAATCAACCTCAATAAACAATAACATTCAGTAAAGATGTTGGCCAAGTTGAAAATTATCTATAAAACACATTGAGAAAAATACCCATTTGTTATGATAACTTTTAGAAGTAACAAAACTTATAAAGGATATAATTTAAAACAGTTTATTTAATCAATGTGTCCCATACCACATTGAATATTTTTAAAGGAATTAACATTTTAAAAAAAAATCATATCCATATAAATTAATCCTTATATTAATTTTGAAAACATGGAATCTAATTAAATAATTCATTAAAAAATTAAAAATGATGACCTCATTAAAGATTATATTCCATAAAACAAAGAAAAATTCCTTTTGAAAACATTTTTATGAAACATAGATAGGGATGATAAATATGTCCCAGTAAATACTTACATATAATCAATCTTGGATAATAATGAGATCGAGGAACTAAGCCTTACCATGTACTTTCCTTTAGTCGAGGGTACGCTTAACCTCCAATATAATGACGATTGTATATTATGAAATTATACCAAAACCATATTAATATTTATGATATCATAAGGATTCATTTCTGGCTTTATACTACCTATTTAATAATAATTTCCATGTTAAAGTATAATTTTGGGTAATAATCGCTTTCTTTATCGTAAGTGTTTTAACTTGTTTTTCTTGATCGTATCACTTAGATCATGATTTAAATACATACTGAATATTAAATATGATTTATATAACAAATATATTAAGAATATAAATTTTTATAATAGATAGATATATGAAATATAAACACCATTCGGTGAGATGGTAGTTCGTACGTACTCATGAACGTTGTTTACATTTTCTTATCATATAGTATGGAAGTATGTAAATGTAATATATTTATCTACATAAATATATATTATTATTTTAGAAATATTATTTCATATACCTCATAATTAATCAATATATTTATATTTATTTTTGGAAAAAATTCTTGAACGGTGATTGTTGAAGATAAATCTCATCACATCGTGGAGACGGTAATCCGTACGTATAAACGAGCGAAAATATCATTCTATTGATGGTATAATAAATATAATGAATCATTAACATGTTATATACATTATTTACCATAATTATACTCATTATTATACCAATCAATATAATTTAGTGTTGAATAACAAAATACACCACGACGTGGAGAGGGTAAGCTGTATATACGCATGCATGGTGACATTGTCATTCATAGGACAGATAGAATAAAGAATATTTTTGTAAAATATTTATAATAAATCTCAGAATTTATACGGTGTTTGATTTATTATTTTAGTATAGTAACAATAATTAATGAGTAATTATAAGAAGAAAAGAACTTTGAATGATGTGATAAAATAATTACCTCTTCTTCGGGTGTTTCCTTTTAATTTGTAGAAAATGGCTCCATAGGATGGATTTATGCTTAAGGTAATGCCTATAAATTTATTTGAGATATGTTGGAAGGATATTTTTGAAGGTTTTTAGTGAGAAAAATGGCATTTTAGGTGCTAATTAAAGATAAAGGGAGGTTCCCTTTTATAAGAGAGGTGAGGGGCACTTTAGAAAATGTTTGAAATATTAATTTATTATAATATTAATTTTCAGTTTCTAAAAAGTCCTAATGGATTATTTTCTTGATAATGGGGGTATGGGTTGAAATAATATAATCCAATAGGTTTTATACATGTTTATGTCACCATATTATCCTTATCTTTTAGATATAACCCTTAGTTAAATATATTAATTTTACGATGTCTTCTTGTATTATTATATTACATGGTCAAAATAGTTACAATAAAAATCAAAGAGAATCCAAAGGGGTTAATTAATGATATATGTAACATTATCTAAGACATTTGTCTGTATATTGTATTTTTAAGACTATTAAATAATTTAATAAAATGGTATTTGTTTTAAAAACTCATTTATGTAAATTTTGACACTATTAAGTATTTGTTTTTTTGAAGTCATAACAACTTTATTACTTAAAAACAATACATTAAATGATCAATAACATGGTATACTAACCAATAAAATTTATGTTATAACATCAATAGTTTAAATTTAGGTTTATTTTAATATTTATAATATCAATTATTTTAATCATTCATTAATATGGTAATTACTACATCGTTGTTATCTCATAAATAAATTTAATAATTAAATTTATAAAAATTATAAATAAAATATGATGATGTAGGAAATATTTTTATCTTTCAAATGAATATTTATATTATAATTTACCTTATTTATATCCCTATATTAAAAGTGTTTTAGTTATTAAAATTTGAATTGAACACTTTTAAATCCTCTTTAAATAAAATATAATAAATGCCTTAATCTAATTGAAATGAATCAAAATGATCATATTTTTATCCTAAGATTGATTTTGGCCCAAATAAGCCTGTCAAATATAATTATTCCATGTATTGGTATAATTTTATAGTATTATAATATTATTTCTACCATTAATTACCATATTTACTTTTAATCGTGGAAAATAAAATTCGAAATTTATTATTCCCAAAATTTTATTTTCAACTTATTGTAAAAAAATTTACTTATTGATAACAACAATTTCTATCATATTTCTGAAATTAAATTCAATGAAGCGGTAAAATTTTGTTTTATGCAGATTTGAAAATGTACTTAGAAGGTTGATAAATGACGTTAACATGTTCTATAAAATTTTATATATGTAATATTATTATAAAATAATTATTATGAATTAAATTGGAATAATATAAGTATTATGTATCTATATTTACATTAAAATAAATTTAAATTAAAAATAATTATTTATATAAAATGTCAGTTGTTGAAAAATAACATATTTTATTTCACTATTCATAAAAAATGAATATTTTTTGAAAAATTCCAAAAAATCACCATAAGCTAATATTTATTTTCCAAATCCAAAAATGAAGTCCATTTTGAAAAATTAAATTCATAAAATTTCAAAAATTGGGTATTAATATTCATGAATTCTTTTCTAAAAGGTAATATTGATTGGTCAAAGTGTGCTAGAATTCAGATATGCGTACAACACAAGTTACTGTATTATTCAAAATGAATCATACCATTGAATCTTGGGGTGATACTGAAAATATAATACGCATAAGATTAAAACCATTTTACCCTTATGTAAATTCATTTTCAGGGTAAAATTTTTTTAAACCCATTTTTCTTTTTCTCCTTGCCCATGACAAACCAAAATAATATTTTAATGATATAAAATGTATTAAATTCTTGTAATTGATCTTTTTTACTTAGTTAAATGATTTAATTACATTATAAAATTTTTCAAATGATAAAAATTAAATAATTAGGGGTTAAAAAATTAATTTTTAATTTAATCTGTTGGTTTTAATACTGCGAACATGTTCATGGTTTCCCTTTAAAGAAATTACCTTAACCTTTCATTGTTATTTTTTTTGCCTCTTATGATGTATGGGTAGACTTGAATTAATTAATTACAGATATGAGTAGTATTCCAAGAATATAATAGGTTCTTATTCTGGTTTCTAGTCCTATAAAATATCTATCTCTTATCTATTGATGAGAGTATCATCTTCAAAGGTATAAAATATAGGTAGTAAATTTGTCTAAATATAATATTTCATATTATTTCTTGGGAAAATTGATAGGAAATAATTAAATATTAATGAAAAATAATTATCATAGTATGATAAAGAATAATTATCATTCTATTCTCAAATTATTATAATGAGGGAATTTATCTCACGATGGATTATTATTATTATTTAAGGAATAAATTGTTATCACATTACTTGGCATAAATAAGTAAATTGTTAATTATATTTGAGTGATAATGTTGTTATATTATGTGGTGTTTTTATTTATTATTAAAAAAATAATAGAATCATTTTTAGGAATCCTTTGCAAATGGTTTAGACAGATTGATGCATGCATGTTTTGAGTGATGATTGGATGATGTGAATTGACTTTGATGTCGAAAACTTCTTGATAAGTGGCCCCATGTACATAATCCTTTAGAATTTATGGTTGTTTATGAGTATTTAGTATGAGGGTTTTGACATTTTTATAATGAACATGTATTTTATAGTGAGTTATAATTAATAATAATTCTTAATTGATTAATTATTCTTCAACCTTAATTAATTTTCAGAACCACACCATATGAAATTGGACAAAGTGTGAAGGGTCACAGTAGACCCCTGAGTACTAGCTTGACACTCTCTTATAATGGATGAGGCTTGATCCCATATGTGTACCTTAGACTACATGGAAAATTTTTGGTCAATTGATGTGGTACACGATACCTAGAACCCATCATACATTGTTAGATGCCTAGATCACATGTTTGTCAGTTTTGTAGCTATGTGAGGCCATGTTTGTTGAAAATTTAATGAGAATAAAATGTATCTTGATAGAAAAGGGTTTCCAGGATCACATTCCTAGTTTCTATAACTCGTGATGATATGTTAGGATTTGTTATATATTTACTCCTATTCTGTGATATGATACATGTATTGAATAAAATGTTTACCATTATCGATTGTGATCACACATGTATGTGTGTGTTTCCTATGTGACACATTATAGTGTTTTATTCCATGAGTATGCTTGTTTGGATTATTGTTTCATGTTTGTTGATGATCACCAGTATCTATATGTTGTTACAAATATTCTTGATGTTATTCAATGATATGATTTCTTTGTATTCACTATATTTTTATAAATGTTATCATTCTGGCAGAGTAATCATTTTTGGTGATCCAAATAGGTGGACTATCATGACTTGATTACCACTATTAGGGGGTGTGTTCATGACTGGGATGATGGTGATGATATACCTAAGAATATGATGGATATATGATTATTTAATGGATTTCAGGAAGAAAATATACTCAATTCCTAGTGGGTTAACTAGACCTATGGTTATATTTATTACTTTTTCATTCATTATTATTATCCTTCTTGCATAGAGCTGAATCCAGTATATTTAGGGTTTGTGGTAGCTTGGTATGCACTCGACCACTACAAACATGGTTGTTTTTCTAGTGTGTGCCTTTTGATTATATTTTGTTTGAATAGTTAGGTTTTTTCATTTAATTATTATTGATCATATCACATTCATGTACACTACATATTATTGTTTGGGTAATTCTCCACGTTAGTGGTGTCCCAGTGAGTTATACTCACCCCTTTTTTGGATTTATATGACATGTGGGAACCCAATAATCCCTCATTTATTGCAGATATAGGTTGGGATGATTCCTAAGATAATTTTATAGTGATATATCATGCTATGATTTTAGTTACCTCGGTAAGATACTGATTGTACCAGGATTATATACTCTTATACTTGGTTCTTTTCAAATTTTTACACATGATTAACCTTGATAGTGATCAGTTCCTTGAACATAGGTTTTGTATGTTGTCATTGAAAACTTTCAAGAAGATAGTATGTTATTGATTTCTACCTAACCTGATTATATACTATTCGCATCCTAGTATATTTATTATTATTGACTATACTGATTGAGGGTATAGCGTTTCCATGGATTCACTCGACACCTTCACTTCTTATTGGTAGCCTTTAACATACAAGGATTTGTTCTTAAGGTAATTTGGTATTCTATATTTGAATTTATGATTTGGTTTGATTGGATACCAAATCGTATCAAAGCACAAGTGTAACACCCCACGATTTCATAGTGTGTTACTTCTTCAAAATAATTAAATAACTTGTACTACACGCAACACCGAGTTCAAGCGCACCCTGACTTACCAAACAAGCCATTCAAAAGAAGTTTTGAATAATATTGACTAAATTTGAAACATTATATAATACTTATAATTTTAGAATCCATATTATGATTTTCTTAGACAAAATTTAAGAACAAATTCATTTTTTTCAGATAAAAGAAGTATTTTTCAGAAAAATGCACTTTTACCAACTTTTAATAGTGAACCATTTTTTTAAATCCAATATTTTAAACTCTTATATATTTAATTTGTCTAAATAAATTTATTTTTTAGAATGGGGACATGAAAAATTTACAAGGTGAAGCCCCATGCTTCAACGGTATTCTTCCCTTTGAATAATACAGTAGTGTGTGTTGTACACAACTTCGAGTTCTAACACACACGACAACCAATCAAACTAGCCGTTATGAATAGTAATAACTACTTTTTTAAATTTTATAAAGTTTATATTTGAAAATGGACATCATTTTTTGATTGATAATATTGAATTTAACATGGGTAAAATTTTGGAACTTTTCGGATAACATTTATATTTTGATGAATAGTGAAAATTACCAAAATTTTTATTAAAAACAACTTTTTTTAGTCGAAATAATTAATAGTGATAAATTTTGAATTAGAGAGGTTTTAAAGTATATTTAAAATATATTTTTACCATTTAATTAAATTTTGATCATTGAACATAATTTGACAATTAAACCGGACATTAACAAGTGTCAATCTTTTGATAGTTATTATCTCTTAAAAACACGCTTTTTGTTTTAACAATGGAAATTAATTTTAAATTAATTTCTGCCACTTCTATGTTTTGTTTTTGGAAAAATGGATTCCATATTTAGAATCAGGATGTCCAAATTGTGTAAATATGTAAATTTTATTTTTAAAAATTTCAATAATTACTTCGGTAAATATTTTATTTACCATGGTTAAAGGGTAAATCCGATAAATAAGGGTAAAAAATTTCATTATAATAATAATCAATTACCCTAAAACGTGTCCTAACCTTATTGGTTGATTAATTTCCGACCATGGGCAACTTTGGGTCGATTTTGGGACCCCATTGAGCCACTTGTAAGTGATATTGACACTTTATATTAATTAAGTTATAATAAATACAAACATGACATAAGCATATATCTTTTAGCAAAACAATATTTACATAATTTTATATATGTTGTATTTTCAACTATAAATATTCATTATAAATATAAAAATATTCTCTAAATAATGGTATTTTATTTATAATTTTTAGAAATTTAATAATTAATATTATTTATGACACAATAATGTTGCAGCATTTTCCTTATTAATGAAAAAATAAAATAATTGGTATTATAAATGTTAAAATTAATATAATTTGAAATTTTCGATGAAATCCATTAATTTAATTGCTTAATATGAAATTATAGGATTTCTTAAATGAATTTAGTTCGAATTAATAATGTTTTTAAGACATTAACAAAAATCAATTATTGAACAGTGTCAAAATTCATATAAAATAGTTTTTAAAAAAAATATTATATTATTAATTGATATTAAATTCATAAAAACCTAAGGTTCGGCCAAGAGACTTATATCATTATAGGTGTATCATTAATGTACCACTTGGAGGTCTCTTGGATGTATATAGTATGTTTATTAACTATATAATATAAAAATACAAAGTGACACAGTAAATGATAAACTAATTAACTAATAGTTAAAACTAAATGATAAGGTTAATATAGTGCCAAAAACCTTTCTAAAACCTATTGGTTGAGTTTTTTTGTTTTATTCCCACCTAAAACTTTAAATAATCCACTTTGGAGCCATTATAAACCGCATATTAATTTATTATAAAATAATATTTCCTGCTTTTCCAAAGGTGCCCCTCATCCCTCTTATAAAAGGGCACTCCCTCTTCTCTATAATTCACACATTCAAAGCCATTTGGCTCGGCCAAACCCTGACCAAATATCCTCCAAACATCCCCCACTTCATCCTAGAGGACTTATTTTGATCATAAGTCCAACCTAAAGAGCCATTTTGATCAAATCAAAAAGAAGAACCCGAAGAAGAGGTAATGTTTTCACCATCCTCTTTCATGTTGCTCTCTTCTTCAACTTCTTCATTCGTTGTTATTCCAATTCTAAAATAATAACTCGAATATATTATATATACTGTGATGTTATTATAAATATGGTACAACCATATTCAGTGTTCTATCTATCCTTTGAATGACATTTCACCATACGTGCGTACGTACGGCTTAACGTCTCCACGTCGTGGTGTAATTGTTATTCAATAAATTATTATTTAGATGCGTATAATAATGATGTGTAATCCATTTAAATAATAAATATAACATGATAATGATTCTTTATATATGATATACCATCCAATTATATATAATTTTAAAATCAAAATAATAATATTGTCGCTCGTGCGTACGTACGGACTACCGTCTCTTCGAACGCGATGAGATTCATTCTCCATCATGTCCATTCAAGTATAATTATTATTAGATGATTAAAAATAATGTTTAAGGACTTGATATCATTCTGAATATGAATAATATAAAACCTCTCCATAACAAACACGACTTATGTAACAAAACATATATGAGTAAGTTAACACCCCAAACGACGATAATACTAAGATATTATTAACAAAGAAATGTTAAAAGATCATATATGATATCATATTAATGTATATGATTCATGTATAATTTAATAACAATTATTTAACCATTATACATGAGGTTAACCTGCCCACAACCATGGAAAAGTACAAGGTAAGGGGTTTTCATCTCACTCCTTATTCCTGTGAGATTCATGCCATATTCCCACTATTACCTTTTGTGTTGTGTATGTACTACCTATAATTGTATTCTTTCTGTAATACACTTTAACTTATGTGTATTTACATATTCATTGTATGGTACATCTTTCATGGGGAGTATGTTTCGTATGTTACCAAATTGGTAAGGGTTTATTTCACAATCTCTTCATTATCTGAGGTTGTTTATACGTAATTATCTATTGGGACCTCTTTATCATCCACATCCATGTTTCTTAAAAATGTATTAAAATTTATTCTTACTATTTTAAAGACTATGGGATAAAGTCATTTATACCCTTGTTAACTTTTTATTAGATGGTTATTATGGAATCTTTCTGTCGTTTTCCAAACAAGGTCCTTTTTAACCTTTTCGATAGAATTACGGTAAGAATGTTTTTTTTAACTTATACGGAGGGTGAGGCTATTTTCAGCCGTTATAAAATCGTCAAAGCTTCCCTTACAAGATTATAAGAATATTTTCAAAGAAAAATATTTATTTTATAAATATATGACTCTTAAATGATTTCAAAATAGAAAGAGAAATTTCTCTAAAAAAAGAGTTTTTATTTCATCTATGTCAACATCCTTTGATGGATTTTAAGTTTATTTGGAGTTGATTTATTATGATACAAAACATCCATATTGTATTTATGGTTTTGTGATATTTTTGACTGTAGATGCTTTATTTTTATACCATTCATGGTTTATGAAGAAAGTATTGACATTTCATATGCTAGTTTTAATACAAATGTTTATGTTATGTTTAAACCTGTTCATATGAGGAATGCACTGGACCTAATAAGTGACTGGTAGAGCCCACAATAGGTCATCGATGCATCGGTAGGTCTCATGAGACAAACCAGGGTCTTGGCATGAGGCCATGAAAAAATATCATTTGTAGTCTTGGCACGAGGCCTTGGCTACATGGTTATGATATTCTGGCATTATGCATTCCATCATTATGAAAGTGGTTAGTGATATTGCATGTGATTATTCGACTAGTTGAATATCCATGTGAATAAGTAAATGGAATTATTTCATTTTATTTTTTCCATATTATGCGGAATTTAAAGATTAAAAGGATTTTGTTTTAATTATACATTTCCTTAAATTTTTATGCTTATTTATGAAAGTTTCCACTGTATTTCTTACCCTTACTGAGTATTTGAGTTCACCCCTTTCTATGTTTTATTTTTCCCAGGATTCCATGAAGTGTATTGTGGTTGATATGAAGGGTTATGACACGGGAATAATGGCATTCATAAAGTATTATTTATGTTGTCTTTTATGTTATGAAGTGTAATGTAACATTCATGTATGTAATCTATTTTTCAAGACTGCTAAAATGATTGGTCCTTCGGGACTTGATTCCTTATAATCATGCCAATGTATTAAAATAATGAACTGACTCTGCGTAACTGGGGTCGGGGCATTACAGTTGGTATCAGAAGAAGTTTAGCAATAACCTTGGAATCTAGATTTAGATAAACTCAGATTATAGCACATAGCCCTAAGATAGACTTTGAGGATTAGTATAGAATAACTTCCTAGAATTTTGGTATTGTAGAGATTTTGTGAGTTTTCCAAGCAATACATCCCTATCTGGATACGAGCAGGTAGAGGCCGCTCTAGCACAGATGTACCTAGGGGTAAATCCCAAAAATACTGCTTTGATCTAGACTCGAACGGGAACTGGTGCACAACAACGGGCCTTACTGCACTCTTGGTTACGACTCTCCCTGGGGATATGCTTAGGATAATTCTCAGTTACTTTTCAAACCATTATGAAGGGTTTATGAGTTTATACTTTCTCAAAGGAGACATTTTTATGACTATGGATTATATCAATAAACTATTTAATTTATGTTAAGTGTTTTACAAGATTGGGATTAGGTATTTCTATTCATAAACTAATCTAGTGTATTCCATTGTTTAGAAATGGAACCCAGTAGAAGGAATGAGAACTCCAGCAATGGACATGATCCAAAGAGAAAGAAGGATCATATCATTCATGGTCTTAAGCAATAATTTATAAGAGAAATAGTCTCCCATGTATTATCATCATATGAAAAAATTATATCATGTGTTGATAAGATAAGTAAAGAATTTACGGAGTCCTATGGCTTTGAATGGAAGCAAGAGAAGAAAAGGATAGAAGATAGAACGAAGGATAAAGGGAAGAGCGGAAAGAAGAATTTTCCCATATTTGAAACACCCTGGAACATGTCTAAAAGGAATGGGAGTTTGTTATAATTGTGCCGGAAAAGGGAACCAAGTACGTGACTGCAAGGGTAAAAAATGGTTTCAAATGTACAATTCTTCATTTGCAAGGAGTTTGGACACTACGCGAACCTATGTCCATGTCACCAGAATATGCCGCAAATGATGCTATTGGATAATAATCAAGTTACGATACTACCACAGATGAAGAGGAATGATTAGAGTTATTATGTTGATTATTTCATTTGAGTGTTGTATCAACAATGTACTTGTTATAATAATTATGGAGTATATAAGGATTTTACTACAATAATATTTCATTAAGGACTTGAGATTGTGTGGAACAAAGAAAAGTGTCTCAATAGTAGGTTAAAATTTTGAAAAATATATGGTTGAGAGAAAGATAAACCATAATATGATTCTCATACCAAGGTAGTGATTTTATAAAAATACATGATTGATTTGGATAAATTATATTGGATATGCTTGACTACCATGAAACTGATTAATGATTTGTATATACCATCATTGTTGGGGTTTACAACATTTTTGGATTGAAGGAGTATATCCATTATTCTTTATGGAATAAGGGATCAGGAATGTAATCAATAAGGTTTTATGGTAATTCAGGATGCCGCAGTATTTTAAAAGAATACATGATGAAGGTGTTCACATTTTATTACGTGGAAAAAAGGATCTACATTGTGTTTTCCTTCCTTATAAATTTTGGACTGAAGTATTTTGGATAGATCGAGTTTTTATTATTTTTGGATTTCCATAAAAGGAAAACCTGGAGGTCGGGCGACAACCCGTCGCGTCTGGCAAGGCAGCGAGACTTGAACCCACAACCGAAGGGCGACAATGGAGTATCACCTACCACTGGACCACATGATGACCTGGATTAAATAATGTAGTTTTATTTAAAAGATCTGGTAGATGAATTATAAATTAATTTTTTGGAACCCAATACGAATAGGATAACTAGAATATATTTTTTATGTTCTATTATCTTTTAGAGTGAAAGATGTGTTTGTGGTAGAAATTAGTTAAAGGATGGAACTCTACTTGTCAAGAATATATTTTTCTTCTTCTATTATTCGATGAAGAAATTGATTCTTATACTTTATTTAAGGGATCCTAAATCCAAAAAACGTGTTATCCTAATACCCTATGTTTTTTTGAACCGATGGTATTTCAAATCATCATAGATTGATGAATTTGAGAACCTCAATTTTACACTTGTTTGTGATTGATGACCTCAATCACTACCTATAAATATTTATTTTTCTCTTCCAATTATATGTCTCTAATATCCACCAATGTTCTCCTAAAAGAGATTATAATTTGGTGGGACCCTTTCATTTCACTTTTCCTCTTATTAAGACTAAAATTTATTAACCAAATTTCTGATGTGGGTTTTCTCACGAAGATATTTTCTATTCTCACCCTTTTTTTTGAAGAAAAATTTCAAATTGTGAGGATGCAATTTATTGAAGCAGGGGAGAATGTAACACCCCACGATTTCATAGTGTGTTACTTCTTCAAAATAATTCAATAACTTTAAATACACGCACCACCGAGTTCAAGCGCACCATGACTTACCAAAAAAGCCGTTCAAAAGAGGTTACGAATATTATCAACTAAATTTTAATCGTTATATAATACTTATAATTTAAGAATCCATATAATGAGTTTTTAGACATAATGTAAGAACAAATTCATTTTTTTAGATAAAAGAAGTATTTTCCAAAAAATGCACTTTTACCAACTTTTAATAGTGAACCCTTTTTTTAAAATCCAATATCTTAAACTGTTATATATTCAATTTGTATAAATAGATTTATTATTTATAATGGGGACATCAAAAATTTACAAGGTAACACCCCATGAATCCACGGAATGCTTCTCTTTGAATAATAAAGTAGTGTCTATTGTACGCAACTTTGAGTGCTAACACACACTACAACCAATCAAACTAGCCGTTATGAATTGTAATACCTACTTTTTGAAATTTTATAAATTTTAACTCTCAAATTTAACTTCATTTTCGGATTTGTAATATCAAATTTATCCTAGGGTAAAATTTTGGAACTTTTCGGATAACATTTATATTATGATGAATAGTGAAAATTACTAAATTTTAATTAAAAACAACTTTTTTAATCGAAATAATTAATATTGATAAATTATGAATTTGAGAGGTTTTAAAGTATATTTAGAATAAATTTTTACCATTTAATAAAATTTTTTTCTTTGAAAAAAATTTTACAATTAAACCGGACATGAACATTTGTCAATCATTTGATTTTTATTATCTCTTAAAAACACGCTTTTTGTTTTAACAACGGGAATTAATTTTAAATTAATTTCTGCCACTTCTGTGTTTTGTATTTAGAAAATTGGATTCCTTATTAGGTATCAGGATGTAAAAATTGTTTAAATAGGTAACTTTTATTTATAGACATTTTGAATAATTACTTTGGTAAATATTTTATTTACCAAGGTTAAAGGGTAAATCCAGTAAATAAGGGTAAAAAATAATATTATAATAATAATAAATTACCCTAAAACGTGTCCTAACATTATGGGTTGATACATATTCGACCATGGGAATCTTTGGGTCGATTTTGGGACCCCATGGAGCCACTTGTAAGTGATAATGGCACTTTATATTAATTAAGTTAAAATAAATATAAAAATGACATAAGCATATATCTTTTAGAAAAAAAAATTTTACACAGGGTTATATATGTTGGATTTTCGACTATAAATATTCATTAGAAATATAAAACTATTTCCTACATAATGGTAGTTTATTTTTAATTTTCAGACATTTAATATTTATATTATTTATGACACAATAATGTTGCAGTATTTTCCTTATTAATGAAAGAATCAAATAATTGGTATTATAAATGTTAAAATTATTATAATTTGAAATTTTAGATGAAATCCATGAATTTTATTGCATAAAATGACATTATAGTATTTCTAAAATGAATTTGTTTTGAATTATTAAAATTTGTTAAGACTTTAACAAATATCAATTATTGAATAGTGTCAAAATTCACATAAAATAGTTTTTAAAACAAATATTATAATATTAATTGATATAAAATTCATAAAAATCTAAGGTTCGGCCAAGATACATATATCGTTATAGGTGTATCATTAATGGACCACTTTGGGGTCGCATGGATGTATATAGTAAGTTTATTAACTATATAATATAAAAATACAAAGTGACATGGTAAATGTTAAACTAATTAACTAACAGTTAAAACTAAAAGATAAGGTTAATATAGTGAACCAAACCTGTCTAAAACCTATTGGTTGAGGGGTTTGAGACCTATCCCCACCTTAACCTTTAAATAATAAACTTTGGAGCCATTATTAACAGAATATGAATTTATTATAAAATAATATTTCTAGCTTTTCCAAAGGTTCCCCTCACCCCTCTTATAAAAGGGCACTCCGCCTTCTCACTAATCCACACCATCAAAGCCATTTGGATCGGCCATCCCCTCGACAAATATCCTCCCAACATCCCTCACATAATTTTAAAGGCCTGATTTTGATATGAAATCCAACTTAAGGATCCATTTTGATCAAATCAAAAGGAAGAACCCGAAGAAGAGGTAATGTTTTCACCACCCTCTTTCAAGTTACTTTCTTCTTCAACTTCTTCTTTCTTTGTTATTCCCATTCTAAAATAATAACTCTAGTATCTTATATATACTGTGATGTTATTATAAATATGGTACAAACATATTCAGTATTCTATCCATCCTTTGAATGACATGTCACCATACGTGTGTACGTACGGCTTACCGTCTCCACGTCGTGGTGTAATTGTTATTCAATAAATTATTATTTGTATGGGTATAATAATGATGTGTAATCCATGTAAATAATAAATATAACATGATAATTGTTCTGTATATATGATATAACATCCAATTATATATTAATTTAATTTAAAAATAATGATATTGTCGCTCATGCGTACGTACGGACTACCGTCTCCACGAGCGCGATTTGATTTATTCTCCATCGTGTCCATTCAAGTATAATTATCATTCGATGATTAAAAATAATTTTTAAGGAATTGATATAATTCTGGATATTAATATGATACAATCTACCCTTAACAAAAATCGTTTATGTAACAAAACATAGACGAGTAAATTAACACCCTAAACGACGATAATACTAAGATATTATTAACAAAGCAATGTTAAAAGATCATATATGATATCATATTAATGTATATGATTCTTTTATAATATAATAAAAATTATTTGACCAATATAAAGGAGGTTAACCTACCCCCAACCAAGGAAAATTATAAGGTACGGGGTTTTCATCTCACTCCTTATTCCCGTGAGATTCATGCCATATTGCCACTATTACCTTTTGTGTGGTGTATGTACTGTCTATAATTGTATTCATTGTGTAATACACATTAAATTGTGTGTATTTACATATTAATTGTATGATACCTCTTTCATGGGGTGTATGTTTTGTATATTACCAAATTGTTAAGGGTTTATTTCACAATGTCTTCATTATCCGAGGCTGTTTATACGTAATTATCTACTGGGACGTCTTTATCATCCACATCTAGGTTTCTTAAAAATTTATTACAAATCATTCATAATATTTTAAAGACAATAGTACAAAGTCATTTATACCGTTTTTGAATTTTTATATGAATTTTATTAAGGAATCTTTCTGTCGTTTTCCAAACAAGGTCCTTTTTAACCTTTTTGACAGAATTAAGGTAAGAATGTTTTTTTAACTTATTCGGAAGGTGCGGCTAATTTCCACCATTATAAAATCGTCAAAGCTTCCCTTACAAGCTTATAAGAATATTTTAAAAGAAAATGTTTTATTTTATAAATATTTGACACTTAAATAATTTCAAAATAGAAAGAGATATTTCTCTAAAAAGTGTTTTGATTTCATCTATGTCAACATCCTTTGATGGATTTTAATTTTATTTGGAGTTAATTTATTATGATACAAAACATCCATATTGTATTTATGGTTTTTTGATATGTTTGAAAATGTATGTGTTATTTTTATACCATTCATTTTTTATGAAGAAATTATTTACATTCTGTATTCTAGATTTAATACGAATTATTAAGTTATGTTTAAACCTGTTCATATGATGAATGCATTGGACTTAATAAGTGATGGGTGGAGCCTGCTATAGCTCCTCGATGCATCGGTAGGCCTTATGAGAAAAACTAGTGTCTTGGAATGAGTCCTTGAAAAATATTATTTTTAGTCTTGGCACGAGGCCTTGGCTATGTGGTTATGATAGTCTGGAATTATGCATTCTATCATTATGAAAGTGGTTAGTGATATTGCATGTGATTATTCGACAAGTATAATATACATGTGAATAATTAAATGGAATTATTTAATTTTATTTTTTCCATATTATGTTGAAGTTCAAGTTTAAAAGGCTTTTATTTTAGTTATACATTGCCTTTAATGTTTATACTTATTTATGAAAGTTTCCACTGTATTTCTTACCCTTACTGAGCGTTTGAGCTCACCCCTTTCTATGTTTTATTTTTCCCAGGATTCCAAGAAGTGTATTGTGATTGATATGCTAGTTTAGGACAATGGAATAATGTCATTCATAACGGATTATTTATGTTGTTTTGTATGTTATGAAGTGTAATGTAACATCCATGTATGTAATCTATTTTCCAAGACTGCTAAACTGATCGGTCCTTCGGGACTTGATTCCTTGTAATCATTCCAATGAATTAAATTAATACACTGACTCTGGGTTACTAGGGTCGGGCCGTTACAACATGTTATCCTGTGATTACAATTTTGGGAATCTATTAGATAGGAAACATTGTAATGTGTCAGATATTTTGATGAATCTTGGATGGGTGCATTGCAGAAACCATTTAAGAGGGATGTCCAGGTTACCAACACATTGGATTAATTTCTTGGTTTACAATATTATCATATATTTTTATACCATGACATGGAAATGTATTTTGATGTTCTAATTTCATATGTATTGGACTCTTGAACATGTTAGAACTAGGATCCACATTCATGATGCTCATCATGTTGATTTCTCATGACAAATATTGAAATTTTTTTGATTGTGTAAATGATGATGTAATAAGATATTTATGTTTCAACAACTTGTATTATGGTTTCACATATGAGTTCTTAATGGAAATATATTATATGAACCCCTATTAATTTCACCTTCTAATAGTTGGTCATGTGATAAAATGGTGTGGTGCACCTTGGTGATGATGCCGATTATGAAACAAACAATTATGATGACAAATACAATGTTGTTGATATGGTTTATCTATGTATGTGTAGGGTAGAATCCCAATTTATGTCATTATTAGGAATTATTTTCTATAGTAGTTGAACTATTTCTAGTAACCTTTGCTTAGGTCTGGTCAATAGAGGTGTCAGTTAAAGTATATAATTTTTTTTAATATATCACATTGTGAAGTATTGTTTAACTAAACATGGTATCATTGGATCTTTATGTCGTTAGTCCAAGGCATATTTTTTCAAAACAAATGTATAGATATGTACCTATATCATGTTATGTGAAAACTAATTCCTTCGAAAACCTTGTCCTAGTTTTTTGAAAGAATGTGTGGGCTCAGATCAGACTCTAGTTATAAGCAATTTAGTGTATTGTATTGATCGGAAGTAATTTGGGTTTTAAGATTCCTTATGAAGGATTTTTCAAGGCTAATTCCAAGGGGTATTTTTCATTGAAAAAATAGCCATTTGAGAAACCATTGGAAGGCATAGTGTAAGGTATTAAATTTTATTTACACCTAAGAGTATAAATCAACATAAATACTAATACTTGTGATACATGGTTTCATTCTTGGGAATTTGGATGATTATTGCCT
Organism: Viscum album; assembly: GCA_963277665.1. NCBI lineage: Eukaryota > Viridiplantae > Streptophyta > Magnoliopsida > Santalales > Viscaceae > Viscum > Viscum album. The sequence continues at coordinate 461,388,350 of OY728165.1, read as the reverse complement.
TGAGGGGAGGAAGTGATGTTTATTAGACTGTTAGTTTACAATGAAACTCTCATTTGATATTGAGCGATGATCATAGGTATGATTCCTTGGAAGATTGAGCTTGGGTGGACTCTCATAACTATTAGTTGAAACTCCTGATATGGGTGGTACATGGTGATACTCAGTAGAAAGGAGTTACTTTTTCATAGAGATGTTCTGTGAGTTCATTCTTTTCATGGTTCTAGATACATGTGGGGCATAATTACAGTATGGAAATTGAGTCTGGATTGGATCATGTGACCCATGGGTAATATATCTTTTAGGAGTAATGAGTGATGTTTTTGTACCTTTATGGAAAGCCTTAATGTGTGACTATACATTTGGTGGTAAGGCATGGGGTCAGTTGATCTTTGGAAATAGGGTGGTGATATGACCATTATAGATGTTATTGGTTAATGGGATCCCTTAAGGGGAAAATTATGGTTGGTTACTGATGAATTCACTTTAGGGTCACCCTTTCTATTAGAAACCAACATGTTAGATGTAATCTAAAAGGGTTTGATGGACATGTGGTGACTGTTTATGGAGTTGTCTCTATAGTGAAAGACGAAAATAACAATGGTTTGGGGAACCATTATTCAGTCAACCATAGTCTTCCATTAATAGATATTTCAAGGTTTTATGTAGTGGTTTGCATTAGAAATTAATAAAAGTCTTAGTGAAGAGTCATAACCAATGACTAATAAATAGGATAATGTTATACACTTCTATGAGGATCATTGAATTCGGTGGTATACATTCTGAGAAATATAGACTAGAATTGTGTATAGTGATTTTAGGGTTATCATTTCAATGGATGTTCACATTTAGTAATTGTATTTATCAGTAGACTAGTCAGGAGATATGTTGACCGATGTATGTTTTGTGAGGTGATAATAAGGATACTCCAATGGTGGGGTGCATTGACATTGTCACATGTGATATGATTTCTTTATGGTCGTATAGTGTTCTATATAAGACTGACCATTGAATAATTGTGGCCACTCATGAGACATATGAGTAGAAGTCCAAAGATTATCTATTTTCATATTGACTATTTGATTTTTTTTATGTATAGTGATCAATAGATATCGCATGTGTTTTTTGGGCATGGGAGTTAAATTAGTGAAAGATGTGAAGTATTTTTGTCATTGGTGTGTGGAAGATTTTCAACGAGCCATGTGACTGGTGAATGTGGTTGGTTGACCAGTTTGGGAAACTTCTATAGAGTTGTTTTGGAATTTGGACTGGTGGTGGACCATTTAAAAATTCCACAGTGTCTTAAGGAATCATATTCAGTGGTTTAGGGAATGTATCTTTTTTAGGAAATTTCTTTTAGAGGAAGGCAATTGTTAATGTATTGACTAGTGTTTTGTGAGAACCAAAATGTGATGGGTTAGAACTTCATCAAGATTTTAATATCATGTATCAATGAGGTATTGAGTAGAACCATTGAAGAAACATATTGTGGTTGATATTCCATTAGAGGGGGATAATTTTATCATCGTTATTTCTATAACCCTTTTTATGTTCTTAAGTAAATGGTGTTAAATATTAAGAAAAATTCAATCTAATCTCTACCCTTACATTGGATCTTTTCTTTTAGTATGGGTAAATCATGATTTAAAAATGATTTTGAATGGAAAGAAGATATTTCCCAGTGTTATAAATGGGAAATAGAGTTTTTCTATGGGTTATGTCTTGGTAAATTGATCATTGATTAAGGGTAGGATGGTTTTTAAGGTTCTACATAAAGGATTGTCTAGGTTTGAAAGGGTTTATTGAGGCTATCTGTGGTTTCTGTAAGGGTCAATCGAGAAACACTCTTCTTTCATAATGGTAACCTTGAGTTACATTATGGTGATATTGAATTTTATATGCTATGTAAGTGTCAATTTAGTGTTGTGTAAGGGTTCCTTGATGTTGTGTAAGGGTAATATAAAATTCTTATACAATGATAAGTGTAACATGAGAGTTTTGTGGGTATAACCTTTGGTTTCCTCTACTCACCTACATGCATTTCTTTGTTTTAAGGGATATTTAAGTGTTTTTGAGACAGATAAGTGTATTAAATATTTTCCAGGCACTACGTATGGGTTAGATACCTACATGGGGGTAAATTCCCTTACCCTTACATGAAATCTATTAGCTGTGTATTGAAAAACCATTTTACCCAAATACAATTTCCTTTTGATGAAATGTGTTTTTAAACACTTCTCTCAATTTATCATGTCCCAATATGACCTGAATTTTATTTTTACAATTTAAATTCTTTAAATCCTATGAAGTGATTATTTTGAAATGTTTAAATTTTGTAACCCATTTACGAAGGATTCAAAATTATATGCATTTAAGATTCAAGGGAAAAAATTAATTGGTTAATTTAATTTTTTAGGGTTTAATGTTGAGTACATGTACATGATTTTTGATCCTAAAAAGTACCCAAACTTTTCTACATTGTTTTATTCTTCTATTATATCTCAAAATCCTAGAACTTCTTCCTCTTGGATCTAAGAAGTATTTTATGAAATTACCAGGTTCTTCATCATGTTTTTATGCATAAAAAAACACTATCTCTCACTATGTCCATATCATCTATATTCATAAGAATAGTGTCTTATATGGGATAAATTTTAGGAAATTATTTTCTAGAAAGATTATATTTATTATTATTTTTATATAAAAATGATTGCAAATCCAGAAAATGGTAACAACATGAAATAATCAAATAATTACAATAAATATTTATAATTCATATTTGAGATTATTATTTATTGAAAATGTTATTTCATTAGGGATTATAATTTTTCATTAAAAATGAAATGGATATAACATTCCATGAATTAAATTGATAATTTTGAAATTATATCATAGAGAAAAAATTTTTATTAAATGTGGTATTTTTGTTTATTTTTTGAATGAAATTAATAGAATTTGGTCCATGAATCTTCGGTGAGTATTTAGAACCAAATGATATGTGGACGTAATATAGTGATGACTCATTGATAAACATTGATATTGACATAAAAAACCTTGATGTAGGTGGTCTCGAGTACTCAACCCTTTGGTATTTAGACACATTTATTTTCATTTGGTATGAAGTTCATTACCTAGGGTAATAACCCTATTTTTTATAAAAAGTTATGAATAATAAAAAATCGTAATTAATTACTATATCATTATTCTTAATTAATTAAAGGAACTATTCTTTATATAATTGGAAAATATCCAAGGGCCCTAGTAGTCCCTTGTGTACTGGATTGATACTTTCCATTAATGTTAGTTATTTAATCACATTTTAGTTCCTTATATTATATAGACACATAGAGGTGTATTGATGTTTTCATGATACCCAGAGCTCATGAGAGAATTCTTGATTCCTAAATCACGTAAGTGTGGTGTGTGTATCCCTATGAGGCCTCATATGTTGATTATTCCATGAGAATTGTTAGGTTCCCTGATAGAAAATTTTGTTCATGATCACTTGTGTAGTAGTTATGACTCATGCTAATATGTGATGCTTTGTTACATGTGGAATAATTTCAATTTATTTGATTCATGTATTGTCGTAACATGTTGACTATGATTGATTATGATCCCATAATGGTATGTTAATAGATAGTGAGATCCTATGTAATGATTTATATTATGACTATTCTTTTGTAACTGACTATTCCATGTTCAATGATGATCAAATATATTATTATATTTCTACTAATACTCATTATATTATTCCACAATATACTTTTTTTGTAACCTTTATCTTTTTGTGAGTGTTACCATGACTTTAGAGGCATATTTATTGGCTCCCATTCCAAGTAGACCTTTGTGACATGATTTTCCATTATAGGGGGTGAGAAAATGACTTTTAGTGATGGAGATTGTGGACTAGAGAATATGGTGGATATGTGAAAATTCCTTTTATGTTTTGTAGATGATTTAATTGATTCCTTGTGTATGTAGAGTAACATTTCATTCTATATTCCTAGATAATACTAAGTATAATGTACACATTACCATGATGATGTCATGAAATGGATTCACAATCTCAATGGCTATATTGTTTACTCTTGTACATGGTTATTTTATTAATTGTATATGTGATCATCCTTGGGAAGATCTATTCTTTTTAACCAAGTTGAGTTTTTTTCACATACATTCATACTGTTTATATATTATTGAGTTCTACATACTATAATTGTATATTGTTTATATATTGGGTTATTTATTATTATTGAGCACTCTGACTCTGGGTACAGTCTCCATATGATTCCACTAATGACCCTAGTTTCTAGTTAGATGTCTTCAACATATAGAGAGGTGTGTCAGAGGTCATGTGGATTTATAGCATAGACCTAGTGATTCAGGTTAGGATGCTACACCTGTCATAAAACCATAATTACATTTCATCTCACAATACTGAGTTCATTGAATGAAAAATTATCACTTTATTAGTACATGTGTTTTCTATTTTCTAATATACCATGTTCAATTATTGTCTTACTTTAAGCCAGATTAAATATTATTTATATAATTTCATACAATGATGTAATCTAATTTCCAATTGTTAATTCCATTTTGTTTTTCAATAATATTAATATCTCATTTAATATTTTACAAAACCATTATATGAATATTCCTAATGAATACTATATAATTGGTATATGAATATTCTATATGCTCACGGTTTTTATGTTCCATGTCCAATTTGGAGAATAACTTACAGCTCGGTTGGTAAATATTTAAGTATATAAAGGATTAATTTAATATAATTTCTTCAATTCCTTATTTCTCAATTTAAGAGATTCATTTACTTAGATTCCATTATTTCTTTTCTAAAATCATATATTTGTTTATAATTATAAATTTTTTGATTGCATTATATTACATAAAAGTAATAAAAGCATTCACTTTTACATCACAACATGAATTTACTTTCTTCCATGGTATATGATTCATCTACTTTGACGTTATAACCCTTATTTCATATCATCCCCACAGAATATATGAAAATAGTTATTTTATTCAAATTAGTATGTTCAATTTTCTATGTTTTGTGCCATTATTTTATATTTAAATTTCAAAATCATTTTTAATAAAATAATAATATATATTATGATAAATCATGCATATTAATTATTTTTCATAGAAAATTTTTAGAAAACCCCATGTCATATAAATATTTCTTATAAACCAAATATTATAGTTTTATATTTCATTATGTAGAAAATTCTAATCTAATGATTCAATTGTTGTTACGTATAAAATTTATATAATCATTCATATATATATTTCCTATAGACTATATGGCACTAAAGATGCTTTTTTACTCACATGCCTCTATTTTTATTGTTTCTTATACAAAAATCCTTGATATGTCATATCTAGATTACAATTATAAATGATCTTCTAATTAATATTTATTCCAAAGAAATAGAAGAAGGAAGAAAAAGACAAATGAATGACATATAAACCATCTAAAAATATTAATTTTTATACTATAAAAAAATATATATCTTTATCTATTTCATTAATTCCATTATTGATGGACTGTAATATCTACCATATAAATTTCATCAAATCCAACTACTGAATGGAAAAATGATTAAGTGAATCATGTGTTATTTAATTATAGTTATTTGCAAAATTCAATATGGTTCCTTTATCAATTATATCATAGCATGATATTTTTATTTTTTTAATACATTTATTCATCTTATTACTTATCTGGACTAAAATCTAAAAATTATATTGTTTTTTATAGATTCAATAATCTCATAATAAAAATACTTCAATTGTTTCTCTTAATGATTATACTCGTCTAAGGGAATATATTATGGGATTATCAGAGAATGGTCAACCAAATTTTATTAATTAAATTTATTTTATATTTTTTCCTCAAAATAGATTACAATTATCATTTAAATAATTTCATATAATTTATTTGAGGTTATTAGTTCACCTAATAATAATCCTACCTCTATTTTGGGAATAACTTCCTCTTATAGAACTAATCACACGATTTTATTATTTTAAAATCATCCATGTTATTCATAATGAATTTGGCATATTAAATACCATCAATTATATATTTATATATATGTCATGATAAATTCAATACTGATTCATTATAACAAAATAGAAACAGTTTTATATGTAAGATTATACAAAATATTAATTATGTAACTACACCATGTACACATTAAATTAATAATTTCACAAAATTTATTAAATTTATAATAAGGTCTAATAAAATATATCAATTGTTTTCTCATTTTTTATAATATATTAGTAAGCATGTAAAAAACATAATTTTATCTTACATCAATTACATTAAAAAATGTAACCCCTAATAATGGAAAATCATTTATGTTCTACTATATAGTAGTTATTAAATTTATTGAATATTCTAACATATATACTTTTATTATATATATTGTTTCTATTTTTATATGTCTAAACATTATTTAAATTAATTATAATAACACTTATAGCTAAATATGTTCTATCATTATAATTGGGTATCAGTATTTCCAATTTTTCATCCTCACGATAACATGTTTGTCTTTTAATCTCAAATAAACATTTTGAAGACATCTAATATCAACTGGCCAAATCTGTTATTTATGGGATTATGAATGTAACACTTTCCTTAATTTCATTATGATTTTAGAAATTTCATAAGTAACACATAACTTATTATTGATTTATTATATCAATTTATTTAGTTCAGAAGAATTAACAAACCGATGTATGATTATTTCTTCCATGATGAAACTTTCAACTCAAATATATATTAATTACTTGTATATTTAGAATTTATAGATGTTCATTTATCTTGTACCTATTATATATCTAACATGAATAGAGTTTTTTTGATTGATTTTATTTTTAATAAAATAGAAATTAATTATTAATTTATTTAATTTAGACAAAATATATATTATTCACTCAATCCACTTTTATAGATATTTCGGTTCACAATTATAGATTCAAGATATTGTTAAAAATATATATCTTAAAAAAATTACTACTTTTAATTATATTGTTCATTGGGTAATATATATTTGCAATTACATTTTGGAAATTTTTTTTATATAAAAAATTTCAAATTAATTCTAAACTATGATGTTCTAAAAAAATTATCCAAAAAACATAAAAACTATTAAATACAGGTTTTATTTCAATAATTAGGTGAAATGAAAAACAATTCTATCAATAATGGTGGTGTTCTTAATATTTTAAGATTATATGGTCAAAACTAACACTATAATGTTAGTTTTCTTCCCATTGATGGGTAGTAAAAAAAATTTAAATAAACTAATGTTTCTAACACTGAAAATAAAGTAAGTAAACATAATCTAACCTATTGGGTAATTAAATGTTATTTTACAAAAATAAACTAATATAAATAAAATTATCTAATATTTCAAATATTCCTCTATCTATGAATCATTAATAAAAAATTTTAACCCGTAAATCTTTCTAAATGTTGTTGATCACCTTGGAATCATGTTGGATGAGCACAATCTATTAAATCATTACTTATGATCACTTGTAAAATTCATCAATTCCAATAAATCTCTGACATTAATTAATGAAAAATTAAATAAAGGTTGTCTAAATCATAATTTTACAAAATAAAAACACATTTTAATTTTTTATGCTTATAATTTGTTATATTAAAGTTTTTATTGAAGACTAGGACATCATCATACATTTACGAAGTAGTGATATTTAATTTATACACAAACATACTCCTTTGTATCTCCGAGTAAAATATCATATAATATTTACAACCAGTCATGAAATTTATATTGACATAATCACTCATCCTTTGAACAACTTCACTAGATCTAATAAAAACACAAAGGTAAAATGTTGGAGTACATTATTTTTAATCTACAACTTATTTCCCCACAACATTAAATTCTTTTATGTTAAGGAAATATTCTCCCATAAATTAATATTCATTTAGATACGATAGTTCGGTCTCAAATATCATCTTTTTTTTTAATTCAGAATCAATCTAATGTTTTTCTTTAAAAAGATTTATAATTTTATTATATATGATGTGAACATGAATGGTATTTATGAGGAAATTTTCATATTCATATGTATTCTTTCATATGTGGTCCAATGTGATGGATACCAAATTACTAGGATGCAGTGGTAATTTTTTATTTGGTAGGATATCAAGATTTTTTTGTACTATCACATGTAACCCCACAGGTACATCAAAACATTTATTTAAAATTAATCGAAATATATGGACATTTTAATTTACATTAATACATTCTAGAAAATTCAATATATAGTTTGAAAAAATTATGACTTATTTAAGATAAGGATATTTCTTTGAAATGTTTTGATCTAGTATAAATGTTAAACATTTTTGTTATCTATTAGTTGTATAAAATTGAATTTCTAATATTAATTTTTTATATATTTTTTAATAAAAGTTATCATTTTATTTATTTTTTTTATAAAATTTATTTTCAAAAAAATATCTATCATGTTAATATAATTATATTCATCAACATTCAAAATTAAACTTCATTTGTGATTGATATTAATAAAATTATAACTAATAAATTTCAATGTAGAAATGATCATCCATGATTATATGAAGTGGAAAAAAAATTTATGGTTTGTTTTTCTTGAGTTAATAATAATATAAAGTTCTGATTCATGAATAATACATGTTATAAAATAATTTTTTTCATTTTAGAAAAATGATTAAACATGTTGATGCATTTTCAATTTTCCAATGAGAAGATATTTGTAATTCATTGGAGAATAATGGTGATAATCTTGATAATATTTGATTTCTACATTATTATCTATATATTTTTATGAAATATCAGTCTCATATTAATAAAAATATTTTCAATCACTCTTATTCAATCTAATTTTGTTTTAAATATATAAATAAAGGCCATGATCATATGACTACTGAACATTATGAATATTACAATAAACATAAATGTAATAATAATATTCATGATATCCTTATGAATTATGCCATAAAATTTATATTATCATTTATGAATTGTAAGAGAATAATTTTTTAGGATATGCATTCTTAATTTCCACCAGTTGAATGGTTTCTTTTTCATTTATTAGTTGAAAGTGTATTACTTATACTAGTGATGATAATAGTAACGAAATTAGGATCATGAACAGTATTACCCAAATAATAATTACATCATGATTTGAAAAACAAATTACTATATCTTGAGTGAAAAAATATAAAATATGAAGAAAAAACAATATATTTTCTGTAAAATACAATGGATAGGATGTGGTACACTCATATGAGAGGTTTCGCAAATAGAATTATATATTATCTTCCTCCCATAATTAAATATACTTATTATCTGAAAATACTACTTAATAGGGGTAATGTTCTTATATTTTATTAATAAATATTAACCATGACCTATACCAGGAATTATACATATAGTCAAGAAAGAAGTATATTGGATTTACATAAAAATGATATTGAGTTTTTTGAAACTAATAAGGATGTTTATTTATTTTGACCATGGGTGATTCATTGAGTAGATTCTTCCCACATATTTTTCCATAAATATATTTCAACGAAATTTAGTTTTATGAATCATATTTATAAATTTATTTATGAGGATATTATCTTCAATGAAATTTTTTTTGAAATACATTGTAAATATAAAACCAAAATATACTCTTAAGAAATATTTTTTACCATATTCCACTATTCAGAATATTTTTCGTATGTCCTGAAGTTACATTTTCTAACAAATATTTTTTCTACTAAACATTTTTATCCCATATTGTTATTTTTAATTAGATTTATCTATTTATAATATGTATTTTCAAGAAAACATTCATTTTCTATCAATGATTTTTGTTGGATGTATCCTTATTTCCATTAACACATTTTGATATTTCCATAATGTTTTAACAATTTTTCTATATTATATATTTTGTTTCAATTATTAATATTTCATATCAACTTTTATATAATATATATTTTATTATTTATATGTTTTATTCAAAAATTCCTTATTCCATTAGTTTTTGTAACTCTATAACATTTACATCACTGATAAAGCTAACATTATAGATTCATTTGGGATTATATTTTTCATTTCATTGTAAATACACATAACATACTATTTTACCTCTTATTTAACATTTTATATATTTTATTTTTCAAAATAAATATATAAAACAATTTTATGTAATAATAGCATAATAAATATAGTAGTATATTTTGATCTCTTAAAAAAAATTCTTGTAATATTTTTATTATATTATATTTCTACTATCAATGTTTATATTTCTGATAAATACATTTTAGGATTTAATATACACTCACTATGAGTGTGTCTTTTACTCTGAAAAATACATATACATCTATGAATTTTACAATTTTTTTCATTTTAGTTTTCTTCCAACAAATGTGTAGTCATTAATTTTTACAGTTGATTAAACTAGATTTAAACTTTTAGTATTCTATAAAATTCACAGACATATTTTTCCATACCACATTTAACACTCATATATGAAAAAAAGATAATGTATTCACAAAAATATATTGACAATATCATACACTCAAATACAATCTTATAGAACTATTATCCTCTAATACTAGAATCAACATTAGTATTATAAAATCATTACAATTGATTAGTTTAAAAAAAATTATAAAAGATATTTTATCAAATGAAAATTCAAAATTATCAATCAATACATTTTCTCTGAATAGAAACATATTTTGATCACTATTTTATCATCATCCTCTGATCTTACATGAGTTGTTTTTGTTCATGATTATAGAGGGATAACAAACACCATGTTGTGGAGATTTTTTTACTTATCAAATACCCTAAAATAGAAATATTATCATTATAGTTGCATTAACTATAATTTATTCACATATACTCTTAGGTGAGAGGATATATCATTCAAGATTTATTATTCTTTTATATATTACTAAATATTTTAAATACAACATTAATAAAGGTATTAACATTTTTTAAAATTTTATGAAGTGGCTATATTATTATTTGGATTGAATCAAATATGATACAAATTTTTTTAATCAATTTTTCATTCATCAAAATTCGTAATGTAATAAAAAATTCAGAATTTAGGTAATTTATATTTTGGTTTAAATTAATATTTTGGTGAGGTAATTTTGAACAAATCATACGTGTAATACATGATTATATTTGAAGAGAAATTGTATTTGAATGTATTAAATCATCTTATCATTTGAACCATTTTCATTTCCTTACATTGAAAAAAACATGCCTCTATAATATGACAACAACAATGATTATTTACTAAAACTAAATGAGTTCTCATATATTATTTCAAATGTTTGTTGTGGTAAATTTTTTGAATAATGTTAGGTTAAGGGAAGAAATAAAACATCAAAAAAATTATCATATTTAGTCATATCTAAATCCTATTGATATAAATTTTAATCATAGATACTGAAATTTGTTTGATAAATTCAATAATGTAGAATACATGAATGGTCATGGCATATGAGCTCCAACCCAAGATATAGTTTATAATGTCAATAACAACTAGTTATATTTAAAATCCAAGGAATAAAAGTTTTATCTTATTTTAGGATTAGTTTCAAGGAAACGTTTGATATTAAATGACCCTAGAACTCCTATATTATGAATATTTTAAATGGTATTAATATCGTTGGTTTTACTCCTAAAAAATTACATTCAAAATTGGAGTTCCAGTGATGTTTCTAGAAAATATAGATCAATCATTTGACTTATACAATGAAGCCAATATTATTATTAACTGATTGTGTGATCATGTAATCATATACTAAATATTAATTGGAACACAAAGTGGCCAAAAGTAATTCATTCTAATGACCAAAATGACATAATATAATTAGTAATGGACAATCAATTTTGAAATTATATACTATCCTTTAATATATAATTGTACAATGAATATTAATAAAATTCAAGGGACGTCACCTTCTTGTGCTAGGTTGTATATAAGAAACCCTGTTTTTTATAATTGCTAATTATATATTACTGTATCTTGATTCCAATGCAAGGAAGGTTTAAATTTTTTGATTCATGGTTGTGACAATAACTACTTGAGTTATACTAAGAATATTTTATACAAAAAAAATTATGATAAATTTAAATATGTAAAAAATTATTACCTATTTTTAATAATGTTACATTTTCCAAAAAAATAGACCCTAAATTATTTACAATGATATTATATTTGTTTTAGGTCACCTATATTCCTTTTAGTTATTATAGCTCTATAAATAGATCAACATTTTTCACCAATCCATGACTTGAGAATTGATGATGACGATACATTCATGATCCACGATAAAATTATTTTTCAATGGGATACTAAATCTTCATTATATTAGAATTTCATTGTTTTTTAAGAAATAATTTTATTCAATGATAATTTAAATTTTTTTTACTACTTATAATCACATTTAATTTCTAACACTTGTAATATATTTATATACTATATATAGTTTACATATGTAAACATGAATTATTAATTTTTTGGATAAATATAAATGAATTATTATATTTAAAAAATATTTCAATATTATTAAATTATGATAATTATATATATATATATAATTTACTTACTTTAATTACATATTATTGGAAACAATGATTCCTGGAACTGTTGTTGGTTGAAAAATAATTAAAAATGTTGTGGGACTAGTTCATGAGTAATTACACTACATTACACAAAACATATAAGAAACCTGAAATCGTGGAAATATTTAGTAACTTTTCATAGTTTTAGAAAAAAATTAACTAGAGTACGCATGTAGGACCATGAAATGTGATATAATGATACATTCGGATGAATTTATTATCTTTTTATAATACAATTTAAAATAGAGTCTCTGAAAGAAAACATAATAGATTTATTATTGTCACTTATATATCTACCATTATATATATATATATTTAGTTTTTGAAATATTATTCCAAAGTGTATGAAAATATATATCCTCTAATAGAAATTTTATTTCTTAACTATTGTCTTATTATAATAAATTAGGTTAAAAAATCATTTCAATTATGTTATAAATAACATACATATATTATATCTATACCCTGAATGTTATTGATGTTCTATATTATATTATTAAAGAATTAAATTTATATGTGTTGGACTCCTCATGTGTTAATAATGTTTTAATAATCACAAATCTCATTACTATTAATTAATCTTGACCTTCAGTGCACATCTTTCTAATGCTCTTCAAACTCAACAATAGGTGCATTTCATGTTTTTATAATAACAAATCTTATGGATGTTAATTACTCTTTACAAGTTTTATGCATAATTACAATTCTCTCATATATTATCTCTAATGAGTAACCTTAACTCATATTCTGCATATCAGTGTCTTATTCCAAATACATATTTTTTTGTCTATGTATGGACTCACCGTGACCACTCATCGTGAAGGACTCACCGTGAAGGACTCACCGTGAAGGACTCACCATGACTAGACCCCGTGACCAGACCCCGTGACTAGACACCGTGACCAGACACTGTGACCACTCACTGTAACCCAGACACCGTGAAGGACTCACTGTGACCAGACACCGTGATCAGACACCGTGAAGAAGACACTGTTTCCATGATCACTGTGACACCGTTTCTTAAGTTTTTGTCAATATTATTTTAAATGATGCTAACAGTCATTTTTTTATTTTTAATGCAATTAATGTTATTTAATGCTAGTTGTTTGATTGACAGGAAACTGTATCTCGTACCTATGAAATAGGAATCATTACTACTTCTAGAGCTCGTGGAATATAAAGAAGATTGAGATGCATTAGAGACGACACGCACGCCCGCACGCCTGACACGTCTCGACACATATACTACAATACATGCGAGCTCTGTACTGAACCAAAAAAAGAACAATCTGGAGCACAACTGTGAAGAACACATTGCACGATTCTCAATGATGTTCCATACATGAAATCCTACATTTCTGAAGAACACACGACGAATCAAGAGACTGTAGAACACAAGCTGAACTACGAAACTCTGTTTTTCAACGAAAAAACTAGAGAATGACTCTGACGCATTCCTACTGAATCCAATGAGTCCAGAGCTACATTGACAATCACTAGAGACATTTCTAAACTCTACATCTCTGCTCTGTGATTCATTATTTACTTTTCGAGCAGTGTGTGTCATCTTCTGTATTTTTACACACACTGTCTTTTGAACTTTAACCGTAGGATCTGTAAATCCTCACTCAAACTCTTACATATTTTATTTCCCACTGGGATAGTGGTAGAGGTCGTGTGTGACCTGAACAGATGGTTTGCTGTTGTTTTGATTACCACGAATTACAGTGGTAGTTGTCTTGGACCTGGACAGTTTTTGTAAAACTGTTGTTAACCCCTATCTAGGGTGTGGATCAATTTCTTATATATATTTGAGAGGACTAAGTCTCGACTTAAGACTGAACCTGCTGTTATATCTGATGTGCATCTTTTATTTATGTTTAATGTATAAGACATATATTATATTTATTCTACTGCTATTACTTTAAAATAAAAAAAATTATTTTGAGCTACTTTGATAGTTAGATTAGAAAGTGTTTACACTTATTGTAAATAAGTAGATTAGTTTCAAAAGTTAGTTTGTTCTTGTGGTTAAACTAATTGAGACCTAATCAATATTTGAGAAGCTAAGTGAACATTTACAATCTGTATAAATTCACTACAGTTTAACTTATTTTATAAATCGGGGGATTTTAAGTATACAATGTTTTAACAGAAATTTTAATTAGAACTCAATTCACCCGCCCATCATTAGTGTCCACTCCGACCAACATTTGGTATCATAGGTTTAGTTTTTTTTTTGTTCAAAGATTTTTGAAATACTCTGTTTTTGAACTGTGATTTTAGTTGCATCTATAAAGATCTTAAATTTATGTTAGTTCTAATTTTTTTTATCAATTTAAATTGTCTTTCTAAAATCTAGTTATGGATAATAGACTAGAGGGTGCTACTACTAACAGGCCGCCATTCTTCTATTGTACCAACTATGCCAAATGGAACCTTAAAATGAAAATTCATTTAGAAAGCATAGGTTTTGAAATATGGACTACCATAGAATCAGAATATAAACTTCCCACTACTGCTATATCCACTTGGGATGAACCTCCAAAGACTGCTTACAAAAATAATTGTAAAGCCACGAATTCCATGTACTGTGCTTTAAGAGATGAAGAGTTTAATATAATTTCTGCTTGTAAAACTACTTTTGAAATTTGGTATACCTTACCTATTTCTCATGAACGAACAACCAATGTTAAGGAAATGAGATTAAATACATATATTATTAAATATGATAATATTAAAATGAAAACTTATGAACCTATTTATGACATGTATCTCAGGTTTAATGAGATAGTCAATACAATGAATTCACTTGGAAAAGTTGTTCCATCAAAGGAACAAATTATTAGAATCTTGATATGTTTACCAGACCGATGGAGAGGCACAAATGTTTCAATCAGAGAGTCATGTGACATTGCTACTCTACCTATTAATGAACTCATTGGTAAGATTATGATGTATGAGGAATAACTCAAGGTAAACAAAGAAGAAGAAGATGAACCTTGAAGAAAGTCTGTTGCTTTCAAATCTTCAACTTCAAAGGACAAGGATAAGGAGAAACTTCACACTATAAACGAGAGTTCAAGCTGTGAAGACTGTGAAAGAGCTTCTAATAGTGATGCTGAAATGGCTCACATTGATAGAAGGTTTAAGGAGTTCTCTAGGAAGAAGAAGTTTTTCAGAAAATCAAATTACAAAGGAATGTATGACAATAAGGAACATTGGAAGAAGGATTGGAAAAAGCCAGATAAAAGTAATGAAGTTGTCTATTATGAGTGAAAAAGGAAAGGACATATTAAAGAAGACTTCCCAAAGCTCAAATTCAAGAAGAAATATGATTACAAGGATAGTATGTACAAAAAGGCTTTGAAGGCTACTTAGAGCGCTTTTGAGGATAGCTCCATTGAATCTGATGTTTTTGAAACTGAACACAGAAATAAGGCAAACATGTGTTTTATGACAAACACTTCTGAGGTAACAGCGGAAAATCCTGATTTAAATTCTTATTATTCTGGAGATGACACTGACTTTGATAACATGTCAAAATCTTAACTATTTGAATATTGTGATATGTTAGAAGAAACCTGTAATGAGATGAAAGAAAAATACAAAGGTTTAATGAAACATTATGCTTTAACTGTTAAACATATATCTGATCTTGATATTGAAATTGAAAAGAATTCTCAGTTGCTTAAAGAAAACACTGAACTGAAATTATGTAATGAGCAACTCATAAACGATTTAGAGAAATTCAAAAATGGAAAGGATACACTAACTCAAATGCTTGGAAAGAAAGTTGAACCAAAATACACTACGAGAATAGGCTACAAACCTGGACAGAGATAGTTTACTAAGAATAGATTTATTCCTAAATCTGGACAGAATGCTGCTAATTTTATTTCTGGAAATTTATATGCTTCAACTAGTTATATTCATAGTTATGGATCTAATAAGGTTGATCTTTCAAAGTATGTTGATTCTATAACTTTCATGAGACCCATAAGACAAATTTGGGTACCAAAAGCTTTTATTGCTAACCTGTCTGGACCCATGAAGATCTGGTTACCAAAATCATTTCTTATCTAAATCTGTTTTGTAGGAAACCTGCTTAAAGAGCTCGTGTAGGAAGACCTATTACTTGGACATTGGATGTTCAAGACATATGTCTGGAGACTTCTCATTCTTTAAAATCTTAGTCAGAGTTTATGGAGGTTTATTCGCCTTTGGTGATAATTCTAAAGGGAAAATCATCGTCTTAGGCCAGATTGGTAACACTGACTCAGTATTGATTTCTAAAGATTTATTTGTTGGTGGACTTAAATATAATCTATTAAGTATTTCTCAGTTATCTGATGATGGTTTTAATGTTAAATTTGAAAATGATTCGTGCAATGTTTTTAATTCTAAAAATGATTTAGTATTTTCTGCCCTGTGAAATGAAAAAGTTTATGCTGTTGATTTAAATTCATTAGCTAAGCAGAATATTACTTGTTTAAATGCTTTTCATAAAGAGTCTTGTCTTTGGCATAGAAGATTAGGACACTGCAATATACACTCTCTTAGAAAACTTACTTGTAAGAACTTAGTTAGAGACCTACCCAAACTTGAGTTTCCAAATGACAAAGTTTGTAATCCCTGTCAAAAGGGAATGCAGCATAAAGTTTCTTTCAAATCAAAGAAAGAAGTGTCAACTTCTCAACCTCTCGAGTTGGTTCACATGGATTTATTTGGACCATCTAGAGTTTCTAGCTTAAATGGGAAGCACTATTTCTATATCTTAGTAGATGACTTTTCTAGATATACTTGGGTATATTTTCTACCTCACAAAAGTGAATCTTGTTCTTACTTTGTTAAATACTCTAAATCTATTGATAACCTTAGTGGACTTAAGATTAAAACTCTGAGAATTGATCATGGTCGTGAATATGAGAATCATGAATTTGAATCTTACTGCTCTCACAATGGCTATAGTCACAATTTCTCTACCCCTAGGACACCCCAGCAAAATGGTGTAGTAGAAAGAAGGAATAGAACCCTGCAATAAATTCCTAGAACTATGCGTAATGAGTATGACCTACCTGTTTATTTTTGGGCTGAAGCTCTAAATACAGCTTGTTATATTATCAATAGAGTATTAATCAGACCTATTCCTAAGAGGACCCCTTATAAGTTGTGGAACCATAGGAAACCTAAGGATGACTACTTCAAAGTCTTTGGTTGCAATGTCTTTATTCTTAATACTAAAGACAATATCGACAAATTTTCATCCAAGAGTGATGAAGGAATTTTCCTACGTTACTCTATTTCTAGTAAAGCCTATAGAGTTTTCAATAAGAGAACCAAGTGTGTGGAAGAATCTATTCACATCAAGTTTGATGAAACTGATCCACATGAGCCTAAAACCTCTCTTGAAAATCTTGAAGATGATCTCTCTGTATTGAACCTTAATGATAAAGACAGTGGACCAATAGATAAAACTTCCAGTTCTGGAAAATTTCCAGAACCTACTTCTGTTGATTCCAAACCTGTTGATGAACCTGAAATTTCTAGCCCTACCTTTACTAGATCAACGAGAATTCTGAAGAATCATCCTTTAGATTCTATTGTAGGAAATCTTGATAGAGGGACATAGACTAGAGCTTCTCTTAGAAATCAGGTTGAACATCAATCCTTCTTGTCACATCTTGAACCTAAAAACATTGATGATGCTATTAATGATGAATTTTGGGTAATTTCTATGCAAGAAGAACTCAATCAGTTTGAAATAAATAAAGTTTGGAATATTTTTGAAAGACCTAAAGAAACATTCCCAATAGGCACAAAATTGGTGTTTAGAAATAAATTAGATGATTCCAGAAACATAGTTAGAAATAAAGCTAGACTAGTTACACAAGGCTATAGTCTAGAAGAAGGTATTGACTATGAGGAGACTTTTGCTCCAGTAGCTAGATTAGAAGCTCATAGTATTTTACTTGCTTATGCCGCACATCTAAATTTCAAACTATATCAAATGTATGTCAAGAGTGCATTCTTAAATGGATATATTGCTGAGGATGTTTTTGTTGAGCAACCACCTGGTTTTTCAAACCCTCATTTTCCAAATCATATTTTCAAATTATCAAAAGCTTTATATGTTTTAAAGCAAGCTCCAAGAGCTTGGTATGATAGATTAAGTACTTTTATAATTTCTAAAGGTTTTACAAAAGGAATACCTAATCCTACTCTTTTTATAAAACGAATTTCTAAAGATTTTTTAGTAGTTAAAATTTATGTTGATGATATTATCTTTGGATCTTCTCAAAATTCTTTATGTACTGATTTTTCAAAAATGATGAAAAATGTATTTGAAATGAGTTTAATGGGTGAACTTAAATTCGTTCATGGTTTTCAAAATTTTCAAAATGATGATGGAATTATTTTTACTCAAAATAAATATACTAGGGATCTTTTAAAACGTTTTGGATTGGATAGCACAAAATGTAGTGACACTCCCATGAGTACCACCTGTAAGATGGATCTTGATGAAAATGGTAAATCTGTTGATCAAACCACTTATATAGGAATGATTAGAAGTCTACTCTACCTGACTTCTATTCGTCCTGATATTATGTTTAGTGTGTGTGTGTGTGCTCGTTTTCAAGCAAACCCTAAAGAGTCACATTTAAATATTGTAAAGAGAATTTTCAAATACCTAAAGCATACTCCCAATTTAGGACTGTTCTATCCAAAAGGACAATAATTTGAACTATTTAGTTATTCTGATGCTGACTTTGCTGGATGTATGATAGATAGAAAAGCACCTCTGGAACATGTCATATTTTAGGCATGTCACTGGTATAATGGTGTAGTAAGAAACAAAATTCTATTGCATTGTCAACTGCAGAAGCTGAATACATAGCTTCTGGAAGTTGTTGTGCACAAATTTTGTGGATGAAACTCATATTACTAGACTATGGATATCAATTCAGACATTTCTCAATAAACTGTGACAACACAAGTGCTATTAATATTTCTAAGAATCATGTTTCTCATTATAGGACAAAACATATTGATGTAAGACATCACTTTTAGAGGGATCATTATCAAAAAGGTGATATCACTTTGGAATTCATTGGTACTGAATATCAACTTGCTGATATATTCACTAAACCATTAAATTATGAAAGATTAGACTACATCATACATGATATTTGTATGATTAATCATAAATGAATATCTTACTATTTCTATGCTACTGTTTTATGCTCACGGCCTAACAACTCACTGTCTCACCGTGACTATATAAACTGCTCACTATTTCACCGTGATGACTATAAATTGTCTCACCATGATGGCTAGTTTTCTATCTCACCGTTAGAAGTATGATAGTTTTTTTATTTTATTTTTACCCGTATCGCGGTAATTTTTATTTCACTGCTATTTGATTTCCCGTGTTTTTGTTTTTATGACGTTTGACATTCCCAAATGATAAAACATAAGTGTTTCATTTGACTCCTTACATGAATTCTCTCCTGAACCGTCTTTTCCCTCTCGCCCGAACCTTTAGTGAATTCCAAGGATGAAGCGTCCATCTTCACCCTCGTCTGAGAAGCGCCGCTCTAAGAAACAAAGAAGGATACCGAGGATAGCTCCTGAAAGACCTCTGAACCCAAACCTGGTAAGCCGTACAGTTGTACCTGAAAAAAAAGGTTTTCCCTGAATGGTTTCTATCTAGCAGATCATTAGTTTTGACATTTTTAAAAGAACAAGGATGGCTTGAATGGTTCACTGGACAGAGTAGACTGATTTACCCGAGGCTTGTATCTCAATTCTATCAGTATGTGAAGTTATCTTTTGAGTTTGGAGAAAGATTTTTGGTGACCAGATGGATCGATGGTCATAAGTGCTCTTTATCTTCAATGTTGTGGGCTGCATGCCTAAGAATTCCACATGAAGGAGTGTGTGAAGATTATCAGAGAGACCCTCCTCGAACAACTGACATCTTTGACCTAGAAACCACTTTGGAAAATCTAACTGGAAATGGAACCAAGCGAAAGGCTATAGCTGCTGAATTGGATGGGGACACAAGTCTTTTGTTCATGTTTGTTCAGAATATGGTTAGTCCAAGAAAATGAGATTTTGCTATGATGAAGTATCAGAATGTGTTCCTGATTCACCTATTGAAGAATGGCCAAAAGATCAATCTGTGTAAGGATGTTATCAACCATTTCTGTGAGCTGATCAATGTAACTTCCAAATCCACCTCCCTGTTTTATTCAAGGATGATTTTATCCATGTTAATCTCAAATGGAATGGTTGGACCGAATGAAGAAAAATTAGGGGAATTTGATTTCTGCCTATCCATGCCTATCATCATAAGGATAAAGATTAGCTAGAATTCCTGGAAAAATGAATGGGTTGAGGATAGTGATCAACTGTATAAAAAGTTTAATCATATTGACTATCCAATAAGGCCTAAGAACCTAGCTGATCCTCATTTGGAACAAGATGAAGTGGATGTGTACTCAGAAGAATAAGAACAAATGAAGTAACAGCAGAAGTTCCACCTATAGAAGAATCTGTAATACCTCCAAAGGAAACAGTTCCTGTTGAAGAGGAAAGGGGTGTTATCCCTATTGTTATCCGTGTTGAAATACCTCAAGGAGAGGAAGTTGTTGTTTAAAAGGAAAGGACTGAGGATCCTCCAGTTGTTCTTCATGAGGAATAAGTTCATCCTAATGTTGCAAGGAAATTAGTTTTTCCTGGTTCAGAATAGCAAGAAACCTTTGAGGAAGTTTTTGTTGAAGAGACTCTTTCTATTGAGAAAGAAGCAAGTCTGGAAGCTTATCTAGTGGAACAATCGATTCCTGAGATTATTCCATCTGTTGAAGAAAGAATGGAAATTTCATTTCAGTTGGCAAGGCAAGAATTTTCTGAAGAGATTTGGGATGATCCTGTGGATCTTGTCCATGTTCCTGAACCTCAAGAATCTGAAAGGGAAGCACAAGTTGAGGGGGAGGAAACTCGAAATATTGATATTGTGGAAGCTGGATCTGGTGAAGCTTCTCAACCTTCTGTCACTTTCTCTGTACACTGTCAGTATGAGTTCCCAAGATTTTATGTTGTGAATGAGTCACAGCAAGTGACTGCAACTGGAATGGATCTTTCTTCCATGTTTCAACTGAAGTCCTTAGCTCATTTAGAACCATAACCAGAGCCCCAACCTCAATCTGGATTAGAATCTGAATCTGAAGATGACTCTGACCCTCAAACAGAATATGAGCCTCTACCTTTACTTGCATCCTTTCATAATCTTCATTCCTTTGTAACCAAAGATGATCTTAATGTTTTTTGTGAGACTTTGTTAGCTGGTTTTGAGAAAGTTGTCTCCACTCAACCTCACCCAGTGACTCAATTAAGTCAATAATATGCATCAATTCTCTTGGAAAATATTATCTTGCATATTCAACCAAGGATGATCCGAGAAATTAATGAAGTCCGAGTAGAGAATAAGCTGCTTAGTGCTGATGTTTCAAATCTGAAAAGTATGGTAGCAAGTCTGCAGAATGAGCTATCTGTGAGATCAGAGCCTGCTCATGTTTCTGTCCCTGCCCCTGCTGCTGTTTCACCTATGTCTTCTGATTCCCTCCTTGCTAGGGAGATTGTGTCTCCTGTTCATCCTTACCTACTATATTTTGATGAAAAGATTGGAAAAGGGAACATGAAGATGCTGGAACGCATGAGAGATCTTGTGGAAACTCTGAATAATCTAACAGATGAATACACTGGATGTCTACAAAAAGTTCTGAAACAGCTCAAAGTTCTAACCGAAGCTCTCAAGGCTTCACCTGCTTCTGGTCAGACCTCCACACCTGCATTGGATGATTCTCTGCTAAGATCCTTAAATAAGGAAGAATTACAGAATGCCTTCAGTGGCTTGGATTTGTCTTCTTTGTCAGAAGTAATTAAGAACAGTGATAGAACATTGGACTTTGTTAAGATCCATTCAAAGATAGCCAATGATGCTCAACAAGAGATCTCCAAGAAAATAGATTTGTATCTTTCCTAGATTTTCTCTAAAAGTGACATGACAGATCACTTTAGATATCTTATGGAAAATCTGAGAATCCCTCTGGTGACTCAAGCTTTCAAAGCTCAAGTTCAGAAACCTTCAGAGTTCACTAGATTGTTGGATAGATTTCCGGAGAATAAGGATGATTTTGAAAAGGCTATTCAGTATGGTGGTGAAATAATTACTGATTTCATCAATCTTTTGAAGTCGTATCTTCATGTGCAGAGTACTGTTATAGTTGCTCCAGCTGCTGTACCCCTTAGACCTGGAATTCCTGCCTTGGAATCTACTACCATGATAGTTAGCCAAGCCCTTTCTCATATCTGGCCAGTCATTCTTGACCAACCTAACCCTAGATCTTCTACTTCTCCTACTTTGGATCCATCTATTTTTAAAGGTCTACCCATACCCTCGTTGTCTACCTCTTCTATGCCTTCTTCTACTTCAGCACCAGCTCCTGCTGCTGATAAAGGCACGAAAAAAATGGATCCCAAAAGAGTTTACCGCCTGTCTTTCTTTTTGATGGGATGCCATATCTTGTTTACAGTTTTTACTTCTCCGGTAATTTGTATTATGAATTCTTTGTTTAATGAAAATTGCCGAGTTTCATTTCCATTTCTCTACTTTTTAATAATCCCAAAAGCGGGAGAAAAACCTACAAGTATCAGTTCTATAATTGTATAAATGGGGGAGAAAAACTACAAGTATCTGTTCTATAATGTTTTTCCTATGGTAGTATCTTTAATAATACATATCTTTTATATTTTGCCTATAAAAAATTTGTGATCAACAAAAAGGGGGAGATTTTTGGACTCCTCATGTGTTAATCATGTTTTAATAATCACAAATCTCATTACTGTTAATTAATCTTGACCTGCAGTGCACATCTTTCTAATGCTCTTCAAACACAACAATAGGTGCATATCATGTTTTTATAATAACAAATCTTATGGATGTTAATTAGTCTTTACATGTTTTATGCATAATTACAATTATCTCATATATTATCTCTAATGAGTAACCTTAACTCATATTCTGCATATAACTGTCTTAGTCCAAATAAAGAATTTTTTTGTCTAAGTATTGACTCACCATGACCACTCACCGTGAAGGACTCACCGTGAAGGACTCACCCTTACCAGACACAGTGACCAGACACCGTGACCAGACACCGTGACCAAACACTGTGACCACTCACCATAACCCAGACACCGTGAATGACTCACTGTGACCAGACACCGTGACTAGACACCGTGACCACTCACCGTAACCTAGACACCGTGAAGGACACACTGTGACCAGACACCGTGATCAGACACCGTGTAAAAGACACTGTTTCTATGATCACTGTGACACCGTTTCTTATGCTTTTGTCAATATTATTTTAAATGATGTTAATGGTCATATTTGTTGTTTTTAATGCAATTAATGTTATTTAATTCTAGTTGTTGTCTTAACGGGAAACCGTATATCGTACCTATGAAAAGGGAATCATTCCTACTGCCAGAGCTCGTGGAATATAAAGAAGATTGAGCTGTATTAGAGACGACACACACGCACGCACGCCTGACACGTCTCGACACATATACTACAATACATGCGAGCTCTGTACTGAACCAAAAAAAAGAACAATCTGGAGCACAACTGTGAAGAACACAGTGCATGATTCTCAAAGAAGTTCCATACATGCAATCCTACATTTCTAAAGAACAAACGACAAATCAAGAGATGGTAGAACACAAGACGAACTACGACACTCTGTTTTTCAACAGGAAAACTAGAGAAGGACTCTGACGCATTCCTGCTCAATCCAATGAGTCCAGAGCTACATTGACAATCACTAGATCCATTTATAAACTCTACATCTCTGCTTTGTGATTCATTATTTACTTTTCGATCAGTGTGTGTCATATTTTGTATTTTTACACACACACTATCTCCTGAACATTAACTGGAGGATCTGTAAATCCTCACTCAAACTCTTACATATTTTATTTCCCACCGGGATAGTGGTAGAGGCCGTGTGTGACCTGAACTTCTGGTTTTCTGTTGTTTTTTTTCCCACGAATAACAGTGGTAGAGGTCTTGGACCTGGACAGTTTTTGTAAAACTGTTGTTAACCCCGATCCAGGGTGTGGATCAATTTCTTATATATATTTGAGAGGACTAAGTCTCGGATTGAGACTAAACCTCTTGTTATATCTGTTGTGCATCTTTTATTTAATTTTAATGTATACGACATATATTATATTTATTCTGCTGCTATTACTTTAAAATACAAAATTATTTTGAAGCTACTTTGATAGTTAGATTAGTAAGTGTTTACACTTATTGTAAATCAGTAGATTAGTTTCAAAAGTCAGTTTGATCTTGTGGTTAAACTAACTGAGACCTAATCAATCTTTGAGAAGCTAAGTGAACATTTACAATCTGTATAAATTCATTACAGTTTGACTTTTATTTTATAAATCGAGGGATTTTAACTAGACAATGTTTAAATAGAAATTTTAATTGGAACTCAATCTACCCCCTCTTGAGTGTCCACTCCGACCAGCAATAATATATCTCCTTTATATTATATTATTTGGGTATGAATATTGTGTTGTATTTATTGTGTATTTTCTTTGAAGAAAAATTGTTTTATGAATGATGTAATATTTAGTTGTATTCAATATAAATTATTATACATCTACAACAATATCAATTGATGTACCCTTCAGGAGACTCTTGAAGTGGAATTGAAATTTAATTATGGGAAGAAAATATTTCAATAATATATATTAGATTTATGTGGAAACTATATTATATTCATTCTTCTAATAATTCATCAATGAAAAATTATTTCATTTAGAGGATCCATAAATAATTTTACTCATTTTTATGATTACACAAAACAAATGGGTGTAGTTTTTGTCAGAAACAATAGAATCAACCAAATTTATGGTGTTTGAACATGTGAGAAATATAATATTATTATGTTATTATCCATACTACCCTAATTATTTACCATTAAAATGTTTTTAACATAAAACATTTCATAATTTTTCCAATTAATTTTACAATGTTATTTCATTTTTAGTAACACCATTAATGAAATGAAATAGATCATAAAACCTAGTATTACTATAATGGAAACATTGAAAAAATATTCAATACATATTTACAATATTAGTAGTATAAATACATTATCATTAGTTATAATAGTAGTATTGCACTAGGAACACTTACATTATAAATTCAAATACTAGAAATGCTTACATTATCAATGATTAAATTTATACACATGTATCTTCATTAAGAGAGGTATTTTAATATGTGTATTATAGTAGAGAAATTTAATTAGAATAATTATTGGTAGCATCATTATTATATAATCATTATACTAGTTGTGCTTACATATTTATGTTTTTATTATTAGTACATAACACAAGTTTTAATAACATTATGAATAAAATAATTTCACTAGTAGTATATTATAGTAACAATGATTACATATATAAACATTTGGATTCCTTAGAAGAATATTTATACATATAGTTCATACATATATACATTATTTGTATTAATTCTCAAATGATTAGACATGTGGATTAATTACTATAGGTTCTATCATATTTACACATTTGGATTAATTATTAGTGACATGACACTAAATTAATTATTAGTATCAATATTATAGTAGAATCATTTTACTTCTGCATCTGACATATTTGAATTATCAATAACAATGCATTGAAATGGCTATTATTATAGTGCTAAGAGTAGAATTACACTATCAATAAATTACAATCAAAGTACTTAGATGTTTACAAGTATTTATTCATTTGTATTATAATTAACCAAGTAGTTCATACACATTTACGTTATTAGTTAGAACATTAATGTATCAATTATTGCAAAATAAGTACATACACATGTAATGCATATACTAACTAAACTACCACAGTAGTTCTTATATGATCATTAAATGCAATATACATTCTTACACTATAAATTATTTTAATATATCTATTACTAATAACATTACATGGGGATTAGTTTCACATTTGGAATCATTTATTATCATTACAATTATACATGTTTTATATTTAAACTAGTCAAGTCATGAAAATATTAACAATATATCATGTAGAATATTATACAGTTATTCTAAAAACCAACTATGTTTCTCTACTTAATAAATAAAATATAATAAAATGTAGACTAATCATATGTTTATTATTATTATTCACTTTTTCTTTCATTGTTCATTAAAAATAATTTTTCATTACTATTTGATGTTTTATTACATTAAATATTCATTTTTTCTTATCTTTTTTAATTATTGTGATGTTATACTAAATATAAACCATAGATGACTCCAACAAACTATAGATGGTTATGTGGTTCATGAAACATCTATACGCATACAGTTTAATACTATAATTATTGTCTTATTGTAACAACAACAAAATATTCTATAGAAACCAAAATAAATGGGTTTCCATAATAATTAAGAAATAATATATCTCATTAAATAGTAATAAAATTTCTTATCATTGTTTCTATTTAACTAAAAACGTTTTTTTAGCTTCTAAAATGTTCTTTTCTGTCCTTACCGATTCATGGTGCAGATTGTTTTTCACGGATTACAATAGAGAAATTTCAATAGTTCACATTGATAGAAAAGTGTTGTAGTTGGTACCAAAAACTACCTTTGTAATAGAATATAACTATATTTAGGTATTATCATGAAATTAATATGAATATTATATCTTAATATTTAAAATGTTATACACCACCTTAATATTTTTTGTAATAATGACAAATTCTGTGTTCTGGATTCTTATAAAACTAATTATTATGATGTCAAAAAATATTATAATGGATTTAAAAAAAATTATTAAAAAACTTATTATGATAATTGGCCATATAAAAACATAGAATATAATGTTTTATTCATTTCAGATAATGAAGTTCAAATCATAAAAGTTTAAATAACTTATGAAAATTCTATTGTAATACAGTAACATATGTTATCTAGTTAAACAATTGATAATTAAATTCCATAAAAGAATTAATTTATATATATTATTATTCAAAAAAAAATTATACGATCACATATATTATTGATATTCAAGGGGTTATAATTTAGTAAATGATATCATTAATTCATATTCCTCAACTAGAATAAATTCAATTCAAACTTTCACTATTTTTTTAATTCAAAAATTCAAATTCTTCTCCAAATCCATTTTTCACTATTATTTTTGAAAGAAAAGTATGTTAATATGGTAACCTTTCATTAAAAAAGATGATAATCTACCCATATTGCAAGATTCAAATTCAACATAGTAAAAATAACCTCGTCCAAATTTGAATCATATTATCCAATTTTGAAATCAAAAAATATCCCGCATCAAACCTCCCACCACTAGGACACATCGGGACATTGATACTCATGTAGAGACCCTCATCGTGTATTTTACTTTAACATCAAACCACCTCTCTATCACCATCTCCAGATATCACTAGAAAGACCCACCAACCATCTCTAGCATAGCATTAAAACATCCTTATAGAAATAACCTTCAACCACCCTTCATCCTGTCAACATGTCATTTCTGTCCAAGTATTAAGACCATCATCATCATCTTCTCTCCATCATCACCTATATCAACACATTATGGATGAAACTAAAAAAATCATGGAAAATAGAAAAATAACAACTCTATAAATTTAATAAAATCCCACATTGAACAAGACCATCGTCAAAGTGTCTGGAAACTATAATCCTTCCCAACTTTGGTCAGATCTAAAAGTCACCCAAAAATTCCCAAAAATTATTAGTATCACCAATCCAAAATTGATTAGGGGACACTGATTGAAACTAGATGTTAGGGTATGTATAAGAGAAACTATGGGCTTCAAATGATAAATTCAATTATGAGGCAGAAAACTAGAAAATGTTATAGCACGATCAAAAAAACGTAGGCATTCCAACAAAACCATCGACTAATGGACCAAAAAATACAAAAACTCATAGTATTAACCACTAAAAATCTATAATGGAGAGGAGTGGAGTAACTAGATTCTATGGTAGGAATTTAGGTGATCAGAAATCCACTAACAATACATTATGGTAATTACAAGAAAATTCTCCTTGAAGAAAGTGTCACCATGAGAAAACCATAGCCCAAAAGGTCTTGTCACCGACAATGGTGAATGCGCCTTCTCCCGAGTTATCAAGGAGAGTCATCCCTTCCAAACCATAGAATCCTTCCAAATAAAATTAAAAAATATTTTCCCATAACATAAAAGAATATAATAAATACATTCTATAGAACATATTAATACATTAAAATTTTTAAACATATACCTCATCTCTGATTCGAAAAATGTATATGTTACCATATGCATCATAGGTAAACATAATTTTTTGTGTATAATATATGTGTATAAATACATTGAATCGATATAGATAAACATAATCTAAATAAATACATTATACAAAATCTGTATCCACATAAATTTAAGAATTACGTTGGATATACAACATCTGTATGTACATTGATGCACTGATTCTATATAAATATATTTTATGTATTATATATACACATATATGCATAGATTATATTGAATATAGTTCATCTGTATACACATAGATACAATAATTTTTCATAATTCTATTTAGTTAATCTGTATACATATAGATAAATTAATTTTTTTCATTTACTATATCTATATACACAAAGATGCACTAATTCTATATAATACCATAATAAAAAATCTGTTTACATAAATTTAATCTTTATACACATAGATGAATTGATTGTTTTTTATATACTAAATATATATACATATATTGTTTCCAATTTTTATAAATAAATTTAATCTATATTCACATACTAAATCAATATAATTCCATTATACTTTGCATATATTTATTACATTTATTTTTATATTAAAATTTTATTTCATAATATATCTTAATATACATCATACACTATGAAATGTGTAATATATAAATACATTGTGATGTATATACTATATTCTTCAATGTCTCTATGCATATAAACATTATTCAATATTCATCATTCACTGTAATATGTAATATGATCACATAGTGAGATATTTAGTATGTTTTTCTGTTACACTATCCAATAGTAAAATGTTTTAATATGAATCATACATTGGGAAATATGTAATTTGTGGACACTAGAAAATGTAATCTTTTTTTATGTTATAGTTTGGATATTTAATATATTTCATAATGCCTCAAAAATGGTTAAATAACAATATTTTTTTCTATTACACTGTGAAATAATATTCAATTCTAATAAATAGTCTATTATTCATTTACACTACATATGAAATATGTAATATATTTCACTATTACACTACACACTAGTAAGTTATTTAAAAATACATCATTCATATTATAATATTAAACTGTGCATACACTATCATACAATGTAAAATATTATCTATTTTAATATGCACCAATACACTATATTTTTTCTATATTATAATATAAATCATACATTGTTGACTAATAATTTATTTTGTAGTAAATATTTCAATGTTATTCATTGATGAGTGGTTTCATTTACTAAACTAACCTGGGTCAAAGAGAAAGGTATATTAATAAGGTCTTCTACAAGGTCTGTATAGACAAAACAATCAAATATCTTCATCTGTAACTGATGAAGGAAAGTGTACATAGTTAGTAAAAGTGTACATAATCATGATGAAAAAAAGTCAGTGCCAGTGGGATGAAACTAAAAGTGAAACAATAAAATATAAAGACTGAACCTCCATACGACATTTCATGACCACCAAACTGACACACATCGAAGGAATTATTATTAAAGAGAACCCATTCAACAACAAGATTCCCATCCCTTTACCCGAGTTATGCAAAAACACATCCTAAAACTCATAAAGGAAAAATTATGGGGGGTGATAACAATCCTAGTAGAATTTCAAGATAGAATATATAAAATTTATATAATCAATATAACATTGGTTCTTTATTTTTGTAAATCATTTTTATAATGAATTTCCCAAAGATAATTTTTTTGAGAGAAATAATTCATTTTTTTCGAATAATCCTTTCATATTCACACAACAATGAATATAACAGTTGTATATAATAAATCATGTGTGTGTAACTAAAACCATCACTATGTACACTATAATATATAAAATTTATATAAGAAACCATGTGAGTATAAGAAAAACCATTCTTAGATACACTATAATATAACAAACATTACATAAGAAATAATATGATCATAATCAAATCCATAAATGGATGAAAATAAGATAAAAATTTGAGAAATCCAACTACGAAATAATCTATCATGTGTAAAACCAATCAAAAATTATGAGGCACATGATTTTGATCTAACCTATGGAAATACAAACTAAACAAAAAAGAATCATAAAATAGGCATAACATGGATCTAAATATAATTGAGTCCCAAAATGGCCTACCAACATCACACAATGTCTAGTGGGATTACACACACCAAAGTAATAGGCCATTTTCTTGATGTACCTGTGGTCCCCAAGGATTCATGCTTGAAAAAATATATTAAAAAACGACTATCATAGTTTATAAATCATTTTTCATAATGAATAATATTTTCTTCCAATCCTAAAACACCTTTTCATTAAAACCCACCATTGATTCTTTTCATACTTATATAATATGTCTAATTTTTTTTAATTAAATCTCATTTAAAAACATACACCTCATATATAAAATATAACATGATATATAATTCAAAAAATTCAAAACAAAACCCGAGTAATCAAATAAAAACATCATGATATTAAATAATTATAAATTTATTGTAGATACACGTATATAAAAAAAGAGGAATCAGTGTGAATCAATCTCCCAATGCTTTTGGGTCAATCTGATAAAGAATGGATTTGAAGGGATTTGAAGAAATCTCATGGGCTCTTGATGTTTGAGAGATAAAGGTAGAAGAAACATTAAATTTCAAGGGTATTTAATATTTATAGGAAGAATAAAAATTGAGAGACCATGGTGTATCCTCCAGAACCATTTTGATGAATCTCCAAAAGATGTCGTAGAACCCATGCCCAGGTCTTAATCAACCACAACCAACTGGCTTATGGAATCCAATCCAAAGGACATTACCATATCATATTCTTATAGGGTAATGATATGGTTAATCCAAATACACCATTCCATAGCCAACCTCAATTTGGAAGATGTAACCAAAACACCCCCTATGTCGAATCCATACTCAATGGTGGACCATGCCCATATTGGAAGTTCCTATAAAAAGTTCCTTGTAGTAGAAATCCATACACATGAGAGTTGTTCCCAAAATAGAAGTGGAATAAAATTCCCACTACAGGATTCCATTTTGTATCTATCTCCTCCATGATTTAGCAAGAACACTCTATGTCACTGAAAATAACAAAGATGGTGTAGCTTCTTGTAGATAACCATGAAAACTCTAGATTATATCCAAACCCCAAGAGAATGTATATATAACTTTTAAACCTTAAACATAGAGTGTATCCAAAATCAGAGGGAATCAAATTTCACTACACTAATATTACACACCTATTCATATAAAAATATTATTCAATATGTAATTTTTTTATTAAATATTTATTTACTAATGTATATTGATGACTATGTAATCTTATTTATATATATCTATTACACAAGGTATAGATTACTATTTTATACATTATAAATAATAAATTGGTATTATGTGTATTAAAATATAGAATATAAGTCAAATATTTAATTATTTTTTCAGATATTTAGTGATCATTTTTTAATTTGTTAATAAATTATAATGCATAATCTTTTTCTTTGAATTTAATTTTAAAATAATAAACTACATTATCTATTAATACATTATATGATGCCAAACAATTTCAGGTCTGTTTTTATATTGTGACGATTCCTCTAAAATCAAACATATCACCATTAAATTAGATTTTATTAGCAAAAAAATATATTTATGATCCCATTTCATTTAATTTAATTTTGAATAAATTTAAGACTACAAAAATTGGATAACTCATTTCCTTTAATATGTTACTTAATGAATCTCTATTTATGATTTCCCAAAAATGTTTGAAATTTTATCCCATTATTAAAGTGTATTAAAAATTATTTATATTTATTCATTATCCATGATAATTTTTAATAATCAAAAATTTTATTCTTTTATGAAAATTAAACATTTATGTATAGATATAGGTGAATGAACAAGAAATGTTCTAGTTTATTTCAAGGAATAATTTATTATACTGGAAGTTCAAAAAATTGATAATTCTATTATATATAATTTAATTAATCTTAAATATGATTTACTTTCTATTACATATAATCCCATTCATTAATTATATTTATTATATTTTCTATCTCATGATTTTTTCTTTTTTAATATTATCGTCATATTTTGTTTTACACCTACATAATGAGGGGAGTTACTTTTTCTAAATTTTACATAAAAATATATTATTTTTTTAGATAGTTTCTATAGACGAATGAAATGGGTTTATCAAATCTTATAGAACCAAAATCATTAGAATAATATCATTAATATGTGTTAGAAATAAGGTTCTTGTGATTTTCTATTTCATTCTTGTCTTACAATTTTTTCAAAGGTTATAAGGAATATTGAGTATTATTGGATGAAAATCTTATTCATTATGGTCTGAACCTACATGAATCATGACACACTCATATGTTTATGAATTTTTTGTTTTATGTGTGTCTATGTAGGATATAATTTGTCTAATAATGTAATTATAATGAATTTTTTTTATTTTTTCTATTTTATCATTTTTTTGTGAGTTGTTCATTTTCCCCAAGAGAGGATATTATTCATGAATTTGTCAAAGAATAATATCAAATAACTAATATTTTTCTAAAAAATTTCATTTTGAATAATTTTAATACAATAAATAAAATAGGGTCATGATTAGAGTTATGTTATCAAATTTTCACTTCTTATTTTATGTTCTCCAAACATTAAAATATCCTTCAGAAAGTGGGAGAAATTTTTTTATATATAAAACAATAATTACTCTTCAAACATATAATTCATATCTTTTGAAATGAAATTGGGGTAAATTT
The DNA here is from genome assembly GCA_963277665.1 of Viscum album. Taxonomy (NCBI): domain Eukaryota; kingdom Viridiplantae; phylum Streptophyta; class Magnoliopsida; order Santalales; family Viscaceae; genus Viscum; species Viscum album. The sequence goes on along the minus strand of OY728165.1, from coordinate 461,354,491 downwards.
TTAATATGTATCATAAATATCTTTCAATAAACACTACATAGACTTTATTTTGTTCATTATACATATGGGTAGATATCTTTTAGAAGATACTTATTATTAAAATAGTTTTAATCATTCAATAAGGACCCTTTAATTGTGTTTATGTTTTCTTTTACATATTATGATTATACACTTTCATATTCCATCTGATGTTTTAGTTTACATTTACATATTTAAAAGTTACATTTACATAATATATAGTCACATTCATATATTCATAATGTTCACACTTACCTATTCTTCCATCGTTAATTATATTTTAGTATTATTGTTTTCTATTTATAATTCATACTAATTGGTTCCACTTTCATAATCAATAAGTGGTAGAAATTTGGATGAATTTGTGTTGAAAATTAAATGAGATTTAGAGGAGGAGATCATCACATGTGGAGACTATATAAGAGTTTTTATTATTTAGAAAAGAGAGAGGGGAGTTATATAATATTTATTATCATATATTGATGGATAATATATTTTATAGAAGATAAAACATCATTGAATTTCTCATGGGATGTTAGGTTTTATAAATTTCATATGATGTTTTATACCTTGCATCATTTCATTTTAATTTACTATATTTTCATGTTTTATACCATGGTTTTTCCTTTTTTACTTTTAAAATGGGGGACACATATGAAAAATTCAATGAAATTGAATCTTATAGAGTCTTATTTTTTGAGGAATTACAACACACTTTTATTTTACCTGTACTCATATAAAGTTTTTTTAGTTCTATTTGTTGTGTAGACTTAAATTTTGATTTCAAAATTTATACTGATTCTATTCCAATTAATATATTTTCTCTAACATTATGAAGTTTCACAATAATAAACAAAATATAAGATATAGCTATATTTTTTGATTTTTTACATCCATACTAGATGATCTATGTGAATTTTTTTATAAAAGTAATTATAAATATAGTCCTAGGCTTTGAGTAATGGATGATGAACTAAAATAAAACATATAAATTCAATATTTTCACTACCTTATTGTTTTTATAGCCACATTTAGTATTGTTTTTAGTGTATGATAGTATTATATGTATGGTATTTTTTCATTATATTGTCTAATATTACTTATATTTTAATATTTTCTTCTGATCTTTTGAGATGTATGAGATTTTGCGGTCATGAATTTTTACCTTTTGAACATTGAGTTTTCTGATGTTTGGGGATATATTATTAGTTGTTAAGATAAATTTAAGTGGAGCTAAAATATAGATATTAATACTAATTTTTTTATCAATGATGTTCATGGGTTTATAAAACATATTTTTAGACCAGGTTGATCGAAAAATATCAAAGAGAAAAACTTTTATCCAATGGATATTGGTTCTGATCCTTCTATTTTGTTAATTTAAAATCAATGAGTTACCTTATGAAGATATATTAGAAATATCAATTTCTATTACCTTTTAAATTAGTATATAATTTTTAATAATTAACTCCATATTTTATTTTTATCTTTATTTTTCTAAATTTAGATTGTATTTTTATCTTGTTTAAGATTTTAGTATTCTGTTGTTTTATGTTTCACTGCATTTTTTTTGTAATCTTATATACTAAGTGTTCAAAACATAAAAAATATTCTTTAATGGGTGAAAATTGTATGTTTCAACTAAACATTAATATTACCCCACATGATGTTGATATACTGAGATAAAAACCAAATAGTAAATTACCAAACATTAACAAAGATAGAGAACAATAATGGATCATGACATCATAGTGTATCATTTACTGATTTCAGTATAATTAACAAGGTGTAAATTTTTAATGATATAGATACTACATGTAAAACCTATACATACAATTGTGAAATTTTAATATGGTCATGGAATCACATAAAACATTATGGGGGGAAATAAAAATCCTCAAATATAATGATATGATGATTATTGGAGAAGAAAAACAAATGATAAGTGTAACAACCTACTTATTTATGGAATAAAAAAATTTTATTTCCATTAATACATATGATGAAGATATTAATATCATGGTAAAAGGGGACTTTTTTTGATAGTGTACTTGACACGCAACAACTGGTTTCAAAAAAATTATACATTGCACACAACCTTGAGTTATACCGAAATATAATAAAGTAATAATATTATTATTTTAGAATGTATTTAATGTCTAGCCATTATGATGGAGGGAATTAATACTATCAGATAAATTCTGAAATATGGATTACACATGGTTAAATAATGATTCATTGGTTTTCAAATTTATTAGAAATGGAAAAAATCAATTAAATATAAATGATGTGTTTTTATGGAGACCTATTTAAAAGAGAAAAATGGTGTTTATAAAGTAATATCAATATTTATATATTTTTATGAGAATTATATTTTATATATTCAAGGTAATATTTTAAATTCGTCTCATTTGTTTTCAAGATATGAAATTAAAACAAATTCAAATTGTTCAGATAAAATAAGTATTTCTCTAAAAACGAAGTTTTATCGCCTTTTGATGGAGATACCTTTTGAAATCTAGTTTTTCAGTTTTATGTTTTATATTTTTCAAAAACTAACTCTTATTTATAATAGAGACATAAAATTTTAATTTGGATGAAATTTTGGTGTTTTTCTGATAAAGATTTATATTAATGAATATTAAAAAATAAGACATTTTAATTCAAAACATCATTTTTATCTAATTTATTTTTATAGTCAGATTTTTCCTTTGAATTGGATTTAAAGTATAATAGGATTATTTTTTTATCAATTAATCCAATTATTGTCATTGGAATAAATTTTACTTTTTAATTGGGAAAAAACACATGTCATTCATTTTATTGTATTTACATCTTAAAACCCTGATATTTGGTTTTGAGAAGGAGAAATAAATTTAATTTAATTTATACAAATTCTGTGTTTTGAATTTTAAAAAATGGTTTCACGACCTGTCATCGGTTCTCGTGTCATGATAACCATATGCCATCTATCCATAGGCCCGAGACTCACGACTAGCAGTAATGGCGAAGATCCTTAATATGGGAAGGCATTGCCTTTATGAAAGTAAAAATACACAAAATAATACGCAACATGAAGTAAACACTAAGTGAATACTATATATAGAAAGTAGTGCTGAAAGTAAAGGGGCTGAAAATACAATCCCAAATACAAAGTACAGGTAAAACGGAAAGCAAGAACATCTAAAAAAGGGACAACAACTAAAAAGGGAAGCTCCTGGAACTTCCAACAAGTATCCTACCTGAATGGTAGGCACAAAAGTCCACCTCAGCACTCCACGTCTATTGGTCAGCTCCATGTACCGTCTCTCCGTGTGGTACACCTCCGAGTACCATCCGGTCCTGGCTCGTTCTCGTCCTTCGTCAACGATGTTCGCCATCTGCATCCACCACAACGAAGTGCGGGCATAGCACGTGTAGAGGTGAGTATAATGATACTCAGTAGGGATCTCAAGACCCCCGATGGTCTCCAAGAATCCACAAAGGATAAACCATAGAATAATGATACAACCATGAAGTATCAACCAACCCTACATAGGTATATTCCCATACATATACCTATGTTATCAATTTCAGTTTGGATGCAACTCGCGAGAAAAAGTACATCCTAGTCCACATAGGAAGTAAAGTCAATCACATCGATGATAATGATTGAAAGTCCAGACTCAACTCACATAGGTATACATCTTTCGTATAGTGATATATATAATCAGATGTAGTCACTGCTTCATCTAAGTCGTCGGACGCACATAGGATACAAGATTAGCTAAGATGTCGGACCCACACAGGATACAAGACCAGCTACTCTGTCGGACCCACATAGGATACAAATATAGAGGTCAAACTGTCGAACCCACACCAGATACAAGAATATTAGTCATTTCTATCGAACCCTCGAAGGATCCTAGAATAGTAGTCGTCCCTGTCGAACCCACAGAAGATTCCAGTATAGTAGTCGTCGTTGTCGAACCCACAGAGGATTCCAGTACAGTAGTTGTCGTAGTCGCAACCAGCTCTAGGGTCCCCGCACACAGCACACTCGATTCCGGGAGGGAACGCTTCTCGAGCAAAGGGTTCGGTACATAAACTATCACTAAGTCTAGTGTTGATTTATTCGTAAGTTCCGCCTCATCAAAAGGAACCCAACGCGATAAACGGCTCGCCAATCGGAATCATGGTCTGAGAGTTATTTTCTTTTCCGTTTCAGGGGACCAGTTGGAATTATGCTCATTCCAAACCCGACTGTTTTCCAATGTTGACCCAAACTCACTTAGAGTATCACATAAGTAACATATCATCATGTGTATCCTAGTGCCGCAGACGGCGCATCGATCAGATGCACGGTCTAGATGATATTATCATTTAAGTGTAACGGGCATGACCCGTTAAGCCCACGGGGCTAGTGGGTCAGCCCGTCCTGGATTGGTGGGTTTGTCCCGGCTGAGGGGTCGGCCAGGCCCTGCGGGGCGCGACCCGACCTGATGGGGCGCGGCCCAGACCGCGGCTGGCCGCGGCTCAGCCAGATGGCCGAGCGGAGCAGAAGGGGGATGGGGGCGGCAGCCCCCCGGTTCTTTGCAACATCAGCGACGGGTGGGGCAGCCTCTCTAGCCCAGCTTGATGAAGTAGGCCGGTCACCCCGGTTCGAGCGGGCCGCACATCAGGCCGCTGCCTTCCCACGTGGCACCTTCAGGTGTCACGAATTCCTTCAACCCGGTCGGTAGGCGGCCGACCGGTTTTCCTACTGAAGTGGCCCACTGAGTGCGGTCCGCAATTCTATGCAACGTGGCACCAATGGGGTGTCGCCATTCTCCATCACGGTCGGCTAATGCCGGCCTGTTCTTCCTTTCTGGCAGGTCATGAGACCGAATGGTTCTTCTTCATCCAAGCAGCTTGCGATTGTGGGCCGAAGTTCTTCCGCACGCAGCCAGCGCACAGCCTCTACTACCACTGGTTGCCGACGTCGCCGCCTCCTTCGTCTGTAATCCTCCTCCGACACGATGCGACGGCACCACACCCCCTTGACTTAGCCCCCGTCTACAATCAATGAATAAACCAACGGAGGGACATCATGTCATGTTTGTTGGGCCCGCACACTCCATGTTAATTGATAACAAAGACCACCATAGAATTAAGCAAACAACGAAGATTCGAGGATGTATTTTCTTCCTTCAAAATTAAATATAAACCCCATACCTTTATTCAAGGTATGTTTCATGTCGACGAGCTGTGGAAGATGGTGTCGCGTAGGTCGGGCATTGTGGAATACAAACGTCAATTCCATTGTCGTCGGGGTTCGTCCCAAAAGGAAGTGTCACTGAAGAAGTTCGTCGCGTTCCTCGTTGGATAAACTATCCTCCTCCTATCCTTAGTTCTCCCAATGTCTCCACACAAATATTTTCTAAGGAAAATAAAATAAAAAGGACCTACAATATTATAATATTTCCATGCATTTAAAATTAATTCAGAATAAATTTTTGACACACAAATTAATAAATTAAAGGAGATTAATTAAGTAAATTGATTGGGTTGGCACAATCAATTGAGGGAGGTGGAGAGGCTCCACCATTAAGTGGAAGTTCAAAAGTTAAGAGAGTGTTTTAAGGGAGTTTAAGGGGGAGTTTAAGGGTTAGGGCACCTTTGTGCCCCACCCTTAGTTATATCCTTCCATAGGAAGTTATGTGGGGTGTGGGCCCCACCATTACCTTCCCTTGGGGGGAAATAACTTCCACATAAAATAAATTGTGTAACAAAACAATTTCTTTAATTTATTATGAACACAAAAAATATAACTTCTACTCCCGACCATAAACAACTGCGGTAAACTTCCCCTTAGGAGAATACTGACACTACGAGTTCATCGGTGCCCTCATATCTTGATTCCGAGCACTAGTTCAAAAGATAGAAAAACCCGCTCATACGTTCACTGAATGTATCTGAACAAAACTTAAAAAAATTATACCGGGCACACCGGGCCTCAGAATCAGGTTCCATTAGAAACAGTGTACTCGTAAAATTATAAAGAACTTAAGAAAAAAATTTCCATGAAAATTACGGGTCTTTACATCACTAGGAAAACAAAAGCGGGTACTGAGAATGCATCTGAGCCTACTACCCCATGTGCTCTTTTGGAGGTTCTTGTGCTGCCAGCGAACATGCACCAGGGGACTTGACCATCTATGTCGGACCCGCTCCTATCGATCCTCGATCTCCAATGGGACCTCCGTGAATGTATCTTTGTCATCGATGTCCACCACCCCATGGTAGATGATGTGGGATGGGTTGTGCATATATCTCCTCTGTAAGAACCCAATTTTTTCTGCGAAAGACTTTTCAATATTCTTGATGATATTCCAGAGCAGCTCCTTCAGATGGCGTGCTATTCTGATCCCTAGAGTGGCCGGAATTAAATTTTCATTGCGATCACACTGGAAACGCCAAATAAATGGGATGACTCCTAAATTTTGTTTCAGATTAGAGATCTGAGTGTACGGATGGGTCCAGAATGGGGTGTTTACACTAGGAATGATATAAAGCATATCGGTGCGGGACGTTTGGACCCATCGCTCGCTTTTGGAACTTGGAAGGGATAAATTAAATAATTAATTTATTCATTTAATGGTGAAACTCAAGTATCTCTTAAATGGTGGCTCGGATGGGAAAACTGATGGCACTGTTGAGTTCGGAGTGCTTCGTTTACCCTAGGAGGGGTGTAATCTTTGCGGGCGTGGCCCATTTGTGAATAATGGCCCCAGGGGTGTTTTCTTAATTTGGTGGCATTGGGTGTTCAGCTTTATAACATTCAAAGGGAAGCTCTGAATAAAATTCTGAGATCAACATCATGCTCGAAAAGTGTTTTTTACCCTAGGGGAGGTTTAATTTTGACCTCTCCAAAGGTTTCAGATGCGAGGAAAATTATGGGTTAAAATTAAATAAACTTATTTTTTTTATTTAAACGCTTATTCCCCTCCCCTCCCTTGTTCTCCCATGGAGGAACCACCCTAGAACCTCCTCATCTCCTCCACATCTCCGGTGAGGTGGCTCCGGCGAGGCAGCTCTGGGAAACCCCGCGTTACGCTTCAGGCTACGCCCTTCGCGGTAGGAGGATTCGTTTTTAGTTTTGAATTACCCGGCGTACTTTGATCTCAAATTGTTGTGTCAAATTTCTGCCCGATTGCCGAATTGAGACCATGATCGTGTAGTGTGTTACTTGGGGCTTCCGATGCTTATTACGGATTTGAATTCCGATCTTTGAGGCGTCCGTAGCGGCCCAGCGAAGATACGTGGGTTTTGGGGGTTTTCTGGCTGGACCGGCGGTTACCGGCGGTCGGAAAGGTGGTCCGGCGACCCTTGGTGGCTGACCGGCGTGTCCCAGCGGCGGTGCTCCAGGGTGCAGGCGGTGGGAGTCCTGGGTGTAGTTGGCACGGCTCAGGTTTCAGGCGGCGCGGCGGCCGCGCTTCAGGCGGCGGACACCCGCGACCCTCCGCGGTGGATCGGGGTCGCGGCATGCGACCCCGCGGGGGAACACGACCCGCGCCGCGCGGGTCGTCGCGCGGTGACCGGCCACAGCCGGTCGGCCAAGCAGGGGATCGGGTCCATCGCCGGCCAGTGTGGCTGAGCCGCGGGCCAGGCGCGGCGAGTCGGGCCGGCCCAGACCGGGCGGACCGGCCGGCCCAGGCCGTTCCTGCCCAAGGGGCGTTGCCCCTCAGTTTTCGGACGCCCGTATTTTCCTCTACATGAGTCCGTTTTGTGTTCTGTCTTCGGTGACCTGTTCCTTGGATCGAGGGAAACATTTTCAGACTGTTTCAGTAAATTTTAATTCCTGGGACGGGAGTTCGGTGGCACGATGCGTGCTTTAAGTGGAATGACATTTTCTCCGGGGGTTCTAGTTTTAGGCGGCGCTGACACATCCAACGTCCATTTTGAGTGCCCTAAGAGGAAATGTGGCCCCAGAACTGAGTCGACCCATCCAAAGTTGATTTCGTGCCATGGGGTTTGGTTTCGTTGCTCAGTGGCACAAAACGCTTTATACGATCAATTAATTAATTAATTGGTTAATTAATTAAGTGTCGCATAGAACCTAACTTTCGCTTGGGATGTCCGATTGACGTGCCGTCAGTGGCAGCGTGACCCAAGTCCTCGTGCGGAATTTTTGAGGAGCTTTCTAAAGCGTTCGGGTTGGATACGAGGTGCGAGCCCCATGGGTCTTAGTTCGCACGTTTTACGGTGAAACACCACTTTTCCACCCGACGTCCATTTGGGGTGTTTGCGTACTCGTTTATGAGTGTTTTTCGAGGGGATTGCAATTGTGAAATTTGACAGCTTGAATTTGGGACCGAGGTGTGGGCCCCATGGGGTCCAGTTTTCATATATCACGGAGATTCGTAGCTTCTGCATTTGGAATTCATTTCAGGCACCGTCAACGGCATTGTGACCCTAGCATCGAGGAAAAATTGATCGGGGTGGTTTCAGGCATCGAAGGTGGAGTCGAGGCATGGACCCCATGGGCCGTCTCTTGAGCTTTGTGCAGTGTTTTCAGGCTTTTTTCTCCAGGCATCCGTTTGGGGCATTCGAGTAGTCGTTTCCGCTTGTTTTTCTGAGAGCATTGCGATGTCAATGTTCGCTCGACGAGTATCGGAGTTGGGTTGCAGGCCCCACATGTGCTGGTTACGGTGAATAATACCTATTTCATCGGTTGACTGTTTCAGGTGAGTATGTATTTTACCTCGCATGTTTTTCCTTGGGGAGTACAACAGTGTAATCTGTTTAGGCGAGCAGGTCCTCATACGCGATCTTATTAATTGTGGAATATGAAAGGTACCCGGTGGCGGTTCTTCTACCGTGTTTGTAGTGGACCCTTGGCATGTGATTGGGTGCACTCTTGGGAGATTGATTTGTGTGGTTAAAGAGATGTGGTTGTCCATGCCTCAGTCATTGAGGTGGCAAGTTGGAGTTGTTACGTTCATGCCTTCGCGTTGATGTTGGGTGTCGTGTGCATGTTAGCCTTTTTGGCTGGAGACGTGGCATACTCTGGGAGTATGTGAGAACACTGGTAGGTACATGTGGATGTTTGTACGTGAAAACATTTATGCGCTTGTTTGGGGTTGACTTGGGGCCACACATCGTGTGGGCCCCAGGTGCGTGCCGTGTTCTGCTTTTCATACTTTTGACCTTTTGCGACATAGAGGGTCCCTCAGTTCCCGATTGTTGACCAGTGGGGTTGATTTTTTCCCCTGACTCTGTGCTCGATGGTTTACATCAACAGGGTTGAGTGGTTTCCCCTAGTTTTGTTCCGGAGTCAGGTGGTTGCATAATACCCACTCCGTGTTCGGTTGGCCAGTGTTGTACCATCCAATAGAGACGGCCAGAGCAGTTCCGGGTTTACCCTCCAGTAGAGAGTGGGCAGTGGGTTGCCTAGTGACTCCTAGGGTTTACCCTCCAGCTGAGACTGGGCAGTGGGTCACCCGACACTTAGGGTCTACCCTCCAGTAGAGACTAGGGAGTGGGTCACCTGACACTTAGGGTCTACCCTCCAGCAGAGACTGGGCAGTGGGTCACCCGAAAACATCTTAGGGTCTTCCCTCAAGCAGAGACTGGGTAGTGGTCACCCGACGACCACTTAGGGTCTACCCTCTAGCAGGATTGGGCAGTGGGTCGCCCGTTGTCTAGTTCGAGGTCTACCCTCCAGCAAGGCTAGGAAGTGGTTCACATGTCGACTTATTCTAGGTCTAACCTCTATCGGGGCTGGGTAATGGGTCACATGATAATGTATTAGGGTTTACCCACCAGTAGGTCTCGACAGTGGGTCACCTAATATCTGGTTAGGGTTTACCTTCCAGTAGGGCTAGGCAGTGGGCACCCTTTGACATTTCAGACTCAGTCCTTTCTACTAGGCTAGTCTGTGGCTTTACTCCATGACTACTGAAGCGGGACCCTCATTTGTACGGGTCAGTGATGTTACAACATTGACTCTGAGCAGACCTCTCAACTGCAGTGCAGTGACAAGGTGTGGTTTGACGTTCCCCCAGAACTCTCAAGTACGAGGAGTGTTTTCCCCACCGAGACACTTCCTTGTGACGTGACCTAAAACTGTGTAGGCGAGTCAGTGCCGCCCAATGCGGATAGTTTTGAGGTATGGTGATTTGACCCCCTTGACTTGCAGTTCGGGGCAGACATGCGGGATGCTAGGCATTGATGGTGTTTACTTCTGGGACTGTGGGCTACTCACTTTCTTGGGCTGAGCTATAGGGTGGAGATCCCCTTATGATCTTGTTCAGGCTTATTGATAGATCATATGGATTTGTATATACCTTGTTATGGTACCCACTTATTGGGTTTGTTTAATCTCCTTCCTTGAGAGGCGAAGATACGTGGGGTATGCCATGTGCTTTCCGTGTCTAGCTTCTCGTGGTTGGACAAGTCTACTCTCCTGCTATAGGTAGCGAAAGCTCTATGAGAAGTTCATCTTCTCACCATTCCTAGATCCTTGTGTTATGAAGAGCCTTCTACCTTCCTCTTGTTGGGTTGAGCTGGACACATTATTATACTCTTTATTGCATATTCAGTTGTACTCCTCTACTTTCCCAATTCGATCTACTTCTCACATTTTGGTACCTCCTTTGTTGCCTCCTGGAATCATTGGGGTATCCTATTTAGTATTTTTATACTCACCCATTCTTGGGATTTTCCTGCACTTGGTGTGCCCTTGCAGACGACAGACAGGTTGGTCGTGACTTCAGTAGAGCATTGGAGTTCGGGATCATGGACCACATGAGGTGGTCGTAGTCGGGTTCCAGGTGGGGAACCCTTCCAGTTGTTTTTCTTTTGTTCACTGGTTACCGATTTGTGGCTCTTTTCTGATTGGGTTCATGTTTTTCCCCTTTAAATTTCATTGTACCATAAGTTTTTACATTGTACTATAGAGGTAGATGCACATTTGAGGGTTATTTATAGCAGTTTCCCTTTTCATTACTTGTCTTTTCTTTTACTCTACACTTTTTCATTGAGTGTGTTTCGTGTGTGTGTACAGGTACTTAGGCAAAGGCCTCCCCGAGTTATTGTACCTTCGGCGCTGGTCGCCAGCCCCTGGCCTATGGAGGTTGGCTTGGGGTAGTTTCGGCTCGAGCCCGGGTAGGTTCGGGTCCTGAAAAACTGGTATCAGAGGTGGTTTGTTCCTTGGGAAGTTGTGCGGACATCCCTAAAAGAAGGATTTTTTGGGATTTATGGATATAGTGTTAATGTTTCTCGAGATCAGCTCTCAGGCCAGGGAGTCCAGTGATGGTGCGGTGGCTGATGTATCCATTCACCAGGACCTTGATAACCCGCTTGTCGACTCGACCTGCTGAGACAATTATTTCAGGGAAAATTGGTTTGTGCATCACATAGGATTGAGTCTTTGACTGTACTTCTTGAGTCAAATCTCCATCGTTGTTATTGTTATATACATATATGCTCATCTGACCGCGACACTCCTTGATAATATTAAGGATGTCTTCACGAAGACAGCCAGCCAGGATACTTTCTTGGTTCATGACGACGATCCTGTGAGCTACGAGGCCACATTCTAGGACCCATCATGTGATCCCCTTTCTCCAGGTGGGCTGGTAGCGGAACCCCCACCTATTGAGCAGCAGCCAGCTTCAGTAGAGCCGGATGAGCTTGAGCCCAGGTTGAGCATGCTCCACGAGTTCCGGTGGTAGGGACTGCTGAGGTTCAGTGGTGAGACAAACCCTCAAGCAGAAGAGGTTTGTCTAGAGATAGTGGTTCGCCATTTTAGGATTGTGCAGACGCCAAAAGATCAGAGAGTGGCTTTGGCAGCCAACCTTTTTCGTTGGGAATCGTGGCATTGGTGGAGTCTGGGGACTCAATTTCATGACGAGTCGTCGCTTTAGTGGGGTGACTTTCTATTGTTGTTTCGTGAGGATTTTTCCCCTCCTGCTTATGCTCCATTTGGATTTATGAGCTCCTGTAGTTTTAGAATAGAGGGATGACGGTGGACGAGTAGGCGACTAGTTTCACAGACCTCGCATTCTTTTACCCAGACTTGATCCATGATGACAACATCCGAGCACGAACGTTTGAGCAGGGTCTCTGCTGAGAGATTCATGTTGTCATAGTACCCTTCGGAATTTCCACATATTCTGAGGTGCTAGACCAGGCACTGGTGACAAATAGATTCCTATCATGTTCTAGATTTGGTGGTGGCAGTAGGCACGTTGGTGCCGAGACGTCTACGACAACTCACGGGTGTCGGCAAGTAGAACCTCGACGCAGGTGGCTTTCTGAAAATCGGACTAAGGGGCGTGGTCATACACCATTGTGGTGCCAGAGGGGACTAGTGCAGCCCAGATAGAGTCGGTGCTATGCTTGTGATGTGCGAGGTCACCTGGCTCATGACTGCCCGACCAGGCATGAAGAGAGCTTCGGGTAGGCAGCAGGTGCACCACCACGACAGAGGCAGTGCCTTGATCAGAGTAGTACCCAGAGAGGTGGTGTTAGCAGAGGGGCGGGGGGAGCTGGAAGTGGAGGACGAACTTACGAGGTCTTCCCCATTACCAGTAGGCAGTCCACGTCTGGATCTGGGAGCTAACGGGTGGGACCGTGGATAGCCGAGAGCTTTGGATTTCTATGATCCTGCAGAGCATGAGGTGATAAGAGGTATGCTCTACACCTCTTCTACTTTTTCAGTTGAATTGTTAGACTCTGTGGGTGAAATTCATTTTCTCCCTGCTCCTTGTTTGAGTTGTTACCAGGGTGGCGCGGGGCGTCGGTGTAACCCTGTGTTGGTAATATTAAAAGTCATGAGACATTTTTCTTTAGTCGATGGTGTTGAATCTTTCGCTTTAAAGAATGTAATATAGTCTTGGTTGTGAGACATCGACAATGAAACCATACACGACCAGATATCCTTGGGTGTTCCACGATATGGATACTCTGAAGGAGGGAATCACCGGGCCCTGTTCCAGGTGTGGGAGGTGATTCCAGTCGCTGCATGTGACGTAATGGTTTGTTCGGGAAGGTGAGCTACCCCCGAGGTCCTTCGAACCATTTGAGAACGTGAGAAGGGATGGCGAGGTTCCCTACCACCTTGCCCTAACCCCAAAGTTTGGAGTGGGTGCATGACATCTCCCATGTGACTCACCTGAGGAGATGTGTGCATGCTTATATGATCGTCATCGGAGAGAGAAGACCTCGCATGAACGGATCAATCCTTTGGTCTATGTGCGGTGGCGCAGAGCTGTGCATGAGTTCTTCTGGGTACAGGAGAGCCAGGTGTGGGCTTAGTACCCTGAGTTGTTCCCTGGTTTTGCTTTTCGGGGACAAAAAGATTGAAGGAGGGAATGACATAAGAACCCAGTTTTTTCTGCGAAAGACTTTGGAATATTCTTGATGATATTCCAGAGCAGCGCCTTCAGACGACGTGCGATTCCGAGCCCTAGAGTGGCCAGATTTAAATTTTCAGTTCATTCACACTGGAAACACAAAATAAATGGGAAACTCTTAAAAGGTGTTTCGGATTAGAGATCTGAATGTACAGATGGGTCCGTAATGGGGTGTTTACTCGAGGAACGACATAAAGCATGTCGTCTCGGGACGTTTGGACCCCTCGATCGCTTTTAGAACGTGGAACAGATAAATTAAATAATTAATTTATTCTTTTAATGGTGAAACTCAAGTATCTCTTAAACGGTGGCTCAGATGGGAAAACTAAAGACATCGTTGAGTTCATAGCATGCCCTTTACCCTAGGAGGGGCATAATCTTCGCGGGCGCGAGCCGTTTGTAAAAAATGGCCCCAGGGGTATTTTCGTAATTTGGCGGCTTTGGGAGTTAAACATTATAACATTTCAACGGAAGCTCGTAATCAAATTATGAGACCACCGTTGTGATCGGGAGGTGGTTTTTACCCTAGGGGAGGTTTAATTTTGACCTCACCAAAGGTTTCGGAAGCGAGGAAAATTATGGGTTTAAATTAATTAAAATTCTTTTTTTATTTAAACCCTTATTCTTCCCCTCCCCTCCCTTACTCTCCCCTGGAGGAACCTCCCTCAAACATCCTCCTCTGATCCACATCTTCGGCAAGGCGGATCCGGTGAGGCAGCTCCGGCGAGGCGGCTCTGGCGAGGCAGCTCTGGCGAACCCCGCGTAAAGCTTCGGGCTACACCCTTCAACGTAGGAGGTTTCGTTTTTGGTTTTGAATTTCCCCGCGTAATTTGATCTCAAATTGTTGTGTCGAATTTCTGTTCGATTTTTGAATTGAGCCCATGATCGCGTAGTGTGTTATCTGGGGTCTCCGACTCTTGTTAGGGATTTGAATTCCAATATCCGAGGCGTCCACAGCGGCCTAGCGAAGTAATAATTTACTTGATTTACCCTTTATCCATGATAAATAACATATTTACCTAAGTAATTATTCCAAATGTCTAAAAATAAAGGATACCTATTTAAAGAATTTAAATCTCGTGATTCTAAATATGGAATCCATTTTTCTAAATTCCAAACACAGAAGTGGCAGAAATTCATTTAAAATTAATTCCCCATGTCCAAACAAAGAGTGTGTTTTTTAAGAAATAATAACTATTAAAAGATTGACACTTGTTATTGTCTAGTATAAATGTGAAATTATATCCAATTACCAATATTGGATTAAATGGAAAAAATTTATTCTAATTGTTATTTATTTCTTCTCAATATTATAATTTATTCTATATATTATTTTAATTAATAAATCTTTTTTAAATTAATGTTTAGTATTTTTCACTTTTCATCAAAATTTTAATGTTTTTTAAAAAATAACAAAAATTTACCCTAGGCTAATTTGGATATTCCAAATCTGAAAATGGTGTCCATATTGAATGATAAAATTTATAAAAATTAATTATTTTGGTATTACTATTCATAATGGTTTGTTTGATTGGTTGTGGTGTGTGTTAGCACTCGATGTTGCGTAAAACACACACTACCATATTATTCAAAGGGAAGTGTACCATGGAATCATGGGGTGTTACATACAGACTAGTCCAAAAGCTATAATTATAGTATATTGGAAAGTGTAATTAGGCTACCACTAAATAGGATAGGTATTCAGATTAACTAACTTAGATATATGATGTGCTACAATATTTTCTTGACTCGGTATACACAATCCCCTATCCTGATTGGATGTATTGTATGATTTCCCTCCAGATATATCCACCAATACCATTCTCATGATATGATTCTTTAAACAAGAATAATTTATATTCATTTCCCTTTGATTCGGAGATAGTATTGAGGCTTGAATTCATAGTTTTGGATCCTGATTATATAGGATGTTATTCAATTTCATTGTTATTTATGTTAGAGATGTTTAATGATCATGATGATCAATTAGTTTGTTTACATATCGGCCAAATATTGTTATTACACAAACTAGGATTTATGATATGTCGGTAGAATCCATGTTATAAATTCGTACGATATATGTAGTGCTCAAACCCTACACATGTCTCGTAGAGATATATGTATAATTTATTTATCATAACACAAATAAGAGAGTGGAATCATAAAATGGGGTTCATAAGGGGTGGAATATAGAATCATGTATAAGGTTTTTATTATTATGAAAAATGAGTTGGGATTGGTTGATATGGGGTTTCCTTGGATGTTTCATATTGAATTTTTCATAAACCTAATTCCACATTACACACTATACTATCATTTCTGACCTGTTTGGATATGTATACATTAACTATTATCAATTTTTTGTCGTAGTCTTGAATGGATATTTTAAATTGTAATTTTATGATGTTTCATTTACATATATTTTCCAAATTTTAAATAAATGACCATGAAAAATACATATCATTGATATAAAAGTATGAACACAAATAAAATGGGTGTGTTATAATTTAATTAATCACCTAGTTTAGAGTAATTATAGTATAGTGGAAACCATGGGTTGTCTCTAAAGAGGGGTGTAGAAATTCAATCACCAAAATTATTTTAAAGTGAATTATTTTGACTGAATTTAGTTTGGAGTGAAATTTAAGAGGTAAAGCAAGTAAATTGTAATCTGGAAGATGATAGGTTACAGGTTCAAAGTTGGATCACCTATTTAAATTATATCCTACTCCATTAAACAATGTATTATTTTTTTCATTAATTTATAAATGAAGTAATTCATAATTTATTCATCAGTCACAATAATTTAGAGGATGTTGTATGGGTAAATCTAGATGAAATCAGTTTCTGATTCAAACTACTTCTTGTGTGTGTAAAATGGTATCAACGACACCCAAATAGTAAACTAATCCCAAATTACTTAGGCTAATACCATTCATGTATTGAAGGTCTAAATCAGTTTATGTGAAACTCACTTTCATCCACATTTGTGCTAGAAATCACGAGACACTCAACACTCTGCCTAGCCTATTCCTTATTATGTTAACCAATTTTTCTGCAATTAGAAATTAAATCATCAATAGAGGTAGAAAATAATGAATAATTTTAATTACAAAAATATAAACACAATTAAAGATATAATTTCCCAATAAATATTGAAATCAATCTGTAGAAGATATATTTTACTACATTTAATCATTGGAATCAGAAATTTTAATAAAATATGCTTACCTTTCACAATCACTAAATTTTATTACCCCTCTGTTATATGGGGTATAAACATGGAATAATGCGTGAAAATTGAATTATTGGTAAAATAAAAAATATATAAGAAGATATTGAAAACTAAATGTGTAGTAGTAGTAGCACTAACTAAATGCTCGTTATCTTCTAACATATTTTTTTATTATTTATCCCATTAAACCATGTTATATTATTTCTCTTATAAATTGAATATAATTCATAATATTATATGATCAATATAAATCCATATCATGAATCCTTTTATCCATATCATTATTCACCAATGGGACTTGAGTGTCTTATTCCTTTCTGTTATAGAAGAACAATCCTAAAATTCCCTTATTCTCCTTTTATTATAAGTTGTTTGTTAATATTTAAACATCCATAAGTGTCTAGATTCATTCCTTGAAATGAAATTCTTGCGACATGGATCTCTCTAAAGAAACAATAGTAATAAGTCTAGAGATATTCTATTCAATGTGTAATAGAAATTATCACCACAAAATTTATTTTTCTTATTTCTTGGTGGAATGAATAAAACCTCCATAGTGAGGGTTTTTCTATAAATGAAGTCGAAAAAAACTTTCATTACTTTTTCATGATGCAACTGATACATTCAAAAAATGAGGATCATGTTTCCTAATTTTCACCACCTGTAACATCTTGTGTATCCATTTTGATCCTTCAAATTATCATATGTATTCTAAAAAAACAAGAAAAAATATTAAGAATTATACTATAATTAAAAAAATGTTTATTTTTAAATACAAATGAAAAACATAGTGCATATCAATGTGACTGGTGAAAATTATATGGCTTATCGATCAACATTCTTATATATTAATTAAAAATATTAATTATACTCTCAACATACTATAAATCAATTTACATCACCAAATTTATTGTTTAATGAATATAACCTTCTATAGTGTTCCCTAAAAAATATTATGTATATAATTCCTTTTTCAAATCCAAGCCACAACATAAGGATAAACATACGTATGCTCAGTAGAATATTACACATAAACCTAGAATTTCATATCCTTATTCAAATAAATACATGGGAATATATCTTACGTAATCATATAAGATATTATTCATTGGGAAAATTTATCTCTAAGACCTATAACTAATATATTATACCATAAATATAATACAATAAAGATATACACCCATTCAATTTGTTCCAGAAGCCAGGTGTACCAATTAAATTCATAATTTCATCCATGTAACGACCCAAACATTTATGATTAAAACTACAAGATTTTTTAATGACTTGTAGATATAGAAAACCAAATAAAACCATTTATTATATCCAATTGGATTTTAAATGACAATTAAGTATCATTACCATTGATATTATTGTTATTGAACGTTGATCACATGACTAGTATAAATATAGGGTATTAACAAATACTTTTTGTATAGACAAAGTAATTGATGGCCTCAACCGGTGGGATCATACCCTATGAATACCATTCATTAGAGTATACAAGGGATATGTAATTTTTAGGATTTTCCCTAGAACAAATCCATGTTGAGATCCATAACAAAATCATGAGAAAAAACACTTATTAAGGAAGTTCAAAATCATCGAGATCATTACCCAAACCATGTTAACTGAATATCTCCATGAAATCCCCAACATCACACACCGTAATCTTTGGGCATATACTGGTGTAAAAAATATGTATGTACCAAGTCCCTAGTAATAATATTATGTAGATTATTTTTTATAGAGTATTGAATATATGTTCTTCATGTTATTGTTACTTTGTAAACGATTTTAAAAAACAAATAGTATTTTATGTTAATGTTAAAATTTAATTAAGAAGTCTATTTTATTGAATTAAAGGTTTTCTGAAATAAATAATATTTTAATAAAATAATATTATTTAATTCGTTTTTATAATATAAATTATCATATCATTTTTATGATGTTAAATGTAATTTTTATTATGGATCGAAAACTCTTATTATCAAAACCTACCAATTATCAATAAATATTGGATTTATATTAAAAGTAAAAATTCAAAAATTTAAAAACTTATTTACAAAAAATTAATATTATTTTGTGAATCAGGATGTAAAAAATATACTATGGTTAATTTTTCATATTTTTTTGAGACAATTGAATTTGTTGGTAAACATTAAATACCGTATAAATATATGGTTCACCTTATGACATCATAATGGACCAATAGTGATTTAATAAATAATATAAATTGTATATTTAGAAAAATATTTTTTTTACTTTAAAATTATGTGATTTTAGGTTTATTGGATTTATTTTATTATGTCTTAGTGAATCCTCCATGACTTATATTATATTTTAGGATTTCAAAACCATTTCTTTGTAAATGAAACTCACCTCCACATAAGCCATAGAAATATTTTATTATCTTCAGACCTTGGCCTTTTAAAATATTTTATACCACTCCCCTTTGCAGTAAAACATTTGAAAATAAAATATTATTGTTTATGGTTTTGAATGTTCTCTGACATCACATGATACTCTCTTGATATAGTTTGTAATAGATATTGTGGGCTGTGAAATTTTTATCATTTCCTCCATAGGGATATTCGAGGGAGTTTTGTCTCAATATAAATTCCTACATATGTTGGGGTGATAAAGAGAGCCTTGGTGATTTATAGATTCTATACATAGGAGTATCAGGCATTTGGAATGGTAATTTATGTCATAGAGAAGATTTTTCTACAATAGAATTAAGGTACTAAACATCATGTTCTTATTTTATATTATCATCAAATACATTTTCTAAGTCTCGGGGATTAGTATAACTATGATCCAGAAAGGGATCTAGAGATCTAAGGTATATATAGTGTTATTCTTGTGATGGGTGATGTCACATGGCTTGTAAT
Source organism: Viscum album (assembly GCA_963277665.1). NCBI lineage: Eukaryota > Viridiplantae > Streptophyta > Magnoliopsida > Santalales > Viscaceae > Viscum > Viscum album. Next base: position 461,334,968 of record OY728165.1, on the reverse strand, counting down.
CGGATGAATTAGTGCACTGAAAATAGTGGAGGGATTGTGTACGGACCTACATGATAGAGGTAGGGTCATTAAAATAATCTCCAAGGGGTGATTAGGGTGGACCCTAGGAATGTAGTGAAAACTATGGGGATGGAATATCCTCGAAATGAGATTCAGGTGGGGGAAAATGTTAAGACCTATATGCACCACTACCACTAGTTTCCCCACAGTAGGATCAAATTGTTAATAATAGAGGATTTTGATAATTTAAATATATGGTGGAATATGAATAGGTTTTGAATGATATTATTCATGTTAATGAGGCTCAGAAACCCATACTATATTATTCAATGCCAGATAAATAGTCTATTGAAAATAGATTTTGATACAAACATAGGTAACCCATGTTAAACAAACCATTATTTAACCTCATTTCCTTAAAATAAAAATTCAATCTGATAAATTGTAACACCATCCCAATAATGGATGGTTTATTTTCATCATGGATCAACTATATATAAAGATTATTTTATTATAATTATGATAAATTCCCTATAATCAAACCATACTAGACTCCCTTCTTCATAAGTTATACTCATATTCATAAACAAGGGATTAAAAATACAAGGAAGGGTGAGATAGAATGATTATTAAGGTAAAACATCATCTCTATATAATTAAGGTTAAGATCAAAAAAATTTGAATAAATGTGAGAATGAGAGATATATCTTATTAAAATGAAAATAGAAAAGTATTATTTATCCACAATGGAAAAAATGAATAAATTGTAGTCTCAAATGATCAACCATTTTAACATGGTATAAGAGTTAGAAATGATGAGTCAATAAACATGATCTATTATAATAGAACATAACCATAAATCATAGAAATGTTTCAAAATATAAATATTTGAAATCAATAATCTAGTGGTTCAGGAATTTCTACATGATACTCATAAAATAGTAGGCCTTAGAAAACAACCTATTTTCCCTCTTTATCATGGGATAAAAACCCATGCACCCTATTTGGATTAGGCTCATATATAATTCACTCTATTGGTATTGGTATTATAAATCATGTACCATATTAGGGTTGGGATCAATGTCATTGTATCCTCCAGGGAATTGGCTCACAAACTGTGTGTAATCATAGGCTTGGGTTCACAACCTCTGCAACCACATCGGTTAAGACGCGCATCTGAAGTACGATCTTTCGATTGAGATACTATTCATTTAACCACCTTGATCTTATGAGATATAAAACATTGAAAAATGTATTGGAGGGTGAAATGATACATAACCTACAATTAAAAATCATTATTACATATTTCAGTTTACATAGAACATAGAAGAAATCATATTTCCAAATTTATTTAATTAAATCAAGGAAAAGAGAAATGTGCCCTAAAAAATTCCGGGGAAAATTTTGTAACAATTCAAGATAAATAATTTGGATTAATTGATTAGAAAATATCCCCTTTTTAATAAAAGTCACATTAATGATGTTGAAAAATATGAAAATTACCATTTCAGGATCGTTAGGTAAATTAATTTTAAAAATAAGAGGAAATACCCCTTTTTGTTTTAAAATAATTATAAAGTAGACTTATTTTTAAAACCATTTAAAAACATGTAAATGATTATTATGTTAAAACGATGAACACAATTGTGAATTATTGTGTTCACTTGTAAAAAACATAATAATAGATTTTAGAAAATATTTTTGTCATTACCATAGAGAGTTGATGCTACATGTCACATTGAAGAGTTAGTTACAAAATGGTAAAGTGGAATATTTTGAAAAAAATACACTTTTATAAATAATAATAAAAAATATTTCCTTGAAAATAAATAAATATTTTCCAAATAGAAGGTACAGTGGATGAAAAGACATTAGATTATAAAATGATGGAAAACTATTTTAATATTGTCAAATACATTTCTTGAAAACCAACATATTATATTTTTTAATAAAAGGTAATTTTGTAATTAAGAAATTTGGAATTTAAATTCCACATGATATGAATGATTATGATGTTTTCCAAAAATGTTAACAATGGCATGATGATAAAATATGAACACAGAATAGGAAATCATTATTAAATTAAATGAGAATTTATCTTCACAATTTCATAATTTTTTGTGCCACAAATACATCAAGTAGGATGATTTAAATTTTTTTTTTCCTAAATAGAAATTGAAAATACAATATGAAATATCAGTGTTTAATAATCTATTTATAGATGTAATAAGTTGAGGATAAAACATTGTAACTCATATAAAGGAGCCAGTGTTAACAAAATGCCTTTCAACTTTGTCATCTTTCAAATCGGGAACACATGAATGCTTTAAAATAAAATATATTTGAAAATATAATTAATTTCATAAATAAAATTTTAAAATTCATCCATGGGATTTATATACCATAAAGAAAAATATAATGGTGTGAATATAGAATATATATCATTTAATGAAAATTGATACTTGAATTAATTGTGACTTAATAAACATTTTAATAAAAACACCTTGAAAGAGTGATATTGAAATTAAACATAAATATAATGTATAAATTATATTAAATTATATAATATACCCAATATTTTATATTCATTCCATTTTTTTGAAATAATGTTCCTGAAAAAAATTCAATGAATGGTAATTGATATGAAAAAACCCATAAATTTAACCCTATTTATCAAAATATTATATATCCTCTTGTATAAGAATTATAAATATCATAAAAACAATTTTTTTTGCATTATTCATACATATAAATATTTTTAACTTCATTTATATTCGATTATTACTATTATATTTGTCAGTTATAATATATTTTCATTGTCAACTTTTATTAGCTTCAATTGCTTTTCAATTTATATGTTTATAATGGTGGGGTAGTTTCTTCTTTAGAGATTAAACGTTCATGATTTTTTATATCATTATAGGCACTATAATTAGTTTTCCATAATTATAAATAATCCTCTAATTTAATTTCATAAGTATTTTAATTATTATTTATGACAACAATGTTAATGATAATCCTGTTTCAGTTATTTTTAATTAACAATAGTGTGGTATAATATTAATAATTTAAATATTGATATAAAAATTACATAAAAATAAAAAAAATTAATTAATTCCAAATAAAATTAATTTTAATGATTCTTTTTTTATCCCTGATAGAAATTTATAACATTTTTCATGTTCGTGGCTAAACCGACTCGAACTAGAGTAAGCTATAATCTATAAGAGAGTATGGTTGATAAATTATTTCATTTTATCATAATATAATTATTAAATAATCATAATGATATTATTTTTATGTTTTAATGGAATATAATTAAATTTTAACATAATTTTATCAATAAGAAAATTCTACAAAAATGAAAATTTTCACTTTTGTCGAGGAGGTAGTCTACACTTATGCATAAGTAACACAATAATTTTTATATAAAGGGAACAATATAGGGGAATAGTTTATAGGTTTAGTATATTAATAATGTATTAAATATAATATGTATTCATTAAGTAATCCATTAAACTAGTCAGGTAATGTAGTTATGAAAAACAGATCACGTCGATTATAGAGGAGGATGTCTAGACGCAGTACAAACAAAATTTTCATTTATCAAATGTATAATAAGAATATTTAAAATGGTTATCCTATAAAACTATTAAAATTATAATATACTGATGATACTGAAATAATTGTTTTATCATTATTAAATTATATTAAAAGGTAGTAGAATATGAAAGAATGGAAAATAAATGGAAAATAAGTAATTGTGAATATTACCTTACTCATTAAAAAAGGTACTTTTAAAATTGGATTAAGGATTTGATGGGTGAATTTTTAGGAGAATAAAAATTCTATATAGTTTCATGGATATTTGGAGTCTTATATGGGTGTTGTATTTGTAGAGACCCTACGCTTGACGTACATGGACATTACATTAATTTTGCGGAATACTTAGTACATAAAAAAACACACACACAAGGATCGTAATAGTTTAGTGTCTTTGGAAACTTGAAATATAATCTTCTAATTGTGGTGAAAGATCTTCAACATCTCCCATAAAGATCTTCCTTTTTTTTTACCTAAAACATTTCTTTATATCCTGGGGAAAAGAAAACATAAAAGGGTGAGCTCAAATGCTCAATAAGGGCAAACAAAAGAAATACCAATCACATCATATTCATAAGAACATAACATTTTGGAAATCTTAACCTGCAAAAGAGAGCATAATTTCATAACATGGGATAAATCATAGTAGTGAAATGAAATCCCAATAATCATAACGTAAAAAATGAAACTATGTGTCATATACACATAAACATAGAGAATCATTTCTTATTAGTCAAGACTCATTTCCAAGACTATATTAGTGGACAAAGTCCATTTCTGAACCGAGTACACTCCTTGTTTCAGTCCTGTTTTACTGAACCGGTATAACCTGCCGTTCCAGCCATGTCTATCTCATGAGATATAAAATCTTTACCCAATGCATTAGAAGGAGATATAGGTCCCACCCAAATCAGAATGATACCATTCTTATGTGTTCCACAAAATCATAAATCATACATCATTGCATAACCCATTTCATAAAAATGGGATTCTTAAACAACATGACATCATAAAACAATTCATATATGATAAAGGATTTCATAAAAATAATTCCATCAAAACATAATCAAATCAATGTAATAATAGGGATAGAAACAGAACCCTATATAATCTTATATGGAAAATAATTTTGATAAAACACTTGAACTCCATTCTTGAGAAAAATATCCTTTCAAATTCAAAAACATTTTCCTTTCTTAACATGTCATACAATTATAAACTAAAAGAAGTTGATTAAAAATAAATATGAAAACTTGTAAAGGAAGCTTCTTGAAAATAATGTTTTAAAAATCCATTCATGCCGTATAAGTTAAAAAACATTCTTATCTTACTTTTGTTGGAAAAGTCAAAAAGTTCCTCGTATGAAAAACGACAAAAGATTCCATTCATATCTTTTACTAAAAACTCACCAAAGGGTAAAATAGGTTTTAAACAATTGTAGGTGGATGGAAATAATATTTCATATTGACCGAACATGGATGTGGATGATAGAATTCACCCCAGTAAATACCAAAGTATAAGCAATCTCGGATAAAAATGAGATTGTGATATTTCCCTTACCTTAGGTCTGATTTGCTTCGTAAGTGTCCGAACCTCCTCTTCTTTGAAGTGCTTCTTTGAGAATTTCTTTTAGGGCACTAAAATTGGTCTTTTAAGAAGACCAGGACCTCTAGGATGTTTCTAGGTAAGTGTATAGGGGAAATTGGCAGGGGTTGGCCGAGCTTGAAGACTCAACTTGGTGTGAGAAGGAGAGGGAGGAGGTGCCCTTTTATAAGGGAGGAGAGGGGCACCTTTGAAAAAACTAAAAATATTATTTTATTATAAAGTCAAGTTCGGTTTTAAATAGCTCCAAATTGATTTATTCTAAGCTAAGGAAGGGATGGGTCGTAATCCTCTCATCCAATAGAATTTAGACAAGTTTAGGTTCCTATTTTAACCTTATCATTTAGATTTAACATTAAGTTAAATAATTTTACTTTTACCGTGTCTTCTTATGTTCTTATACTATAAGGTTAATAAACATACTATAAGAAGCCAAAAAAACCCCAAGTTGTTTATTATTTATATATATAACCTTATCTATGTCATTTGGCCGAACCTTAGATTTTTAGGAATAATATAACAATTAATAATATAATATTTGTTTTAAAAACTATTTTTTGTCAATTTTGACACTATTTAGTAATTGATATTTGTGAAAATCATAACAAAATGATTAGTTCGAAAAAATTTAATTAAATCAATACTAACATGTCATATTAACCTATAAAATTAGTTGAATTTATAAAAAGTCTTAAAATACATTTATTTGTTTATTTATAACATTAATTATGTCAATATTTCATTAATAAGATAATTACTGCATCATCTTTGTGTCATAATAAATGATAATTATTTAATCCCTAAAAATTTTGAATAAATTCCTATGATTTAGATAATTGTATTAATATTCTGGATACTATTCATGTTCGAAGTTTCATGAAGTTTATCACTATATTAAAATTATTATACTTATAAAATTTAAGAAAGTGACATGTTGTCACATTCTTTGGTTTTAATAATAATTAAATTATTTTCATGGAAAAAAGTCCATTAAATAAATCAAATCCGACCCTTAGGTGATATGGGTCGCGTTTTAGTCATCCAATAGGATTTTGGCAGGTGTTAGGTTAATTTTATAATCTTATATTTACCCTTAATTACCCAATTTACCTTTAACTATGGTAAATAAATTTTACCGTAGTTATTATTCATAATGCCAAAAAATAAAAAGTATCTTATTAACATAATTTGGACCCACTGATTCCAAATATTGATTCCATTTTCCAAATTCAATACACGAAAGTTGCAGAAATTAAATTAAAATTAATCCCGTTGTCGAAAGAAAAACAGTTTTTGTTTAAAACATTGCAAAAGATTGAATTGATTTATCCTACGAATTCAAGGTAGAATCAATGATAATGACATACATTATATTAAATGGTAAAAATATATTCTATTTATACTTTAAAACCATTTAATATTATAATTTAACCATATAAATTATTACGATGAAAAAAGTTGTTTTTAATTAAAATATACCGTGTTTTTACTATTCATCAAAATATAAAAGTTACCAGAAAAATGAAAAATTTATCCAAAGTAAATTTTCATTTCATGATTCCAAATAAGAATTTTATTTTTTCAAATTGAACTTATAAACATGTCAAAAACTAGATTTAATGTTGGTGCGCCATCAAAAGGTGGCAAAACTACATTTTTTGAAAAATACTTATTTTACCCGAAAAATTTATTTTGTTTTTATACCATGTTCTAGAAAATGTGTACGATAAATAATAATGTTATAAAATAAAAATTTTAGTTTATACTATTCATAACGGCTAGTTCATAATAATATTATAATAATATATCATTGTTTAGTAAAACCCGGTATTGCGTACAACACACGCTATCGAGGAAGGTCGCGATTGCGTGTAATACAAACCAAGTCAGGGTTGCGTGTTGTGCAAGAATCCTTCATTGTTTCGTATAACATAATCCAACAATATTTCATTTATACATTGAATATATATATATATATACTCAATGTTGCGTAGAATAACTATTATCAAAATTGTGTGTAACACGATCCAAGAATAGTGTTGTGTATACTGCAAGCAAATACGGTGTTGCGTATAGTTCAAGGTAATCTTGGTGTAGCATACAACACAATAAATTAATGAAATTAAAAGAATATTTTTCATAAAATCTCGGGGTGTTACATTCTACCCCCCTTAAATTGAATTTCTCCCTCTAAATTCGTCGGGGTTATAAATGGTTTACTACTCGAAAGATTGTTTAATAGAAACTCACATCGTAAAAAAGAATACCAAAACATGGCATTAAAACTAAAGTATGAAATGTAACGGTTACCCAAATTAACTCATCACTGGGTTTCCATTTAGGAGAACATAGGAGAAAATATGGAAATGGAAGAAAAATCTAACCATCAAGTTCGGATGGAGAGTGGTAGAGAACATGGCTATGGAAAAGCCAGCAATCACAAAGCCATAAATTTGTGACGATCTAAGGTACTATCTGATTCATTAGATATAAGAGCACTAGGATAAAATTGTTGGTTTTCAAGATCATTTCCCTAAAGTTTATGAAATTGTAATTAGAAGAAATACTTTTGTGATTTTGGAATAGTCTCACCGTTAGTCATTTTTTGGACAATTTCTACTTCATCTCTTAAAGAAATGAAGTTGAATTTGTCATTCATGATGTATTATCAGATCATGTGATAGAATGAGGGGTCATTCCATCTATCTCAAACAAAAGGTTAGAAAAGTTATCAAAAAATACATAAGTCCATCTATAGTGAGATTAATCATATATGGTTCCTAAAATGGACATATACTTCTTATATTATACTGCTTAATATAATAAAACTAGTTTATACTAATCAGGGACTTCTTGTAGGCCAGTGGTAGGTGATAAAGGCCAGTCGCACTTCGGTTTTGGGTTCAATTCCCACAGCCTTGTCCGACATGATGGGTTGTCGCCCATCCTGCAGGTTGTCCTTTTTCTGAAGTTATATTACTATAACATCCCATCAACAATATCAAAAAAAAAGTTTCATCCTTAAACAATACTAACTTATGTCCAACATAATCCATTCCAATCTTTAGGCTTATCTAAAATGCTTCGGTCCAAGCTCATAGTAAAAAGAAAATGATCGTGTTAATGCCATCATTAATCCCCCATATATCATAAGATATATCTTGTTAGTCAAATTACAAACATGTGAATACCTTAATCATGTATTCTCTTGAATAATGAATACCCATTGAACCTTATTGAAAACATGAATGCTCTTAAAAGTTAACTCTTTCCACATACCAAAATCCTCAAAATTCTATATACTCAAACCATGATATCACTTAGTCCTTATATCAATCATGAGCTCATGAATACTGTCAAATATTTCATTTTCTCGTTTTCCCTTCATTATATGCATATTATCTTTTTTTTTTCAAAAATATCTAAATCACTTTCCATGGTTATCGGTACCATAAAATTATTGAAAACTACAATAGACCAATACATAAATATTCCAATATTCCATGATACTATATACAACATTATTTTGGAATCCCATTACATAAACACTTAATCATTCCACCACATTGTTGCCATATTCAATATCGCCATTGGTGATCACATGTGACTTCCCTTTCTCCTTTGCCTTAAGATTTTGTTGATGTCGATCATCATCAACAACCCTTGGATTAGGGCATTTATTGGCATAATACCCCATCTCCTTGCACATGAAGCATTGAAGTGTAGTAGGTTCATTCTTTGTATCTCTTCCTTTGTTTGCATAATTAGACATCTTCTTCCCATCATTGCGGCATTCAAATGCCCGATGACCTTCCTTTCCACATTTGAAACATTTACTTTTCCCTTTAAAACAATCTCCACCATGATTCATTCCACACTTTGAGCATAAGGAAACATTCATCTTCTTTTCACCATTAATATGAGATTTCTCCTTGAACTCCATCTTTCATTTCTTGTCAAAACTATGAGATGGATAAGTAACACCAACTTCCATTTCTACCTTGATAGCACAACGTACAATTTCTTCATAGCTACTGAAGTCTCTTATAGCTAATTCCCTTCTAAGATTTGGTTTTAAGCCACTGAAGAATCGATCAATTTTACTTTCAGGTTGGATGATAAATCCAGATGCATACCTTGCAAGCCTTGTAAAATTCGCTTCGTATATACCAACAGATTCATCATCCTCTGTCATTAGTTCAAGAAACTCCTTCTCCATCTTTGTTCGAATAATACGAGGGAAGTACTTGTTGAAAAATAAGTTTTTGAACTCGTCCCATTCCATGGACTCAATTTCATATCTTTGCATCGTATTCTTGATAAGATTCCACCATTGATCAGCTTCACCTTCCAAACGATATACTACTAAGATGACTTTATCATGTTCAGAACATTGATGAACTCAAAATATCTTTTCAGTGGTACTGATCCATTGTTCAGCAATAAGTGGATCATAAGACCCACTGAATGAAGGTGGACGTTGCCTCATGAAGGACTCAATAGAATGTTGTTCCCTTCTCTGCTCATTTGGAAGTCCAGAATGATTCATAGCTTGTGTAAGTATAGTAATAATATTTTTCACTCCATCTCCCATAACATTTGTTTGTTCAGGAGGACAATCATTGCATTGTCCATTACATTGATCAACACGGTTCCTTCGGGTTCCAGCCATCGTCTAAAACCCAAAAAGAATAGTGTGAGATGCAAAAATTACGCTAGGGAAAACAATATAATAAAGGGGGAGTACCTTCAATATCTAACATCTTAGATTACCGTAATTCTAGTACTATAACCTATACTTATACATAACCTTAGGGACATCCCTGTACATACCTTAGAAATATCTATAGGGATCTCACTAAAGTTCTCGCATCCTAGTTTCCAAAGGTTGACAAAACCATTCCTCTGATACCAACTGTAGAGACCCTATGCTTGACGTACATGGACATTACATTAATTTTGAGGAATACTTAGTACATAAAAAAAACACACACACAAGGATCGTAATAGTTTAGTGTCTTTGGAATCCCGGAATATACTCTTTTAATCGTGGTGAAGGATCTTCAACATCTCCCATAAAGATCTTTATTTATTTTTACCTAAAACCTTTATTTATATCCTGGGGAAAATAAAACATAAAAGGGTGAGCTCAAATTCTCAGTAAGGGTAAACAAAAGAAATATCAATCACATCATATTCATAAGTACATAACATTTTGGAAATCATAACCTGCAAAAGAGAGCATAATTTCATAACATGGGATAAATCATAGTAGTGAAATGAAATCCCAATAATCATAAATTAAAACTTTAAACTCTATGGAATACACACATAATCATAGAGAATCATTTCTTATTAGTCAAGACTCATTGCCATGACTATCTTAGTGGACAAAGTCCATTTCTGAACCGAGTTCACTCAGCGTTTCAGTCCTGTTTTACTGAACCGGTATAACCTGTCGTTCCAACCATGTCTTTCTCATGAGATATAAAATCTTTACCCAATGCATTGGAGGAAGATATAGGTCCCACCCATCTCATAATGATACCATTCTTATGTGTGCCACAAAATCTTAAATCATACATCATTGCATAACCCATGTAATAAAAATGGGATTCTTAAACAACATGACATCATAAAACAATTCATATATGATAAAGGATTTCATAAAAATAATTCCATCACAACATAATCAAATCAATATAATAATAGGGATAGAAACATAACCCTATATTATCTTATATGGAAAATAATTTTGATAAAACACTTGAACTCCATTCTTGAGGAAAATATCCTTTCAAATTCAAAAACATTTTCCTTTCTTAACATGTCATACAATGTTAAATTAAAAGAAGTGGATTAAAAATAAACATGAAAACTTATAAAGAAAGATTCTTGGAAATAATGTTTTAAAAATCCATTCATGCCATATAAGTTAAAAAACATTCTTCTCGTACTTTTTTCGGAAAAGTCAAAAAGAACCTCGTATGAAAAACTACAAAAGAATCCTTTCATATCTTTTACTAAAAACTCACCAAAGGGTAAAATTGGTTTTAAACAGTTGTAGGTGGATGGAAATAATATTACATATTGAGGGAACATGTATGTGGATGATAAAATACACCCAAGTGAATACCAAATTATAAGCAATCTCGGATAAAAATGAGATTGTGATATTTCCCTTACCTTATGTCCGATTTGCTTCGTAAGTGTCCGAACCTCCTCTTCTTTGAAGTGCTTCCTTGAGACTTCCTTTTAGGGAACTAAAATTGGTCTTTTAAGAAGACCAGGACATCTAGGATGTTTCCAGGGAAGTGGAGAGGAGAAATTGGCAGGGTCTGGATGAGCTTGAAGGTTCAAATTAGTGTGAGGAGGAGAGGGAGGAGGTGCCCTTTTATAAGGGAGGAGAGGGGCTCCTTTGGAAAAACTAAAAATATTATTTTTTTATAAAGTCAAGCTGGTTATAAATAGCTCCAAATTGATTTATTTCGAAGATAAGGTGGGTATGGGTTGAAATACTCTCATCCAATAGAATTTAGACAAGTTCCGGTTCCTATTTTAACCTTATCATTTAGATTTAACATTAAGTTAAATAATTTTACTTTTACGGTGTCTTATTGTGTTCTTATACTATAAGGTTAATAAACTTACTATAAGAAGCCAAAAGAACCCCAAGTTGTTTATTATTAATATATATAACCTTATCTAAGTCATTTTTCCTAACCTTATATTTTTAGGAATAATATATCAATTAATAATATAATATTTTTTTAAAAAACTATTTTATGTCAATTTTGACACTATTTAGTAATTGTTTTTTGTGAAAATCATAACAGAATGATTAGTTAGAAAAAAGTTAATTAAATTAATATTAACATTTCATATTAACCTATAAAATTAGTTTAATTCATAAAAAGTCTTAAAATACATTTATTTGGGTATTTATAACATCAATTATGTCAATATTTCATTAATAAGATAATTACTACATCATCTTTGTGTCATAATAAATGATAATTATTTGCTCCCTAAAAATTTTAAATAAATTCCTATGATTTTGATAATTGTATTAGCTTTCCGGAGACTATTCATGTTTGAAGTTTCATGAAGTTTATCACTAAATTAAAATTATTATACTTATAAGATTTAAGAAAGTGACAGGTTGTCAAATTCTTTGGTTTTAATAATAATTAAATTACTTTCATGGACAAAAGTCCATTAAATGAATCTAATCCAACCCTTAGGTGATATGGGTCTACATTTAGTCATGCAATAGTATTTTTTCAGGTGTTAGGATAATTTTATAATCTTATATTTACCCTTAATTACCCGATTTACCTTTAACTATGGTAAATGAAATTTACCGTAGTTACTATTCATAATGCCAAAAAATAAAAAATAGCTTATTAACATAATTTGGACCCACTGATTCAAAATATGAAATCCATTTTTCCAAATTCAATACACAAAATTTGCAGAAATTAAATTAAAATGAATCCCGTTGTCGAAAGAAAACAGGTTTTTGTTTAAAACATTGCAAAAGATTGAATTGATTTATCCTACGAATTCAATGTAGAATAAATGATAATGACATATATTATATTAAATGGTAAAAATATATTCTATTTATACTTTAAAACCATTCAATATTATAATTTAACCATATAAATTATTGCGATGAAAAAAGTTGTTTTTAATTAAAATATACCGTGTTTTTACTATTCATCAAAATATGAAAGTTACCAGAATAATATGAAAATTTTATCCTAAGTAAATTTTCATTTCTTGATTCCAAAGAAGAATTTTATTTTGTAATATTTAACTTATAAACATGTCAAAAACTAGATTTAATGTGGGTGCGCCATCAAAAGGCGGCAAAACTGCATTTTTTGAAATATTCTAATTTTACGAGAAAAATTTATTTTGTTCTTATACCATGTTCTAGAAAATGTGTAAGATGAATAATAATGTTATAAAATTAAAAATTTAGTTAATACTACTCATAACGGCTAGTTCATAATAATATTATAATAATATATTGTTGTTTAGTAAAACCCGGTATTGCGTACAACACACGTTATCGAGGAAGGTCGTGATTGCGTGTAATGCAAGCCAAGTCAGGGTTGCGTGTTGTGCAAGAATCCTTCGTTGTTTCTGATAATAGAATCCAACCATATTTAATTTATACATTTAATATATATATATATACTCAATGTTGCGTAGAATAACTATTATCAAAATTGTGTGTAACACGATCCAAGAATAGTGTTGCGTATACTGCAAGGTAATACTGTGTTGCGTATAGAGCAAGGTAATCTTGGTGTAGCATACAACACAAGAAATTAATGAAATTAAAAGTTTATTTTTCATAAAATCTCGAGGTGTTACAATATTATCAAATCTAAGAGGATCAGTGAGTATGGAGATGTAGGGTGGTTATGGATCCTTTTATAAGAAATGGGAGTGGATTTTTTATAATAATATATTACTAAAAGAAACAATTAAAAGGAAAGGGTGATCAAATAATGGGAAAAATATTAGTTGAGTACGGGATGGGTTTATAAATAGTCAATAATTAATTTTCACATATGTTTTTATCTCCAATACTGTTAGATTTTTTTACTTTGAGCATTTTCAGTATTTACCATGGTTATTTATTTTTACATAAGAAATATAAAATTAATTAAAAAAATAAAAGAGGCAATATTACATTATTTTAACCTAATTATTAAAAATATAAAATATATAATTTCAAAAAATAATCTAATGGAGATAAAAAAATATTTTATTATTTGGTCACATAACATGTAACAATCATTTTTAAAGAAGTGTATTTTAATATACAAAAATTATGATGAGGATAAAATAATCAATATTTTATTTATATGAAATAATTTATTTTATTATCAACATAATAAAATTTATTAGTCTTTCAAATTATTTCAATACAAAATTCAACCTTTTGGGTACTTACTCAAAATAAACAATTAAGAAATAATTATTATTTAAATATAATATTTCTTATAATTCCAAAATTTAAAAAACTAGTTTAATAGATTCAAATTTTTTTATATTATTTTTACTCTATATATATTTAAATTTATAGAAAAAATATGTTAAATAATTTTTCAAATCATTATTGTTTTAGGAAAATTTCTTAAATATCGCAATATTTGGAAAAAAAGTATTTTTCAATGTTAACCCCAAAATATATTATTTTTAGAAAAAAATGAAACTTCATCCTAATATAATCCGGATATGATGAATAAAAAAATTAAGTTCATTTTATAATATTTAAATTTTAAAATTTATAAATTTAGTTTTAAAATAAAACAAAAAAATTATAAACAATATTGTTTTTATTGGGAAAACATGTATTTAAGTGTTCTTACTATTATCCCATATCAATTTATCAATTAAATTATGTTAATATAATATTTTTATATAATAATATTTTTTAATTTGGTTAATTAATTTTGTTAGTATAAAATATAAAACCCTGAAAAATAATTTTTTAGAACGATCCAATTTAATATTAAATCATATCAATTAATTATCCTTCAAGTGTTTTTATTTTAAATTGATTATCAATTTTTACTAGAGTTGATATAATTATTATAATTCTATCAGTAAAATATTATTTATCATTTTATTTTTGTGTTGAGTGTGGATAAATCTATCAACACTATTATATTTATTTTATGGTACGATATGTTTTATAATTTTGGGGTGTTACATCCCCTCCCAAATAAATTATTTCCTCTCAATTTTAATCAATACTCAATAATGAAAATATCCTATTTCATTTATCGGATTTACATGAATTTAGATATAATTTAAAATGACATAAAAAATCTAAGTATCATAGGTGTTACAATGATAATTTTTTTCTAAGATAGGTTTCTTTAGTAGTTTCTAGAGTGATTCCATTCAATGCTTCCTTGTCTTGATTTTATTTCCAAAAAAAATTAAAATTAAAATTCAAAATGTTGTTACTCACTCAAATAAAATTATCTAAATATTATATTATTAAAACTTATTTTAATTATTTATTCTCTAACGGAACCTTCGTTTCGGCCTATAATAATTTCATTTCAATTATGACAGAATTGTGTCATGTTTCAACTCATTTAATTTAAACAATTTTTTCTATTTTTTATTTTTTATTGTGGTTTTTAACCAACATATTTATAATTTAAATCATGAAAATATATTTAAATCTAAAAAAATTCTTTATAATGATTATCTACACCACCAAGGTATATCCCCATGTATTTTCAAATCAGGTGTGTAGTTAGGCCTCTTTATCATTCATCAAGTGATAGTTATGTTAATAATAAATAATACCATTTTAGAGTGACTACCTCTAGGTACATATGTACAAAATCCTTCATCCACATATAGTGTCAAAATATATATCTTGTTTCTAGAAAACCACATCATCTCTACTATAACAAAACATCCATATGTTATCGTATTATTTATCATATACCTAGATTTATAACTAATTTTCCCTCATCTTAATATCCAAAATAATTTTATTATTCTCAAAAAAATACTAAAAATTATCTAAACCTTCCTCTAATACAAACTGAGCCTCCCTAAATCATCAATTCCAAATTTGGTTTTAAAAAACTCTCCTTAATTTCAATATTAGATAAAAACTTATCCAACAAAATATAAACATATCTTTATTTTACATAATTTACATGTGTTAATTATTAAATTTCAAAAATAGTTACACAATCTCAATAATTGAAGGTTTAGCATCTTTGAGGATCAATTATATAAAAATCCTACTTTAAAAAAATTATGAACATTTCAACATAATATGACCACACTAGACTCAATTGAATGGAATAATATGTAATTATTGAACTCAAATTCTATGTAAATGGAAAAATAAAAAAAATATAATAAATTGTCTAGCCTAATTATAATGGAAAATAATATAATGGAAGAAATATATTATTTAAAAGAATATGAAATAATAAAAATTTCCCATAAGGAACAATAGAATGACCTATATAATAAAATGGTCAAACATATACCATGAAATATGAGTGAAGAATCATTAAAAAATAAATATGATCAACGGTAGTATAACATAAGCATATAACATTGAAAACTGTAATAAGAGAAATCATATAAATGCATAACCTAGAAGAGTATGAATTTCTACCTAATTATCATAACACAGTGGTCTTGGGAAAAACCCCCCCATATACCATCATGGGGTTGGGTTGGAAGCTCATGCACCCTATTGGTATTTGGATCACAAGACGTGTACCTTATTGTTATAGGGATCATTCCATATTTACCCTCTTAGGCATAGGCTCAAAACCCTTATACCCTATTGGGATTGAGCTCCCAACCCATATATCCTATTAGTATTGGGATAATACTTATATACTCTCTTTATTTTCCTGAAATATATAACATTAACCAATGTATTGAATGGAGATATATAACCCCACCCATCAATAATAATCATCCTTATATTTGTGTCCCTTGATTACATGAAAACATTCATATTTCAAAAATCAAATAATATACCATTGTAAAAGGTAAAAGATTCAAGAATACTTTCATAAAACATTTCATAATCCATATAGATATATATTAAATATAAATATATATGAATATATCATAACTATAACATATGGAGCTTTAAGGTTGTCGATACAGATAAAAATACACTTTTAAGATCATTGGGTATATCAATTTGAAAAATAAGTCGAAAGACCCCCATTGAATTTTAAAATTATTTCAAACGATTTTTTTTGTAAAATAATTATAAAAAATATAAAGTATTATTTATTGAATTGAATATTCAAAGTGGTAACACAATTTCATCACATAGATGAACCATAAAAAGGTCATTAAAAGACAATGTTAACATTATCCAAAAATAATGATGTTATGGGGGAACATTAAATGTTATTTTCAAAAAAGTGATGTGAAAACATTTAAAAACAATTCAATTCAAAAATAATATTAAATAGTAGATCATTAAAAATTATTAAATGTTTAATAAATGGAATGTGTAGTAGAAGTTAAAACATTTCATTATGAAAGGATGATAACCCATTCTTTTTGTTTTGAAATATATTATTTTAAACCCCAAATCACAAAAAGAAAAATAATACTTCCTTTGGAAAATTTGAAAAATATAAATTTGAAGGAAACATTATATCACAATAAATTTGGTTACAAAACAAATAGAACATCAGTAGAAAATACAACAAGAACATGGAAGATTAAATTATCACTAAAAATAATGTTAACTATGCATAACAATATAATTATTTAATGGGATGAAATTCATCTTGGGGGAAGATTTTAAAAAATATATCATTTCCTCAAGACATAAGAATAATTTATAATATAAAGCATCATATTTGAATAATACAATAATATATTTAATATGTTCAAGATGAATCGTTATAACTCAATGAAATGGGTTTGAGTCAACAAATTCATTACAACATCATTATCTTTATAATGAATAATCAATGAAATCAAGAACATAAAATTGATTTTCAATTCCATTTTATTTCATGAATAATATGATAAAAATAAATCAATTGGAAGTTTATAATCCACGTGATATTGAATAAGTTGTGAATATGGGAAAAATCTCAATGAAAAAATTTTTAAATGTCAATCTGTTATAGCTAAAAAAATCTTCCGATAAAAACCCCATAAAAAGAAAGATTGAAATTGAACATAAAATAACTTGAATTAAATATAATTAGTGAAATTATTTATCAAATATTTATTATTAACACCATTTGAAATAATTTATGTGCAGTTAACAAAACATTTATCAATGAAAGAAAGTTGAGGCAAAACACCCTTACATTTAATCTCGTGTATCTAAATGTTCTATAACCTTCCATATATACAAAATAATTTTATCAACCACATATTTAATTATATTATTAATATTTACTCCATTTTATAGTCATTAGTTATAATATTTATTTTATATACATTATTTAGTTATATTTTATTTTTATTATCAAATGCTATTAGATTTGATTGGTTTTTAGTACTAGTTTCAAAATGGTGGGGTATATTTTGGTTTCTATATTAAAATTTCATCATTAAAATATAATTTCATATAATTTAAATTTATTTTTATAATTATTTATAAATTTATAATCGTATTTTAAAACAATTTTAGTTTTGATTCTTGAAGACAATGATATGGATGAGCTTCTTTCTGTAATTTTAAATGAAGAAGGTTGGTTTAATAATAATAAGATATATACTAATATAACCATTAAATAACAATAAAACGTAAATTAGCTAACCATTAATTTTCAATAAAACCAATATTTATATTTCTATATTTATCCTTGAAAAAAATTAATAGTATTATTTAAGTGGGTTGTTAAACCGTCCAAACAAGAAAAATCAATAATATATGACTGAATATGGAAGGGAAACTGATTTTTTTGGTATGATATCATTAATACAAATTCATAATGATATTATTTGGATTTATATAATTTTTATAATTATCATTCAAGATATTTTTATTAAGAATAAAATACTATATAGAAAATAAAAGAAATCACTTTTGTAGAGGCAATTGTGTGTATGAACACATGAGTGAAAAATCATTTCCATAAAAGAAGAGTATGATATGGAATTATTAATAACTTTTGAGCAATAATAATATTATAAATACAATTTTTATTTATTATATACTTTATTTTAAGAATTAATTTAATGAAATTATGATAAAAATTTAACAACAATTGTTGAGGGTGTAATCTACATGTAAACTAAGTGATGATTTAATTTTTTAAAAGGTTGAGAGGTTGGAAAAATATGTTATACCATTAACCTAATTATATTTTAGTATAAAGATGATAATGATTCATTTTTTTCCACACATTAATATTATATTCAATAGATAAAGAATATGAAATAATGGAAAACAAATAGAATAGAAAAGACAGAGAATATTACCTTACACCTTGGAAAATATCCTCTAGAAATCTGATTTAGGTATTGAGATGAGGTATTTCGAGAAGAATATTATAATTATTATGTCTATAAGAATTTTGGAGTGTTATTTCGGTAGATTTGTACAAATATAACTGTCTTGGTGTGTGAGGAGAAGTGGTTTGGTGATGAATCCTTTTATAAGTAAATCACAGGCTATTTTAGTAATAATATAAATGGACAAGTCACTATTAAAATTTAAAGGAGGTGAAGTAATGAAAAATAAAATAATGGGGTTATATGGTTGAAAAATACAGAAAACTAAATTTTCCACCTATTTTTAATTTTTTTAAATATTTTACTCTTCGATTTTATACATTTACTTTTTTTGGATTTTTCCACAGTAATAAATATTTACAAAAGTAACATACATTTAATGCCTCAAAATAAAATGTGCCATATTTAAAAAATATACTTAATTATTGAAAAATTTAAAATATTTTTATCTAATAATATTTCAAAAATTTATAATAAATAATTAGTATTTTAGCACTTAAAACGCATAAAAATCATTTTCAGAAAAAGTATATTGTTATGCATAAAATTTTAATGAATATTAAACTATCAATTATATTGATTTATATGAAAGTTTATAGTTTATTCTTATTTAAATAATATTTGGGTTTCTTTAAAAATAATATATAATGGAATTCCACATTGAGGATACTTAGGTACAAGAAACCGACTAAGAATAGTTTTTTCAAATAAAATATTACAAAGGTTTCAAAAATGTAAAACATAAATTCAAAAATAAATTAAATGATTTTGGTTTTACTTTATAAATATATATATTATAGAAAAGTTTATTTATAAACATTCAAATTATTATTGGGTTATGAAAATGTCATAAATATGAAAATATTTGCAAAAACATTTCACTATTCACCCCAGAACTCATTTTTTGGGAAAAATATCAAACATTTATCCTAAAATAATATTTAAATGATGTATTAGAAAATATATTTAATTTTATAACATTCAAATTAAAAAAATTATAAATATATATATTAAATAACAAACAATATATTTAATAAAAATACCAAATTGTAAATAAGAACTTTTTTTATAAAAAAGTGATGTTTTTAAGAATTCTTAATTTGATTTAATGTAAATTTATAATTGATATAATTTTTATTTAATATATCATATATAATAATATTTTAAAAATTATATGTTTTAATTTATTATGAGAAAACATATGACACTTAAAACATAGTTATTTGAGAAATAATTATAATTTTTAATATTAAATCATATTAATTTTTATCCTCTAAATAGCGTCAATTATAGTTTACGACATCATTTTATTTAATACTTATTCTATTATTCTTATAAATTTCTCACATAATATATAGTTTTTTAGTTTTTTTTGGATTAATATATCAAAATATTAGTTTTATTCAATGGAATTATTTATAGTAAAATCTTGCGGTGTTATATGTATGATATGTGTCATCTATACATTAGATCTAATAATTTTAGACATAAATATAAATCATTTTTTAAATGTCTTATCACCAATTTGAGACAATAAAATTTTCATAGAGCCTTTGTCTAATCATTTGTGGATGTATATTCATATAATAAGTAATTCAACTATTTTTGACATCTTTTGATAGTTATAGTTGGTGATCAATGGAGAGAGATTCATGAGGAACCTCTTGGTTTTTGTGACAAATACACATGATTTCATACAAGGATTATTCTTGTAATCCATGGAACGTAACTATAACGACTATTTCTTCCAGAGATTTAGGTTCCAATAGACTTATGGGATGACATTATCCTTCAATGATGTTAAAAAACTTTTGGAAAAACATGTAGGGCTCATGGTTTGAAGTTAGATCCAATCTGTCACCGGTTTTGATGTTTAGCCCTTTGGGAAGTGGGTTTTTATACATTTGAATTCTAGAAGTAGTTGAGGAATATGAGGTCTTATACATCAAAGATGTTTTGGTATGACAATTGTTATGGGATATTGAATTCAATATAGAGTTTCACATTGAGATCAGTCTGGTATCTTCTAAGGAATATCTAATGGACCCTACTAAGATCTAATATTTTAGGGTGTAGTATAAGGATATTCTAGATAATTGATTTATCAAATCTATTTTTCCCCCCTGGGTGTATGTAATGGTGTTCATACAGAAAGTATATGGTGGATCAAGTTTTTGTGTCGATTATCATCACCATTAATGATCAATAGAAATACATATTTACAAGGAACAATAACCTCATTGATCAGCTGAATGGAACAATATGATTCAAAAAGATATATTCCGATCCTTGCTATAACACCATTTGGGTTCATGATAAAGAAATTATAAAGACAACACAATGTTTTCATTACACTAATTATGAGTTCTTTGTTATTCCCTTTACTGTGATAATTTCCTCACTATCTTTATTGGACTTATAACATGCATCTTGTTTCTCTATTGTTATTTCTGTATTGTTTTATCTAATATTGAGTGGTATAATATTTTGGTAGTTTGTACGCTGGAATTTCATATTTTTTAGGCTTTTTGGGAGAATAATGGTAATCCTTCATAGTTTGGACTAACTATCAATTGCCTATGTGGAAGGAAATATCATAGTGATTGATCCATTTCCACACATTCTGGATAGTTTGAATAAAAATACAAAGATCCTGAAAAAAAAGTGATGCATGTTTGGATTAGGCATGGGATTACAGACGGTTGGTTCATGGTTTGGAAAAACGTGTACCCAAACTATGTGGGTGACTAGTTTCAAGGTAGTGGCATACAAAATTTCAGAACATTATTTGGAAAACAATGTGGAAAACTCATTTGAATTGACTAGGTGCACTAGTGGAAAATATATTACCGTGTAAGTATTTTTTTAATTTTGACGTCAGTTATTAACAGACGACTATAAAGGTGATGTAAGAAATTTATGTTTCAATGTTTTTTATAAAATGGAATCAAACATTGGCCCCTAAGGATTTTTGGTGTTGGTTTTAATATAAAATAACACTGAAATGAAGGAGTAGGTAGACTTTGGTGCTAGTTTTTTAGAAAAACGACCTCTAAATTCAGCTTCTACATGGGTATTAACATTGGTTTTGGATAATAACCTATTTGAAAAATATGTTATCAAGAAAAATAATTTTCATGTCATATTTGGTAAAAAACGAAATTAAAACATTGAGACTCATAATATTGGAATATATATAGTTTCACAGGCTTCGATATGACTGGTTATGGAGCTGAAATTAAGTTAAAGATCAGAAGTGATTATTTTCGTATGTTTTACCTCTTTATGTTTCTGTTGATAAAAATTGATTCAAAGAAAACATAAGATACAAGTTCAAAAATTTAAATTCCTAATGAACACAAAAAATAAAAAACATTAAGAATTAATCAAATTTTAATTCTTTTATGCATGAACTCATGTAGAAATGAAAATGGAGAGCAATATAGAGTTTTACACAAAAACTAATGAATATCATGCAGAAGATTAATTTTTGTATCTCAATTAAAAGAATCATTCATTTTCATAACAAGAAAATGAATATTTTTAGCAATAAACAAAACAATAATATTGAAATTAAATTATGAAAAAAATACATTGTACAAATCATCGATTCAAGAATGATTGAAATATTTATTTTTGAAGGATTTAAAAAAATAAATAAAGAGCCTATGTTTTTATATATTTTAAATTAAAATTGTTACAATGGTGATGTAAAAATATTTGGTATGGATTTTGAAAATAAAAACACGAGTAGTGAAAAAATTGGAATACTAAACCCGCACATTTGAAATTTAATTTTTAACATCGGGTGAATATATAAACGATGTTAAAACTACTCTCATGTTGGGGTTTTAAATCTGTTTATTGGGAAAAAATTACAAAAAGTATCTTTCAACTTCATTTATTAGAAAAACTAACACCAAAACGGGTCTTTTAACTTCAATTAATAAATAAACCGACATTAAAAGTCAAGTCATGTAATATGTAACTTTTAGAAACCACAACATTTTATATGTATGTCTATTTTAGCTCGATGAACTATAAAATTGAGTCTCAAGAAATTATATAAAACATTGAATTTATTTTTTATGTATGTTATTTGAAAAATAGATTGCAAAAAGTGTCATTTAACATTAGTTATTGAAAAATATAGTTGTTAATAATCATGTCTTATAATGTTCAAACTCCATGACCATAACCTTTGTTTAGTATGTCTGTGTTTTCTCCACAACATATGTAATGCCTTGACCCCAGTTGCCCAGATTCGGTGCATTATTACATAACATTGGCATGATCATAAGAAAGATCAAGTCTCGAAAGACCGATTATTTTAGTAGTCTTGGAAACTCTAGATACATTTATAAATTTTAAATTACATCATAAATTGAAAACTAAAACAACATCTTGACTCCACAATCATAACCTCTTTTACTATACGTTCAGATCATTCATAAAATACTTTTTCATATCCTGGAAAAAATAAAACATAGAAAGGGGTGAGCTCAAATGACCATTAAGGATAACAAAATAGAGGAAACTTTTATAAATAATCATAAACATTTAAGGCAATGTATATCTAAAACAAAAGCCTTGTAAACTTGAACATCAGAATAATATGGAAAAGGTCAAATTAAATAATTCCATTTACTTATTCATGTGGATATTCTAATAGTCGAATAATCACATGCAATATCAATAACCACTTTCATAATGATGGAATGCATAATGCCAGACTATCATAACCACATAGCCAAGGCCTCGTGCCAAGACTAAAAATAAGATTTTGTCAAGGCCTTGTTCCAAGACACTAGTTTGTCTCATGTGACCTACCGATGCATCGAGGAGCTATAGCGGGCTCCACCCGTCACATTTAAGTCCAATTAATTCCTCATATGAACAGGTTTAAACATAACATAAACATTCATAATAAAACTACCATACGAAATGACGATACTTTCTTCATAAACCATGAATGGTATAAAAATAACACATCCATAATCAAAAATATCACAAAACATTCAATACAATATTGATGTTTTTTTATCATAATAAATAAACTTCAAATAAGCTTAAAATCCATCAAAGGATGTTGACATAGATGAAATCAAAACTATTTGAGAGAAATATCTCTTTTTTTAAAAAAATTTAAAAGTCACATAATTATAAAATAAAACATTTACTTTGAAAATATTCTTAGAAGGTTTTAAGGGAAGGTTCGAAGATTTTATAATGGTGGAAAATATCCACACTCGCCGGATAAGTTAAAAAACATTATTACCTTAACTCTGTCGAAAAGGTTAAAAAGGACCTTGTTTAGAAAATGACGGAAAGACTCTATTATAAACCTCTTATAAAAATTCAAAAAATGGTATAAATTACTTTAACCCATATTCTATAAATTAGCAATAATATTTTGAAATACATTTTTTGGAAACATTGATGTGGATGATAAAGAGGTCCCAGTAGATAATTACGTATAAACAACCTCGGATAATGAAGAGATTGTGAAATAACCCTTACCTTGTACTTTTCATTAGTAGATGGTATGTTAACCTCCTGTATAATAGTTAAAAAACTGTTATTAAATTATACAATAACCATATACATAATTATGATATCATATTTGATCTTTTAACATTGATTTGTTAATAATATCTTAGTATTATCACTGTTTCGAGTGTTAACTTATTCGATTTATTTTATATCTTTTGTTACATAAGTAGTGTTTGTCATGGATAGGTCATACCTTATTCATATCCATAATGATAAAAAGTTCTTAAACATTACTTTTAATCATTAAATTAGACTTAGTCTTGAGTGGATACGATGGGGGAATGAATCTCATCACGTTCGTGGAGACGGTAGTCCGTACGTACGCATGAGCGACAATATCGTTCATCTGATATTAAAATAATATATAATTTGATGATATATCATATATACAGAATCATTATGATGTTATATTGATTATTTACATGAATTACACATCATTATTATACCCATCCAAATAATAATATATTTAATAAAAATTAGACCACGATGTGGAGACGGTAAGCCGTACGTACGCACGTATGGTGACATGTCATTCAAAGGATGGATAGAATAATGAATATGTTTGTACCATATTTATAATAATATTACAGTATATAGGAGATACTGTATTTATTATTTTAGAATAACAAATAAAGAAGATGTTGAAGAAGAAAGGAACTTGAAAGAGGGTGGTGAAAATATTACCTCTTCTCAGGGTACATCCTTTTGATTTGATCAAAAGAGATCCTTGGGTTGGATTTCTGATCAAAATAAGCACTCTAGGTTGAATTGAGAGAACTTGAGAGAGTATTTGGGTAGGGGGTGGCTGAGAAAAAATTATTTGAGTGTGTGATTTATTGAGAAGGGGGAGTTCCCTTTTATAAGAGGGGTAAGGGGCCCCTTTGGAAAAGCTAGAAATATTATTATATAATAAATTCATATTCAGTTTCTAATGGCTTCAAAGTGGATTATTTAAAAATTAAGGTGGTTATGGGTGTAACTCTCTGACCCCAGTTACCCAGAGTCGGTGCATTATTACATAACATTGGCATGATCACAAGAAAGATCAAATCTCGAAAGACCGATTGGTTTAGTAGCCTTAGAAAGACTACATATATTCATAAAGTTTTACATTACATCATACAGTGAAAAACTACTACAACAACATAATGTCTCCATAGTTCACACTATTATCCCCTCATAATATCCCTGCAGGTCATTCATAACTTACTTCTTCACATCCTGGGAAAAATAAAACATAGAAAAGGGGTGAGCTCAAATGCCCAATAAGGATAACAATATAGAAGAAACTTTCCAAAATAAGCATAAACATTTAAGAAAATGTATAACTAAAACAAAAGCCTTTCAAACTTGAACTTCAACATAGTATGGAAAAAGTAAAATGAAATAATTCCATTTACTTATTCACATGGATATTCTACTAATCGAATAATCAAATGCAATATCAATAACCACTTTCATAATGATGGAATGCATAATGCCAGACTATCATAACCACATAGCCAAGTCCTCGTGCCAAGACTACAAATAAGATTTTGTCTAGGCCATGTGCCAAGACATTAGTTTGTCTCATGAGACCTACCAATGCATCGAGGAGCTATAGCGGGCTCCACCCGTCACATATTAAGTCTAATGCATTCCCATATGAAAAGGTATAAACATTACATAAACATTCGTATTAAAACAAGCATACGAAATGCCAACATTTTCACCATAAACCATGAATGGTATAAAAATAGCACATCCATAGTGAAACATATCACAAAACCTTCAATATAATAAAGAAGTTTTGTATCATAATAAATCAACATCTAATAAGCTTGGAATCCATAAAAGGATGTTGACATAGATGAAATCAAAACTATTTGAGAGAAATATCTATTTTCTCGATATCATTGAAAAGGAACACAATTATAAAAGATGTAATTTAAAAGAGATTTTTTAGTCAAAGTGTCCCATACCACTTTGAAACTATTCAAAGGAATTAAAATTTTAAAAACATTGATGTCCATATAAATAAATCCTTAAAAACTATTTTGAATACATGGACTTTAAGTAAAAAGATTTAGAAAGAAAAATCTTTAAAACATTTAAAATTCTGATTTTGATAAAGAGTACCTTTCCAAAATTATTAATATATTCATTTTGAAATCATTTAAAAGTCACATAATTATAAAATAAAACATTTACTTTGAAAATATCCTTGTAAGCTTGTAAGGGAAGCTTTGAAAATTTTATAACGGCGGTAAATAACCGCACCCTCTGTATAAGTTAAAAAAACATTCTTACCTTAATTTTTTCGAAAAGGTTAAAAAGCACCTTGTTTGGAAAAATGAAGGAAATATTCCTTTATAATCCTCTTATTACTTTACCCATATTCTAGTAAATAGTAAAAATGTTTTGAAACTCATTTTTAAGAAACGTGGATGTGGATGATAAAGAGATCCCAGTAGATTATAATGTTTAAACAACCTCGGATAATTAAGAGATTGTGAAATAAACCCTTACCTTGTACTTTTCCTTGGTTGGGGTAGGTTAACCTCCTGTATAATGGAGAAATAATAGTTATTAAATTATTAAATAATCACATACATTAATATGATATCATATATGATCTTTTAACATTTCTTTGTTAATAATATCTTAGAATTATCGTCGTTTCGAGTGTTAACTTACTCATTTTCTTTAATATGTTTTGTTACATAATCCATGTTTGTAATGGATAGGATGTATATTATTCATATCCAGAATGATATCAAGTCCTTAAACATCATTTTTAAATCATCAAATGATAATTATATTTTAATGGATACGATGGAGAATTAATCTCATCGTGTTCGTGGAGACGGTAGTCTGTACGTACGCACGAGCGACAATATAATACTTTTGAATTTAAAATAATATACAAATGGATGGTATATTATATATACATAATCAATAACATGTTATATTTATTATTTATATGATTTACACATCATTATTATACCCATCCAAATAATAATATATTGAATAACAATTACACCACGACGTGGAGACGGTATGCCGTACGTACGCACGTATGGTGACATGTTATTCAAAAGGGTGGATAGAATACTGAATATGGTTGTACGATATTTATAATAACATCACAGTATATATATGATACTAGAGTTATTATTTTATAATGGTAAAAAAAAGGAATAAGAAGTGGAAGATGAAAAGAACTTGAAAACGGGTGGTGAAATCATTACCTCTTCTTCGGGTTCTTCCTTTTGATATAATCAAAAGGTCTCCATAGGTTGGATTTATGATCAAACCAAGGCCTCTAGGTTTCATTGAGGGAAGTTGGGAGATTATTTGGGCAGATTTTGGCCGAACCAAAAGGCTTTGAAGGTGTGAAGAAATGAGAAGTAGGAGTGCCCTTTTATAAGAGGGGTGAGGGCCACCTTTGGAAAAGCTAGAAATATTATTTTATAATAAATTAATATTCGGTTTCTAATGGCTCCAAATTTGATTATTTAAATTTTAAGGTGGGTATGGGTCTCAAACAAATCAATCAATAGAATTTAGATAGGTTTGGGTACTTATATTAATCTTATCATTAAGTATTAACTCTAAGTTAATTAGTTTCACTTTTACAATGTCTCTTTGTATTTTTATATTATATGGTTAATAAACTTACTATATATATCCATGAGACCCCAAAGTGGTCCATTAATGATACAACTATCATTATATATGTCTCTTGGCCTACCCTTATATTTTTAAGAATTTAATATCAATTAATAATATAATATTTTTTTTAAAAACTCTTTTATGTCAATTAGGACACTATTCAATAGTTGATTTTTCTGAAACTCATAACAGAATGATTACTTCGAAAATATTTAATTAAATCATTCCTAACATGTCATATTAACTTTTAAAATTATTTTAATTCATAAAAAGTCTCAAATTATATTTATTTGTGTATTTATAATATCAATTAGATTAATTTTTCACTATTATGGTAATTACTGCATCATCATTGTGTCATAAATAAATTAAATTATATAAAGTCTAAAAATTATAAATAAAATATAATTATGTATTAAATCATTTTATATTTATAATGAATATTTATAGTAGAAAATCCAGCATATATAACCCTATGTAAAAATTGTTTTTCTAAAAGATATATGCTTTTGTCATTTTTGTACTTATTTTAACTTAATTGAAATAAAGTGTCCCTATCACCTACAAGTGGATCCATGGGGTCCTAAAATCGACCCAAAGAGTCCTATGGTCGAACATGTATCAACAGATATTTTTAGGACATGTTTTAGGGTAATTTAGTATTAATATAATATTATTTTTTAACCCTTATTCACCGGATTTACCCTTTACCATGGTAAATAAAATATTTACTGAATTAATTATTCAAAATGTCTAAAAATAAAAGTTTCCTATTTACAGAATTTGAACATCCAGATTCCAAATATGGAATAAATTTTTCCAAATTCAAAACATAGAAGTGGCAGAAATTAATTTAATATTAATTCCCGTTGTTAAAACAAAAAGCGTGTTTTTAAGCGATAACAACTATCAAAAGATTGACACTTGTTTATGTTCCGTTTAATTGTAAAATTATTTACAATGACCAACATTATATTAAATGGTAAAAATATATTCTAAATATACTTTAAAACCACTAAAATTCATAATTTATCGATATAAATTATTTAGATTAAAAAAGATGTTTTTAATTAAAATTTATTAATTTTCACTATTCGTCAAAAAATTAAAGTTATACGAAATGTTCCAAAATTTCACCCTAGGCTAAATTCGATATTTAGAATCCAAAAATGAAGTCCATTTTGTAATATAAAATATATATAAATTAAAAAATTAGGTATTACTATTCATAACGGCTGGTTTGATTGGTTGTGGTGTGTGTTAGAACTCGAAATTGCGTACAACACACACTACTGTATTATTCAAAGGAAAGCATACCGTGGAAGCTTGGGATGTTTCATTTTAAATTTTTGACATCCCCATTTAGTCAAAAAGTTTAAAATATTGTATTTAAAAAGGGTTCACTATTAAAAGTTGATAAAACTGCAATACTGAAAATGAATTTGTTCTTACATTATTTCTAAGAAACTCATAATATAGATTCTTAAATTATAAGGATTATATAAAGTTTAAAATTTAGTTAATACTATTCATAACCTCTTTTGAACAGATTTTTTGGTAAGTCATGGTGCGATTGAACTCGGTGTTTTGTGTAGTGCAAGTTATTGAATTATTTTGAAGAAATAACACACTATGTAATCTTGGGGTGTTACATTCTCCCCTCCTTCAATAAATTGTGTCCTCGCAATTTGAAATTGTTATTCGAAATTAAAAGGTTAAAAATTGAAAATATCATTGTGGGAAAACCCACATCGGAAATTTGGTTACTAAAATTTAGTCTTTATATGAGAAAATGATAAATGAAAGGGTCACCACCAAATTATTATCTCTATTAGGAGAACATTGGTGGAAATTAGAGACATATAATTGGAGGGAAAACGTAAAAATTTATAGGCAGTGATTGAGGTCATCAATCACAAACAAGTGTAATATTGAGGTCCTTAAATTCATCAATCTATGATGATTTGAAATACCATCGGTTCAACAAAACATAGGGTATTAGGATAACACATTTTTGGTTTTAGGATTCCTTAAATAAAGTGTAAGAAATAATTTCTCCATAGAATAAGAGAAGAAGAAAAATATATTCTTGACAAGTAGAGTTCCATCCTTTAACTAATTTGTACCACAAACTCATCTTTCACACTAAAAGATAATAGAACGAAAAAAATATATTCTATTTATCCTATTCGTATAGGGTTCCAAAAAAAGAATTTATAATTCATCTACCAGATCTTTTAAAAAAACTACATTATTTAATCCTGGACATCAAGTGGGTTAGTGGTAGGTGATACACCCTTGTCGCCCTTCGGTTGTGGGTTCAAGTCTCGCGGCCTTGCCGGACGCGACGGGTTGCCGCCCGACCTCTGGGTTGTCCTTTTATGGAAATCCAAAATAATCCAAACTAGAACTATCCAAAATAATTCAGTCCAAAATTTATAAGGAAGGTAAACACAATGAAGATCCTTTTTTGCCGCATAATAACATGTGATCACCTTCATCATGTATTCTTTTAAAAAACTACAACATCCTGAATTATCATAAAACCTTATTGATTACATTCATGATCCCTTATTCCTTATAGAATAATAGATATACTCCTTCAATCCAAAAATGTTGTAAACCCCAACAATGATGGAATATACAAATCATTAATCTTTTTCAAGGTAGTCAAGAATGTCCAATATAATTTATCCAAAACAATAATGTATTATTCTAAAATCACTACCTTTGTATCAGAACCATATTATGGTTTATCTTTCTCTCAACCATATATTTTCCAAAAATTTGACCTGCTATTGAGTCACTTTTCCTTGTTCCACACAATCTCAATTCCATAATGAAATAGTACTGCAGTACAATCCTTATATACTCCATAATTATTATAACAAGTACATTGTGGATACAACACTCAAATGACATAATCAACACAAGAACTCTAATCATTTCTCTTCATCTGTGGTAGTATCATAACTTGATTATTATCCAATAGCATCATTTGCGGCGTACTCTGATGACTGAGACATAGGCTCGCATAGTGTCCAAATTCTTTGAAAATAAAGCATTGTACATTTGAAACCATTTTATTACCATTGCAGTCACGTACTTTGTTCCCTTTTCTCCACACTTATAACAAACTCCCATTCCTTTCAGGCAAGTTCCGGGGTGTTTCATCCCATAGTTATCACATATGGGAAAAATTCTACTTTTCCCTCTTCACTTTATCCGTCTTTCTCTCTTCCATCCTTTTCTTCTCTTGCTTCACTTCAAAACCATAGGACTCAGTAAACTCTTTACTTATCTTATCAACACATGATATTATTTCTTCATATGATGATAATACATGGGAGACTATTTCTCTTATAAATTCTATCTTAAGACCATGAAAGATATTATCCTTCTTTCTCTTTGGATCATGTGCATTGCTGAAGTTCTCATTCCTTCTACTGGGCGCCATTTCTAAACAATGGCATACACTAGATTAGTTTATGAATAACAGTACATAATCCGAAACTTGTAAAACACATAAAATAAATTAAATAGTTTATGGATATAATCCATAATCATAAAAATGTCTCCTTTGAGGAAGTATATACTCATAAACCCTTTATAATGGGTTTTAAAGAAAATGAGAATTATCCTAAGCATATCCCCTGGGAGTGTCATAACCAAGAGTGCAGCAAGGCCCTTTGTCGTGCAACAATTCCCGTTCGAGTCTATCTCAAAGCAGTGTTTTCAGGTTTTACCCCTAGGTAAATCTGTGCTAGAGCCGCCTCTACCTACTCGTATCCAGACAGGGATGTATTGCTCGGAAAACTCACAAAATCTCTACAGTACCAAAATTCTAGGAAGTTCTTCTATACTAATCCTCAAATTTCATCTTAGGTCTACGTGCTCTAATCAGAGTTTATCTAAATCTAGCTTCCATGGTTTGTACTAAACTTTCTCTGATACCAACTGTAACGCCCTGACCCCAGTTACCTAGAGTCGGTGCATTATTACATAACATTTGCATGATCACAAGACAGATCAAATCTCGAAAGACCGATTGGTTTAGTAGCCTTGGAAATAATAGATATATTCATAAAGTTTTACGTTACATCATAAAGTGAAAAACTACTACAACAACATAATGTCTCCATAGTCCACACTATTATCCCCTCATAATATCCCTGCAGGTCATTCATAACTTAATTTTTCACATCCTGGGAAAAATAAAACATAGAAAAGGGGTTAGCTCAAATGCCCAGTAAGGATAACAATATAGCAGAAACTTTCCAAAATAAGCACAAACATTTAAGGCAATGTATAACTATAACAAAAGCCTTTTAAACTTGAACTTCAACATAGTATGGAAAAAGTAAAATGAAATAATGCGATTTACTTATTCACATGGATATTCTACTACTCGAATAATAACATGAAATATCAATAACCACTTTCATAATGACGGAATGCATAATGCTAGACTATCATAACCACATAGCCAAGGCCTCGTGCCAAGACTACAAATAAGATTTTGTCAAGGCCTTGTGCCAAGACACTAGTTTGTCTCATTAGACCTACCGATGCATCGAGGAGCTATAGAGGGCTCCACCCGTCACATATTAAGTCCAATGCATTCCCATATGAAAAGGTATAAACATAACATAAACATTCGTATTAAAACTAGCAAACGAAATGTCAATATTTTCACCATAAACCATGAATGGTATAAAAATAGCACATCCACAGTCAAACATATCACAAAGACTTCAATATAATATAGAAGTTTTGTATCATAATAAATCAACATCAAATAAGCTTAAAATACATAAAAGGATGTTTGCATAGATGAAATCAAAACCATTTTAGAGAAATATCTATTTTCTCAAAATCATTGAAAAGGCACACATTTATAAAGGAAGTAATTTAAAAGAGATTTTTGAATCAAAGTGTCCCATACAACTTTGAAACTTTTGAAAGGAATTAAAATTTTAAAAACATTCATGTCTATATAAATAAATCCTTAAAAACCATTTTGAAGACATGGACATTAATTAAAAAGATTTAGAAAGATAAATCTTTAAAACATTCAAAATTCTGATTTTGATAAAGAGTACCTTTCAGAAATTCTTAAAATAATCATTTTGAAATCATTTAAAAGTCACATAATTATAAAATAAAACATTTACTTTGAAAATATCCTTGTAATCTTGTAAGGGAAGCTTTGACAATTTTATAACGGCGGTAAATAGCCACACCCACCGTATAAGTTAAAAAAATATTCTTACCTTAATTTTGTCGAAAAGGTTAAAAAGCACCTTGTTTGGAAAACGACAGAAATATTCCTTTATAAAACTCTTCTAACATTAACCCATATTATATTAAATAGTAAAAATGTTTTGAAACTCATTTTTAAGAAACGTGGATGTGGATGATAAAGAGATCCCAGTAGATTATTACGTATAAACAACCTCGGATAATGAAGAGATTGTGAAATAAACCCTTACCTTGTACTTTTCCTTGGTTGGGGTAGGTTAACCTCCTATATAATGGTAAAATAATAGTTATTAAATTATTAAATAATCATATACATTAATATGATATCATATATGATCTTTTATCATTTCTTTGTTAATAATATCTTAAAATTATCGTCGTTTCGGGTGTTAACTTACTCGTTTTATTTTATATGTTTTGTTAAGTAAGATATGTTTTTAATGGATAGGTTGTATATTATTCATATCCAGAATGATATCAAGTCCTTAAACATCATTTTTAAATCAGCAAATGATAATTATACTTTAATGGATACGATGGAGAATTAATCTCATCGTGTTCGTGGAGACAGTAGTATGTACGTACGCTCGAGCGACAATATCATTCTTTTGATATTAAAATAATATATAAATGGATGGTATATTATATATAAAGAATCATTAACATGTTATATTTATTATTTATATGAGTTACACATCATTATTATACCCATCCAAATAATAATATATTGAATAACAATTACACCACGACGTGGAGATGGTAAGTCGTACGTACGCACGTATGGTGACATGTTATTCAAAAGGGTGGATAGAATACTGAATATGGTTGTAACATATTTATAATAACATCACAGTATATATATGATACTAGAGTTATTATTTTATAATGGTAAAAACAAAGGAAGAAGAAGTGGAAGAAGAAAGGAACTTGAAAAAGGGTGGTGAAATCATTACCTCTTCTCCGGGTTCTTCCTATTGATATAATCAAAAGGGCTCCTTAGGTTGGCTTTATGATCAAACTAAGGCCTCTAGGTTGTAGTGAGGGAAGTTGGGAGATTTTGTGGGCAGATTTTGGCCGAACCAAAAGGCTTTTATGGTGTGAAGAAATGAGAAGGAGGAGTGCCCTTTTATAAGAGGGGTGAGGGGCACCTTTGGAAAAGCTAGAAATGTTAATTTATAATAAATTCATATTAGGTTTATAATGGCTCCAAAGTTGAATATTTAAATGTTATGGTGGGGATGGGTCAAAAACAAATCAACAAATAGAATTTATATAGGTTTGGGTACTTATATTAATCTTATCATTATGTATTAACTCTAAGTTAATTAGTTTCACTTTTACAATGTCTCTTTGTATTTTTATATTATATGGTTAATAAACATACTATAAATATCCAAGAGACCCCAAAGTGGTCCATTAATGATACACCTATCATGATATAAGTCTCTTGGCCTTCATATAGATTTTTAGGAATTTAATATCAATTAATAATATAATATTTGTTTTAAAAACTCTTTTATGTCAATTTTGACACTATTCAATAGTTGATTTTTGTGAAACTTATAACAGAATTATTACTTCGAAAACATTTAATTAAATCATTCCTAACATGTAATATTAACTTATAAAATTAGTTTTATTCATAAAAAGTCTCAAATTATATTTATTTGTGTATTTATAAAATCAATTAGTTTAATTGTTCCCTATTATGGTAATTACTCCATCATCATTGTGTCATAAATAAATTAAATTATTTAAAGTCTAAAAATTATAAATAAAATATAATTATGTATTAAATCTTTTTATCTTTCTAATTAATATTTATATTCGAAAATCCAACATATATACCCCTATGTAAAAAAATTTTTTCTAAAAGATATATGCTTATGTCATGTTTGTACTTATTTTTACTTAATTAAAATAAAGTGTCCTTATCACCTACAAGTGGATCTATGGGGTCTTAAAATCGACCCAAATATGCCTATGGTCGAACATGTATCAACCAATAAGGTTAGGACACATTTTAGGGTAATTTAGTATTAATATAATATTAATTTTTCACCCTTATTCACCAGATTTACCCTTAACCAAGGTAAATAAAATATTTACCGAAGTAATTATTCAAAATGTATAAAAATAAAAGTTACCTATTTACACAATTTGAACATCCTGATTCCAAATATGGAATCCATTTTTCCAAATTAAAAACACAGAAGTGGAATAAATTAATTTAAAAATAATTCACGTTGTTAAAAAAAGCGTGTTTTTAAGAGATAATAACTATCAAAAGATTGACACTTGTTTATGTTCGGTTTAATTGTAAAATTATGTACAATGACCAACATTATATTAAATGTTAAAAATATATTATAAATATACGTTAAACCCACTAAAATTCATAATTTATCAATATAAATTATTTTGATTAAAAAAGTTGTTTTTAATTAAAATTTATTAATTTTCACTATTCATCAAAAAATTAATGTTATCAAAAAAGTTCCAAAATTTCACCCTAGGCTAAATTCGATATTCTGAATCCAAAAATGAAGTCTATTTTTAATATAAAATATATATAATTTAAAAAATTAGGTATTACTATTCATAACGGCTAGTTTGATTGGTTGTGTTGTGTGTTAGAACTCGAAGTTGCATAAAACACACACTACTGTATTATTCAAAGGAAAGCGTACCGTGGAAGCTTGGTATGTTTCATTTTAAATTTTTGACATCCCCATTTAGTCAAAAAGTTTAAAATATTGTATTTAAAAAGGGTTCACTATTAATAGTTGATAAAAGTGAAATAATGAAAATGAATTTGTTCTTACATTATGTCTAAGAAACTCATAATATGGATTCTAAAATTATAAGGATTATATAAAGTTTAAAATTTAGTTAATACTATTCATAACCTCTTTTGAAGGGCTTGTATGGTAAGTCATGGTGCGATTGAACTCGGTGTTGCGTGTAGTGCAAGTTATTGAATTATTTTGAAGAAATAACACACTATGAAATCTTGGGGTGTTATAGTGGGTCATAAACCACTCAACCAATAGGTTTTAGACAGGTTTGGGTCACTATATTAACCTTATCGTTTAGTCTTTACTCTTAGTTAATTAGTTTGACACTAACCATGTCACTTTGTATTTTTATATTATATAGTTAATAAACATACTAT
The DNA here is from genome assembly GCA_963277665.1 of Viscum album. Classification (NCBI taxonomy): domain Eukaryota; kingdom Viridiplantae; phylum Streptophyta; class Magnoliopsida; order Santalales; family Viscaceae; genus Viscum; species Viscum album. Next base: position 461,298,103 of record OY728165.1, on the reverse strand, counting down.
ATACCTCCAAGAGACCACCAAGTGGTCCAATAAGGATACACCTATCATGATATAAGACACTTGGCCGATCCTTAGATTTTTAGAAATTTAATATCAATTAATAATATAATATTTGTTTTAAAAACTCTTTTATGTGAATTTTGACACTATTCAATAATTGATTTTTTTAAAAGTCATAAAAACTTCATTAATTCAAAAAAAATCATTCAAGAAATCCTATATTGTAATATTAAGCAAAACAATTCATGTATATCATCAAAACCTTCAAATTATATTAGTTTTAACATTTATAATACCAATTATTTGATTCTTTCATTAATATGAAAAATACTGCATCATTATTGTGTCATAAAGAAATATTAATCTTTAAATGTCTTAAAATTATAAATAAAATACCATTATGTGGGAAATATTTTTATATTTATAATTAATATTTATAGTCGAAAATCCTACATATATAACCCTATGTAAAAAATTATTTTCTAAAAGATATATGCGTATGTCATTTTTGTATTTATTTTCACATAATTAATATAAAGTGTCATTATCACTTACAAGTGGCTCCATGGGGTCCCAAAATCGACCCAATGATTCCCATGGTCAGAAATGTATCCACCAATATGGATAGGACACATTTTAGGGTAATTTCTTATTATTATAATATTATTTGTTTACACTTATTTACCAGATTTACCCTTTAACGCTGGTAAATAAAATATTTATCGAAATAATTATTCAAAATCTCGAAAAATGAAAGTGACCTACTTAGATAATTTTTACATCCTGATTCAAAATATGGAATCCATTTTTCTATATTCAAAACACAAAATTTGTTGAAATTAATTTAAAATTAATTCTCATTGTCGAAACAAAAACCGTGTTTATAACAAACAATAACTATAAAAAAATTGACACTTTCTTATGTCCAGTTTAAATATGAAATTATGTTTAATGAACAACATTGGATTAAATGGTAAAATTATAATCTAATTATTCCTTAAAATAACTCAAATTCATAATTTATCACTATTAATTATTTCGATTAAAAAAATTGTTTTTAATTAAAATTTAGTAATTTTCACTATTCATCAAAATATGAAAGTTATCAGAAAAGTACCAAAATTTCACCCTAAGATAATTTAGATATTCCAAATCCAAAAATGAAGTCTGTTTTACTAAATTCAAAACATAAAAGTTTCATTTATTAAATTAATTTCCACTGTCAAAACCAAAAGGCGTATTTTTAAGAAATAATAACTATCAAAAGTTTGACACTTGTTTATGTCAATTTCAAACTGAAATTACTTACAATAACCATCATTGGATTAAATGTTATAAATTTAATCTATTTATACTTACAAACCATTAAAATTTATAATTAAACAATCTATATTATTTTAATTAAAAAAGTTGTTTTCAGTTCAAATATAGTGTTTTTCACTACTCACCCAATTTGAAAGTTATTAGAAAAACACAAAAACATAATTAAAACTAAATTATTATGTACTGGTTCTAAAAAAAGTTTATTTTGTCAAATTAAATATATAAATGTTTCAAATATTTGATTTAAAAGGGATTCACCATTAAAAGGCTGTAAAATTGCATTTTCTGAAAAATACTTCTATTATCTGAAAAAAATGAATTAGTTCTTAAATTATGTCTTAAAACTCATAATATGGATTCTAATATTATAAGGATAATATAAAATTTATATTTCAGTTAATACTATTTGTAACTGCTTTTTAACTACTAGTTTGGTGAGTCGTTGTGCATTTGAACTCAGTGTTGCGTATAACGTACACTATTGTATTCTTCAAGGAGAAGTGTACCGTGGATGTTTGGGGTGTTACATTCTCCCCTACATCAATAAATTGCGTCCTCACAATTTTAAATTAATTTTCAAAAATAAAAGGTTGAAAATCAAAAATATCTTTGTGGGAAAACCCACATCGTAAATTGTGTTAATAAATTTTAGTCTTAATGAGAGGAAAGGGAAATTAAAGGGTCACCACCAAATCAAGATCTCAATAAAGAGAAAATTAGTATAAATTAGAGAAATATAATTGGAGGAAAAATGTAAATATTTATAGGTAGTGATTGAGGTCCTCAATCACAAAAAATTGTAAAAATGAGGGTCTTAAATTGATCAATCTATGATGATTTAAAATACCATCAGTTCAACAAAACATTTGGTATTAGGATAAAACATTTTTTTGTTTTGAGATCCCATCACAAATGTATAAGAATTAATTTCTTCATCTAATAAGAGAAGAATAAAAATATATACTTGACAATTAGAGTCTCATCCTTTAACTAATTTCTAGCACAAACTCATCTTTCACTATAGAACTTAAAAATAATATTCTCTTTATCCTATTCGTATAGGGTTCAAAAATAATAAATGAATTTATAATTCATATACCATATTCTTTTAAAAAAAACTACATTATTCAATCTAGGGCATCACATGGGACAGTGGTAGGTGATACACCCTTGTCTCCATTCGGTTGCGGGTTCACGTCTCGCGGCTGTGCCAGACACGACGGGTTGTCGCCCGACCTCCGGGTTGTCCTTTTATGGAAATCCAAAAAATAATCTAAAACTAGAATTATCCAAAATACTTATGTCCAAACTCACATTTCAAAATTTATAAGGAATGTAAACACAATAAAGATCCTTTTTACCCAGTAATAGCATGTAAATACCTTCATCATGAATTCTTTTAAAACAATGAAACATCTTGAATAACTATAAAACATTATTGATTACATTCATTCTCACTCATTCCATATAGAATAATGGATATAATTAATCCATCAAAAAATTTTGTAAACTCCAACAATGATAGAATATACAAATCTTTAATCAGTTTCAAGGCTATCAAGAATATCAAATATAATTTACCAAATCAACTATATCTTATTCCAAAATCAGTACCTCAATATTAAGACCATATTATAGTTTATCTTTCCTTCAACCATATAGTTTCCAATAAGATTAACCTGCTACAGAGTCAATTTTCTTTTTACCATAAAATCTCAAATCCTCAATGAAATAGTACTGCAGTACAATCCTTATTTATTTATAGTATGTCGTTGATACAACACTTCAATGAAATAATTCCAAAATAACAACATAAGAACACTAGTTATTCATCTTCATCTCTGGTAGTATCATAACTTGATTATTATCCAATAGCATCATTTGTTGAATAGTCTGGCGACTGGGACATTGGTTCGCATAGTTTCCAAACTCCTTGTAGATGAAGAATTATACATTTGAAACCTTTTTCTTAACCTTTTAGTCATGTACATGGTGTTCCTTTTCTCCACACATATAACATACTCCTATTCCCTTCATGCATTTTTCATGGTTATTCTTTCCACAATTATCACATATGGGAAAATCCTTCTTTACCTTCTTCATTTTATCTGTCATTCTCTGTACCATCCTTTCCATGTCTAGCTTCCCTTCAAAGCCATATGACTCTAAGAATTATTTACTTATCTTATCAACACATGATAGTATTTCTTCATATGATGATAATACATGGGAGACTATTTCCCTTCTAAATTCTGGCTTAAGACCATGAAAGATATGATCCTTCTTACTCTTTGGATCATGCATATTGTTGGTGTTCTCATTCCTTCTACTGGGCACCATTTCTAAACAACGTCATAAACAAGATTTGTTTATGAATCAAAATACATAATTCCATACTTGTAAAACACTTAAAATAAATTGAATTATTTATGGATATAATCCTTAATCATAAAAATATTTTCTTTGAGGAAGTATATACTATTAAACCCTTCATAATGTATTGTAAAGAAAATGAAAATTATCCTAAGCATATCCCCCAGGAGTGTCGAAACCAAGAGTACAGCAAGGCCCGTTGTCGTGCACCAGTTCCTGTTCGAGTCTAGCTTAAAGTGGTGTTTTTGGGTTTTACCCCTAGGTACAACTGTGCCAGAGCCGCCTCTACCTACTCGTATCGAGATAGGGTTGTATTTCTCGAAAAACTCACAAAATTTCTACAATACAAAAATTCTAGGATGTTCTTCTATACTAATCCTCAAAGGCTATCTTAGGTCTATGTCCTCTAATCAGAGTTTACCTAAATCTAGCTTCTAAGATTTATACTAAATGTCCTCTGATACCAACTGTAATGCCTCGACCTCAGTTTCCCAGAGTCGGTGCATTATTACATAACATTGACATGATCACAAGAAAGATCAAGTCTCGAAATACCAATTAGTTTACCAGTCAAGGAAACACTAGATACATTAATAAAGTTTACATTACATCCTAAATTGAAAACTAAAACAACATCTTGACTCCACACTTATAACCCCTTATACTATCCCTATAGGTCATTCATAAAATACTTCTTCACATCCTGGGAAAAATAAAACATAGAAAGGGGTGAGCTCCAAGGCCCAGTAAGGATAACAATATAGAGGAAACTTTAATAAATAACCATAATCATTTAAGGAAATGTATAACTAAAAAAAGCCTTTTAAACTTTATCTTAAGAATAATATGGCAAAGATCAAATGAAATAATGTCATTTACTTATTCACATGGATATTCTACTAGTCGAATAATCACATGCAATATCAATAACCACTTTAATAATGATGGAATGGATAATGTCAGACTATCATAACCACATCGCCAAGGCCTCGTGCCAAGACTACAAATAAGATTTTGTCAAGGCCTTGTGCCAAGACACTAGTGTGTATCATTAGACCGACCTATGCATCGAGGAGCTATAGAGGGCTCCACCCGTCACATTTAAGTCCAATGCATTCCTCATATGAACAGGTTTAAGCAAAACATAAACATTCGTATTAAAATTAGCATTCAAAATGTCAATACTTTCTCCAAAAACCATGAATGGTGTAAAAATAACACATCCACATTCAAACATATCACAAAAACTTCAATACAATATGGATGTTTTGTATCATAATAAATAAACTTCAAATAAGTTTAAAATCCATCAAAGGATGTTGACATAGATGAAATCATAACTATTTGAGATAAATATATCTTTTTTTTGAAATCATTTAAAAGTCACATAATTATAAAATATGAATTTTACATTGAAAATATTATTATAAGCTTGTAATGTAAGCTTCGAAGATTTTATAATGGTGGAAAATAGACACACCCGCCATATAAGTTAAAAAAACATTCTTTCCATAACTATGTCGAAAAGGTTAAAAATGAACTTGTTTGGAAAACGACAGAAAGATTCCTTTATTAACCTCTTATAAAAAGTCAAACAAGGGTATAAATTCTTTTAACCCATATTCTGTAAAATAGAAAGAATTATTTGAAAAATATTTTTAAGAAACATGGATGTGGATGATAAATAGGTCCCAGTAGATAATTACGTATAAACAACCTCGGATAATGAAGAGATTGTGAAATAACCATTACCTTGTAATTTTCCTTAGTTGATGGTATGTTAACCTCCGATATAATAGTGAAAACATTGTTATTAAATTATACATGAAAAATATACAGAATTATGATATCATATATGATGTTTTAACATTGATTTGTTAATAATATCTTAGTATTATCATTGTTTCAGGTATTAACTTACTAGTTTTATTTTATTTTTTTTGTTGCATAAGTCATGTTTTTCATGGATTGGTTGTACCTTATTCACATCCTGAATGATATAAAGTTCTTAAACATTACATCTAATCATTAAATGAGAATTAATATAGAATGGATATGATGGGGAATGAATCTCATCGCGTTCGTGGAGACGGTAGTCTGTACGTACGCACGAGAGACAATATCATTCTTTTGATTTTAAAATAATATATACTTGGATGCCATATCATATATACAGAATAATTATCATGTTATATTTATTATTTACATGAATTAAACATCATTATTATACCCATCCATTTAATAATATATTGAATAGCAATTACACCACGACATGGAGACGGTAAGCCGTATGTACGCACATATGGTGACATGTCATTCAAAGGATGGATAGAATACTGAATATGGTTGTACCATATTTATAATAATATCACAATTTATAGGAGATAATGGATTTATTATTTTATAATAATAGAAAAAAATGATGTTGAAGAAGATAGGAACCTGAAAGAGGGTGGTGAAAACATTACCTCTTCTTCGGGTTCTTCCTTTTGATTTGATCAAAAGGGATCCATAGGTTGGCTTTCTGATCCAACTAAGTCCTCTAGGTTCAACTGAGGGAAGTTGAGAGAATATTTGGGCAGGGTTGGCCGAGCCAAAAGTCTTTGAATGTGTGATTTAGTGAGAAGGGGGAGTTTCCTTTTATAGGAGCGGTAAGGGACACCTTTGGAAAAGATAGAAATATTATTTTATAATAAATTCATATTCGGGTTCTAATAGCACCAAAGATGATTATTTAATGTTTAAGGTGGGTATGGGTCTAAAACAACTCAACCAAATGGTTTTAGACAGGTTTGGTTTACTATATTAACCTTATCATTTAGTTTTTTAACTCTTAGTTAATTAGTTTGACACTTACCATGTCACTTGTTTTTATATTATATAGTTAATAAACATACTATATACCTCCAATAGAACCCCAAGTGGTCCATTAATGATATATCTATGATGATATAAGTCTCTTGGCCGAACCTTAGATTTTTAGGAATTTAATATCAATTAATTATATAATACTTGTTTTAAAAACTCTTTTTTTTTATTTTGGAAGTATTCAATAATTGAATTTTGTTAAAGTCTTAAAAACATCATTAATTAGAACCAAATTCATTTAAGAAATACTATAACGTCATATTAAGAAATAAAATTCATTGATGTCATCAAAACGTTCAAATTATATTAATTGTAACATTTATAATACCAATTTTTTGATTCTTTCATTAATAAAAAAATACTGCATCATAATTGTGTCATAAATAATATTAATTATTAAATATCTAAAAATTCTAAATAAAATACCATTATGTAGGAATTATTTTTATATTTCTAAAGAATATTTATAGGCGAAAATCCAACATATATAACCTTATGTAAAAATTATGTTTTTAAAAGATATATGCTTATGTCATTTTAGTATTTATTTTAACTTAATTAATATAAAGGGTCATTATCACTTACAAGTGGCTCCATGGGGTCCCAAAAATGACCCAAATATGACCATGGTCGGAATTTATCCACCAACAAGGTTAGGAGATGTTTTAGGGTAATTTATTATTATTATAATATTATTTGTTTACCCTTATTTACTGGATTTACCCTTTAACCATGGTAAATAAAATATTTACTGAAGTAATTATTCAAAATTTCTAAAAATGAATGTGATCTGTTAACACAATTCAGACATCCTGATTACAAATATGGAATCCATTTTTTTCAAATTCAAAACACAGAAGTGGCAGAAATTAATTTAAAATTATTTCCCATTCCCGAAACAAAAATCGTGTTTTTAACAAACAATAATTATCAAAAGATTGACACATTCTTATGTCCAGTTTAAATATCAAATTATGTCCAATGAAAAACATTGGATTAAATTGTAAAATTATAATCTAATTATACTTTAAAATCACTCAAATTAATAATTTATCACTATTAATTATTTCGATTAAAAAAGTTGTTTTTAATTAAAATTTAGTAATTTTCACTATTCATCAAAATATGAAAGTTATCAGAAAAGTACCAAAATTTAACCCTAAGATAATTTAGATATTATGAATCCAAAAATGAAGTCTATTTTACAAAATTTAAATCATAAAAGTTTCATTTATTAAATTAATTTCGGCTCTCAAAACCAAAAGGCGTATTTTTAAGATATAATGACTATCAATAGTTTGACACCTATTTATGTCAATTTCAAAGGGAAATTACTTACATTAATCAAAATTGGATTAAATGGTAAAAATGTAATCCATTTATACTTCCAAACCATTAAAATTTATAATTTTTCAATATAAATTATTTTTATTAAAAAAGTTGTTTTCAGTTAAAATATAATATTTTTTACTATTCACCCAATTTGAAAGTTATCAGAAAAACACCAAAAAATTGTTGAAACAAAATTCTTATTTCCCAATTCTAAAAAAGAAGTTCATTTTGTCAAATATAATATATAAAAGTTTCAAATATTGGATTTAAAAAAGTCATCACCATTAAAAGGTGGTAAAATTGCATTTTTTTAAAAATACTTCTTTTATCATAAAAAATGAATTTGTTCTTAAATTATGTCATAGAAACTCATAATATGGATTATAAAATTATAAGGATAATATAAAACATTGAATTTAGTTAATACTATTCATAACCTCTTTTTAACGGCTAGTTTGGTGAGTCGTGGTGCATTTGAACCCAGTGTTGCATACAACACACGCTATTGTATTATTAAAATAGAAGTGTATCATGGAAGCTTGGGGTGTTACAACTTATCAAATTGAAGCATGATAAATGAGATAAAACATGGATTCGAGTATTAATATATGATATTTTAAAAAAATATTCCAAAAAATTTGACTTTTAATGTTGTTTATTGAAAAAAACATTCATTAGAAATCAATTCTTACAATGATAAACTTCCAACACCCATTACATTTGTTTTGTATGTCTATTTTTTACAGCATGTCCTATCATATTGATGCTTGATAAATTATATACAACATGATTTTGAGTTTTAACATTTTTTATTTAAAAATGGTTGTAATAAACTAACTTTTAACATTTGTAATTGACAAAAACTAATGTAAAAAATCAAGACATATAATGTTAATCTTCTGACATCCATAAAATTTGAACCGTAAGTCCATATTTTCTCTATGACCCGTAAAATTGAAGCATGATAAATTATATTAATCTTGGATTTGAGTTTTAATGTTGGATATTTGAATAAATAATTCCAAAAAGTGACTTCTATGTTGGACTTGATGAACCAGTGTTAAAATACCATTGTTAAAACCCCTTTTCCAATAATTTGTGTTTAAATATTAGTTAATTTTACAAAATTACCACTTGAAATAAAAAGAATTTCACGCCTATTCTCCCATATTCACAATGTCTGACCTTTTGGTGCCCAAGGATGAGTTACAACCACCCCCCTCTTGATTCATGTCCAATCCATGGAGATCTCCAAGAGGGTTTAGGGTATTTATTCCTCTATTTCCCTCTTCTGTTCTTAACTATCTACCTCTATCTCTATTTTTTCTAGGATTTCGTTTCAACCGTGAACCATAGATCAATTGTAGAAAATTTTAGGGTTCATCATGGATATAATATTTGGAATTTTGGTTTCTATGGTTATAAAATGTCATTTATATCCATATTGGTGCAATAGTTGTTGAAGGTGACATGTTTTGTCTTACTTTTTACTTATTCTAAGTATTTTGTTTAATGAAATTGTTTAATTTTGGAATTCAAAATTATCATTTTTTTTAAATTCATTTTATTTAATGTTTGAATATATGATATATCCACGGGATATTTTTAATCCATTTTTTTGTTTTTTGAGATTATCATAATTTGTTTTATTCTTTAAATTATTGATTCACATGATTAAACATGATTGGTTTCATGTGCAATGAATTTTTGGGATGAGTGTGTGTCTTTTGAACTAGTTTTAAATTTAATTATTAGATTTTGATCCTATTTTAGTTTTCTTGTAGTAAAAATGGTTCATTAATAATAGTATTTTCTAAAAGTTAGGTGTTGAAATCAAAAGTTTTTAGAATGGTGTTCTTTATTAGATTTAAAATAACAATTTGAAATGTGAGTCTATTTTACACCTTGTGAAAATTCCAAGATATATCCCTTAAAAATTTTATTGCTGTAAATAGATACATTTGGCATTATATTGACTTTCAAAGAGGTAGACCCATGTGTGAGGGTAACATTTGAATGTTCGGAAATGGTGTATGTAATTTCCACCATTTCATAAGATGTTTTAAATTGGTGATTTATTAAATGTGAATGGTATTGGAATCCTTATTAGTGTTTTTATGATACATTTTTTGTTGGAACACTGATTTTAAAATGTTTGATTTGAAATAGACCCCTTGTTTTACTCCTTTGACATTTTTACCCCTTTTGGTGGTTTTTTATCCATATTACCCCTCAGGTGGATGGTAGTACCTCTATGAAATAATTTTTTCTCACCTTCTTATAAGAATGTAGTTACTTAATTAAGGCGCGCATGGGATTTATAGGATATTTATTGAAGGGTTATTGGAATAAGGGTTAGATATTGATTTTTACTTTTGTACTAGAGTTGTTTTATTTTTATAAAGACCCAGAATGTCCATATTTTTTTAATTAAATGGAATTATTGCAAGATGAGGAAAATTTACAGCACATGATTTTGAGGCCTGAAATGTCTGGAATAGAATTTTGAACTTTTTTATGTACGTTTAGTAAACATGTGGATGAAATTTTATATCGGTTGAACTATTTTCTAGATTAAAAATCATTGGTTACCATTGGGTTCCCCGTGTTCAGATTCTCTTAGGTGAAGATTAACTTTTTTTGGAAAAAGTTGTATGGAAGTGATATTTTTCAGATGTTCTAAAAAAATAATAAAATATCTAAAAAGTTTATTTTATACTTTTTCAAATTGTTGAGTGACAATTGCGGGACTGCAACATAACATAAAGATTGGATTCAGGTCCATTTATTAACATGATCATTTAGTTTCATAACCACGAACCTTGTGAGATTAATGGAACATTTATTAGGGTTAAATAATGAACCACATTAATGAATGCTACGTAGTTGGTTCCTCTTCAATTATTTAATCAAACCATTAATACGGGTTTTGGGAGATCTATGAGAGGATGCTCTGAAAAAATCGTTGTGATGTCTTCCTCCAATGATGAATAGAGATTTGATGATGCCATTGAGTATTCGAACCGGACATCGATAGGCGATGGAGAACACCGATGAACATCTTTGAAAAATGGATTATCCTCTTTCATCCTCAATGAATCCAACATGTTGAACGTAGGGGATAATTTTTTTACGCATTGTAATTGATTTCCTCCTCCCCATTCTTAAATAATACGAAAATAATTGATTAATCTAATAATGGTTTTATATGTGATTCATTCATTTTTGTAAGAGGTTGTTGTGGGGGTTTTTTGTGTGGTTTTTATTTATTCTTATAATGATTATTATTTCACCACCATGTTATAATTCTAAGGAGGAGGGCACAGGCCGAACCGAACGAGGCGCTGACCCTCTGAACTACTTTTTCTTGGGGCGTCATTTTTGGTAGACCAACGAATGTGAAAAAATCATTTTGAGTTCCACATATTGAATGCGGCATCTCAAGAGTCCTATAGACGCAGACATAATGAAGAACGAACCCCCAGAACACATTTGGTGGTCCGACGAACATTCTGTCAGGCCATCAGTGGCACGCTGCACCATAGGCCGCATGATGGTCGTAGGGTGGCACGTTGTAGACAAGGTGGCAGTAGTCAATGGGATGTGGTGGAGGAGGCTCTACATCTTTGAGCCACGACAGTGGGAAGACCCACGCTTGTGGGTCCTGCCTTTGACTGGTCCTTCTGGACCAGCCAGTTAGAGTGAGCCAGGTTGGTGCCGCTGATTGATTAATCAGAATAGACATTATTCGTCTAAGCATGTTGGACCATGACCAACTGGCGGGCTAGACTAGACCCAACCGGAAACTGCCGGGCCTAGTGGGATGGGTTAGGTCAGACCCAGACCCGTTTTGACCACAGTTTCATTTAAAGGGCCATATATCCTAATCCGAACATCTGTTTGATGAACCCTCTATGGCTTTGGAAACCTTAGGATGAGGCAGTCCATTTGAGATACGCCACTTGATTTTTGGAGAATGTTGGAGTATGACTAAGTTGGATCAAACACGAATCAAACCGGTCCCTCGGTACAAAAATGCCTATAGCTTACAGACCATGCGTCTGATTGATGCACCATCTATTTAATTGGAACCCTTATAACATGGTGGTTATTTGGGTTACGTCTTAGTGGGACTTCATGGTAGTTGATGTACAACTGATGGCTTCAAGAGAATAATATATAGTACTGAAGCCCACAATGTGTAGGAATCCTATTTTTTTCTATCTTGTGATGAGAGGCCCATTGTGGAACAACATTAGAGCGACCCTATGTGGATCTAAGACATACGACCCCATGTGGATTATTAGTATAACGACCCGACGAGGACTAGCCATAGATTATCCCATCGGGGATTAGTGACTTACATCATTGTGTGGATTGATGACTTACAACCTAGTTTGGATCAACATCATACGACACTATCTAGATCAATAGATGCACGACCTGATGAGAAGCAACCATAGAGAATCCCATCATGGATAGTTGACTTACTACGTTATGTGGATCAACTAATTATGACCTTATGTGCATCGGTGACTTAAAAACTTGTGTGGATTATTTATAGAATTACTTCTTAATGGTTCATAGGTGGATCTTCTTACCAAAATAAGATGATTGATCCTTACGACTAATCGTCATTATTCATGTTCATTAAGTTATATACTTGGTGTGATTTGTCTTTTACTTTCTTCTATGTGATTGATATTATTCTTTTTGGTTTTTTATTTAAGGAATTCTAGGATATTTTTTGGGGTCTCGGGGTCCATACTGGGTATTGCTATACTCACCCCAGTGCGGGTTTGCACGCACCTTGTTGTCTGTTATGCAGAAGAAGGACATCTTTGACCAAGAACTGGGATCCATGACTAGACAGTGAATGGAGGTGACTGATTGATGTGCAGAGCTACAATAATGAGCTGATGCTAGCCTTTTGGTAGGATCCGTGCTGGATGACCTCATGCAATGTTTTTCGTTTTTATGTTATTTTTCATTAGTGGGATTTGTATTCTGGCCCATTCTACATCAATTCATACTTTTACTTTGAGAAGTAATACTACGTTTTTCATTCTTGTTGTGTACCGGGTCAGTCTGTTTGTAGTTTTAAAGTAAATGCCTTCACATTCTAGGGATTAGACTTTCTGATGCTAGTCTCCAACCCCTGGCCTATTGAAGGTGGGCATGGGGTGGTCACGACACGGGCTCCGAGGGATGGGTTGTGACAAATTGGTATTAGAGGGGTCCATTTTATCTAAGATCTAAGACTTTAATATTTTCAATGGTGGAATACTTTTATGTGTTTTGAGTATGGTTTTTAGTTCACGGAGTCTAGTGTTGGTGTGGAAGCCGAAGTATCTGTACACCAGGACCCTGAATTATTATTTCCCACTCGGTACACAGGAACATTGATTTCCTGTGTTTTGGAAATGATTTTCCTTTGATCTCTTTTGAGCCATATGACGAGGTAAATCTTATTGATCGTGGTGCATCTATTTTTTTGAGGACGTCGCCGCAAAGAAATCCAGCCAGGATACCATATAGAGTTCATGATGATGGCCCACCGAGTGATAAGGTTTCTGTATAGGCCCCTCTTTAGGCAATGGTTCCTTCGGGTGGTGTACCAGAAATACCACCACCTGTAGGGATGTAGATTCCACTAGCCCCACCCACAGACCATGCATGCTGATTGATTTCATTGCTTGTGTTCTAGAAATTGAGGCCTCCAAGGTTTTGCGTGGAGACCGATTTGTAGGAAGCTGAGGACTAGATGGAGGCGGTGGTATGGGTTTTCCATTTGGTCGAACACCAACAGACCATATAGTGATCCTAGCTACTACCCTCTTTCAGTGAACAAAATAGGGATGGTGGAGCCTGACACTCTAGTTGCACGATGAGGTGAACCTCACCATGTTGGACTTCAAGAGCCTCTTCAAAGTGGAGTTCGTACCAGAATCACTATGCTCTGTGCATATTAAGGAGTGTATTCACTAATAGTAGGGTATCATGATAGTTTCCCAGCACTCGAAAAGATTCACTAAATTCTCCCATTACTCCACCGACGTGGTATGAAACCCTTTGTTCATGTCCATGACCATTTAGAAAGGTCTTTTATGGGAGATTATAACATCAATGAAATCACTCAACATTCCAATGCATGATGGAGTGCCAGAGCGAGAACTATTGATGGGGATATTCCTAGCTTAGCAGTCACCAACAGTGAAAGCCACCACCGGATGATAGGTGGCTGAGACATTTTCCAGAGGCAGCAGGTAGATGACGTAGAGGTCCACGCGAGCCAGAAATTCTGGTGGAAAACCCTAGGATGTTGGGCCAAAGGTGCAGAGCTCATAGGATAGAGGTCATCCATAGTGGAGTAGACTGTGCTACATTAGCAGCGGACGAGGTTACATGGATCGCGACTACCCAACCCATCACATCAATAATTAGAACACTATCAATGGACCACCGAGACAAAGGTAGAGATTTAAGATGGGTGATCTGTAGGGGTGGTAGACGTGGTAGAGGAGCTGGTCGTGTGGAAAGCGGTGGGTGGGTATTTGAGGTACTACCACCACCACCTCTCAATGTTCCACCCCGACCACAGGTAGTAGATGAACATGGAAGTGATCAACATCAGTCAGCTGAGGCCTATGACCATGGAATGCTAGATATGATGTGAGGTATGATATGTGTCTGCTCCACCCTTATTGCAGTTTTATAGACACATATGACCATCACTCTTTTTTACGACTCTTTTTCAGGGATCGGATATTATAGTGGAGCCATTATCTCGATCATTATGATTAGATACTCCTACAAGAGAGGATTCAATGATTACACACAAGTGACGACAGTGTGAGCTTATTATAGTAGGTGAGATATTTGGTTGGGATGTACTATTAGTAGCGTCAAGACCATACGAGATCATCTTATGTATGGATTGGTTATCCAGGGTCCATGTTCAGATTGACTACTTTAGGAGAAATATTGGGTGTGTCCATGTGGATGGGACCATGTTTTCCTTCACCATTGAGAATGGAACATTTACAGATCAGGATGTAATTTCCTGGTGGAGGTACCAGCTGATCACTCATTAGATGGACAGAATTACCCTCTGAGTAGTTGACAAGTAGAGTATAAGCTATCCTATAGTGGTAGACTAGTGTGTTGATGTCATTCCTGAGGATGTTCCAATACTACCTCCTCGTAGGGAGGTAGACCTCAACATTTACCTATTCCCTGGGAAGAAACTGATATCTACACTGTTATATCAAATTTCTCCCATGGAGATTCATGATATGAGGCTATAGCTGGAGGGCCTGTAGGGGAAGGGGTTCATAAGGCCTTCTATTTCTCCTTTGGAAGCCCCAATTTTGTATTCCTAGAAGGAAATTTGGAGTTTGTGGATTTTTTTGGACTATATGCTCCTCAAATATGTGACCATGATGAACTAGTATCCAATCCCGAGGATTGATGATCTCTTCTACTTGATGAAGGTAGTATAGTGGTTTTAGAATACAAACCTCAAATCAGGCTGTCATCAGCTTCGAGTATGTGATGAGAAAGTACTGAATACAGAATTTTGATGCTGGTATGGAAACTATGAGTTTTTGGTGAGGCCCTAAAGTATGAAAAAAACTTTATCAATGTTAATGGGACTCATGCACAGGATCTTCCAGTCTTACCTAAATCACCTGGTGGTGGCCTTCATTGATAACATATTAGTGCACTCAATCTGAGAGGGGGAGCACACAACTCAGCTGCAGATAGTTCAAGATACACTTAATCACTGGATTTATGGAAATCTCTTGAAGTGCTATTTTTTGATATGGGATTCCACTATCTATGACACATTACTTAAGAGGATAGAGTTGCAGTTGATCCAGTGAAGATAGAGGCAATAATTTCTTGGGAGCCACCCAGGAGTGTGTCCATGGTGAAAAGTTTTATGGTGTTGTCTAGGTACTACTAGAGATTCATACCTAACTTTTATAGAGTAGTAGAACCCTTTTCATATTTGAAAAATAAGGGAAAACATTTATTGCTGATACAGAAATATCATCAATGTCTCTAGGAGCTGAGGTGGAGACTGACAAGTGCCCCCTTTTAGAGGCTACCAAAAGAGGGCGTTGGGTATGTAATCTAATGAAACGCATCAGGGAAAAGATTAGGATGGGTTTGGATTCAAGAGATATTAGTTATTGAATAAGGACCATGGTACCTGAGGAAACATTAACAGAAATACGAGACCCATGGCCCAGAGTTAGCTACAATGGTTTTTTCCATAAAATGTGGTGGCACAACTTGACGGTTGAACAATGTGTTGTCTACAATACTCAAAAGAGTCTTAGTTATATCTTCTCACAGGAGTACATAAATTTGAGATAGCTGTGATGGACATGTTCCTGTAGGACTCTGACTTTTTTATAGTCTACACTCATATGATATGGAACGTGGTGGAAGATGCACTCTGTAGGAGGTCCGTTTTACAGTATTTGAGTGAGGCAACAGAGATGGTAGCCACACTGCATCTATCCTTCATGGATAGAGATAGAGAATATTAAATCCATTATATGATGTTCACTCCCCAAATACATTAGTGAGTCATGGAGGCTCAACATGGGGACATTGATTGTGATACCTAACGTTCACAAATATCATCAGGACAGGCTCCTGAAGGATTTTTGGAAGTGGGGAGCATGTCATATTTTTTAGAGGATTCACCATGGTACTAGTGATGCTATGAGCGGAGTTGTTGAGGGAGTTTCACACATCCCCTTTGGTAGTACTTCATGTTGTGGAGAAGATATACCTAGACCTATGTCACTAGTTTTAGTGTCCAGGGATGAAAAATTTAGTGGCCGAGTTCATATCACGATGCGTCACTTGTCAGAAAGTGTTGGTCGAACATCGGGTTCCTGTAGGTCTAGCACATCCACTTGAGTTGATGGAGTGGATGTGGGATAACATCTCTATGAACATTGTGACAGGGCTACCACATACGTCTTGGGACCACAATTCCATCTGGGTGAACATATAATGGCTCTTCATGTCGGCCCACTTCCTACACATCCGATATCGAGGATCTAGAGAGGGCATGGGATGCCTCTTTGTACAAGAGATAGTATGAAATTATGAGGTTCGATCGATGATTGTCTTAGATCGTGACACTCATTTTACATCCTAGTAGTGGAAGGTATTGTAGGCGGCATTTAGGACCTATCTATGTTTGAGCACCGCCTTTCTTCCTCAGATAGATGGTGAGATGGAGAGGACCATACATATGCTTGAGTACATGATCCGTGTTTCAACCCAATTATTTTCTAATGTTGGGTGGATCACATTCCCTTGGTGATGTTCTCATACAACAATATTTATCACTCCACCATCAACATGACTCCATTTAAGGCCTTGTATAGGGAGACCATGCAGATCACCTCTATGCTGGATAGAACCAAGGGAGTCAGCACTTATGTGTCTAATGTTGGTACGAGCTACCACTGAGAAGGTGAAGATCATCAAGGAGTGGATGAATACTTCACAAAAAAGGAAACAATTTGTATGCTGAAAGATGCTGGAGGGCCATGGATTTCGAGGATAGAGGTCATGTCTTCCTACGGGTCTCACCTCAGTGAGGTTTGCAGAGATTTTTCATGGGAGACAAGTTATCTCCAAGGTTCACTGGAACTTTCCAGATTCTTAGCAGAGTTGCAGAGGTGGCGTACCTCCTACCTCTTCCACAAAAAAATGCACTAGGTGAATATTGGATACAATGTCTCACATTTGAGTAGATATGTGCATGATTAATCGTACGTCATCGACAAGGGTAAGATGTAAATTGATGATGGGGAGATGTTTGCGGTGTTCCGAGTGGAGATAGAGGATCAATAGGACACGGTCCTTATTGGATGGTCGATTCCTCTAGTGCGAGATTGGTGGCTGCACGGGAAGCTCTATGAGAGCACATTAGAGTAGGTGGCTCAGATTCAAGCTTAGTACAACCATCTGTTTTCTTAGCCTTTATTGTGGCTTTTATGGAAGAAACGACCTACTGTGGGGAGAATGCAATGACCTGGAAATTCCAAATAATTTTTTAATTAATCGGAATTATTAAGAGACATCAAAAATTTACATCATATAAATATGAGGTCCGGAGTGCCCAGAACAAAATTTTGATCATTTATTGAGATATTTTCAATACACATGCGGAAGAGATTTTCTATCTTATGAACTGGTACTTAGAAAAAAACTGAAGGCACTGTTGAATTCATAGTGTCGAGATTCTATTAGATGAATCTTGAATTTGTTTGGAAAAATTTTAATAGAAAAGTTATTTTTCGGACTGTCGAAACAATGAAAAAAATAAATAAAAATTTTATTTTACTCTCTTTGCAACTGTTCAGCGATGGTGGTGGGACCATAGCTTAACATCATTCTTTTATATAAATTCCTTTATTTAAAGATCTATTGGTTTCATAACAATGAAGCACATGGTATTAACACAACATTTAATGTTGTTCATTAATGAACCACATTAATGAATGCAATGTAGGTAGTTCATTTTCATTTATTAAATTTAACATTTGGCATCATTTTTGGGAGAGATACAAGAGGATGCTCTGAAAAAACACTAGCAACGGCTTCATCCAATGAGGAACAGAGTTTCAATGATGCCATTGAGGAGTCGAACTAGACATCGATGAGCGATGGAAAACACTAACGAACATCAATGAACAACATATTCTCCCCCTTCACCATCACCAAATCCTATGTTTTTAAGGTAGGGGATTCATTTGCATATGAATTTTAAATGATTTCCTCTCCCCCTTTATTAATAATATGAAGAACATAGATCAACTGAATAATGGGTTGATCTGCAATTCATTCATTTTTGCGGGAGGTTTTTGCGGGGTTTTTTTGTGGGGTTGTTTTTTATTTAAACTTATAATGATTATTATTTAACCCATGTTATATGTCTAACAAGTAGGGTACGGCCTGAACCGAACAAGGTCTGGTCCCTCCACTAAACTAGTTCTTTTTGTGTTATTTCGAGGCAGACCAACAAACATGTTAGAAAGGCGTTTTCGAGGGCCAAAAAATAAAGGATACATCCCAAGAATCCTAGAGAGAAGACATGATGAAGAATGGACCAATGGAGTGTATCTGGTGGTTCAAAGAACATTCTTCAGGTCTTGCGGCAGTGAAACGAGGTGGGGACGACTGTGGGCTAGTCAGAGGTTAGTGTACTGTGGCTCGGAGCTGTGGTAGTGGGCGGACCTGCACCCTTGGGTCTTGCCTTTGACTGGTCCATGCAGACTAATCATCTTGAACAGTGATAGGCCAACATTGCTGATTGAAGAACCCAAACATAAATTTTCCTTTTGGAGATTTTGGATCATGCTCAGTTGGTGGGATGCACCCCGTCCATGGGCCTGCTTGATTCTATGGCCAAGCATGCCTAGCCTATGGTCCTTGTGCGTAACCCACATCCAGCAGGCCAAGCCCCCTCCCCCCATTGGGCTGAGCCAGTCACCCAATGGGGTGGACTAGACCAGACCAAGCCCATCTAGTTCAAGATGGGCCCAGTGGGCTTGGTCGGGTCGGTCCGATCATGTCTGGGCAGATCTAGACCCATTTTGACCCCTGTTTCATTTAATGGGCCATTTCTCGTAAAAAATACATATATTTGACGATCCTTCTGTGACTCTAGAGCCCTTAGGATGAGGTAGTCCATTTGAGATTCTCCACCTGAGTTTTGGGGAATTTTTTGGTTTGGTTGGATTGGATCTAACTTGAATCCAACCCATTTATCATTACTAAAATTCCTGTAACATATAGATTGGGCATTCGATTGATGCGCCATCTGTTGCGTTGGATCCATTTTAACATGGTGGTGTTGTGGGTTATTTCTTCGTGGGACTTCAGTTCAATTGAGGTACGACCAAATGCTTGAAGAGATGAATCTATGGAACTCTAGCACACAATGTGCGTGAATCCTAGGGCTGGCTGTCAAGTGAAGAGCAACCCTTTTTGGAATGGCATCAGAGTGACCCTATGTGGATCGATGACTTACAACCCTATGTGGATCAGTAGTAGCGCGAACCAATGAGGACTAACCTTAGCACAATTCATCGGGATCAACAACTAATGTCCTTATGTATATCAGTAACTTACGACCTTACATGGATCGACGACTTACGAACCTATATAGATCGACGGAATATGACCCTTTTTCGATCAGAAGTAGCGTGACCCATTGAGGACCATCCTTATAGTGGCCCATCGTGCATCAAAAAATTACAACCCAATGTGGATCGATGACTTAAAACCCCGTGTGGATCGGTCACCTAAGACCATGTGTGGATTATCTATAGAATGACTTCATCATGGTTCAGTATTAGAATTTCTCAATAGAATAAGATGATTTATCCTGATGAATAATTATCATTATTCATGTTCATTAAGTTTTATACCAGGTGTGAGCTGTCTTTTACTATGTGATTTGGGATTGAGGTTATGCATTTTGGTTCTTCCATTATGGAATTCTAGAAGATATTCAGGGTTCTTGGGGTCTATACATGGTATTTTTATACTCACCCATTCATGGTATTCAACCGCATGTTGTTTTCTCTTCTACAAAAAATTGAAAACATTGACTAAGATCTAAGAGACAAGATTAGACGGTGAACGGAGTTGATTGGTTTATGTGGAGAGATGGAGTGACGACATGTATCTACACATCGAGTAGTATCCTTGGTGGATGACCGCAGTAGTTGGTTTTCCTATATTCTGTTTTTTTTCATTTAGTGGTGTTTTTATTCTGGGTTATTCTACATCAGTTAATACTTTTACATTTAGTAGTTAAAAAACATGGTTTGTCCTTGTTGTGTACTAGGTCTTTGTGTTTTTAGGTTTAAAGGCAATTCCTTCCCATTCAAAGGATATGCCTTTCTAGTGCTAGTTTATAAGTCCTAGCCTATGGAAGGTGGGCTGGGGGTAGTCACGTCATGGGCCGTAGGGGATGGGTCATGATAGTTTGTTCATTCACCTCACTCCCCTTTCAGGTCATGGTAACCCAACTAATAACTGGTAGAAGAATTTTTATTCTACTAGTTGGTTTACCAGAAACATGTCTCCCTTTAGTCACTCTAGGAAAAAATTCTAGGAGGGTGTTTTTATCATAATGGGGATTATGTGGGATAGTTGGATGACATGTGGTTTTAAGTTCATCATATTCAATTAGCTAGTTCATCTATGGAATACTCTTATATAATTAAATGCTTTAAAGGTTAGGGATATAAATTATAATCCCCGAAACATTTGATTATGTTATTACTTATTGATAGAGGGGGTTGGATCTAGTTCTCATTTGCATCATTTCACCCACATAGATTATTAATGTACTATTCCTTGTTTATTTTTTTATTCAAGCCTCATGAAATATGGTTCAATCTTATTATGCTTGACCCATGATTTTTTTGGTCATTTCCTTTTAAAAATGAGTTGAAATTATTTTTGGGAATCCAATACTAATATAAAATATCATTAGTGTGTTTCTAAAGTGGATGTAAATATTTTTTGTTCTATTTTAAAAATGGATTCAGGTAGTAAAATTTTTAGAGGTGACCATTTTAATTTATAAAAAATAGAGTACTTCTTTTGAAAAAAATTAATGGAGGTTTTCTTTTTAATGGATTTAGGCTGAGCTAAGTGATTTCAAAGTCTATTTTTTCATTTTGGGAAAGAAATCATAAATGTTGTTGAAGGTGTTTATATATTAGTTTATGTTTACCATAAGTTATATTTTAGAATATTTCTTTATAACATTAATTTTCAACTAGAATTGATGAATTTACTTATGAAATAGATTTTATTTATTTCTGGTATTTTGTAGACCTATTGAGATATTTAGCTAATTCCTCTATATGTTAGGTTTTAGTTTTTCCATTGGATCTATACATCATTCCATATAGATGATGTGTCTTAAGTAGGGTTGTGGTGTTATAATAGAGGATGCATGGAGATGGATCAAGATTGGATAAAGTTATATTTTTTGTTGTTTTATTTTCAGTTGGTGTTGTTTTTTCATTCCTTGTTTTATCCTACTCTTTATGGATGGTGATTATTTTCATGAAAATGGGTTGGAACTCTTTAGTTCATTATGAACTATATTTCTTGTTCTTTTATTTTGGATTTTTTAATAATTTATTTTTTGTTTAATATATCAATTATTTTGGATAAATTGTTAAAAATGGAAATAAAATAATTCATGGGTTCTTATTTCTAGCCCATGGGGATATGGAATGCCCTTCAATCCATGTGATGGACCGGGTCATGTGTTTGGTACATTGGAAGCCAAGGCTGGTTATTTTCAAAATAGAATCCATGAATTTAGTTCTTCGGAAAACACTATCACTCTTATGAAACCCTTTCTATTTAGGGATGTCTAAGTATAAAGGATAATAGGGTTGTTAGGGATTGATATGTAAGTAGGAGGAGGGTCTAGATAGATTTTTCTCATCCTGATCCTCAAGCTATAATGGGATGTTGGGTTTTAAATTTTGAAAAATAGTTTTTTATCATCGATCTCAGAAGTGAATCAATTATCTTGATCCCCTTTAATTATATAAGTTATTTTCAGAGTTCCTTCTTGGTATTATGGTCTAAATATAGGAGATATTAAGATAAATAAAAAATTAAATCAAATGTATTGGGAGACCATGTGGTGTAGATGGGGTTATGTTTACCTCCATTATAGATCATATTTCATTCTTGCCATAGGGTCTCCCACTCTATGTAGAAAAATTATTTACAATACCACTTCTCCCCTAGTTTTCCTTTATTGACTCAGCATATTTATGGATTTAAAAAAAGTTATTTCAACTTTTTATAGTTGGATTGAGGATTATTGTTTTATGTTTATTGGTTCTTATGTAACTTGATTGAATTATTGGGATGTTATTTGGTTGCAATTGGATTTTTGAACCCTTTTTTTGGATAATTAATGTAATTTCTAATTTGTTTAATTAGAAAACCTAATTTTATGGACTACTTATAAAAAGAGGGTTTTTTATAAAATTATTGGAATGAATTTTGAAAATTGACTATGCATTTGATGATAATTCTTTGGATTATTTGTTTTCAAAATAGACTATTATTTTCAAATGAGTTTTATGGAATTCCTTGTTTCGGTAGTGTTTAACCCACTAAGGTTATTTAAGTTTTATTAATTTTTTGGGTTAATTTTTTAATAGTACACCTTTATGGAGGGTTATTTAGAAATACCTTAGTGATAAAGTTGATTTCAAAAAATAAAAAATTTATTTTGATGGTTGGAATGATGTGTGCCTCTCTTGATGGATTGATTCTTTGATAAGGATAGAATCACTGGATTATGCTTTGAGGAATGGATTGATGTTGTTATTTTCATTTTCATTGTTTTTATTATTCCTCTAGAAAAGAAAATCTCTAATGATTGGAATAATGGCCACCCATGAATGATTCTATGCAATTCGAATTTGCTGTATTGATGAAGACCAAACCTTTGTCTAATTTGTGACTCAATGGATTCTTTTATTCCATAATGGGAAAGATCAATCCTGACTCATCAGAATGATGGTGTTTACTTGGATGTTCCTCCTCTCAAGGTGATTTACTTCATGGAATCCTCTATTAGATCTTCTTCCATTTCAACACACCAAAGCAAATCACCATTTATAAAGTGATCTTGAGAAGTGGATATTATGGTAATTGTTGACTCTGATGCGATTATGAAAAGGTTGTAGGTTTGAAAATTCATGATACATGATCTTATCTACAATGATGGAGGTGAAAAACCATTGACATTCATAGATCTTAAAAAACATATCTCACATTTCTGGAGATTCATCAACAAGAACTAAATATCCCTTGTAAAGGGATATTTTCATGTTATTTTGTAAAAACAAGAAGATAAGAGTGAAATCATGGGGATTGGAACTATCAACTTGAAACCAAGTGTATTTATCCTCTCAGATTGGGAATAGAATTTCAATCCATTCATAGAAAATAAATCCATTACTCATGTGTGGGCTAGAATTCCTGGACAGTAATGGATATACTGGCATCCTAAAATTTTCATGATTTAGCTTTTGGAATTGGAAGACCTATGAGGATTTATCAACATACTATTTGTTATGATCATGGAATCTATGTAAGAGTTCTTATTGAAATTGATATGGAAACCACACCCCATGAACGTGTGTCTCTGGATGAAAATAGACATCTTATTAATGTTGGATTTGTATTTCAGAGTGCTCACAAATACTGTTAGAAGTGTAGGATTGTTGGAAAAATCACTGATAAATTCCAGATTATTCATAAAATCCATCCAACATCATATAAAATATCATAGACAGATGTCCAATGAATAAAAGATGCTTCCAAAATGAAATATTTTAGGAAATGTGATACTGGAACAGTGATGGCAGTTGCATGTGACCACCCAACTAGAATTAGGAAAAACTGGGTTGACCTTGTCAAGGAAGAGGAGAAAAACTGTCTTTATAATGATGTTGTTGTTTTTGATCAAATAGAGATGCTGCTAATTGATATATATATATAATGAGATCAATGATCTTTAGGAATTTTCAAATGATACTTTTACTCTTTCCCTTAGCAAGAAATATGTGGTTATCACATGGGATTTAATCATTTTGGTCATAAATCATACCTTAGATAATGATACTACATCTACATAATCCAACATTCTCCGTCCTCAAAATTCGATAGACAGTAACCTAGTCCAATTTGAGACTCACAAGTTGGATGTCACTACCCCATCAAAAACAAAATCTAGAATAAAAACGAGGTTATTGCTCTAGACTATACTTAATCTACCCCAAAGTAGATATTTCCCATTACTGCTTCTACAAAACTAGACTAAAGGATGTGTGGAAGGAATATAGTCATTCAGATAAGAGAAAAAGGGGTCCTCATCCACAAAAATTAATCCAAATGAGGATTCTAATTTGGAACTGGTAGGGTCTAGACAATCCGGGTGCACTATAATCCCTCATGATACCTGTTGGTAAAAATATCCTTGAGATTATTGGGATTTGTGAACCAAAAACCAAGGCCACATTAACTAGGGTTTTTTAGAGTAATATATATTCCTTTATTAGTTCTATACATTACTCTTTTAGGGACATGTTGTCGATTATTTCTAATAACAATGTAGATATACGTACTTTGATTTCTGTGGATGAGCATGTTATCAGATGTAGATTTTCAAAAGATGTTCATAATATGTATTGTTCAATGGATTATACCACCAAATTCTATACTATTTAAAGGTCCTTGTGGAGAAACATCTACAATTTTTCCATTTCCATCTCTGAACCATGGGTTATTATGGGTGTTTTCAATTCTATTCACCATGCCGAGGAAAATCCTAGACATGCTTTTTGTGCCACCTCAATGAAAGACTTATGGACAAGCATTGAGAATTCCAATCTAATAAAGATAAAACTTCTCATGGCCAGTTACACATGGTATGGAAAGAATCTAAATACTATAAGGGAAAGCTGAATTGATCATTCCTTCTTTAATGAACACATGTCAGAGATTTGGAAAACCATCTCATGTGTCAATCTCATGAATCATAATTCAGATCATCATCCAATCCTAACAAAATTGAATGATAAAAGTGAAAGAAAGCATCTAATTTTCATGTTTAATAATGGGTGGAATGCCCTATTAGAATTCTCTCAACTTGAGGGAGACACATGGGAAATTGAGTATTATAAACATAATCCATTTCCTTGTGTTATAAAACACAGAATTCTCTAGATGAATCTAAAGAAGTGGAGTAAAAAAATAATTCTTCTGGATCAGAAAATTGAGTCACTGGAAATTTCACTTCAGGGGAGGTAAGAATCCATTACTATAGAAAATTTATTTATGAATGATGAACAGGAGAAGATAATCTCCTCTGAGCTGAGCCACCTCCTAGTTCTTTGAGAAAACATTAATGAATAACTATTCAAGGTAATGTGGCCTATAGATGGAAACAGAAATATCAAATTCTCCAAATGCACTCCAAGGAGCCAAAAAAGTCAACAGACTTCTATCATTACTGATGAATGGAGGCACTATCTTAGTTGACAGACCAAGACACTCTAAATATATTGTTTCCTTCTACAGGGAGATCTTTAATGGTTCCAAAATATTTATTATTTGATCTAGGGATTTTTTCCAAAACTTTTCACTAAAAGAGATAACATTCTTCTCATCTTGATCCCCACATATATTGAAATTAGGTATGCTATTTTGGGATGTAAAAAATAATGTTCACCAGGACCAGATGGCTTCACCAACCATTTCATCCAATTCTTTTTAGATTTCATCAAAGGAGACGTTTTTAATCTGGTTAGGAATTTCTTCAATGAAGGATCTCATGATCAAGGCATAAATGCACAATTTATTTCTTTATGTCAAATGGTTGAAAATTCTAGTTATATTTGTCAATTTCGACCAGTGGATATTATTAATAGTATACACATGATTATTACAATAATTTTGGCCAATCATCTTACTATTGTTCCCTGAGAGAATTATCTCATGGAATTAGTTTTGTGATATCAAAGGAAGAAGGATCAAAGAATGTCTTCTTACTACTTTGGAAGGTTTTAATCTCAATTTGATGACTACTAGAGGAGGAAACATTGCTCTTAATCATGATATCCGGAAGGCCTTGGAGACCATTTAATGGGGATTTATTAGAAAATTACTACATGAGTATGTCATACATATGAAATTAATTCATTGGGATAATACTTTTTTTAGCACTGATCACATATCCATTTTGGTTGATGGATATCTATAAGGATAATTCAAATGCACTAGAGGAGTTAAACATGGAAGACCCCTCTCTACTAACATTTTTTCATTCGATTATGATTATAATAGAATATTGATACTTCACAATGAAAATAAAGAATAAATCAAAACAATTCGAGCTTCTAGAGGTATCTCTACCCCCTCTCACCTACTTTTTTCTGATGAAATTATACACATTACTCAGGGAGATAGTGGGAACACCCAAAACATCAAGAAACCCCATTTTTAAAATGAGAATGTTTCTTGTCTGGAGGTTAACTAGAGAAAATCATATATTTTTGTTGGGAATAAAATATCAGCCTCCAAAAAATATTGGATGGTGAAACATATTTCAATTAAAGAAGGATAACTATCTTTTACTTATCTCAGGGTCCCCATGTTTCTTAGATGACCTAGCTCATCTTTCATTATTGATGTTGTGAGTCAAATTAGAAGAACACTCTCTACCTAGAATGGAAATTCACTCTCAATGGTAGGATGGATTTTCTTATTTAAACGTGTGATAATCTCAAAACATTTTACTCCATGGTGTACACCTGGCCTACTTCCACTATTAAAACATTAACTCAATTATGAAGAATTTTGTGTTTAGTGTTATTCTTTATAATGAAAATTATTACAGTCCCCTCGAAGAAATTTTGCATTCCACACAACATGGGAGGACTTTGCAAAAAAAATATTGAACTTTTCTACCAATACCATTAGGATCACATTATATAGTTTCTTATAAATGAAAAATCAAACTACCTATATTTTTTCAAAGCCAGATTCCATCGCAGGATGATTAAAGGAAGGATCACTTACAAGTAATCCTCAGTTTGGATGAGTCTGAAATGGATTTTACAGAAGATTAAAATACAGTATCACTTGCTTGTGAAAGTGAATTCTTCCCCTAAATAATACAAAGATAACTGGATAGGCTCACCCATTGATGGACTGTATAATCACAGAATATATAAAAATATACTACAATTCCACTATCAAAGTGAAACTCAAACAGATTAACATGATGCCACCTCAAATTACCCTCAAAGATTCCTCATAATGATTTTTTAACAACGAAGACATTCATATATTGGAACTGAGAGAAATAGGTATTCTAGAATCTAAGATATTTTAAAATAAAATTTTTAAAGGCAACTGTATTGGGATTAAGAATGTCAGCAAAAAATGGCTACATCCTTCTCAGTACACACTACTTTGGGGCCTCCACCTAAATAAGAATCCAGTAGAAGAAAACCTGTAACACATAGAAATATCACTTGGCTCCGGGTGCTACATGTTCCAACTTCATCAAGATGATATTAATCATCTACTTCTATCCGGCGAGACCATGGACTCCATTTTTAATTTCAGTCATTGCTCTGTTTGAGCTGTATCCTCCATGTGAGTGTAATTTCATAGATTTTCTACAACAAATTACTACATTTCAACTCTCGAAGAAGGTCCAAATTCTTTTTTTGGCCGCTTGGTATAATTTCATCCATAAAATATGGATGAGTAAGAATAGATCAATGCATGAAAATACTACATTAAATCCCAATGCGACACTCACACAGGTGTTGATCACAACCAAAAAGGTTAATCTTCAATATGATGCTAACCGTCACAACTCGATTAAATACCTTATAGTAATGGTGAATTTTCATATTCCTAGAAATTTTCCTAGAACTCTTGGAACCGTGGAACACTTTTGACAACCTCCTTTTACATGGTGGATCAAATTTAACTCAGATGGCACCACGAGAGGTAATCCAGGGCTTGTTGGCTAAGGGATAACCTTCAGAGAAAACAACGAGTGCTTCCATGGAGGGGTTTATGGCTCTTTTGTTCAATAGTCCACTCTAGAGGCAGAGATGATGGGTTTATCTTAGGTATTGGAATGTGCTCATCAATGGAATTGGAATACAATATGGTTTTAATGTGACTCATTCAACCAAGTCCCGGTGGTTATATTGGGCCAAATTCATCATGCATGGAAACTCACTTATAAATGGATAAAATGCCTAAACACTATCTATTTAATGCATTATATTATAACACATGTATATTGTGAAGCCAACCAACTTGGTAATGGACATGAAAATATGGGAGCCTCCGGATCTACTTGCACTTATCATTCCTGCACGCCCCATTAAATTCTTCTTATCTTCCAAACAGATAAGTGTAAAAGTCCATTCATTCGACTCTTGTAACCCTATTACATTTTCATTATATGAAGTTGTGCTTATGGATCCTCTAAAAAATGTTAATCCTATCGAAATGTATGAAAGAGATTATTTAGATACATATCCGACCCAAATTCCCAATATAGTGGTAGATGTGGAAACTTCATTGGGGTCAGGCCACGTCTTATAATTCTTGAAGAAGAATATTCCTTCGTTAAATGGAGCTCAAGAGTTAATAGAAGTAGTGATGTGGTTGGAAGAGATTGAGGTAAACCTCAATTCTCAATGAACACTCAAAGGTTCATGGGTGTGAGGTATTGAGATTTTGATAGTATATTTCAGTTGAGTTTAGTGGGAGTCTATTTTAACATCTCACCTTTATGAAAGTATGTATTGGGAGTTATTCATGATGAAATTTTTCAAATTGTTATTTATTATGGTTGAATAAGTGGAGACATAATTATATTTTTGAGCCTCCATTAGGGTGACTAATCAATGGGAGAGTATGTCAATCATTTTTTAATGTTCGTTGTCTTTAATCCCATGTTGTTTGTCAACAATCCTGATAAATTTTATCACTTTCAAGACAACCTTGGACAATTTATTTGTAATTCTCTGACCCTAGAAGCCCAGAGTCGGGTCATTGTGACATTTCATTAGCATGATCATAGAAGATCATGTTTCGAAAGACCAATTATTTTACTAGCCTTGGAAGTACTAGATACATTTATAATGTTTACATTACATCATAAAATGGAAAACTACAACAACATAGTTTCTATAAAAAACACTGAGATACCATAGACTATCCATACAAGTCAGTCATAATATACTTCTTCGCATCCGGGAAAAAATAATTCATAGAAAGGGTTGAGCTCAGATGCTCAGTATGGATGACAATATAATGAACACATTGAAAAATAATCATAAACATTTAATAAAATTTATATGACTAAAGCCAAAGCCTTTTAAACATGAACATTAGAAAAATATGTAAAAGATAAAATCAAAATAATTCCATATACTTACACACATGGATATTCTACTAGTCGAATAATCACATGAAATATAAATAGCCACTTTCATAATGATTCATTGAATAATGTCAGACACCATAAACATATATTCAAGACCTTGTGGCAAGATTAAAAATAATATTTTCTCATGGCCTTATTCCAAGACACTAGTTTTTCTAATGAGACCTACTAATGCATCGATGAGCTATAGAGGGATCCACCAATCACTTACAAAGTGCAATTCATTCCTCATATGAAAAGGTTTAAACATAACATAAATATTCGTATTAAAAATAGCATAAAAATGTCAATTCTTTATCCATACAACAAGAATGGTGTAAAAATGATACATCAACAGTCAAAAATATCATAAAACATTCAATACAATATTAATGTTTTTATCATAATAAATCAACTTCATATAAGCTTAAAATCCATCAAAGGATGTTGACATATATGAAATAAAAATATTTTCAGAAAAATATCTCTTTCTATTTTGAAATCATTTAAATGTAATTTTATTATAAAATAAAGAATTTATTTTTGAAAAAATTGTTATAAGCTTTTAAGGGAAGCTATGGAGTTCTTATAATGACGGAAACTATCCGCACCCGCTATATAAGATAAAAATCATTCTTACTATAATTTTCTTGAAATGGTCATAAAGTACCTTGTTTGGAAATCGAAGGAAAGATTACTTTCAATACATCGAACATAACAAGGATATAAATGTCTTTAACCCATATTCTAGGAAATATTAAATTTTTTTGAAATACATTTTTAAGAAACATGTATGTGAATTATAAATAGGTCATAGTAGATAATTAAGTATAAACAACCTCGGATAATAAAGAGATTATAGAATTAACCCATACCTTGAACATTTACTTGGACGATGGTAAGTTAACCTCGTATATAATGGTGAAATAATTGTTATTGAATTATAAAAGAATCATATTCATTATTATGATATCATATAT
This sequence comes from Viscum album, assembly GCA_963277665.1. NCBI lineage: Eukaryota > Viridiplantae > Streptophyta > Magnoliopsida > Santalales > Viscaceae > Viscum > Viscum album. The sequence goes on along the minus strand of OY728165.1, from coordinate 461,267,167 downwards.
GATCTTCTATCATTGCTTTGTTAATATGATCTTACTATTATTGTCGTTTCAGGTGTTAACTGTTTTGTTTTACTTTATAAGAATTGTTACATAAGAAATTTTTATTATGGATAGAATATATCTTATTAATATTCAGAATCATATTAAGTATTTAAACATTATTTATAATCATCTATGAAAATTTGTCTTCAATGGATACAATGGTGAATGAATCTCATCGCATTCGTGGAGACGGTAATTCATACGTACGCATGAGTGAAAATATCATTATTTTGATATTAAAATAATATATAGTTGGATGATATATCATATATACAGAATCATTATCATGTTATATTTATTATTTAAATAAATTACACATCATTATTATACTCATCCAAAAAATAATGCATTGAATAACAATTACACCACGACGTGGAGACGGTAAGCCGTACGCACGCACGTATGGTGACATGTCATTCAAAGGATGCGTAGAATAATTAATATGCTTGTACCATATTTATAATAACATCACAGAATATATAATATACTATAGTTTTTATTTTATAATGAAAATAACAAAGAAAGAGGATGTGGAAGAAGAAAGGATCTCGAAAGAGTTGATTAAATATTTACCTCTTCTTTGGGTTATTCCTTTTGTTTTGATCAAAAGGGATATATAGTATGGCTTTATGACTAATGGAATGCCTCTAGGATTAAGGGAGGGTAGTTGAGATGTTATTTGGGTAGGTTTTGGCCGAGCCAAATGGCTTTGAAGGTGTGAAGTAGTGAGAAGGAGGAAGTGTCATTTTATAAGAGCGGCGAGGTCCGCCTTAGGAAAAGCTAGAAATATTACTATATAATAAAACAATTTTCGGATTATAATGGATAAAAAATTAATTATATAAAGTTTAAAGTGGTTTTGGGTTGATAACCACTCATATAATAGGATTTAGACAGGTTTGGGTCACTATATTAATTTTATCTATTAGATTTAACTCTTAGTTAAATAGCATAACATTTACCGTGTCTTTTTGTATTTTTATATTATATGGTTAATAAAAATATTAAGTACATCCAAGGGAACTTCAAGTGGTTAATTAATGATACACCTATCATTTTATAAGTATTTTTTCCCAACCATAGAATTTTAGAAAAATAATATCAATTAATAATATAATATTTGTTTAAAAACTCTTTTATGTCAATTTTTACACTATTTGATATTTCTTTTTCCTAAATTCATAACAACATTATTACATCGGAAAAAAATCTTATACCCAACACTAAAATAAAATATTAACCTATAAAATTAGTGGAATTCATAAAAAGTCAAAAATTGCATTTATTTATATATTTATAGTATCAATTATTTTTTATTGCATTAATTAAGTAATTTTGCATCATCATTGTGTCATAAATAAATTACTTTATTTAATGAAAACATAAAATAAAATACAATTATGTAGGAAATATATTTATATTTCTAATTTATATTTATAGTCTAATTAACTTTTCTCTATCCCTATATTATAAATGGTTTAGTTATTAGACTTTGAATTTAACACTTTTAAATCTTCTTTGAATTTAATAATAATAAATGTCCAAATATAATACAAGTGGACATAAAGGATCATATTTTATTCCTAAGGTTGTTTCTGGTCGAATAAAACTTATCCATTACAAGTTGGACATGTGTTAGAGTAATAATAATATCATTTTTACCCTTAATTACCATATTTACTTTTAACCGCAGTAAATAAAAGTGAAAAGTTACTATTCACAAAAAAATTACTTTCATCTTATTGAACCACATTTTTCTTACTGATATCAACCATGTCTCTTAGTGTTTTGAAAATCAACCCACAAAAGAGGTAAAATTATGTTTTATGTAAATTTTCAAATGCTCATAGGAGGTGGGTAAAAGGCGGTAAAAGTTCAATAAAATATTTATATATCTAAAATTATTATACACTGACTCCAATAAATTACATTGAACATATATAAGTATTATTTATCTATTTTTACCTATAATATATTTTAATAAAATGAATAATGATTTATATAAAAATTCGGTTTTAAACTATAACTTAGTGTTTTCACTATTCATCAAAAATTGAAAGTTTTCAGAAAAAATCCAGAAATTCACCCTAAGGTAATTTTGATATTATGAATTAAAAAATTATTTTTATTTTATGAAATTAATAATATAGTAGTTTGATTAATTAATTTAAAATTAATTCCCATTGTCAAATGCAAAAAAACATGTTTTTAAGAAATAATAATTAACAAATGATTGATACTTGTTAATGTTCAATTTAAAAGTGAAATTATATCCAATGAATAAAATTGGATTAAATGATAAAAATAAAATCTATTTATACTTCCAAACCATGAAAATTTATAATTTTAGACAACAAATTATTTTGATTAAAAAATTTGTTTTCAGTTAAAATATAGTATTTTTCACAATTCACCCAAATAAGAAGGTTATAAAAAAACAAAAAATTATTGAAACTAAATTTTTATGCCCCAATTCTAAATAAGTAGTTTATTTTTCAATTTGAATATATAAAAGTTTCAAATATTGTATTTAAAAATGGTTTTCTATTAAAAGGGGGAATATTGATTTTTTTAAATTACTTCTTTTATCTGAAAAAATGAATTTGTTTTTTCATTATGTCTAAGAAACTCATAATATGGATTCTAAAATTATAAGAATTATATAAAGTAAAAAATTTAGTTAATAATAATCATAAGCTCTTTTGAATGGCTAGTTTGGTAAGTTGTGGTGTGGTTGAACTCGGTGTTTCCTGTTGTGTATGTTATTGAATTACTTTGAAGAAATAACGTACTATGAAATCATGGGTTGTTACATTAGTCCCTCATTCAATAAATTGTGTCATCTCAATTTGAAATTTTCCTTTCAAAATAAAAGGTTAAAATAGAAAATACCTTTGTGGGAAAACCCACATCGGAAATTGTGTTAATAAAATTTAGTCATAATAAGAGAAAACGGGGAATGAAAAAGTTACCACAGAATTATGATATCAATTAGGATAACATTAGTTTAAATTAGAGACACATAATTTGAGGGGAAATGTAAATATTTATAGGAAGTGATTAAGGTCATCTGTAACAATTTTTTTTTCAAATTGATGGTCTCAAAGCCATCAATCTATGATGATTTAAAAAATTATAAGGTATTATGATAACACATTTTTAGATTAAAGATCCCTTATGTATAGTTTTAGAATTAGTTTCTTTATATAATAAGATAGGAAAAAACTATATACTTGATAAGAAGAGTTCCATCATATAAATAATTTCTACAACAAACTCATCTTTCACACTAAACGAATAAAGAACATAAAAAAATATATTCTATTTATCCTTTTTGTATAGGGTTCCAAAAAATGAATTTATAATTCATCCACTAGACCTTTTAAAAAAACTACATTATTCAATCCAGGACATCACATGGGCCAGTGGTAGGTGATACACCCTTGTCTCCCTTCTGTTGCGGGTTCAAGTGTCGCAGCCATGCCGGACACGACAGGTTGTCGCCTGACCTCCGGGTTTTCCTTTTTATGGCAATCCATAAATAATATCAAACTAGACATATCCAAAATACATATTTCCAAACTCACAACCAATAATTTATAAGGAAGGTAAACACAATGAAGATCCTTTTTACCTTGTAATAACATGTGAAAACCTTCATCGTGTATTCTTTTAAAACCGTGAAACAACCCGAATTACCATAAATAATTATTGATTACATTAATGATCCGAAATTATTTATATAATACCATATATACTCTTTCAATCCAATAATATTGTTAACTCCAACAATTATGAAATATACAAATCATTAATTAGTTTTATGTAGTTAAGAATATATAATATAATTTATCTAAATCAATCATGTATTATTCTAAAATCACTATCTCAGTATCAGAACCATATTATGGTTTATCTTTCTCTCAACCATATACTTTCAAAAAAAATTAACCTGTTATTGAGTCACTTTTCTTGGTTCCACACAATCTCAAATCTTTAATGAAATAGTACTGCAGTGCAATCCTTATATACTCTATAATTCTTATAAAATGTACATCATTAATACAATACTCAAATAAAACAATACCTTAATAACAACTGAGGAAATATAATAATTCATCTTCATCCTTGGTAGTAACATAACTTTACTATTATCCAATAGCAGCATTTTGGGTATATACTGATGATTACGACATTGATTCGCGTAGTGTCCCAACTCCTTGCAGATGAAGCATTGTACATTTGAATCTTTTTTCTTACCCATGCAATCATGTACCTGGTTTCCTTTTCCTCAGCACTTATAAAAAACTCACATTCCCTTCAATCATTTACCAAGGTGATTTTTCCACAGTTATCACATTAGGGAAAACATTTTTCCCCTCTTCCCATTATCCATCTTTCTCTCTTCAATCCTTTTCTTCTCATTCTTACATTCAAATCCATATGAATCCAAAAAATTCTTTACTTATCTTATAAAGACATGATACAATTTCTTCATATGTTGAGAATACCTGGGAGACTATTTCTCTTCTAAATTTTGGATTAATACCATGAAAGATGTGATCCTTCTTACTCTTTGGATCATATGTATTGCTGGAGTTCACATTCCTTCTACTAGGCACCATTTTTATACAATGGAATACACTAGTTCAGTTTATGAATTACAATGACTAATTACTAACATTTAAAATACCTAACATAAATTGAATAGTTTATGAATATAATCCATAATCATAAAAAAAATTTCATTGAGTAAGTATATAAACATAAACCCTTCATAATGTTTTGTAAAGAAAATGAGAATTATTTTGAGAAAATCCCCTGGTAGTTTCATAACCAAGAGTGCAGCAAGGCCCGTTGTCATGCACCAGTTTTCGTTCGAGTCTAGCTCAAAGTGGTGTTTTTAGGTTTTACCCCTAGGTACATCTGTGCCAGAGCCACATCTACCTTCTCGTATCCAGACAAGGATGTATTTCTTGGAAAATCTACAAAATATCTACAGTAAAAAATTCTAGGGAGTTCTTCTATACTAATACTCAAAGTTTATCATAGGGTAATGTGCTCTAATCAGTGATTATCTACATCTAGTTTACAAGGTTATTGCTAAACTTCCTCTAATACCAAATGTAAGGCCCTTACCCCAGAAGCCTAGACTAAGTGAATTATTATGTATCATTGGCATGATCACAAACAATCAAGTCTTGAAAGACCGATTAGTTTAGTACCCTTGGAAGTACTAGATACATTCATATGGTTTACATTAAATAATAAAATGGAAAACTACAACAACATTGTTTCTATATAAAATATTGAGATCCCATAGACAATATTTAAAGTATAGTCATTATATACTACTTCACATCCTGGGACAAATAAAACATAGAAAGCGGTGACCTCAGATGCTCAGTAAGGATAAAAATATAACAAAAACTTTCATAAATAAGCATAAACATTTAAAGAAATGTATAAGAATAAAACAAAATCCTTTTAAACATAAACTTCAGAATAATATGGAAAATAAAAAATCAAAATAATTCCATTTACTTACTCACTCGTATATTCTATTACTCGAATAATCACATGCAATATGAATAGCCACTTTCATAATGATTCAATGCATAATGTCGGACTTCTTAATCACATTGTCAAGGTCTTGTTCCAAGACTACAAATAAGATTTTTTTCATGGAATTGTACCAAGACACTAGTTTGTCTCATGAGACCTACTAATGCATCAAGGAGCTATAGCAGGGTCCACCCATCACATACTAAGTCCAATGCATTCCTCATAAGAAAAAGAATTAAATATAACATAAACATATGTGTTAAAACTAGCATATGAAATGTCAATACTTTATCTGTAAACCATTAATGGTTTAAAAATAACACATCCATTGTCAAACATATCACAAAACCCTAAATATAATATGGAAGTTTTTTATCATAATAAATCTACTTCAAATATTCCTAAAATCCATCAAAGGATGTTGACATATATGAAATCAAAACCATTTTAGAGAAATATCTCTTTCTATTTTAAAATCATTTAAAAGTCAAGTAATTATAAAAGAAAACATTTATTTTCGAAAATATTACTAAAATCTTGTAAAAGAAGCATCGATGTTGTTAAAACAGTAGAAAATAGCTATACCTGTCATATAAGTTAAAAAAATTACTAAAATTTTGTAAAAAAGGTCATAAAGTACCTTGTTTTAAGAAACGATGGAAAATTCCTTTCAAAATATCGAAGTTCAAATAATAGAATAAATGTCATTAACCAGTAGTATAATAAATATTTAAAATGTTTTGAAATACATTTTTAAGAAACATGGATGTGGATGATAAAGATGTCAGAGAAGATAATTACGTATAATCATCCTCGGATAATAATGAGATTATAGAATTAACCCTTACCTTGTACATTTCCTTGGTCGAGGGTATGTTAAACTCATTTATAATGGTGAAATAATTATTATTAAATTATACATGAATCCTATACATTAATATGATATCATATATGATCTTCTAACATTTCATTGTCAACAATATCTTAGTATTATCGTCGTTTTGGGTATTAATTGATTCATTTTTCTTTATATTATTTCTTACGTAGAAATGTTTATTATATATATGAAGTATACTATTCATATTCAGAATGATATTAAGTATTAAAACATAATTTTTAATCATCTATGAAATTTAGTCTTGAATGAATACGATGGGGAATGAATCTCATCACGTTCGTGGAGACGGTAATCCGTATGTATGCACGAGCGACAATATCATTTTGTTTGATATTAAAATAATGTATAATTGGATTTTATATCATATATATAGAATCATTATCATGTTATATTTTTTATTTACTTCAATTACACATCATTATTATACCTATCCAAATAATAATGTATTGAATAACAATTACACCTCGACGTGGAGACGGTAAGCCGTACGTACGCACATATCTTGACATGTCATTCAAGGGATGGATAGAATAATGAATATGGTTGTACCATATTTATAATAAATTCATAGAATATTGTAGATTCTATAGTTATTATTTTATATTGTAAATAACAAAGAAAGTGGATGTCGAAGAAGAAAGGAACTTGAAAGAGGTGATTAAATATTTACCTCTTCTTTGTGTTCTTCCTTTTGTTTTGACCAAAAGGGATCCTTAGGATGGATTTCTGACTAAAAGAAGGCTTCTAGGTTTAAGGGAGGATAGTTGGTAGGGTATTATGGTAGGGGTTGGCCAAGACAGAAAGGTTTGAATGTGTGAATTAGAGTGAAGGGGGAAGTTTCCTTTTATAAGAGGGGTGAGGGGAACCTTAGGAAAATCTAGAAATATTATTTGATAATAAAATAATTTTCGATTACTAATTTCTCAAAAATAAATTATTTAAATTATAAAGTGGTTATGGGTCAGAAACCACTAAATTAATAGTTTTTATACATTTTTGGGTCACTATAATAACTTTATCTTTTAGATTTAACTCTTGGTTAAATAGTTTGAAATTTACCATGTCTCTTTGTATTTTTATATTATATTATTAATAAACGTACTATATACTTCCAAGAGAACCCCAAGTGGTTCATTAATGACAAACCTATCATTATATAAGTCTTTTGGATGAACCAATGACTTGTATAAGTATAATATTAATAAATAATATAATATTTTTTTAAAACTCTTTTATGTCAATTTTGACACGATTTATTATTTTGTTTTTCCTAAATTCATAACATCATTATTACTTCAAAAAAACTCATATAACCAACCCTAAAATGTAATATTAACCAATAAAATTTTTTATTTCCAAAAAAGTATCAAATTACATTTATTTGGATAATTATAATATCAATTTTTTTAATATTTCATTAATTAGGTAATTACTGCATCATCATTGTGTCATAAATAAATTACATTATTTATTGTCTAAAAATATAAATAAAATACCATTATATAGGAAATATTTTTAGATTTATAAATAATATTTATAGTTGAATTTATCATTTATATAACCCTGTATTAAAAATGGTTTAGTTATTAAACATTGAATTTAACACTTTTAACTCTTCTATGAATTAAATAACATTAAATTTCCTAATCTAATCCAAGTGGACCTAAAGGTTCATATTTTATTCCTAAGGTTTTTTGGACAAATTACATTTATCCAATATAATTAGGACACGTTTCAGGATAATAATATCATTTTTACCCTTAATTACCCTATTTACTTTTAACCGCAGTAAATAAAATTTAAAAAGTTAATATTCAAAAAAAATTATTTTCATCTTATTAAACCATATTTTACTTACTGATATCAACGGTGTCACTCAAATTTTTGGAAATCAACCCACAGAATTGGTAAAATTAATTTTATGTAAATTTTCAAATGCTCCTAGGAGGTTGGTAAAAGATGGTAAATAGTTCAATAGAATTTTTATATATTTAAAATTATTATAAACTGACTCCAATGAATTACATTTAACTTATATAGGTATTATGTATCTATTTTGACCTAAAATAAATTTAAATAAAATAAATAATTATTTAAATAAAAAGTTGTTTTCTAACTATAACTTAGCGTTTTTATCTATTCATCAAAAATTGAACATTTTTAGAAAAATAACAAAAATTCACCTAAAGATAATTCTGATATAATGAATTAAAAAATTAAGCTTATTTTGAAAAATTCAACAAATAGTAGTTTCATTTATTAGTTTAAAATCAATTATCATTTTCAAAACCAAAAAGCATGTTCTTAAGAAATAATAACTAACAAAATATTGATACTTGTTTATGTTCAATTTCAAAGTAAAATTATTTCCAATGAATAAATTGGATTAAATGGTAAAAATTTAATCTATTTATACTTCTAAACCATTAAAATTTATAATTTAACACTACAAATTATTTTGATTAAAAAATATGTTTTTAGTTAAAATGCAGTATTTTTCACTATTCACCCAAATATGAAAGTTATCAGAAAAACAACAAAAATATATTGAAACTAAATTATTATGTCCCAATTCTAAAGAAGTTCATATTGTCATGTTGAATATATAAAAGTTTTAAATACTGGATGTAAAAAGGGTTTTCCATTAAAATGTGGAAGATTTCATTTTTTTAAAATACTTCTTTTATTTGAAAAAAATGAATTTATTTTTTCATTATGTCTAAGAAACATATAATATGGATTCTAAAATTATAATGATTATATAAAGTTCAAAATTTTGTAAATAATATTCATAACCTCTTTTGAACAGCTAGTTTGGTAAGTTGTGGTGCGCTTGAACTCGGTGTTGCGTGTAATACAAGTCATTGAATTACTTTAAAGAAATAACGTAGAATGAAATATTGGGGTGTTACATTATTCTATCCATAAATAAAATGTGTCCTCTCAATTTTTAATTGTTCTTTGAAAATAAAATCTTGAAAATTTAAAATACCTCTATGGGAAAATCCACATCGGAAATTGGGTTAATAAAATTTAGTCTTAATAAGGGAAAACGGGTAGTGAAGAAGTCACCACCAAATTATTATCTCAATTAAGAGAACATAGGTGAAAATTAGAGATACATAATTTTAGGGAAAATGTAAATATTTATAAGAATTTATTGATGTCATATGTCACAATGAATTGTAGAATTTATATCCTCAAAGCCATCAATCTATGAAGATTTTTTAAAAAAAATTTATTAGGATAACACATTTTTAGTTTTTCATATCTCTTATTTAAAATTTTAGAATTAATTTTATCATAGAATAAGAGAAGAAAAAATATATAATTGACACTAAAAGATTAAATAACTTAAAAAAATATATTATATTTATCCTATTCATATAGGGTTCCAAAAAATGAATTTATAATTTATCTAGCAGTCATTTTAAAAAACCACATTATTCAATACAGAACATCATGTGGGCTAGTGGTAGGTGATAAACCCTTGTCGCCTTCTGTTGTGGTTTCAAGTCTCACAGCCACACTGGACGTGATGGGTTGTCGCCCGACCTCCGGGTTGTCATTTTTATGGAAATCCAAAAATAATATCAAACTAGACTTATCCAAAATACTTTAGTCCAAACTCGTTGTCCATAATTTATAAGAAAGGTTAACACAATGAAGATCATTTTCCCTCATAATAACATTTTAACACCTTCATCATGTATTCTTTTAAAACATAGTAGCATCCTGAATTACCATAAAACCTTATTGATTACATTCATGCTCCCTAATTCTTTATTACATACCAGATACACTCCTATACAAAAATGTTGTTAACTCCAACAATGATGGAATATAAAAATAATTAATCAGTTTCACGGTAGTCATGTATATCAAATATAATTTATCTAAATCAATCACGTATTATTACAAAATCACTATTTCAGTATCAGAACCATATTTTGGTTTATATTTTTCTCAACCATATATTTTTAAAAAATTTAACCTGCTATTGTGTCACTTTTATTGGTTCCACACAATCTCAAGTCCTTAATGAAATAGTACTGCAATCCAATCCTTATATATTATATAATTATTATAACATGTACATCATTAATACAATACTCTAATGAAACAATACCTTAATAAAAATGTAATAAATATAATAATTCATCTTCATCTTCGGCAGTCTCATAACTTTATTATTATCCAATACCAGTATTTGGGGTATACTCTAATGATTTGGAAATTGATTCGCGTAGTGTCCCAACTCCTTGTAGATGAAGCACTATACATTTGAAATTTTTTTCTTACCATTGCAATCACGTACATAGTGTCATTTTTCTACACACTTATAACAAACTCATATTCCCTTAATGCATTTACCAAGGTAATTGTTTCCATAGTTATCACATATAGGAAATTTCTTCTTTCCCCTCTTCCATTTATCCATCTTTCTCTCTTCTATCATTTTCTTCTCTTGCTTCCCTTCAATGTCACAGGACTAAGAGAATTATTTACTTATCTTATTAACACATGATAGTATATCTTCTTATGTTGAGAATACAGGGGAGACTATTTCACATCTAAATGTTGGCTTAATACCATGCTAGATGTGATCCTTCTTATTCTTTGGATCATATGTATTACTGGATTTCACATTCCTTTTACTGGGCACCATTTCTATACAATGGCATACACTAGGTTAGTTTATGAATTGCAGTGAATAATTACAAACATGTAAAATACCTAACATAAATTGAACAATTTATTGATATAATCCAGAATCATTAAATTTTTTTCTTTGAGTAAGTATATACTCATAAAATCCTCATAATGGTTTTTAAATGAAATGAGAATTATCCTATGCATATCCCCTGGGAGTGTCATAACCAAGAGTGCAACAATGCCTGTTGTCGTGCACCTGTTCCCATTCGAGTCTAGCTCAAAGCGGTGTTTTTGGGTTTTAACACTAGTTATATCTGTGCCAGAGCAGCATTTACCTTCTCATATCCAGACAGGGATGTAGTTCTTGGAAAATTCACAAAATATCTATATTACAAAAATTTTAAGGAGTTATTCAATACTACTCATCAAATTCTATCTTAGTGTAATGTGCTCTAATCAGATATTATATAAATATAGTTTCCAACGTTATTTCTAAACATCCTATGATTCCAACTGTAATCCTCTAACCACCGAAGCCCAGAGTTGGTGCATTATTATGTATCATTGGAATGACCACAAACACTCATGTCCCAAATGACTGATTAGTTTTGTAGACCAGGAAGTAATAGATACATTCATAAGGTTTTCATTACATAATAAAATGGAAAACTACAACAACATTGTTTCCATAGACAACACTGAGATCCCATAAAATATCCCTACTGTTCATTCATAATATACATCTTCACAACCTGAGAAAAATAAAACAAATAAAGGGGTGAGCTTAGATGATCAGTAAGGATAAATATATAGCGAAAACTTTCATAAATAAGAACAAACATTTACGACAATTTATAAGACTAAAACAAAATCCTTTTAATCTTGACCTTCAGTAATAAATGGCAATGATAAAATCAAAATAATGCCATTTACTTACTCAAATGGATATTCTACTAGTCTAATAATCAAATGCAATATCAATAGCCACTTTCATAATGATGGAATGCATAATGTCAGAGCTCATAACCACATAGTTAAGCCCTTGTGCCAAGACTATAAATAATATTTTGTTAAAGCCGTATGGAAATACAATAGTTGGTCTCATTAGATTTACCGATGCATCATGTAGCTATAGTGGGCTCCACTCGTCACTTATTAAGTCCAATGCATTCCTCATATAAAAAGGATTAAAAATAACATAAACATTCATATTAAAACTAGCATAAGAAATGTCAATACGTTATCCATAAAACATGAATGGTTTAAAAATAACACATCCATAGTCAAACATATCACCAAGCCTTCAATACAATGTGGATTTTTTGTATCATAACAAATCAACTTCAAATGAGCTTAAAATTCATCAACAGATGTGGACATAGATTAAATCAAAACCTTTTTAGAGAAATGTCGCTTTCTATTTTCAAATCATTTAAAAGTGGTGTAATTATATAAGAAAACATATATTTATGAAAATATTCTTCTAATATTTTAAGGGATGCTTTGAAGTTGTTATAACGATGGAAAATAGCTGCACCCTCCGTATAAGTTAAAAAAACATTCTTACATTAATTTTTTCAAAAAGATATTAAAGTACCTTGTTTGGAAAATAATGAAAAGATTACTTCCAAAACATTAATGGTCAAACAAGGGTATAAATGTATTTAACAGAAATTCTAGAAAATATTAAAAATCTTTTGAAATACATTTTTAAGAATCATGGATGTGGATGATAAAGAGGTCCCAGTAGATAATTACTTATAAACAACCTCGGATAATAAAGAAATTTGAAGATTTAACCCTTACCTTTTACATTTCCTTAGACGAGGTTAGCCTGAAATCCTATATAATGGTGAAATAATTTTTATTTTGGTTATACAAAAATCATATACATTAACAAGATATCATATATGATCTTTTAACATTGCTTTTTTAATAATATCTTATTATTATCATCTTTTCAGGTGTTAACAGATTCGTTTTTGTTTATATGCTTTGTCGTGTAAGTATTGTTTGTTATGGATAGCATTTATCTTATTCATATTCAGAATGATATTAGGTCTTTAAATATTATTTTTAATCATCTATGAAAATTAGTTTTGAAATGATATGATGTAAAATAAATCTCTTCGCGTTCGTGGAGGTGGTAACTAGTACGTACGCATGAGGGACAACATAATTCTTTTGATATTAATGTAATATATAAATGGATGGTATATCATATATACAGAAGCATTATCATGTTATATATATTATTTAAATCAATTACACATCATTATTTTACACATCCAAATAATAATTTATTGAATTACAATTACACCACGACGTGGAGACGGTAAGCCATACGTACGCATGTATGGTGACATGTCATTAAAAGGATGGATAGAATAATGAATATGGTTGTAACATATTTATAACAACATCACAGTATATAGAATATATTGGAGTTATTATTTTAGAATGGAAATAATAAATAATGAGGATGTGGAAGAAGAAAGGAACTTTAAAGTGGTGATGAAATATTTACCTCCTCTCGAGGTTATTCTTTTTGATTTGATCAAAAGGGCTCTTTAGGGTGGATTTCTTACTAAAGGAAGGCCTCTATGATTAAGGTAGGATAGTTGAGAGGGTATTTCTGTGGGGATTGGCTGATAAAAATGGCTTTTATGGTGTGAATTAGAGAGAAGGGGGAAGTGTCCTTTTATAATAGGGGGAGGGGCACCTTAGGAAAAGCTAGAAAAATTATTTTATAATAAATTCATTTTCAGTTTCTAGTGGTACCAAAATGAATTATTTAAAGGATATGGTGGGTTTGGGTTGATAACCACTGAACCAATAGGTTTTAGACAGGTTTGGGCCACTATATTAACTTTATCTTTGATATTTAACTCTTAGTTAAATAGTTTGACATTTACTTTGCATCTCTGTATATTTATATTATATGGTTAATAAACATACTATACACTTCTAAGAAGTCCTCAAGTGGTTCATTAATGACACACCTGTCATTATATAAGTGTTCTGGCTGATATTTAGTTTTTTAGTAATATAATATCAATTAATAATATAATTTTTTTTGAAACCACTTTTATGTCAATTTTGACACTATTTGGTATTTTTTTTTCTAAATTCATTACAGTACAATTACTTCTAAAACAATACATCTAACCAATAGAAACATGTCAAATTAACCTAGAAAATTAGTGTAATTCATAAAAAGTCTCAAATTACATTTATTTGGATATTTATAATATCAATTATTTTAATATTTTATTAATTATGTAAATACCGCATCATCATTGTGTCATAATTAAATTAAATTATTTAATGTCGACAAAATATAAGTAAAATACCATTATATAGAAAATATTTTTCTATTTTTAAGGACTACTTATTGTCGAATTTATCTAACATGTAACCCTATATTAAAAATGGTTTAGTTATTAAAAATTAAATTTAACACTTTTAAATCTTCTTTGAATTAAATAATAATAAATGTACTAATCTAATCCATGTGGACCTAAAGGATCATATTTTTTTCCTAAGGTTATTTTTGGTCGAATTACACTTATCCAATTGAATTAGGCCATGTGTTAGGGTAATAATTTTATCATTTTTACCCTTAATTACCCTATTTAATTTTGACTTTGGTTAATAAAAGTAAGAAGTTACTATTCAAAAAAATTATTTGGATCTTATTGAACCACATTTTACTTACTGATATCAATTTTTTCTCTTGGATTTTTGAAATTAAACCCACAAAATTGGTAAAATTACGTTTTATGTAAATTTTAAAATGCTCTTAGGAGTTAGGTAAAAGATGGTAAAAAGTTCAATAAAATTTTTACATATCTAAAATAATTATAAAATGACTCCAATTAATTACATTAAACGTATATAATTATTATATATCTATTTATTCCTAAAATAAATTTAAATAAAATAAATAAATATTTTAATAAAAATTCTATTTTAAACAATAACTCATTGTTTTTCACTATTCATAAAAAATTGAATGTTTTCAGAAAAATTCCAAAAATTCACCCTAAGATATTTTTGATAATATTAATTCAAAAATTAAGTATATTTTACCAAATTAATTACATATTAGTTGAATTTATTATAATAAAATTAATTCTCTTTGTCAAAACCAAGAAGCGTGTTTTTAAGAAATAATAACTAACAAAAGATTGATAATAGTTTCTTTTCAATTTCAAAGTGAAATTATTTCAAATCAATAACATTGGATTAAATGGTAGAAATATAAATTATTTATGCTACTAAAACATTAAAATGTATAATTTGACGCTATAAATTATTTTTATTAATAAGTTGATTTCAGTTAAAATATAGTATTTTTCACTATTCATCCAAATATGAACGTTACTAGAAAAACTCAAAAAATTTGTTGAAACTAAATTCTTATGTCCCTATTCTAAAGAAGAATTTTATTTTTTCAATTTTAACATATAAATGTTTCGAATATTGGATTTAATAAATGGTCGCCATTAAAAGGTGGAAAATTGCAATTTTTTTAAAAAAAAATTTCTTTCATCTGAAAAAAAAGAATTTTGTTTATTCATTATGTCTAAGAAACTCATAATATCTAATTTAAAATCATAAGGATTATATAATGTTCAAAATTTAGATAATACTATTCATAACCTCTTTTGAAAGGCTAGTTTGGTAAGTCGTGGTGTGCTTGAACTCAGTGTTGCGTGTAGAGAAGGTTGTTGAATTAATTTGAAGAAATAATATACTATGATATCTTGTGGTGTTACATTCTTCACTACTTAAATAAATTGTGTCCTCGCAATTTGGAATTGTTCTTCAAAAATAAAAGGTGGTTAATAGATAATACCTTTGTGGGAAAACCCAAATCGGAAATTGGGTTAATAACATTTAGTCTTAATAAGAGGAAAAGTGGAATGAAAAAGTCACCAAAAAATTATGATCTCGATTAAAAGAACATTTGTGGAAATTAGAGACACATAATTGGAGGAAAACATAAATATGTATAAGAAGTGATTGAATCCATCTGTCATAAAAAATTGTAGAATTGGGGGTCTCAATGCCATCAATCTATAATGATTTAAAAAAACATATGGTATTAGGATAACACATTTTAATTTTAAATCTGCCTTACGTAATTTTTTAGAATTAATTTATACATAGAATAAGAGAAGAAATAAATATATAGTTGACAAGTATACTTCCATATTTTAACTAATTTCTACCACAAACTCATCTTTTACACTAAAAGTCTAAAGAACCTAAAAAATATTCTATTTATTCTATTCATATAGCAATCCAAAAAATGAATTTATAATTTATCTACGAGAGATGTAAAAAAATACATTATTCATTCTAGGACATCATGTCGTCCAGTGGGTGGTGATACACCCTTGTCACCCTTCGGTTGTGGGTTCAAGTCTCGTGGCCCTGCCAGACGCGATGGGCTGCCGCCCGACCTCCAGTTTGTCCTTTTTATGTAAATAAAAAAAATAATCTCAAAGTAGACATATCCAAAATAATTTTGACCAAACTCATAGTCCAAATATTTATAAGTAAGGTAAACACAATGAAAATCCTTTTTTCCATGTGATAACATGTGAAAAACTTCATCATGTATTCTTTTAAAACACTTCAACATCATGAATTACCATTAAACCATATTGATTACATTCACACAAAATAATTATTTATAGAATACTCGATATACTCTATCTATCAAAAAATGTTCTAAACTAAAACAATGATGGAATATACAAATCATTAATCAGTTTCAAGGTATTAAAAAATATCCAATATAATTTATCCAAATCAATCATGTATTATTCCAAAAACATTATCCCAGTATCAGAACCATATTATTGTTTATCATTCTCTCTACCATATATTTTCCAAAAATGTAACCTTCAATTGAGTCACTTTTATTGGTTCCACACAATCTCAAGTCTTTAACGAAATAATACTATAGTACAATCCTTATATACTATATAATTCATATAACATGTACATCATTAATACAATACCCAAATGACACAATACCTTAGTAACAACTTAGTAAATATAATTTTTCCACTTCATCATCGGTTGTATCATAACTTTATTATTATCCAATAGTAGCATTTGGGGTATAATCTATTGATTTGGACATTGATTCACATAGTGTCCCAACTCCGTGCAGATGAAGCATTGTACATGTGAAATTTTTTTCTTACCCTTGCAATCACGTACTTGGTGTCCTCTTTCTCCACACTTATAACAAACTCCGCCTCCCTTTAAGAATTTACCATGGTGATTATTTCCACAGTTATCACATATGGGATAATCCTTCTTCCCTATCATCCCTGTATCCATCTTTCTCTCTTCCATTATTTTCTTCCCTTGCATCCCTTCAAATCCATCGAACTCAGTGAAATCTTTACTTATATTATTATCACATGATATTATTTCTTCATATTTTGAGAATACATGGGATACTACTTCCCTTATAAATTCTGTCTTAATACCATGAATGATATGATCCTTCTTACTCTTTGTATCATACGTATTACTGGAGTTCACATTCCTTCTACTGGGCACCATTTCTATATAATGGCATACACTAAGTCAGTTTATGAATTGGAATGAATAATTACAAATAGGTTAAATACCTAACGTAAATTGAACAGTTTGTGGATATAATCCATAATAATAAAAATGTTTTCTTTAAGGATGTATATACTCATAATCCCTTCCTAATGGTTTGTAAATAAAATGTGAATTATCCTTAGCATATCCCCTAGGAGTGTCGTAACCAAGAGTGCATCAAGACCCATTTTCGTGCACCAGTTCTCATTCGAGTCTAGCTAAAAGTTGTGTTTTTGGGTTTTAGCGCATGTTACATCTATTCTAGAGCTACAAATACCTGCTCTTATCCAGACAGAGATGTATTTCTTGATAAACTCACTAAATCTCTATAGTACCAAAATTTTAGGGAATTATTCTATACAAATCCTCAAAGTCTATCTTAGGGTAATGTGCTCTAATCAGAGTTTATCTAAATCTAGTTTCCAAGGTTATTACTAAACTTTCTCTTATACCAACTGTAACGCCCTGACCCCAGAAGCCCAAAGTTAGTGCATTATTATATATCATTGGCATGATCACAAAAGATCAAGTCTCAAAATCCTGATTAGTTTAGTAGCCTTGGAATTACTACATACATTCAGAATATAATGACCCATACTCTACATACATTGTTATTACATAAGAATTGATGTATAATTATTACAACATATAACAAAACCATGAAAGGACCACATAGGTATAGTGTCTTTATAAACTGGGAAACATAAACAACTAGTTCATAAATCATCTACACTGTCTCCGTTTTATTTTATCAAATCTTGAGTCCCTTTTGGAATATCTTACATAATACCCTTCTTCCTGACCTGGGGAAAAGAAAACATACAAAATAGTGAGCTCAGATTATAATTAATAGTAAACAATAGAAATATAAATCACATCATATTCATAAGAACATATCTTTTTGGAAATATTAACCTGTAAAAGAGATCATAATTTCAAAACATTAGATAAATAATAGTAGTGAAATGTAATCCCAATAATCATAACATAAAACATGAAACTTTGTGGAATACACACATAATCATAGAAAATCATTTCTTAGTAGTCAAGACTCATTGCCAATACAATCTTAGCGGACAAAGTCCATTTCTGAACCGAGTTCACTCCTCGTTTTAGTCCTGTATCACTGAACCAGATTTACCTGTCGTCCCAGCCATGTGTATCTCATGAGATATAAATCACTACCCAATGCATTGGAGGGAGATATATCTCCCACCCATCTCCTAGTGAATCCATTCTGATATGTGCCACAAAATCATAAATCATACATCACAGCATACCCCATGTAATAAAAATGGGATTCTTAAACATCATACCATCATAACATAATCTATATAAGATAAAATGACATAATAAAAATAATTACATCATAAAATAATCAAATCAATGTAAAAATAGGGATAGAAATAGAACCCTATATTATCTTAGATGGAAATTAATTTTGATAAAATACTTGAACTTCATTCTTGAGGAAAATATCATTTCTACTTCAAAAACATTTTTCCTTTCTTAACATGTCATAAAATTTTAAACTAAAAGAGGTTGATAAAAAATATACATGAAAACTTGTAAAGGAATATTCATGGAAATAATTATATAAAAATCCATTCATGTCGTATAAGTTAAAAGAAAAACATTCCTCTCGTACTTTGGCCGGGAGAGTAAAAAAAATACCTTGTACTAGAAATGAAAAAAGATTCCTTTCAAATATTTTAATAAAAACACACCGAAGGGTAAAATTGGATTTTAAAAAATTAGGAGGATAGAAATAATATTACATATTGAGGAAACCTGGATGTGGATGGTAAATATCCCCCTGTAAATTCTGAAGTATAAACAATGTTGGATAAAAATGAGATTGCAAGATTTTCCCTTACCTTAGGTCCGATTTGCTTTGTACGTGTCCGAACCTCCTGTATAATGATTTAAATAATGTTATTGACATATTCCAAAATCATACTCATTGTTATGATATCATATATTGTCATATTCATAGCTTCGTGTTAGTAATATTTCATTGCTACTTGTTATTCGGGTGTTTATTGCTTTTTGTTCTTATGTGTGTTTTGTCGAAAAACTTTTATTATTATTTTTAGGTTATAGATACCTCATTTCAAGAATGTTATTAATGTAATATATATCATATTTATTCATTCAATTAATTTATATAATCATTATTCATTGAATATCATGGAGAACGAGTTGCATCACATCGTGGAGACGGTAGGCCGTACGTACGCACGAGCGATGATATCGTTCCCATGATCGTGGAATTGTATTGAAGTGTATGTATAATATTTCAGAATCAATATCACTTTAAAATAATCATATATAGTTATTATTTACAACATTACACCCATTCATGTATGGTGGGGGTGGAAAACAGATTACACCACGACGTGGAGACGCTATTCCGTACGAATGCGCGCGTGGTGATTTCGTTTTCCTTAGGATGGATAGAAGGGGAAAGAGGTTTGTTTAATATTTATAATAACAAATCAGTATATGAGTGATACTGATGTTATTACTTCATAATGAAACAACTAAAGGATAATATGTAGAAGAAGAAATAAATTTGAAAGAATCGGTAACGAACATTACCACTTCTTTGAAGCGCCTCTTCTTAACCTCCTCTTAGGGCACTAATGATGGTCTTTGAAGAAGACCAGGACCTCTATGATGTTTCTATGGATGTGGAGAAGAGAAATTTACAGGGTTTGTCCGAGCTTGAAGGCTCAATGTGGTTTGAGGAGGAGAGGGAGGAGCTTCCCTTTTATAAGGGAGGAGTGTGGCACTTTAGGAAAAACATAAAATTTTATTTTATTATAAAGTAATATTTGGTTTTGAATAGCTCAAAATTGAGTTATTTCGAAGATAAGGTGGGGATGGGTCTAAATCCTCTCAACCAATATATTTTAGACAAGTTTAGGTTACTATTTTAACCTTATCATATTGATTTAACATTAAGTTAAATAAGTTTACTTTTACCGTGTCTTCTTGCGGACATTCACTATATGGTTAATAAACATACTATAACAAGCCAAACGAACCCAAAGTGGTTCATTATAAATATATATAAACTTATCTATGTCATTTTTCAGAACCTTTGATTTTTAGGAATAAAATAACAATTAATAATATAATATTTTTTTTAAAAAAACATTTTATGACAATTTTGACACTGTTTGGTAATTTATTTTTGTGAAAATCATAACAGCATTATTAGTTCAAAAAAAGTTAATTAAATCAATAATAATATGTCATAGTAACCTATAAAATTTGTGTAATTCTTAAAAAGTCTCAAATTACATTTATTTGGGTATTTATAATATCAATTATGTTAATATTTCCTTAATAAAAGAATTATTGCATCCTCATTGTGTCATAAATAAATTAAATTATTTAAAGTCTAAATGTTATAAATAAAATACCATTATTTAGGAAATATATTTAGATTTATAATTATAATTTTAGTAGAATTTATATTATGTATAACCCTATATTAATAATGTTTTAGTTATTAAACATTGATTTTAACTATTTGAACTTTTCATTAAATAAAATAACAATAAATGTCTTAATCTAATCCAAGTGGACCTAATTGGTTATATATTATTTCTAAGGATGTTTGTGGTTGAATTTAACATATCCAATATAATTAGGACATGTGTTAGGGTAATAATAATACCATTTTTACCCTTAATTACCCTATTTACTTTTAACCGTGGTAAATAAAAGTAAAAAGTTACTATTCACCAAAAAATTATTTTTATTTTATTGAACCACATTTTACTCATTGATTTTAACCGTGTCTCTTGGATTTTATAAATTCCACTCACAGAAGCGTTAAAATTAAATTTTATATAAATTTTCAAACTATCCAAGGATGTGGGTAAAAGACGGTGAAAAGTTCAATAAAAATTTTATATATCTAAAAATATTATAAAATGACTCCAATGAATTACATTGAAATTATATTGGTATTATGTATCAATTTTGACCTAATATAAATAATTATTAAAATAAAAATTCGGTTTTAAATAGTAACCGAGTGTTTTCACTATTCATCAAAAATTGAAAGTTTTCAGAAAAATACAAAAAATTCACCCTAGGCTAATATTGATATTCTGAATCCAAAAAATAACTCCATTTTATAAAATTTTAAAAAGTGGGTATTACTATTCATAATGGCTAGTTTTAATAATATTTTAATAGCATATCATTGTTTAGTAAAACTTGGCTTTTCATACAACTCAAGCTATCGAGGAAGGTCGTGATTGCCTGTAAAGAAAGCCAAGATAGTGTTGTGTGGTGTGAAAGATTCCATTGATGATGTATATAAAAACAAAGTATTTCTCATAAGAATCTTAGGTGTAACATTCTACCCCCCCTAAATTGAATTTCACCCTCAAAATTTGTCACTTAATAACAAATAAATGAGGATACCTCTCCCTCATCATATCCTCATGCTCTCATGTAGCTTCTTCTAATTGGTGGTTCCTCCATAAAACATTCACCAAGCGAGTGGTATTGTTCTGTAGGGATTTTTCACTATGATCCCAAATCTCTATCGGTTGTTCTTCATAAGAAAGATCTTTCTCCATCGGTACAACTTCTGAGCTGAGTATATGTGAAGGATCAGGTATATACTTTCTCAGAAGAGATATATGGAACACATCATGAACTTGAGAGAGATTCGGTGGGAGCTCCAATAGGTAAGATACTTTCGCAACACGATCTAGTATTTGGAACGGACCGATATACAAAGGGATCAGCTTTCCCTTCATTCCAAATTTCATTAGTCTCTTCTAAGGAGATATTTGTATGAAAACTTTATCACCCACTTCAATCTCTAGGTCCTTTTTTCGGTTATCAGCATAAATGTTTTGTTGACTCTGAGATTCTCTTATGTGTTTTTGAATAAATCTGGTCTTTTCTTCCATCTCATCAACAAGATCTGGTCCTAATAGCTTTCGTTCCCCAACATCATCCCATCAAGTTGGAGCCCTACATTTCTTTCCATAGAGAGCTTCATAAAAAGCCATCTGAATACTGCAGTGAAAACTATTATTATATGAAAATTCCACCAATGGTAGGTGTTGATCCCAAAAACCATTGAAATACATAGAGAATTATCTTAAAATATCTTCTAGAGTTTGAATTGTCCTCTTAGACTGACCATCTTTCTGGGGATGATAAGCAGCACTAAAACTCAACTTTGTAACCAGAGTATTCTAAAGACTTCGCTAAAATATTTAGGTAAACCTCAGATCCCGATCAGATATAATGGAAATTGGTACTCCACGCAATCTTACCACTTCCTTTACACATATCCAAGCAAGCTGGTCAAGAGAGAAATCCTCTCTAATAGAAATGAAGTGTGCCGACATTGTAAGACGATCAACTATGAACCAGATATAATTATTGCCTTTGGATGTTTTAGGAATTCCGGTGACAAAGTCCATAGTGATGTTTTCCCATTTCCATTCGGGTATGGGTAATGGTTGTAACATCTCCTTAGACTTCTGTCTCTTAGCTAAAACTTGCTGAAAAACCATGCATCGAGAGACATATTCACCAACATCTCTTTTTATTCCATCCCACCAGAAGTACTCTTTCAGGTCCCTATACATCTTCGTGCTTCCAGGATGAATAGAGAATGAAGAACTATGAGCCTCATCCAGTAGCTCCCTCTTTAATTCTGGGATGGGAGGAACACAAACCTGATTCCTAAACCTTATTATCCCATCAAAATCAAGGTTGAATTCAGGAACATTTTCCCCTTCTTTGGTAACTCTACATCTTCTTTCTGTGCCTCTTTAATCTTCACATGTATAGATGGTTGAACATTCATTCGAGAAAGATAATATTTTTTCCCTTCCATTTTATTTCCAAGACCAATCCTTTGTAAATCCATAAATATTGGATCTTTTGTGATCCTTATCATGGATAAGATAGCATGGTCATGTCAACTTAATGCATCTGCCACCATGTTTGCTTTCACAGGGTGATAATGAATTTGGTAGTCATAATCCTTAATTAGCTCCAACCATCTTCTTTGGCGCATATTCAGATTCTTTTGTGTGAAAATATTCTTTAAACATTTATGATCACTATAAATATCACACCTTTCACCATAAAGATAATGCCTCTATATTTTTAATGCAAAGATTACCGCAGCTAACTCCAAATCATGAGTTGGGTAATTTTTCTCATGTATTTTCAACTATCGTGAGGCATAAGCTATCACCATATCATTTTTCATGCGACCACACCCCATTACCTTCTTGGATGCATCACTGTAAATCACAAACATTTCTCCACTACAAGGTAGTGTGAGCACTGGTGCACTAGATAACCATCTTTTTAACTCCTTGAAATTCTCTTCACACTCCTATTTCCAAGAGAACATAACTCCTTTTCGAGTCAACCAGGTTAGTGGATTAGATAATCATGAAAATTCATTCACAAGATGTTGATAATATCCATCCAAACTAAGAAAACTTCAGATCTCAGTTACTGTTGTTGGTATCGACCATCTTTCAATACCTCTGTTATTGCTGGATCCACATATATGCCCTCTTTTGAGATTATGTGACCCAAAAATGAAACTTTTTGAAGCCCAAATTCACACTTGGTAAATTTGGAATAAATCTTCTCATTTCTCAGGGTCTCCAATACAATTCTGAAGTAATCTTCATGTTCTTCCTTGATCTTTGAATATACAGGAATATCGTCTATAAATACTACCACAAACTGATCAAGATAGTATCTAAGGACTCAATTCATTAGATCCATGAAGATAGCAGTGGCATTAGTAAGACCAAATGGAATCACTATAAATTCATAGTTTCCATACCTTGTACGGAAAGTCGTCTTTGGTATATCCTCTCTTTTGACCCTTAATTGATGATACCCTGAATGAAGATCAATCTTGGAAATGTATTGAGCTCTGCATATTTGGTCAAATAAGTCATCAAAGCGTGGGAGAGGATATTTTTTCTTGATAGTAATCTTATTAAGTTCTCGATAATCAATGCAGAGTCTCATTGATCCATATTTCTTCATAACAAACAGAACAGGTGCTCCCCAAGGTGATTCACTTGGGTGTATGAATCCCATATCAAGATTCTCTTGGAGTTTCTTCTTCAATTCCTGCAACTCAATTGGGGCCATTCTATAATGTGTCTTTAAAATGGGCATAGCACCTGGTATGAGTCCAATTTAAAACTCAACTTCACGATTTGGTGGAAGACCTGGTAATTCTTCCGGAAGGACATCATCAAACTCTCGTACAATGTGAATATTCTTAATTGTGAGTTTCTCTCCAACCATTTGAGATAAATAACATTCTATTTAGTGGAATCATGACCCATAATATGGTTGAAATTCCCACTAGAAGGTTATGTTCATCCTTGCATCGATAGACGATCATAGATTGATATGGAATATGAAATGTGACTTCCCTTCTATGGAAATTAATATGAGCTCCATATAAAGAATGAAAATCCATGTCTAGAATCACATTAAATTCCACTATAGGAAGGATCACAAGATTTGCAGAAATCAATTTCCCACAAACTTCAATCGGAGAAGAATTGTAATCTTTTGATGCTACTGTTGTGCCATTAGGGGTTGTCACAGCTAACTCAATATCTAACTGATGAGGTAATATGGTGACACCCTTAGAAAATTCTTCAGAAATAAAAGAGTGGGTCGATCCAGAATAAAATAAAACATTTTCTAATTTAGAGTGTATGGTAAGTGTACCTTTCACCAATTCGTTATTATACTCCACATCACTGATAGAAATTACATGTGACTTTCCTTTCTCTTTAGCCTTAAGAGTTTCTTGACGTCGATCAACATTATCAGCCCTTGGATTAGTGCATTGATTGGAATAATTCCCTATTCCTTGCACTTGTAACATTAAAGTGCAAGTGGTTCACTCTGTGTAGCCTTTTCTTTGATCGCCTCACATGACATCTTTTTCCCATCATTGTTGAATTCAAATGCCAGCTGACCTTCCTTTCCAAATTTGAAAAATTTACATGTCCCTTTAAGACAACTCCCGACATGTTTCTTTCCACACTTTATGCATAAGGGAAAACTCATCTTCATTTCAGTGTGCTCTATATATTTCCCTTTAAATTCCATTTTCGTCTTCTTTTCAAACCCATATGACTGATGGGTCACTCTAATCTCCATCTCTGCCTTGAGATCACATCGAACGATTTCCTCATAGCTTTTGAAGTCCCTCACAGCTAACGCCCTTCGAAGACTTGGTTTTAATCCACTAAAGAATCTATCGATCTTACTCTTAGGTTGGATAATAATCCCAGAAGAATACCTTGAATGTTTTGTAAAATTTTCTTCGTAGGTACCAACAGATTCTTCATCCTTTTGATTCAGTTGAAGAAACTCATTCTCTATCTTTGATCAAAGAATACGCGGGCAGTACTTATTGAAAAATAAGTTCTTGAACTCCTCCCATTCCATGGATTCAATTTCATCCCTTTGCGTCGTATTCATGATAATATTCCAGCATTGTTCAGCTTCAACTCCCAAACGATATACAACTAAGATGAATTTATCATGTTTAGAACATTGAAGAACTGAAAATATCATTTCAATGGTACTGATCCATTGTTCATCCACTAATGGATCAGTAGTCCCACTGAATGAGGGTGGACGATCCCTCATGAAGGATTCAACAGAATGTTGCTCCTTCCTTTGATCGTTTGGAAGTCCAGCATGATTCATAGCTTGAGAAAGTAGTGTGAGCATGGCTACATGATTATTCATTCTAGCACCCATAATGTTTGGTTGCTCAGGGGGACAATCATTTCATTTCCCATCGCATTCCGCGTTAACACGGTTCCTTCTGGTTCCATCCATTGACTAAAACCAAAGAAAATAGTGTGATCAACACTAATTATAATATTAAAACCACATAATAAAGAATAAATTTCACACTTAAGGTCTTATCATAGGTTATTAATGGCCATTTCTAAAACACTAAGATTTTTTCCTTTTCTTAGACATATCATTACAGTTCTTACTAAGGCTTTCACGTCCTATTTTTGAAAGGTTAACTATACATTTCATTTGATATATACTATAACGACCCATACATTACATACATTTTTATTACATCAGAATTGAGGCATACTAATTACAACATATAAAAAATCCATTAAATGACCATATTGGTATAGTTTCTTTAGAAAATGGGAATCATAAACAACTTGTTCATAAATCATCTACAATGTCTCCCTTTTATTTTATCATATCTAGAGTTCCTTTTGGAATATATTACTTAGTACCCTTCTTCCTGACCTAGAGAAAAGAAGAAATTCAAAAGGGTGAGCTCAAATGCTTAGTAAGGGTAAACAAAAGAAATATCAATCAGATCATATTCATAAGAAGATATCATTTTGGAAATCGTAACCTGCAAAGGAGATCATAATTTCATAACATGGGATAAATCATAGTAGTGAAATGTAATACCAATAATCATAACATAAAACTGGAATCTTTTTGGCATAAAAACATAATCATAGAGAATCATTTCTTAGTAGTCAAGACTCATTGCCAAGACTATCATAGTGGACATAGTCCATTTCTGAACCGGGTTCACTCCTCGTTTCAGTCCAGTATCAATGAACTGTATTAACCTGCCATTCCAACCATGTATATCTCATGAGATATAAATCTTTACCCAATGCATTGGAGGGAGATATAGGTCCCACCCATCTCATAATTAAACCATCCTTATGTGTGCCACGAAATCATAAATCATACATCATAGCATAACCCATGTAATAAAAATGGGATTCTTAAACATCATGCCATCAAAACATAATATATATAAGATAAAATGACATCATAAAAATAATTCCATCATAACATAATCAAATCAATGTAAAAAGAAGGATAGAAACAGAACCCTATGTTATGTTAGATGGAAAATAATTTTGATAATATACTTGAACTTCATTCTTGAGGAAAATATCCTTTCTACTTCAAAAACATTTTTTCATTTATTAACATGTAATTTAATTTTTATCTTAAAGATGTTGATTAAAAATATACTTGAAAAATTTTATAGGAGGATTCAGGGAAATAGTTTTTTCTAAAAATCCATTCATGCCATATAAGATAAAAGAAAAACATTCTTCTTGTACTTTGGCCGGAAAAGTAAAAAAGTACCTTGTACTAAAAATTGAAAAATATTCCATTCATATCTTTTACAAAAAACTCACCGAAGGGTAAAATTGGATTTAAACAATTTTAGGAGGATATAAATAATATTAAATATTGAGGAAACATGGATGTGGATGATAAATATTCCTCAGTAAATTCCGAAGTTAAAACAATCACAGATAAAAATGTGATTGTGAGATTATCCCTTACCTTAGGTCTGATCTGCTTTGTAAGTGTCTGAACCTCCTGTATAATGATTTAAATCATGTTATTAACTTATTCCTTAATCATAATCATTTCTTTTATATCATATATGGTCATATTTTTAGCTTCGTATTAGTAATATTTCATTGCTACTTATTATTCGGGTGTTTATTTCTTTTTGTTCTTATGCGTGTTTTGTCAAATAAATTATTATTATTATTTTTTTTATAAATACCTCATTTACAGAATGGTATTACTATAATATATATCATATTTATTCCTTAAATTCATTTATATAATCATTATGCATTGAAGATCATGTAAAACGAATCGCATCACATCGTGGAGACGGTTGGTTGTACGTATGCTTGAGTGATGATATCATTCCCATGATCGTGGAATTGTATTGAAGTGTGTGAATATTATTTCAGAATCAATATCACTTTACAATAATCATATATAGATATTCTTTACAGCATTATACCCATCAATGTAAGGTGGTGGTGGAATACAGATTACACCACGGCATGGAGACGGTATTCCGTACGTACGCACGAGCGGTGATTTCATTTTCCGTATGATGAATATTAGGTGAGATAGTGTTGTTTCATATTTATAATAAAATATTAGTATATGAGTGAAACTGATGTTATTCCTTCATAATGAAACAACAAAATAATAAGAAGTATAAGAAGAAATAAAGTTGAAAGAATCGGTAATGGACATTACCTCTTCTTTGAAGTGCATCTTCTTAACCTCCTCTTAGGGCACTAAAGATGGTCATTAAAGAAGACCAGGACAACTAGGTTGTTTCTAGGGAAGTGGATAAGAGAAATTGTCAGGGGTTACCCAAGACTGAAGGCTCAAAGTGGTGTGAGGAGGATAGGGAGGAGTTCCCTTTTATAAGGGAGGAGAGGGGCACTTTAGGAAAAACTTAAAATATTATTTTATTATAAACCCATGTTCGGTTATTAATAGTTCCAAATTGATTAATTTCAAAGATAAGGTTGGGATGGGTCGAAATCCTCTCAACCAATAGATTTTAGAACAGTTTAGGTGATTATTTTAACCTTATCATTTAGATTTAAATTTAAGTTAAATAATTTCACTTTTACCGTGTCTTCTTATTTTCTTACACTATATGGTTAATAAACTTACGATAACAAGCCAAAAGAACCCCAAGTGGTTAATTATAAATATATATTCCTATATTAATTTCATTCATCTGATCCTTATATTTTTAGGAATAAAATAACAATTAATAATATAATATTTGTTTTAAAAACTATTTTATGTCAATCATGACTCTATTTGGTAATTGATTTATGTGAAAATCATGACAGCATTATTAGTTCAAAAAAAGTTAATTAAATCAATACTAATATGTCATAGTAACCTATAAAATTAGTTTAATTCTTAAAAAGTCTCAAATTACATTTATTTGGGTATTTATAATATCAATTATGTTAATATTTCCTTAATAAAGTAATTATTGCATCATCATTATGTCATAAATAAATTAAATTATTTATAGTCTAAAAATTATAAATAAAATATTATTATGTAGGAAATAATTTTATCTTTATAATTAATATTTATAGTAAAAATTATCTTATGTATAACCCTATATTAAAAAAATTTTAGTTATTAAACTTTGATTTTAATTATTTTAACTATTCTTTAAATAAAATAATAATAAATGTCCTAATCTAATCCAAGTGGACCTAAATGGTCATATTTTATTCCTAAGGTTTTTCTGGTCGAATTAAACTTATCCAATAGAATTAGGACATGTTTTAGGGTAATAATAATACCATTTTTCCCTTAATTTCCCTATTTACATTTAACCATGGTAAATAAAAGTAAAAAGATACTATTCACACAAAATTATTTTTATCTTATTGAACAACATTTTACTCCTTTATGTTAACCGTGCCTCTTGGATTTTCTAAAATACACTCACAGAAGTGGTAAAATTAAGTTTTCTGTAAATTTTGAAACTATCCTAGGAGGTGGGTAAAAGACGGTGAAAAGTTCAATAAAATTTTTATATATTTAAACTATTATAAAATGAAACCAATTAATTACATTGAAATTATATTGGTATTATGTATCAATTTTAACCTAAAATAAATTTAAATAAAATAAGTAATTATTTAAATAAAAAATCAGTTTTTAAATAGTAACCTACTGTTTTAACTATTCATCAAAAATTGAAAGTTTTTAGAAAAATACAAAAATTTTACCCTAGGATAATTTCGATATTCTGAATCCAAAAATGAATACCATTTTATAAAATTTCAAAAATTGGGTATTACTATTCATAACGTCTAGTTTTAATAATATTTTAATAGCATATCGTTGTTTAGTGAAACTCGGTATTGCGTACAACGCAAGCTATCGAGGAAGGTCGCGATTGCGTGTAAAGAAATGAACTCTAGTTTAGTATGTAGTGAAAGATTCCTTTGAGGATGTATGTAAAAACAGTGTATTTCTCATAAAAATCTCGGGTGTTACACAGAAGGTCTGCATTACATCATAAAATGGAAAACTACAACAACATTGTTTCCTTAGGGAACATTGAGATCCCATAGACTATCCATGCAGGTCATTCATAATATACTTCTTTTCATCTTGGGAAAAATAATACATAGAAAGGGGTGAGCTCAGATGCTCAGTAAAGATAACAATATAGAGGAAAATTTCATAAATAAGCATAAACATTTATGTCAATGTATAAGACTAAAACAAAAGCCTTTTAAACACGAACATCAGCATAATATGGCAAAGGTAAAATCATAATAATGGCATTTAATTACTCACATGGATATTCTACTAGTCGAATCATCACATGCAAAATCAATAGACACTTTCATAATTATGGAATCCATAATGCTACACTTCACAACCACATAGTCAACGCCTTGTGCCAAGACTATAAATATGATTTTTTCAAGGCCTTGTGCAAAGTCACTAGATTTTCTCACGAGACCTACCGATACATCATGGTGCTATAGCGGGCTCTACCCCTCACCTACTAAGTCCAATGCATTTCTCAAATGGAAAGGAATAATCATAACATAAAAATTCACATTAAAACTAGAATACAATATGTAATTAATTTATCCAAAAACCATGAATGGTGTAAAAATAACACATCCACAGTCAAACATATCACAAAACCATCAATACAATATGGAAGATTTGTATCATAATAAATCAACTTCAAATAAGCTTAAAATCCCTCAAAGGATGTTGACATAGAGAAAATCAAAACCTTTTTAGAGAAATATCACTTTATATTTTGAAATCATTTAAAATTTATGTAATTATAGAAGAAAACATTTATTTTTGAATATATTCTTATATGCTTGTAAGGGAAGTTTTAAAGTTGTTATAATGGTGTAAAATAGTCGCACCTACCATATAAGTTAAAAAACATTTTAACCTTAATTTTATTGAAAAGGTCAAAAATTACCTTGCCTGGAAAATGACGGAATGATTCCTTTCATAACATTGATGTTACTATAAGGGTATAAATTTCATTAACCTATAGTCTAGGAAATATTAATTTTTTTTTGAAATACATTTTTAAGAAAAAAGGATGGGGATGATAAAGAGGTCACAGTAGATAATTATGTATATACAGCCTCAAATAATAAAGAGATTGTAGAATTAACCCTTAACTTGTAAATTCCATTGGACGAGGGTAGGTTAACCTCATGTATAATGGTGAAATAATTGTTATTATATTATAGAAGAATAATATACATTAATATGATATCATATATGATCTTTTAGCATTACTTCGTTAGTAATATCTTAGTATTATCGTCATTTTGGGTGTTAAATGATTTATTTTACTTTATATTCTTTGTTATGTAAGTAATGTTTGTAATATATAGGATGTATCTCATTCATATACATAATGATATTATGTCTTTAAAAATTATTTTTAATCGTCTATGGAAATTAGTCTTGAATGGATACGATGGGGAATGAATCTCATCGTGTTCGTAGTGACGATAATCTGTACGTATGCACAAGTGACAATATCATTATTTTTATATAAAAATAATATATAATTGGATGTTATATCATATATAAAGAGTCAATGTCATGTTATATTTATTATTTACATCAATTACACATCATTATTATACCCATCCAAATAATAATGTATTGAATAAAAATTACACCACAACGTGGAGAGGGTGAGATGTATGTACCCATGTATGGTGACCTATCATACAATGGATGGGTATAATAATGGATATGGTTTTAACATATGTATAATAACATCACATTATATAGAAGATACTATAGTAATTATTTTAGAATGGAAATAACAATGAAAATGAGGTGGAAGATGAAACGAACTTGAAATAGGTTTTGAAATATTTACCACTTCTTCGGGTTCTTCCTTTTTATTTGATCAAAAGGGTTCCTTAGGTTGTATTTTTGTCAAATGTTCAGACTCCTATATTTAGGGAGGAAAGTTTATAGGGTATTTGGGTAGGTGTTGGCTGAGTAAAATGGTTTGAGTGTGTGAATTAGAGAGAATGTTGATGTGTCCTTTTATAAAATCATTTTAGATTTATAATCGCTCCAAAATGAATTATTTAAAGGATAAGGTGGGGTTGGGTCGAAAACCACTCAACTAATAGGACTTATATAGGCTTGGGTCACTATATTAGATTTATCTTTTATATTTAATTCTTAGTTAAATAGGTTAACATTTACCATGTCTCTTTATATTTTTATATTATATGGTTAATAAACTTACTAAATACTTACAAGATAACCCCAAGTGGTTCATTAATGACACACCTATCATTATATATGTATTTTGACCGATCATTAGATTTTTAGAAATAGAATATTAATTAATAATAAAATATATGTTTTAAAATATCATTAATGTTATTTTTTACCCTACTTGATATTTTGTTTTTTTTAATTCATAACAGCATTATTACTTCGAAAAAAATACATATAACCAACCCTAATATGTCATATTAACCTATAAAATTATTGGAATTCATAAAAAGTATCAAATTACATTTATTTGGATATTTATAATATAAAAAATTTTAATATTTCATTAATTATGTAATTACTGCATCATCATTGTGTCATAAAGTAATTAAATTATTTAGGGTCTGAAAAATATAAATAAAATACCATTATTTTTGAAATGTAACATTATAATTAATACTTATAGTCTAATTTACCTTATGTGTAACCCTAAATTAAAAATGGTTTAGTTATTAAACGTTGAATTTAACACTTTTAACTCTTCTTTGAATTAAATATTAATAAATTCCCTAATCTAATCCAAGTGGACCTAACTAATCATATTGTATTCCTATGGTTGTATTTGGACGAATTACACTTATCCAATTGAATTGGGACATGTGTTAGTGTAATAATAATATCATATTTACCCTTTATTAACCTATTACCTTTCAACCGTGGTAAATAAAAGGAAAATGTTACAATTTAAAAAAAATTATTTTCATATTATTGAACCACATTTTACTTACTAATATCAATCGTGTCTCTTGGATTTTTGAAATTCATCCCACAGAAGCGGTAAAATTATGTTTCATGTAAATTTGAAAATTTTCCAAGGAGATGGGTAAAAGACGGTAGAAAGTTCAATAAAATCATTATATATCTAAAATTATTATAAAATGACTTCAATTAAACAAATTGAACATATATAGGTATTATGTATCTATTTTGACCTAAAATATATTTAAATAAAAAAATTATTTAAATTAAAATTCGGTTTTAAACTATAACTCAGTGTTTTTCACTATTCATCAAAAATGAAAGTTTATAGAAAAATACCAAAAATTTATCCCATGATAATTTTGATATTATGAATTCAAAAATGAAGTCAATTTTACCAAATTAAAAACATATTAGTTTCATTTTTTAATTTGAAATTAATTTCAGTTGTCAAAACCAAAAAGCGTGTTTTTTAGAAATAATAACAAACAAAAGATTGATTCTTGTTTATGTTCAAATTCAAAGTGAACTTATTTCCAATAAAAAAATTTGATTAAATGGTAAAAATATAATATATTTATACTTCCAACCCAAAAAAATTTATAATTTTACATGACAAATTTTTGTGATTAAAAAAGTTGTTTTTAGTTAAAAAGTTGTAGTTTTCACTATTCACCCAAATTTGAAAGTTATCAGAATAACACAGAAAAATTATTGAAACTAAATTCATATATCTCAATTATATAGAAGAAGATCATTTTTTCAAATTTAATATATAAAAATTTCAAATATTGGTTTTAAAAATTGTTCTCCATTAAAAGGCAGAAAGCTTGCAATTTTTTTAAAAAAATACTTCTTCTCTCTATAAAAAATGAATAGGTTTTTCCATTATGTCTAAGAAACTCATAATATGGATTCTAAAATTTTAAGGATTATATAATGTTCAAAATTTAGATAGTACTATTCATATCATCTTTTGAACAGCTAGTTTGGTAAGTCATGGTGCGCTTGAACTCGGTGTTGTGTGTAGTGCATGTTATTGAAATAGTTTGAAGAAATAACGTACTATGAAATCATGGGGTGATACATTCATCCCTCCGTCAATAAATTGTATCATCGCAATTTGAAATTGTTTTTGAAAATAAAAGGATGAAAATAAAAAATACCTTTGTTGGAAAAACCACATCCGAAATTAGGTTAATATGATTAATCATTATAAAAATAAATGGAGAATGAAAAAGTCACCACCAAATTATGGTCTTGATTTAGAGAACATTGGTGGAAATTAGAGACACATAATTTGAGGAAAACGACAATATTTATAGGAAGTGATTGAGGTCATTTGACACAACCAATTGTTGAATTGAGGGCCTCAAATCCCTCAATCTATGATGAATTAAAAAACATATGGTATTTGGATAAAACATATTTAGTTTTAATATCCCTTATGTAAAGTTTTAGAATTAATTTCTTCATTGAATTAGGGAAAAAATATTTACTTGACAAGTAGAGTTCCATCCTTTAACTAATTTCTACCTCAAACTCATCTTTCACTCTAAAAGATAAAATAACTTAAAAATTGTTCTATTTATCATATTCATATAGGGTTCCAAAAAAATGACTTTATTATTCATCTACCAGACCTTTAAAAACTACATTATTCAATCCATGAAATCACGTGGGCCAGTGGTTGGTGATACACCCTTGCCTCCCTTCGGTAGCAGGTTCAAGTCTCGCGGCCATGCGGGATGTGGCAGGTTATCGCCGGTCTTCTGGGATGTCCTTTTTGTGACAATCCAAAAATAATATCAAACTAGACTTATCCAAAATACATCTATTTGAACTCACATTCCAAAATTTATAATGATGGTAAACATAATGAAGATCCATTTTTCCACATAATAACACGTGAACACCTTCATCGTGAATTTTTTTAAAACCATGCAACATCATGAATTACCATAAAACCTTATTGATTACATTTATGCTCCTTAATTATTTATATAATTCTGGATATACTCCTTCTATCCAAAAATGTTTTCAACTATAACAATGATGGAATATACAAATCATCAATCAGTATCAAGGTAGTCAAGAATATCCAACATAATTTATCCCAATCAATCATGTATTATTCTAAAATCACAATATCAGTATTAGAACCATATTATGGTTTATCATTCTCTCATCCATATATTTTATAAAAAAAGTTAACTAGCTATTGATTCAATTTTATTGGTTCCACGCAATCTCAAGTCCTTAATGAAATATTACTAAAATACAATCCTTATATACTATATAATTCTAATATCATGTACATCATCAATTCAATACTCAAACGGCACAATACCTTAATAAAAACATAAGAAATCTAATCATTCCTTTTCATCTTCAGTAGTAACATAACTTTATTATCATCCTACAATAGCATTTGGGGTATACTCTAATGATTTGGACATTGATTAATGTAGTGTCCCAACTCCTTTAAGATGAAGCATTGTATATTTGAAACTTTTTTCATACCCTTGAAATCACATACTTGGTGTCCTTTTTCTCAACACTTATAACAAACTCCTATTCCCTTCAGGAATTTACCAAGGTGGTTCTTTCCATAGTTATCACATATGGGAATATCCTTATTTCCCCTGTTCCCATTATCTATCTTTCTCTCTTCCATCCTTTTCTTCTCTTTCCTTCAAAGACATAGGACTCAGAGAATTCATTATTTATCTTATTAACACATGATAATATTTCATCATATGTTGATAGTACATGGGAGACTATTTACCTTCTAAATGATGGCTTAATACCATTAAAGATAAGATCCTTCTTACTCATTGGATAATATGTATTGCTGGAGTTCACATTCCTTCTACTAGGAACCATTTCTATACAATGACATATACTTGGCCAGTTGATGAATTGAAATGAATAATTCAAACTTGTAAAATACCTAACGTAAATTGAACAATTAATGGATATAATCCATAATCATTAAAATGTATTCATTGACGAAGTATATACTCATAATCCATTAATAATGGTTTGTAATGAAAATTAGGATTATCCTAAGAATATCCCCATGGAGTCTCGTAACCAAGAGCACAGTAAGGCCCATTTTCGTGCACCAGTTCCCGTTCAACTCTAGATCAATGTTATGTTCCCAGCTTTTAACCCTAGGTACATATGTTCCAGAGCCGCCTCTACCTACTCATATCCAAACATTAATGAATTTCTTCGAAAACTCACAGAATATCTTCAGTACCAAAATTCTAGGGAGTTCATCTATAAAAATCCTCAAAGTCTTTCTTAGGGTAATGTGCTCTAATCAGAGTTTATCTAAATCTAGTTTCCAAGGATATTGCTAAACATTATCTTTCTACCAACTGTAACTCCCCGACCCCAGAAGCCCAGAGTCAGTGCATTATTATGTATCATTGCCATTATAACAATAGATGATGTCTCGAAAAACTGATTAGTTTAGTAGCCTTGGAAGTACTAGATATATTCATAACATTTAAATTACATCATATTATGGAAAACTACAACAAAATTGTCTCCATATACCACACTGAAATCCCATAGAATATCCCTATAATCCAGTCATAATATACTTCTTTTCATCATGGGAAAAATAAAACATAGAAAGGGGTGAGCTCAGATACTCAGTAAAGATAAAAATATCGCGGAAACATACATAAATAAGAATAAATATGTAACACCACAGGTAAATAATGAATATGGAATGTTCATATTTATCCATATTTGTGAATAAAATATTAATATGACTTTAAAGGGGACGCTATGCTCGATGGCGTACCCAACACGCAACAACGAGTTTCTTGGGAATCTTACGTTGCACTCTAATAATAAAATAAAATTAATTCAAATGGTAGTAAACATGTAGCCGTTGTATTGGCAGGAATAGATATAAATAACTAAATATGATTATATATGTTTTTTAAATGTTTTTACATTTATCCAATAAAAGCTAAAGGCTTAAAATACGGAAAGAATTCAATTTTAGGCGTATATGCCCTAGTTTTCACTAAAGGTTCACTTATCGCCTTTTAATGGAGAACTGTCATTAAATATAGTTTTTTTCACTCTTAAACATTCTTTTGGACCAAATAAAACTCTTATTAAGAATCGGGACATCAAATTTTACTTTGTGTAATTTTTTGGTATTTTTCCGATAAAGTTCATTTTTTTAATGAATAGTGTAAAATGTTGTATTTTAATTCAAAACCTCTTTTTAATCTAATTTATTTATATGATTAGATTATATTTTGAATTGGTTTTAAAGTAAAATTATAAAATATTTTTACCATTAAATCCAATAGTGGTCGTTGTAATTAATTTCACTTTGAAATCAGACTTAAACTAGTGTCAATCTTTTGATGCTTATTGTTTTATAAAAACACGCTATTTGCACTGACAGCGGGAATTAATTATTAAATTAATTAATGTGACTAATATGTTCTGAATTTTGTAAAACGGACTTCATTTTTGAATTCAGAATATCAAATATAGTTTAGGGTGAATTTTTGGGATTTTTCTGAAAAACTTCAATTTTTGATGAATAGTGAAACCACTAAGTGGTACTTATAAAAACTGATTTTCCATTTAAATGAAATTTTTCCATCATTGTGTTTTGATTTTCAAAAATCCGACATACATGGTTGTCATTTAGAAGTAAAATGTGGTTCACTGAGATTATAATAATTTTTTGGTGAATAGTAACTTATTAAGTTCTTAATCGCGATTAGAGGTAACTAGTCTAATTTAAGGTAAAAATGATATTATAAGAATTTGAAAACACCATGAAACTTGTCCTACACGTATTGGGTGAGTCATGGCCGACCAAGACAAGCCATGGGACAACTTGGGGACCCCATGGAGACACTTTGGTTGGGAAATGACATAAATAACTTTTTATTTAATGTTAAAATTAAATTGACACAAACATGAGTTGTTTTACTAAAACAATTTTTAAGTAGGGTTACACAGGTCCCAATTTTTATTATAAATAGTCATTGGAAAGATAAAAATATTTACTACATCATAGTATTTTTTTATAATTTTTAGACATTGAATAAATTAAATTATATATGAAATAATAATGATGCAGCGATGACATCATTATTTGACGATTTAAATAAAATGGAAAGATAATGTAAAATCTATGAACAACACATGTCCAAAACCAATTGGATGAGAGGATTTCTAAGACTTATCACCTTATCCACGAATAATATCAATGTGGGACCTTTTGAAACCGAAACACATTTTCAAATAAAGTAATATTTCTTTACTTTCCAAAAGTGCCCCTCCTCTCCTCTTATAAAAGGCCCCCACCTCTACCTCATTTAACACACTCCTCAAGCCTTTGTCTCGGCCAAACCCTGCCCATTTACTCTCTCCACATCCCTCTCCTCATCCTAGAGGATTCCCTTTGGGAAGAATCCTTTCAAAGGAAGCCTTTAGGCTCAAATCAAAAGGAGTTACACTTTTAAAGGTAATTCACTCTCTCATGTTCATTTGTTTTATTTTGCTTCTCCAACCCCCTAAACTCTTTTTATTTACTTTTTTTGTAACAAAGCCAGTATCTTCAATATACTAGGATGTTGTTATAAGATTTATTCGAGCTACACTCTCACACAACTACATCAAATGGTTAAAGAACATACGGTTTTCGTGGATGGTGAAATTCTGCCTCCCGAAACGATGATTGTTCAATACTCATTTAACACCTTCCAAGGTGGCCATTATGATGTCACTATTTTTATATATGAAATATAATATGTATATGTATTATTTATGATTCTGTATTTTTCATTTTTGTCTTACCTTTTATGGCTTCCATTATGGGTATACGCGATATCTTCATTTAAGGATGTGCGGACTACCGCCCCCTCAAAGTGATTTGATTCGTTAAATAACATATGTGGGATGTATAAAGGATGGAAATATGATATTATATATGATATTATACTGTAATTATAATATAACTTTATTTAATTATTATTACATTCTATAAAATACGAAATAGAAATGAAAGTAGTGTTCATGCGTACGTACGGCTTACCGTCTCCATGAACGGTGCATTTCATTTCTTACCTCTAAATGATTATGTAATGTTATAAATGCATGCATGTACTGGATATATATGATATATATGATATCTAAATAATGAATACAATTCTGGATATAATAAACATTTCGCCACACGAACAACATGTAATTGTAAGAATTCCACTTTCGACTTAAGAACCAAATATCGGAAAAATAAATATTATTAACTTAAATGATTACATAATGTTTATGACATGGTAATAAGTGGTATAAAAGTACTAATGAAATTGAAAAAGGTTCTTAAGGAATTATAAATTAACTCAAGTTTATTATTCAGGAGATTAAAGAACGATCGAGTCAAGTCGGACCCGAGGTAAGGGATCCTACAACTCTCTTTCTTTTTAAGTACACTCTTTTATGTCATTTATTTTAAGCTCATATTTCTTATGATTGGGATGTTATTTTATATTACTCCTACTGTAATTTTTATGTTCATGTGATGAGAGACCCTATTCTCTCTCATCAATCCATTTTGGAAGTTTTGAGTGGCGCCGTTAGGCTGCCGAACTTTCGTAAGAGATCTAACCTCTCTCTTTCTTTTTAAGTACTCTCCTTTATGTCACTTCTTTTAAACTACTCCTTGCAATGTTGGGGGATTTTCTTTTATATTACACATTCTATAAATTCTATTGTAATATGATGGGATACTCTATTTGATCTCATCAATCCATATTCGGAAGTTTTATGTGGCGCCGTTAGGCTGCTGAGTTTTCGTAAGGGATTTTTCATCTCACTTTTATTCCCGTGAGATTTATGCTACATTTGCCACAAATTCCATTGAGTGGTGTATTTACTTCCCATTATTCTACTCATTGTGTAATATACTTTCGTTTATGAGTATTTACATCAGTGACCTATTGTCTTTCTTCATGGGGTGTATGTTTTGAAAGATACCCAAGTCGGTAAGGGAACCTTTCACCCTCCTCTTTTTTAAAAAGACATCTTTTATTGGGTCTTTTAATTTACATATTTTTATGTTGGGATATGTTCTCATACATCCTTATTGAAGTAAATTTTATGTCCAAGTGATGAGATACACTTTTTATCTCTCATCAACTCATTTTGATGTGATGCCGTTAGGCTGTCAAGGGAACTTTTTAACCCAATTTCGATTTCATTGGGTTCAACTTGTAGTCATTGAATATGTCATCCATTGAATATGTGTGAATGAAATTTTATTGTTTTACACTTAATATCCACTTATATTGGGTGTATATATATTTTTCACACATATTTTTGAGATTTATTTGTCCTTAATTTAAGGATACCTTCTTTATAAGGGATTTCATCACATTTGACATTTCTATTGAGGGTTCATTGTTGTTATGCACCAATTCACTCTTATATGGTGTATATACTGTCCTTTGGAGTATTATATCATGAATCCTTTTATTCTCATGATATTATAAAGTTCTGACTAAATGTTATTCCTTGATTATTGTATTCAAGTGTCTCTAATTTTGGTAAAACCCCTTTAACCAAAATATCGTTTTAAATGTTTTAATTATTTGTTTTATTAATATCCATGTTTTCAAAATGGTTTTAAGGATTTATTTATATGGATATTAATGGTTTAAAATGTTAAAAGCTTCAAGGTGGTATGGGACACTTTGATTCAAAAATATCTTTATTAAATGTTTTAAATGGTTTTGGAAATGGTTTCTTTTTGAATGGATTCATTATTTCAATATCCTAAAATGTTATATTGTGATTGAAATGTGGAAATTTTATGTTTCCTTTATTCATCTTTATGTGATACGATTATGTTATGGTTCTTGGGCATTGTTATGAAGAACGGGTGGTTCCGTGATAAACTAAGGGCGGGTGAGCCCGATATAGCTCTCCAATTCATTGGGTAACACAAAGGAGTGAAACGTTAATGTTTCTCCGAAGAGATTTAGGGAATATACTGTGATGGGTATTCCAAACGTAACCAAGAGGGTTACTCCCTATGTAAGAATGTTATGAATGCCTCAAGTTACCTTTATGTATTATGTTTTCTATGATTTATTCATGATTTGATATGCCTATATTTTATGGGTAAAGTATGATTTCATTCTTATGTATATACGAACTCATGTTTCCTTTCCATATTTTTATAACCCTTACTGAGATTTTTATGCTCATCCCAAGTTTTTTGGAAATGTTTTTCATAGGTCAAGGGAAAGGTACATGATGTGATGATAGTGTCGAGGATGTGTCAAGAAAGAATCCATGTTTCATTTTAAATATGTTTTTGTTGATGGGAAGAATGAATACTGTCTTTTATGTAACCACTTTGTTTAAATGTGGAATGTAATGCAAGTTTCATGATCTAATTCTCTAAAACTATAAACCTGAAAAGATCCTCAATGTGTAATCTTGTAATAACTCAAGATTAAGTAAGGTTTAAGGCTGGGGCCTTATAGTTGGTATCAAAGGTCGGTTTAGATAACTTTAGAGGTTAGGGTATTCATTAAGCATAAGTGACATTACCATAATGGTTAGGATTTCAGAAAGAGTCCTAGTTTTAGATAAAGTGAATGAGTAAGTATATCTTAGTGTTTATCTTACTCATTAGTACATGATGGTTTTTTTGATATACTCACACTGACATTTCTGTTTTTAGTGAATGGCTGGATCTCGCAGGCACCAAAGTGACAATTGGATTGAAGGAAACTGTGGTGGATCTATGATTAAGATACTAGGTAAAATGGAGGATTCAATGAGGAAACTCATGGTTGTTCTAAACAAACTATCAAGGAGTCATGATAAACCACTTCAACCTTGGTGAGTTCTCTAGTGTATCATGTACGAGATGGCCAACTCGATGTGGAAATTCAGGTAATAATTATTAAGGTAACCATTTGGGTTTATATGATCCTTACTTTTGGGGTAATTATGGGATATTATATGTTCTGATGGAAAATGAAAGGCATGAGATAAACATGAGGTTAAAATATGTTATGATCATCTTTGAAGATTTTATCTCATTTTGGGGAATGTTTTAAGAATTATATAGTTTTGAAAAAAGGACAACATGCAGACCGTGTGACAACCCGTCGCGTCGGACAAAGCTGCGGGAATCGAACCCACAACCAAAGTGCGACTGGTATTTATCGCCTACCACTGGACTACGTGAAGTCCCTGGTTAGTTTGACTGATTCTTTTAAGTTATATGATTTTATGAATTAAGAGTAAGTTGATTTTGGAGGATATGTGATT
The DNA here is from genome assembly GCA_963277665.1 of Viscum album. NCBI lineage: Eukaryota > Viridiplantae > Streptophyta > Magnoliopsida > Santalales > Viscaceae > Viscum > Viscum album. Next base: position 461,224,104 of record OY728165.1, on the reverse strand, counting down.
AGGATAATTACTATTCAATGTGAGGCTTTAGGAGCGACTAATGTTGTTTGGAGATAAATGTTACGATTTAACTTGGAAGACTATGTGACTAAATCCTTCAAATATTTGGGTTTGAATATTATATTGGTTTAATTTGAATAATTTTATGGACAAATTGTTTATCGGATGGTCCTCATTGAACTTTGGGTTTTGTTGGAAAAATTTTGGAGATTAAGAATAGATTTTCTTTTTTATAAGGGGTTATCCTTTTCTGGATTATCTGATCTTGTACTAACCTTTTTGGTTTTCGTTTTGGTTAAAGCCTAAATACATGGGATGTATATAGTTCTCTTTTGGGGATTAGGTGATTCTCTAGAAGTTGATTATAGTACTCATGATGCGAACAAGTCTCCCTAAATACTCGTCTTTTGGAAAAAATATGAGTTTGACTAAGGAATCTTGTAAAAGTTGAAAGTCAACATGATAAGTGATTATGCTTCCTTATGAATAAATTCCTCAATAAAAATTAACTTAAAAAAAATGTTGTCTATTAACTTTTCCTACTGGGGAATCGAATACCGTTTAACCCAACACAAGTTTGTGATTTTCTCATGGTTAACTTTCTCCTCAACATGTATTCTATCACTCTCCATGAGAACATGAACCTATGTTTTCTCCTCCATGTCCATATTTTCATACTTGGAATCCTAGTATCGGTTAACTCGGGTAACCTTTGTACTTATCTTTCTTTATTTTTTTTTTACCGACTTTTGTTCCGATGTGGGGCTTTCAAGGATGTTTCCAAGCGCAATTTTAAAATTGCGAGGACGCAATTCCCAAAAGGGGGGAAGGATGTAACACACCCCAGGTAAATAATGAATATGGAATTTTCAAATTTATCCATATTTATGAATAAAATATTAATATGACTTTAAAGGGGATGATATGCTTGATGGCGTACCCAACACGCAACAACGAGTTTCTTGGGAATCTTACATTGCATTCTAATAATAAAATAATATTAATTAAAATTGTAGTTAACATGTAGCCATTGTATTGGCGGGAATGGATAGAAATAAATAAATATGATTATATATGTTTTTTAAATGTTTTTACATTTATCCAATAAAAGCTAAAGGCTTAAAATACGGAAAGAATTCAATTTTAGGCGTATATGCCCCAGTTTTCACTAAAGGTTCACTTATCGCCTTTTAATGGAGAACTGTCATTAAATATAGTTTTTTTTACTCTTAAACATTCTTTTGGACCAAATAAAACTCTTATTAAGAATCGGGACATCAAATTTTACTTTGTATAATATTTTGGTATTTTTTCGATAAAGTTCATTTTTTAATGAATAGTGTAAAATGTTGTATTTTAATTCAAAACCTCTTTTTAATCTAATTTATTTATATGAATAGATTATATTTTGAATTGGTTTTAAAGTTAAATTAGAAAATATTTTTACCATTAAATCCAATAGTGGTCGTTGGAATTAATTTCACTTTGAAATCAGACTTAAACTAGTGTCAATCTTTTGATACTTATTGTTTTATAAAAACACGCTATTTGCTCTGACAGCGGGAATTAATTATTAAATTAATTAATGTGACTAATATGTTCTGAATTTTGTAAAACAGACTTCATTTTTGAATTCAGAATATAAAATATAGCTTAGGGTGAATTTTTGGGATTTTTCGGAAAAACTTCAATTTTTGATGAATAGTGGAACCACTAAGTGGTACTTATAAAAACTAATTTTCCGTTAAAATGAAGTTTTGCCATCATTGTGTTATGATTTTCAAAAATCCGACATACATGGTTGTCATTAAGAATTAAAATGTGGTTCAATGAGATTATAATAATTTTTTGGTGAATAGTAACTTATTACGTTCTTAATCGCGATTAGAGGTAATTAGTATAATTTATGGTAAAAATGATATTATATGAATTTTAAAACACCATGACACTTGTCCTACACCTATTGGGTGAGTCATGGACGACCAAGATAAGCCATGGGCCAACTTGGGGACCCCATGGAGACACTTTGGTTGGGAAATGACATAAATAACTTTTTATTTAATGTTAAAATTAAATTGACACAAACATGAGTTGTTTTACTAAAACAATTTTTAAGTAGGGTTACACAGGTCCAAATTTTTATTATAAATATTCATTGGAAAGATAAAAATATTTCCTACATCATTGTAGTTTTGTTATAATTTTTAGACATTATATAAATTAAATTATTTATGACATAATAATGATGCAGCGATGACATCATTATTTGACGATTTAAATAAAATGGAAAGATAATGTAAAATATATGAACTACACATGTATAAAACCAATTGGATGAGTGGATTTCGAAGACTTATCACCTTATCCACGAATTATATCAATGTGGGACCTTTTGAAAACTAAACACATTTTCAAATAAAGTAATATTTCTTTACTTTCCAAAAGTGCCCCTCCTCTCCTCTTATAAAAGGCCCCCACCTCTACCTCATTTAACACACTCCTCAAGCCTTTGGCTCGGCCAACCCCTGCCCATTTACTCTCTCCACATCTCTATCCTCATACTAGAGGATTCCCTTTGGGAATAATCCTTTCAAAGGAAGCCTTTAGGCTCAAATCAAAAGGAGTTACACTTTTAAAGGTAATTCACTCTCTCATGTTCATTTGTTTTATTTTGCTTCTCCAACCCCCTAAACTCTTTTTATTTACTTCTTTTGTAACAACACCAGTATATTCAATATACTAGGATGTTGTTATAAGATTTATTCGAGCTACACTCTCACAAAACTACATCAAATGGTTAAAAAGCATACGGTTTCCGTGGATGGTGAAATTCTGCCTCCCGAAACGATGATTGTTCAATACTCATTTAACACCTTCCAAGGTGGCCATTATGATGTCACTATTTTTATATATGATATATAATATGTTTATGTTTTATTTATGCATCTGTATTTTTCATTTTTGTCTTACCTTTATGGCTTCCATTATGGGTATACGCGATATCTTCCTTTAAGGAAGTGCGGACTACCACCCCCTCAAAGTGATTTGATTCGTTAAATAACATATGTGGGATGTATAAAGGATGGAAATATGTTATTATATATGATATTATACTGTAATTATAATATACCTTTATATAATTATTATTCCATTCTATAAAATACGAAATAGAAATGAAAGTAGCGTTCATGCGTACGTACGGCTTACCGTCTCCATGAACGGTGCATTTCATTTCTTACCTCTAATTGATTATGTAATGTTATAAATGCATGAATGTACTCGATATATATGAAATATATGATATCTACATAATGAATACAATTCTGGATATAATAAAAATTTGGCCACACGAACAACATGTAATTGTAAGAAGTCCACTTTCGACTTAAGAACCAAATATTGGAAAAACAAATATTATTAACTTAAATGATTACATAATGTTTATGACATGGTAATAAGTTGTATAAAAGTACTAATGAACATGAAAAAGGTTCTTAAGGAATTAGAAATTAAATCAAGTTTATTATTCAGGAGATTAAAGAACGATCGAGTCAAGTCGGACCCGAGGTAAGGGATCCTACAACTCTCTTTCTTTTTAAGTACACTCTTTTATGTCATTTCTTTTAAGCTCATCTTTCTTATGATTGGGATGTTCTTTTATATTAGTCCTACTGTAATTTTTATGTTCATGTGATGAGAGTCCCTATTCTCTCTCATCAATCCATTTTGGATGTTTTGAGTGGCGTCGTTAGGCTGCCGAACTTTCGTAAGAGATCTAACCTCTCTCTTTCTTTTTAAGTACTCTCCTTTATGTCACTTCTTTTAAACTCCTCCTTGCAATGTTGGGGGATTTTATTTTATATTCCACTTGATTTAAATTCTATTGTAATATGATGGGATACTATATTTGATCTCATCAATCCATATTCAGATGTTTTATGTGGCGCTGTTAGGCTGCTGAGTTTTCGTAAGGGATTTTTCATCTCACTTTTATTCCCGTGAGATTTATGCTACATTTGCCAAAAATTCCATTGAGTGGTGTATGTACTGCCCATTATTCTACTCTTTGTGTAATATAATTTCGTTTATGAGTATTTACATCAATGACCTATTGTCTTTCTTCATGGGTTGTATGTTTTGAAAGATACCCAAGTCGGTAAGGGAACCTTTCACCCTCCTCTTTTTTAAAAAGACTTCCTTTATTGGGTCTTTTAATTTACATATTTTTATGTTGGGATATGTTCTCAAACATAATTATTGAAGTAAATTTTATGTCCAAGTGATGAGATACACTTTTTATCTCTCATCAACTCATTTTGATGTGATGCCGTTAGGCTGTCAAGGGAACTTTTTAACCCAATTTCGATTTCTTTGGGTTCAACTTGTAGTCATTGAATATGCCATCCATTGAATATGTGTGAATTACCTTTTATTGTTTTACACTTAATATCCACTTATCTTGGGTGTATATATATTTGTCACACATATTTTTGAGATTTATTTGTCCTTAATTTAAGGATACCTTCTTTATAGGGGATTTCATCACATTTGACATTTCTATTGAGGGTTCATTGTTGTTATGCACCAATTCACTCTTATATGGTGTATATACTGTCCTTTGGAGTATTATATCATGAATCCTTTTATTCTCATGATATTATAAAGTTCTGACTAAATGTTATTCCTTGATTATTGTATTCAAGTGTCTCTAATTTTGGTAAAACCCCTTTAACCAAAATATCGTTTTAAATGTTTTAATTATTTGTTCTTATTAATATCCTTGTTTTCAAAATGGTTTTAAGGATTTATTTATATGGATATTAATGGTTTAAAATGTTAAAAGCTTCAAGGTGGTATGGGACACTTTGATTCAAAAATCTCTTTATTAAATGTTTTAAATGGTTTTGGAAATGGTTTCTTTTTGAATGGATTCATTATTTCAATATCCTAAAATGTTATATTGTGATTGAAATGTGGAAATGTGTGTTTCCTTTATTCATGTTTATGTGATACGATTATGTTATGGTTCTTGGGCATTGTTATGAAGAACGGGTGGTTCCGTGATAATCTAAGGGCGGGTGAGCCCGATATAGCTCTCCAATGCATTGGGTAACGCGAAGGAGTGAAACGTTAATGTTTCTCTGAAGAGATTTAGGGAATATACTGTGATGGGTATTCCAAACGTAACCAAGAGGGTTACTCCCTACGTAAGAATGTTATGAATGCCTCAAGTTACCTTTATGTCTTATGTTTTCTATGATTTATTCATGATTTGATATGCCAATATTTTATGGGTAAAGTATGATTTCATTCTTATGTATATACGAACTCATGTTTCCTTTCCATATTTTTATAACCCTTACTGAGTTTTTTATGCTCATCCCAAGTTTTTTTGAAATGTTTTTCACAGGTCAAGGGAAAGGTACATGATGTGATGATAGTGTCAAGGATGTGTCAATAAAGAATCCATGTTTCATTTTAAATATGATTCTGTTGATGGGATGAATGAATACTGTCTTTTATGTAACCACTTTGTTTAAATGTGGAATGTAATGCAAGTTTCATGATCTAATTATCTAAAACTCTAAACCTTAAAAGATCCTCAATGTGTAATCTTGTAATAACTCAAGATTAAGTAAGGTTTATGGATGGGGCCTTATAAAATATTTAACTAAATGTATAATAAAAAACAAAATCCATTTAAACATTAACTTCAGCATAATAAGGAAAAGATAAAATCGAAATAATTCCATTTACATACCCACATAGATATTCTACTAGTCGAGTAATCAAACGCAATATCAATAGCCACTTTCATAATGATTAAATGCATAATGCCAGATTTCATAACCACATAGTCAAGGCCTTGATCCAAGACTAATGATAATATTTTTTCAAGGCCTTGTGCCAAGACACTAGTTTGTCTCATGAGACCTACTGATTCATCGAGGATCTATAGTGGTCTCTACCCGCCACTTACAAATTCCAATGCATTCCCCATTTGAAAAGGATTAAACATTACATAAACATTTGTATTAAAACTAGCATACGAAATGTCAAAAATTTATCCATAAACAATGAATGGTGTAAAAATAACACATCCATTGTCAAAAATATCAAAAAAAACCTTCAATAAAATATGCAAGTTTTGTATTATAATAAATCAACTTCAAATAAGCTTAAAATCCATCAAAGTATGTTGACATAGATGAAATCAAAACCATTTTAGAGAAATATCACTTTCTATTTTGAAAACATTTCAAAGCCATGTAATTATATACGAAAACATTTATTTTTGAAAATATTCTTATAATCATGTAAGGTAAGATTTGATGTTGTTATAATGGCGGAAAATAGCCGCACCCGATGTATAAGTTAAAAAAACAATCTTACCTTAATTTTTGTCGAAAAGGTTATAAAGTACCTTGTTTGGAAAACGATGGAAAAGTTTCCTTTCAAAAAATCAATGGTCAAGAAATGATATAAGTTTCTTTAACCCATAGTCTAGGAAATATTAAAAATGTTTCGAAATATATTTTTATGAAACATGGATGTGGATGATGAAGAGATCCATGTAGATAATTATGTATAAACAACCTCGGATAATAAAGAGATTGTAGAATTATCCCATAACTTATACATTTACATGGAAGAGGGTATGTTAACCTCTTGTATATTGGTGAACTAATTGTTAGTAAATTATATGAGAATCATATACTTTAATATGATATCATATATGATCTTTTAACATTGCATTGTTTATAATATCTAAGTATTATCATCATTTCGGGTGTTAACTGACTCTTTTTCCTTTATATGTTTTGTTACATAAGTAATATTTTTTATGGATAAGATGTATATTATTCATATTCAGAATGATATTATGTATTTAATCATTATTTCTAAACATCGATAAAAATTAGTCTTGAATGGATACGGTGGGGAATGAATCTCATCACGTTCGTGGAGAGGGTAATCTGTACGTCCACACGAGTGATAATATCATTATTTTGATATTAAAATAATATATAATTGGATGGTATATCATATATACAGAATAATTATCATGTTATATTTATTATTTATATATATTACACATTATTATTATACCCATCCAAATATTAATGTATTGAAGAACAATTACACCACGACGTGGAGACAGTAAACCGTATGTACGAACATATGGTGACATGTCATTCAAAGGATGGATAGAATAATTAATATGGTTATGACCTATTTATAATAACATCACATTATATAGAAGATACTAGAGTTACTATTTTATAATTGAAATAACAAATAATGAGGATCTGGAAGAAGAAAGGAACTTGAAAGAGGTGATGAAATATTTACCTCTTCTTCGGGTACTTGCTTTTGATTTTATCAAAAGGGCTCCATAGGTTGTCTTTATGACTAAATTAAGGCCTATAGGATTAAAGTAGGACAATTGAGATGGTATTTGGGCATGGGTTGGACAAGACAAATTCCTTTGATGGTGTGAATTACAGAGAAGGGTGAAGTGTCATTTTATAAGTGTGGAGAGAGGGAGCTTAGGAAAATCAATAAATATAATTTTATAATAAATTCCATTTTGGTTTCTAATGGCTCCAAAATGAATTATTTAAATGATAAGGTGTGTATGGGTCGAAAAACACTCAACCAATAGGTTTTATACATGTTGGGGTCATAATATTAACATTATATTTTAGATTTAACTCTTAGTTATATATTTTGACATTTACCATGTCTCATTGTAGTTTAATATTATATTGTTAATAAACCGACTATATACTTCCAAGAGAATACCAAGTGGTTCATTAATGATACAAAAATCATTATATAAGTTTTCTGGATAAACATTAGATTTTTAGGAATAGAATATCAATTAATAATAATATATTTGTTTTAAAAACTCTTTTATGTCAACTTTGACACTATTTGGTATTTTTTATTTTCAAAATTCATAACTGCATTATTATTTTAAAATAAATTCACCTAAAAACCCTAACATGTCATATTAACCTATAAAATTAGTTTAATTTATAAGAAATCTCATATTACATTTATTTGGATATTTATAATATCAATTATTTTAATATTACATTAAATAGGTAATTACTGCATCATCATTATGTCATAAATAAACTAAATTATTTAATTTCTAAAAATTATAAATAAAATAAAACTATGTAAGAAATATTTTTAACTTTCTAATTAATATTTATAGTCGAATTTATCTTATGTGTTACAATATATTAAAAATGGTTTATTTATTAAACATTGAATTTAACTATTTTAACTCTTCTTTGAATTAAATAATAATAAATGTCTAAATCTGATCCAAGTCTACATAAAGGATAATTTTTTATTCAAAAGGTTTTTTTAGGTCGAATTAATGTTATACAATACAATTAGGACATGTGTTATGGTAATAATAATTACATTTTTACCCTTAAATACCCTATTTACTTTTAACCGTGGTAAATAAAAGAAAAAAGTTACTCTTCCCAAAAAATTATTTTCATCTTATTAAACAAAATTTCAGTTACTAATATCAACTGTGTCTCTCAGAGTTTTGGAATTAATCCCACAAAAGTGGTAAAATTTAGATTAATGTAAATTTGCAAATGCTAATAGGAGGTGGGTAAAAGATGGTAAAAAGATTAATAAAATTTTTATATATCTAAAAGTATTATAAACTAACATCAATGAATTAAGTTGAACTTATATAGGTATTATTTATCTACTTTGGCCTAAAATAAATTTAAAAAAAATTATTATTTAAATAATTTTTTTTAAAACTATAACTCAGTGTTTTCACTATTCATCAAAAATTGAATGTTTTCAGAAAAAAGAAAAAATTCACCCTAAGATAATTTTGTTATTTTAAATTCAAAAATTAAGTCTATTTTTCCAAATTAAAGACATATTAGTTCCATAAATTAATTTAATATTAATTCGCATTGTTAAAAACAAAAAAGCGTGTTTCTTAGAAATAATAACTAACAAAATATTGATATTTGTTTATGTCCAATTTCAAAGTGAAATTATTTTCAATTAATAACATTGGAATAAATGGAAAAATATAATCTCTTTGTACAACCAAACCATTAAAATGTATAAAATAACACTAAAAAATATTATGATTAAAAAATTTGTTTTCAGTTAAAATAGAGTATTTTTCACTATTCGCCAAAATATGAAAGTTATTTGTAAAAGGAAAAAATTTTATTAAAACTAAATTCTTATCTTTAGATTCCAAAGAAGATGTTTATTTTTCCGAAATTAATGTATACAACTTTCCAATATTGGCTTGAAAGAGAGTTCATCATTAAGAGGTGTAAAAATTACAATTTTTTTTAAAGATTCTTCTTTTATCTGAAAAAAATGATTTTTTATCATTATGTCTACGAAACTCATAGAATGGATTATAAAATTATAAGGATTATATAATGTTCAAAATTTAGTTAATACTATTCATAACCTCTTTTGAATGGCTAGTTTGGCCAAGTCGTGATCCTCCTGAACGCAATGTTGCGTGTAGTGCATGTTATTGAATTACTTTGAAGAAATAACAAACTATGAAATCATGGGGTGTTACAATATTGGTTCATCTCTACAAGAATGAATAATAAAATTATTTTATGATCCAATCAATGATTCTAAGTGAACAAAAGATGTGTATTCTAGGAAATCATTTCTAGGTGATATCATACATTCATTTGATGCACAAAGAAGGATGGTGGGTGTATATATAGCTCGATGAGAATGGGGAAAAGCATTATTATCTAGATCATTGAGAAAATGATATTTACCATTAGAAGAAAATATCCACAGTTTTCTCCCGTTGTTGGGATATAGTTAATGCTATGACATATTATTTAAACTATCCATGATCTTCTCTCTATCATGGATATTTAGGACATCTTTGTATTTGTTTTGAAATATGTGACTTCATTAGAAGTCATTGGTTTTACTCATTTAATGATGAGTTTTTTTGGTACCCTTACTCTAATGGATGGAATATTTTTTCAAGATCTTCAGTTGTGGGGGTTAGAATCCTTTGAATGGTTCTATTTTGAGATGTTTCTTATGTATATACATGGATGTAATCTTCTTGAAATGGTTGGTTTTTCTTATGGAATAACCCCTACCTTATGGATGGATTTTGGGGTTTTATTCTAGTTTTCCTCTTTATTTTGTTGTTGGATATCAGGTTAATTTTGGTGGGCCTCATTGTTTGGTGAACCATCCAACAGGGTTTGAGATATTCCTTGTATTGTGTATATACTATGAAGGGACCATCAGTTAAACATGAGACTAGTCTTTAGATAATGATTGGGTGACTAGGGTTTGCGATCTACCAGTTGATTTTTGTACACAATCTGGAATTCGGCTGTCGTCATTTAGGCACATCGTGTGAGAGTGAAATGGGTTTTGACCTTATGTTATCCATGTGTGTCATGACCTAAGGTGTGAGATTATATTGTTCACTTAAGGATTCATGAAATTTCCCCTCCATTTGGGTTTATAAGTTCATTTGGGTTGAATGTGGGTTTCTATCATCGATTCTCCATTGTATGAGGTTGATTTTATGGTATTGTCTATTTTGTTCCATCATTTTAAAGATATTATAAAATGGTGGGTAGAACTTTTTTGGTCTCCCATTATTCATAGGGATCTTAGCTTGAGGGACTTTTTTTATTGTGTTTGGGGAATTTTGGAACCCATGTGTTCGATTGTTTTGATAATTTCTAAGAATTTTAGTTGGTTTATTAGAGGATGAGTGGTAATTAGGTCCCCACCGGATTGTTTTCTCCTCACTCCATTTGTATCGGCTAGACATTTATGTTCCAGAAAGTGGTATGGTGGGGAGTTTTTGACACCCAATATATCACAATGTTATTTTTTGGGTTATTTTATCTTATCATTATTAGTTTTATTTTCTAGTAGCATGAAATAAGAAATTTCATATTATAGAGTCTTTTGGGAGAATCATAGATAGTCCAAATGGTTAGGAGAAACCATGTGGTGCTTATTTGGATGAGCCTATCATTGTTATTGATCCATTTTTTCACGTTTATGCATGGTTTGAAATACATTGTGGTTTATTTGTATTAAGAAGAGGATGACACTTGGTTAGCACATGGTATGGAAATCAATCATGCCAAACCATGAATATTACTTGTGCCAAGGTAGTTGGTTGCACATGGTTGGTTCATGATTTGGAAAAAAAACATGCTTTCAATCATTTTTCATGTCTTGATGTTCAAATATTGTGGAATTTCCCAAAATTACCTCTTGAATCAAGAGGGTTTTGTCTGTTCTTCACCACCGATTCACATAGACCGACCTTTGGGAGACTAGGTAAGAGATAAACATCCCCTCTTTATTCATCGAATCTCTTTGGTGACAAATTGGTGTATTTGAGATCTTTCTTCCTCTCTTTCCCTCTTCCGGCCACCCCTCTCTCTTTTCTATTATATTTTGTTTCCCCCATGAACCATAAATTTCTTATGGATTATTATAGTGTTTTTTAAGGATCTAATTTTCTCTATTTTTGTGTCTTGGGTTTGTAGACCCCATAATTATATCTGATAGTTTGGAAATTATTAAAAGTGACACATTTTATGTTGGTTTCTCCTTATTCTAAGTAGGGTTTTCTATGAAATTGTATGATTTTGGAATTCAAATTTTATTATATTTAAATTCCTTTTTACTAAAAGTATGAATATATTTGGTAAACATGGGATTTTTAAAAATAATTTTATTTTGTTTTTATGTAGTCATAAATGGTTTGAAATTATAAATCTCTGATTTTCATGTATTAAATTGTGATTTGTTATGTCTTAGGAATAAAAGAGATTATTGTGTGAATTTTGAAATTGTTTGAAATTTATTTATTGTATTTTTATCTTTTTTTAGTTTCCAATAAATAAAAAATAAGTTTTAAAGACAATTTTGTTTTAAACTACGGGGTTAACCTCAAAAGGATTTGGGAAGGGTCTGTTTATTAAGATTCAAATGAAAATTTTAAATGTTTGTATAGTTTAACCCCTATAAAAATTTCGTAAAGTATCCATTAGAAATATTTTTATAGAAATATATTTAATTTGGGCTTGTTTTAGTTTCCAGAAACGGAGATCCGTGTTAGTGTATATCTTTGAAACTTTTTTTAATAGTTTGTGATATTTCCATCCACTTTTTAGAAATTCATAATGTGGTGTTTTATCAAATGTGAAATGTCTTAGAACCCCAAGCACTATTTTATGATAAATTCATTGTTGGAATGATGGTTCTAAAATATATAATGTGAAATAAACCACTTTTTTCCCCTTTACCCTTGTGTGGGTTGATTATCTGTATAACCCGTTGTGTGGGATGTAACTCCCTATGATATTCTTCTTGCTTTCATTTTGTGGGAATTTGGTTATTTATGCAATGGGTGAGTGTTATGATGGGTATATTAATTATAGTATTCTAGTGGGTATGTATTTTCCACTACTTTTTCATTATCTATTAGATTTGGATTGTTTGTTCATTCACCTCAATTCCATTTTTGGTCATGATAACCTATGTTCTATCACAATATATATGTCTATTCCACTATTTTTTCACATGCCACTAGTGGACCTCCATTAGTTCATGGAATAAGGGATAGGATGTGGTTGTCATTGCAATAAGGATTGTGTGGTCTAGTCTGAAGATTTGTGGTTTGAACATCAATACATTCTGATTTCTATTTCATAAGTTAGAATACTCTCATATTATTGGATGATCTACAGATTAGGAATCAAAGTTAGTGCTCCTCAAAAATTTAATTACATTGTTATTTATTAATATCAAGAGCTTTAACTAGTGCTGACTTTCATCTTTTCCCATACTTTAATTATTATGGAACAATTCCTTGTTTATGTTTGGTTGAATTCCTTTTGATATATGGTGTTATATTAATGAACTTGAAACATATTTTTGTTGGTTTATTTCTGTTGAAAACACATTTTAAATGTCTTTTGGGAGAACCTATATGAATTTAAATGATAATGTATGAGTTTTTAAAGTGGATTTAAAAATGGGTGTTCTATTTCAAGGAAGGATTCAGCTACAGTAATGTTATAAGGAAACAAATTTCATTTAAATAAAACAAGTGGGCTCTTTTGAGAAATTTTAATGGCATTATGGTTTTTAAATAGATTACAAAGAGGTAATTAATTTCAATGTGTGTGATTTCATTTTGAGATATTAATGTGATCATTTTAGAAAGGTGTTTATTGAACTGATTTAGTTTTCCATAAGTTATATTTAGAAATATTACTTTCCACCATTACATTCAAATCTGAATTAATCAATTTCAGTATGAAAATAATTGCATCATTTCAGAAGGTTATGGTGACCTATAGGTATTTTTTCTCATGCTTATATATTTCAGGTTCTATTTTTTCCATTGGATATACCCTTCCTTCAGTATGGCAGATGTTGGGTGTATAGGTTGGTGGTGAGAAACAGAAGGTTTCATAGAGATGGTGTGGCCTTGGATCAAGTTGGTTTGTAGTTATTTTATTTTTAGTTGGTTCATTTTCATAAATTATAGTATCCTACTATTTATTAATGATGTTTGAGATCATGAAATTCGGTGTGGGAAGTTTAGTTGGTTATGGCCTATTTTTATTTTATTTTTTTTGAAACATGAATATATATTTTTATTGTATTTGTCTCTATTTTGTATGAAATAATTCTCAACGGTTTTCCTATCATTCCCATTAATAGATTTCAAACCTATGGGGATCATAAATTATCTTACAGGATTATGGTGGATCAGGTTAGCTATTGGCTTCATGGTTATCCTATGTCATTTGGTTGGAAAAACTATGAAGAAAAACATATTGAATTTATTTGATAATATTTGAGTTTTATTTAATTAGAATATTCTCATTTTTTATAAATTCAAGGAGGACCATTTCATTAATTTGAGGAAGGTACTAGAAATACATCAAGAGAACCAGTTATACGGTAATATATTTAATTGTTAGTTATAGAGAAGATAAGTTCAATTTCCAGGGTATGTCATCTTTAACAAGGTTTGGCTGTGGAATCAATAATGATAGAGGAATTACTAGATCAGGAACCACGTAAAACTATTTTTTAGTTTATGATATTCCTAAATTTTTATGTATACTATCATAGGTGTGTGATAGACTTCTCTATTATTATAACCCCTTTGAATACATTGACAGGATAAGGGAATATGTTTTCTGAACATTACAGTGTCAAAAATCATTTGTGGGTCTAAGATAGAGGTTTAACAGTGATCATATTTTTTTACCAAAGGGGGGTGTTGTGCATGTAGTGCTTTACAATGCCTCAAGAGATTGGATTGAGTTTTTATTGATGAAATGAAAAGTGGATATTTAATATTGTTTCATGTATCTAGAACTCTATGAATAATACTATGCAAACCATGACATGGATTTTTTAATAGTATTCTGCCCCATTAATTTGTGGAGCATTATCATCTAGGTAAGCAGTTTCAGGTCTACTCAATCACCAATGTCTCTTATATATATTTCCATAGAGAGATGTTTACCTGATAAAAATGTGTTAGATAGAGTTTATACCAGACTATAAATTCATGAAAATCTATACTCTAGCAAGGGGTAAAGTAGAGGTAGATTCTGTTATCAATATATCCCATTCTATCTTAGAAGAGGATGAATCAAAGTAGTTGGCTTCTTTAGAACATACCCTATTAGAGGAAATGTTGGTAGCTTATCTTGAGTTTATATTTTTGACATCAAAACTTATTCAATGTGTGATAAACAATTAATTGGGGGAAATATATTATGATTTTTTGTTTGAAAAAATATCATAAGGAGATGAAACAATTTTATTTTCCCTAGGTTGGGAGCAATCCACCCATTCTTAAATATTAAAAATTTTATTGGACACACTAAATAAAAAAGTGAAGATACATTTTAATACCTCTTCATTAATGGTGCATAATAATGTGGCGAACATTTACCACTACCACTACTGATAGTTTTAGTGGGAAGGCATGAAAAAAAATATTTCCATTTTTTTCATGACTCACCATCCTATAGTTGAAGGTGGGGCATTAGGTTCATGTTGGTCTGAATCAATATCTTGACATCTGAGAGTTGTAGTGGATGGAATATCAATATATATTTTTTGGCATGAATTCAATAAAAAATAGGCGGACACAACACTATTTGGATGATTATTGATCAACTTAATATGCATGTTCACTTCATTTCCATTTTTGAGGATATTTTAGTAGATATCATTAGGTGATTATATATACAAGAGATAATTTGAATTCATGGGTTACCATCAAGAATATTATTGAACCAGAATGATTTCATAATTTCACAGTTGTGGAGGGGGTTTGAGGAGGTCTTAAATACCAGTATACTAATCATAATGACATTCAACCATTAGAAATATGGCTAGACATATTGAAAATTTAAGATTTTAGCGGATATGAAAAGAACATGTGTGTTAATCTTTTTCTAGAGTTTGGAGGATTAGTTACTACAAGTGGAGTTCACACACAATAATATTTAACACTTTATCATTATTAAGGAATCATTCAAGGATATATATAATAGACTTTATATGTCACCCATGTATTAGGTAGATATAGTTGATTCATTGTTTCTTTGACTAGTGTTGGTGTAGGTGATAATGGAAAATGCCTATGTGATTCATTAACAAATGAATACCTATTATATTTAACTAAAATCATATTTGTATCATCCTCATACACCCATAGAGTTTGAGAAAAGTTACCATGTTCTCTTTATAGTGATTCCACGAGGATATATTTGTTGGTTCATTCAGGTTATCAGGTTACCCCTTATTTCTATTGGGTTATTCCATATTCTACAATGTGATGGAGGGGTTACATTCCCCTCGGCCTTACCCATGTATTTGGAATGACTTCATAGATCATCCCTTATTTTAACCCTGATGAGGTACTTGGACGACCATTCACCCTTTTTTTGGGAGAGATTTTCATCAAAGATGGCGGAATATTTTTAGTTTACTTGTTTATTATTAGGGATTTCATAGAGTGGATCCATCATGGGTAATCCTTTAGTTGTATTGGAACCTCTAGGAGAGCTTACAATTGTAAGAGATCTTGATGAAATATCAATGATATTACCTTTTTAATTATGTTAACCTTTTCAGGTTGAAAATATTTGAATGTGGGGAGAATTTTACCACTGTAGTTATTATATTTTGTCCAATTGGATTATATATATATTATTCTATGTTTTTCATTGTAGATGGTGTGGTATTATGAGTGTCATGGGACCCAAAAATTGATTTATTAAAAATAAAAAAATTATTAGGGCTTGTCTTTTTTCAAAAATATTCGATTTCCTTATAATTAGTGCCTTATATGGGGAAATTAAGGCCTCTATTGAATCCAAAAGAAGATTTTTACGCTATATGTGATATAAGGTTTGTTCACAACAGTCTCTATAAAAATTTTTAATGATGGGTTTCTATTAAATGAATTAAATTAATTAAATTAAATTAATAATTTCATAGTATTATGAAATGACTTAACCTAGATGATGCCTATTTAACCTCACCAATGGAGATTCTCTAAGTTTAGCAGCATGAACCAGATAATTTAGAGCCACTTTTGTGTGAAATTAAAATGAACTATGGAGGGGGATCCTGGATTATCCAACAGACTCAATTTAAATCATCATTTACATCGTTGAGGATATGTTATTCTCCAATTATAATTCCAAAATTTAGTTATGTCATGTTATTTTTTTATTTATTTCCATGTTATTTTGATTTCAGTCACGGATCAATTATCATGATGAATTTCTTTTCATTCCCCACATATTTTAGGGAACTGTATATTTTATTAAATAGTTTTCCATTATACATAAAATATCCATTTCACCTTATTTATCTTTTTCTAGAAGTTTTCCGATATAGAATTCATGGTTGGATTTTTAATAGATATCTATGATCGCACCATATTGAATGTGGATTTCTCCCCTCAAGCAATTAGTTTTCATTTTTTTCTTACAATTGGCCAATGGTTCAAATTTTAGTTTTTTTTAAACAATGGTCAAACCATGGACCCAAGTTATGTTGTGAGATTGATAACAAATAAGAATATTTGAGGAAGAAGTGAGTGATATTGTGGGATAAGAAATGGAATATTGATGATGAAAAATTGGGTAGTAATGAGATGTTCGATGAAGGATCATGCATGTTGATGAAATATTGTTCTTAAAGAGATTTATTCCCATTATCCAGGTATAGGGTCAGACACATCCATGATTAACACCTGATATGAAGGATTTGGTGAGATTCACGTGGAAATTGTTATAGAAAATAGAGCGAAAAAACATTGGGAGGAATAATTGACATTCAAATAATTTCCTTACAACATGCCATGTTCTATAGAAGAACAGACATAGTGTAGGTTTCTAAAACTTCTAGGTTTAGATCCAACATAAATAACACATAGCCATGTGGCATGGCAACATTCTATGCGACCCTACCCAAATAGAACATATGTATAAGAAGTATATTCTAGGGACCTCATGTGGTGTGACATGTCGTGTGGTATATCACAATGCCATGTGACCCTACCCTTCCAGCTGAACTGTATACATAGAGTACATGTCTAGGAACCTGGGTGGACCCCCTTGTGATGTTCCTTATACAATAAAATGTTTACTGTTCTTATAATGAGTTCTCCTGTATATATCTCTTTTTAGGACCCAGAATTGATCCTACAAGTAGTCCTTTCTGAATATAATTCAATTTAGGACATGATTGTATCTTATTTTTTAAAATAGAGATATACCATGAGCTCTAATGAGTAGTTTTATTATTCAATCATGATAGGATGAGGTCAAGAATCAGTTGTGATTTTCAGAGCAACATCTGAGTTGGAATCCATCATGATTGAACATTTATGTAAAGGTGTGGGTCTACCATTTCATCTATACATATAGGGATGGTAACCCCCACCAACCACATGGGGTATGGTTATTTTATCATAAGTGAGGAAACCAACCGTCTTTAAGCTCAATAAATTCATGGGTTCTCCACCCTCTTGTGGACATCAACCCCCTTTTATGTGATGTACAATTTGTGATATAATGCATCCCTATAGCCAATCTATTGAGGATTATGTTGTAGTACTGGCATAGATTCACCACTAAATCATAGATCTATAAGAAGACCCATTCTTCATCTCTCATTATCTCGTGGGTTTTGCTAACAACTTTTATTAAACTTCTTACCTATTTGGGATTATGGGCTCTTATTGGGTATTGATATACTCATCATAGTTTGGGATTTTCTTGTACATGTCATGTATTATGAAGTCATTAGGTAGTTATATAATCAACTTAAAAGAACTAGTTTGGGTGAATCTTAGTGGTACCGGGTGATAGAGATCTCAAGTGGTGGTTGAATTATGTGATCAATAGAAGGAAACTTCTTCCTTACCTACTATTAACTTGATACTCTATTTCTGATTGGGCATATAATTTTACCCTTCATAGTATTGATATATTTTAATATAGTTTCAATCTATTTATTCTTAATATATATATATATATTGTATTCCTAATGGGTTCGTGTAGTTATTTTTTACTATATGGTGATTATGTACATGGGGGTGTGTGTGCGTGAGTGTATTTTCCTTATTCTAAAGAAACTATATTTGTGATATTTCAACTTGGTATTGGTCCTCAGTCCCTGGCCTATTCTAGGTATGCCTGGGGTGTTTCACTCAACATACCACTAGACCAGGTGTCCCTAGTTGATTGATTTCTAACACTCCCATTAAAAATCATTAATGTAAATAATATATAAAAACATCAATAACATGAAAAAATGGTATTCATTATCAATGTTATTTAAAAGGGATAGTATATTGAATTAGTGATATGGGTTTTGTGAATAAAAAATGAATCATTATAGTTCATTAATAATGAGAAGTCTCCATAATAAATTTGAAAAAATGAATAGTAAGGACTCCAATATTTTTAGGATTTTTATATTCATTGTTATATCTCAAATGTGGAAACAAATGAGTTTTTTGGGGAAAAGTCAATGGAGTTACCGTTATTGGATACTGTTTCAAGATAAATTAATATCATTGTTGTAATTAATGAAAGAAATTGATGGATTAAATGTAGTTTTTAACTGTAAATATATACGAAATAAGTACTCATTCCAAAAAATAAAAAAATAACCTGATGTATGTATAAATTTTAATTTTTGGTAATATATAGAAAAATCATGATATTTATGATATATATTTAGATGTTGAGTTTTAAACATATGAGATTTAATATATATATATATAAACAGTAAAAAACTGTAGATTGTGAAAAGATTATTATTGATTATAAGTAAAATATGTTATAATAGATGTGAGTAGATAATATGAATTGAAAAACATAGAGATAGAAAATTGAGGGAAAAAATAAAATGAGGTAGCTAAGAAAGAATGTTGGGACAAATAAATAAATGAAATGCCTGATATTTTTTTGGGAAGAATCTGACAATGAATGTTCTTTTGAGTCTAATAAAAATAACATAAAAAATTTAAAT
Organism: Viscum album; assembly: GCA_963277665.1. NCBI lineage: Eukaryota > Viridiplantae > Streptophyta > Magnoliopsida > Santalales > Viscaceae > Viscum > Viscum album. The sequence goes on along the minus strand of OY728165.1, from coordinate 461,204,478 downwards.
CGTTTTTCAGAAAATTAAATTTGTAATTTTTATTTATAAAAAAATCAATGATATTATATGTGGGATATTAAAAAAACTATGGAAATTCATTAGTCATTTTCAAATATTTTATTATTTGTTGATGTTGGGGATCTTGTAAAAAACTATAGTCCAAAAAATGATTTAAAATAATGATGATGAATGAAAATTTGGGGTTACATAATTGGATATTGAAAAAATACCTATAATATAATAAAAATATTGATTTATGATTTATTATGGTGAATAAAATCTTTCAAAGTGTGAGTTAGAATTATATAGGGTAAAATATGTTCATAGAACATGCTACTTTTGGTTGATGTTTTTTTAAATAAATGAGACTCAAGTGTAATGTTGTTGATTTTAAAATATTTGTGAAATTTAGTTTTAAAAATATATATGATTTCAGAAATATATCTATGACTTAGAATTTTAATTTAGATATATTTTATAGAGTTTTCCATAATAATCTAGCTGGAGTTTGATGTTTCATTTGTTGGTAAATTACTATATTTATATAGTCTTCAATATAAAAAATCATAGTTGGACTCATATTTATTAAATTAAATATATAAATGATATATATATAAGATATCACAATGAAGAAAATAAGTGAATTGAAACAAAAATTGAGATAATGAATAATCACATAAGATATTAAGGTGTAATTTTTTTGAATTTCATAGAATAAAATAATTTTTTGTAACACTACTATATATTATAGAAACACATCAAAATATTATTTATAAAAATTTAAAAATATTATACCAGATTTACCCAAATGATTGCCACCTATTTTTTAGGTGAATATTGAAATACATTAAAGGTATACATAATTATAGGTTATATTATATTTTAAAAAAATGATGAATTAAATATCCTTAGCTGATATAGATTAGAAATGTTTTGTGGATGATGTAAAATATAAAAACGAATGTGACTTCTTTATTAAAAAAAATTATATCATTTCATAGTAAAAATGAAAATTTCAAATTACATACAAAAATGAAGTTTGAGTACTAAGAGGAAAGTCAATAATATATGTATTTGGTTTGGATATAAAAATATCTTATTATATTATTGAATATATTTTGTGATCATTCTAATTTTTTAGTAATAAAATTATCGGGATTAATCTTAAAAACATTTAATGATATACCCTTGAAAAAATATTATTTATATTAATTTCATTTTTATAATGAAATGATAGAGGTTTGTGCTTTGAATTTGGAGTTACTATAAAAAATATAATAATGAAGGTCCCCTATAAATTTTTCCCACCACACTATTATTCTTCTCCTTTCACCACAAATATTTCCAATAAAAAATTTCTAGAACCATTAAACTATAACCATAACCATAAGCATAAATTTATAATCATATGTGGGGAGGTTTCAAAGTCTCACATAGTTGAATATATATGATTCTCACCTCCACTAGGTTGTTAGAACACAAACCTAATTTTATTACTCTAATGGTGATTTGAGTAAGGAATAAATCTGTTCTATATCATAAAAAAATACAATAGTAAACTCATAATGACTATACTCAAAATTTGGTTATATAAAAACATCATGCATGGGGTCTATATAGGATACTACTTGTGTAACAATATTCACAAATGAAAAATATTCATTGCGTAATAATTCTATATGGATTTGATAAACTACCTTCCGAACTGTATTAATACCCTCCCATAGAAAAAAAATTAATTTTCCAAAAAGAAAAAATTGAAATCACATAACTAAGAGAAAGTATCATTAATATAATAAAGAAAGATAGAAAACCTGATCAATTTGATTTTACCCCATTTAAAAAATCATATACTGTAATACATTACAAAAACTAATATAAAAACAAAACACTTATAAAACAATACTTGTGTTGAACATTAATACACTAACAATCCATTTTCTGAATATATTATACTACATAATCCTATCAATAATAGTACCATTGAAAACCCATAGTCTATAATTCATCTACTGAAATCAATATAAAATAATTTAAAATTCTTACATTATCATCACACATATAAGATAATCAATTTAGAAAAACCATAAGTATTGGATCAAATTTTTTTTAAAAAAAACTCCTGATAAGCATTAATTTTTGTATTAACAAAAACTATAATCATGTTGATATTTCATCATTAAAATTTAATAAATTTGACAAGGTAAGAATAAGGTGATCCATATTTTATATCGGGTACCTTTTAATTTATGAATCAGAGGTAAAATATCATTTATGTACTCTATTCTAAAGTACAAATCAAAATTTTATATTTGTGAAATATAAATACAAACTATAGATAACTTGTATCCATGCCTTCTAAATTGTACTATATATAACCCTAACATTGCAATCCCATTTACACACAACAATATTAAGATAATTAATAAAAAATCAATTTATTGTTGAAAAACCTTATAAAAATGTTTATTGGTTCCATATACCTAGACATAATTACAAATTAGAACCCTTTGAAAACATATCTATAAAAAATTAATAAAATTATATACTTCTAAATGGTCATTAATTAATAATAAATAAAACTATTTAAAATAAAAATTAAACCATCATCAAGGAAAATAATTTAAAATTAACAAAATAATATATAGTTGGTACCACCATTAATAAATCACAAAAAATAACTGTGGTTTTACCAAATCACAAAAGAGATTATGAAAATCATTATTTCACCAAACTTTATCCATCTATAAATAATGACATTATATGTCCATATATCTCTATATTATTTAATATCATACAAATACATGCATTTATAATCAAATGAAGGAACATCTAATAATGTAAGCCAATGGAAAATATTTAATGAAAATGAAAATAAAAAATTTATGTTCGTCTATATTAATACCTTGTAAACTATAATATAATGATACAATTATGTTGAGATAGTGGAAGAAAAATATAAGATCACCTACCTAAAAAATTAATCTATTATATTCTTAATAAGAAACTAATTATATTTCATTTTTCTTATATAATTATACAAATTAGTGAAATTGGATTGACTATTACGAAAATATAAACAATTCCAATTAATCCTACTAATTACAAAATAATCCGAATAGATATTAAAAATATTCTCTAAATTTATTTAAATATATATCAATAGAAATGGAAACCTTAATAAATATGTCCAATGGGGAACTATTTATAGGCCATGACTACCTAACTATCATAAAAACAATGTAAAACTTCTTATAAATATAAATTTTAAAGTAATTAAAATAGACTAGAACTCATACAATAAGGTAAATCCCATATTAAGGAACCAAAAAATAAAAGAAAATGTTAAATATGATATTATTAAATTATTCTGAAATTAATATATTTTCCTTCTATAAAAAAAATAATAATGAACCAAAAAATTCACAAGTTCTCTAACAGACATATTTAAAAACATATATCCTCCCTAATATTTAAACTTTTTTGCCAAAAATTTCATAAAGATAAATACGTGGATGAAATATAAGTATTAATGAAAAAAACTTCATATATTCAATGGTAAAAATTATATCGATGTATTGATAACCATAACAAAAATATAGAACAACAGAGCTAAAATAGTAATCAGAAAGGCACCCTTATATGGGATTCGCACTCCTAGGAAGTCTGTTTTAGACCATCATGTCCCTAATTAAATATCACTATTGATATGAAATTACCAGTCAAAACAATATCTTAGAGCTCATGGATGTCAATTAGTTACATATAAATAATCATTTAATAATCTAACCCAATGTTGATATATTTATGAACATCATAAAGATCATATGCGTACTTATTTAATAGAAATACATAATATATCACATAGAATATTTCAAAGTTAGTGGGCAATGTTAATCAATGTTATGCTTCACAATTATGATCTAATACCGAAAAATTGATGATAAACCATAAATAAAATATATTACATTTTCTTAATCAATAATTCCCACTTCAATAAACCAATATTGTATTCATGATTAAATAAATTAAAGTGTTTGTAGTGATACATTATTTGATCCAATTTAAGAAAAAGTAATATATCTTGGTATTAAATATGAATATGAAAATAAAATTTAAAGTTAATATCTTACATAATTATATTAAATAATATAGTAAAATAATTACTGAAAATGATCATGGATACAAAAAATTTCAGAGTGGATTAGGAATACTAATTATTGGGAGGGGTCTAGTAGGGGGGTGGGGATTAATCATTAGTACAAGATATCTTATTTCGGATATAGGAGGACATAACATTGGATTCAGGTTGTGGGGAAGAGGCCCTTCTACTTCTCTTTTTAACCAATTATTTCGTAATTTTCATTCTAAATAATATTGAATTTTTGTAACCATATTATTTCAATTATGATTCTATTAATTAGTTATTTAATTGAGAGATATATAATCACCATTAGAGAGAGAAGGAATCATGATAGAGTAACTCAAGTGGAACCAATTGAATCATACGCACCAGTCGCACCGAGAGATTCAAGAAGAAGGGATGAATAATAAAATAAAAGTGGCTAATGGAGAAGCTGGTGACCATTTTTAAGACACAGAACATCATAAGAAGTATCAGCATTATCCATAAGACATTATTATGTTTTGGATGTGATCACTAATTACAATCACAGTTTAAATTTTTTTGGTTGTGTGAAAATCCAACATGTGGAAGACAAAATTAGGTGTTTTACACAATGTTTTGTGAGTGATTTGTTGAGATAGTTACTGGGTATACCTCTACACTAGTTGAAATTATGGTTTCATTACTAACTAATTGTCACGAACATGGCCAATGGATTAAATTTTTATATTTATTGGAAATGTTGACATCTAATCTAAAAGGGTCATTATAGTTAAAAGTATGTGATAGAAGATTTGAAAATCCATCCATTATCGAGTTCTAATTTATGGTCAGGGACAATGGAATGTATGATATATTTCTGTTACTTCATATAGTACCTCTGAATTATTATTGGCAAGATGGAGCATATGATTGGGTAATAAAATCTCAAATTCCACTTCATAACATTGTTACATAACTTGATATTATTTTCATGTCTATAATTAACTCTGAAAATTATCTCCCTAATACAAATCAGTTCTTCAGGGAGAGTATTGTTACAGAATATTTTGGTGTCTGAGCACAAACATTTAAAACATCATCCAAAAAAAATATTTACAGTTTCCATTTTTGTTCAATGTGTGGGAGATAGTGGCTTTGGTTGTAAAATTTTTATATTATCATATTGTGGAAATGTTTTTTTTCTAGGGGTGAAAATGATAGGAACATATAGATGGAATTGGGAAATAAGGGGGTTGGTTGTTGTGGTTTTTCATTGAAATATGTTGTTTCAAGTGAGAGGTTATTAGTGTGTGTTTTAGGTTTCATGACATGGGCTGTGTAAGGGTCCATACTGTGGATTACATGTCTCAGGTTATTGGGGTTGGGGTGATTCCATGTAATGTAAGACAAGACTGAGGTCTCTGTAAGAATTGTATGTTAAATCACGAGTATACCATACGTGTTACCTAATGTGGATAGTGTTATAAATATATTTGAATATTATTTAGTTGAGTTATAGCATGGTTGGAGGATAGTCACAAAACTAAAGGGTATAATTGAAGGGGCAGTGATTACTTTGTTATGTATCGTAATTTCTTACAGATGGCGGAGGAATTTACCTTGGCTTTGATCAGCGCCTTGGAGAGGCTTTTTCTTCTCATATCTTCGACCTCTTTCTCAATTCCTATGTAGATTAATGGTGATCTAACATTTCCCTCTTATTTTCGATTATGATCCTATTAATACACAATATAGTTATTAAATAATGAAAGAAGAATGTTTTCAATATGATGGAATTTTAAAGATGAAATAAGAAAATACGATGAATGAATTTTATAATACTATTTGATGAAATATATAGAATAATGAGAGGGTAATGATATAATTATATTCCCATTGAATATATATATCTATATATATTGTTTTTAGGTATATTATAGTTTGTTATATGTAATATTTGATATATATATATAGAAGTTTAAAATATATATTACTGATTTGAAATGAAATATTGGAAAATTATAAATAAAAAATTTTAAACTTATAGAGAAAAATAAATATACAAATAGATTCTATTATTTGTTGAGAAATATTATTTTAAAAAATATTTTTACGGCATTAATGAAATAAAGCTGTTTTATATACTTTTACATGATGACCACATGAAGATATTTTCATGTAAAATGTTATTCAATTTAATAAAAATGGAGTTTATCGAAATATTAAAATTGGTTCCCCATATGGGACAATTTTTATCACCCAAAGAGTATAAGAGGTCCTTTAAAATTATTTCCTAATTTAGTGGTGTGGTTGAAAGATCCTCTAACCATGAGTATACAATGTGTTCCATCAATAATTGAGTATAAAATCACCCTAGTCACTATTGATCATGGTTTTAGAAAATCACAGCCAATAGTTTGATGTAAGTATTACGAGTCATTTTTAGAAAAGTTGGAGAAAATAAAAAAACGACTTAATATATTATAGTGGGTGAGAAAATGATGTACTTTGGTAAATTAAATATTATTATCAAATATAATATCCAATGTGCTTGAGATAAGGTAATATTCTTTGTTAATGGATTTAAGGTATTTTTGTAAGGTGTTGTGAGTTATGTAAGAGACTTTTATGTTTTAATAGAATTTTTAATTAAACAGATCATAAAATTACCACTAAGATAGTAATTCATAATAAATAAAACTCAAATATAGAGACAATATAAGGTTTATCAAACAACTAATTTACTATGAACCTTCCATTTACTTATATATTACTTGTTAAGGGACTTAAAAAATTATACAAACTATGTTTATACCTTTAATTTTGTTTTAAAACCATTTATCATAGTGTTTTTTCATGATAACATTAAAATATAGCTAAATATCCATCTCATATCAATGGGTTTCTAAGAAAAGGTCTGACCATAGTCAAATATCCATAATTTTAATATAAATTGTTAGAAAAACTCCCATTTGAAATAGAAAATATCACACACCAATTGGGGTGGTTATCTGAACATGCACCCAACCTCGTCTGCCACTAGGACAGAATAGTGTTCTCGATCCCCATGGGCAAGCATTAGTGCCCGGGTAGCAATTTCAAAAGTTGGGAAAGATTTTATCCAAATTTACCATGGAAGAAAAACTAACAATATAAAATATAACATTGATATAAAACCAAAACAAACAAGCCTTTGAAAGGTTTCATATTTAAGTCTATAAGTTTATACAAAACCAAAAGAGAGCTATTATAAAAAAGGGACAAAAAACTATCTCCAAAAACCACCATAAGGGAAGAAGAAAATATCCTTCAAGCCATCGTCGTGATAGCGCCCAAGAGGACCACTAGAATCATGAACCACCATTACTAAAAACATTACCCTTACATACATCAAACTTGAACAAGTCTTCCTTCACCTAAAGGTATCAGCAAAGTGGGAGCTATTGCCTAGTAGGACACCACCCAAAAGCATTCCATACTCTAATGATTAAATGAAAATTAAACGATTAGGATTAAAAAATGAATGGAAATTAAATAATAATGTAATGGAAAGTAATTTTAATGTAAATAACTTTTATAGGAATGAAACATTAAACAGAAAATCCCTTAATTTTTAAATAACCCAAAATCCACATTGTATGCTGATGATGAGGGAAATGTAGTCAATGGAACCAACCATGGGAGATTCCCTATGTGTACTAGCTAGTGAATGAGACCCTAGAACCTTACATCTCTCTGAAAGTTGTTCAGTAACCACAAGCACCTACATTCCCATTCATGAGCTACTAGAGAGGTGCAGCATCTAAAATTAAGGTGGTCTCCAATCTTCATTAATATTTTTTTAATATTTTCATCATCAATCATGCGAAGTGAAACATAGCCTTAACAACCTTTGTATCACTAGAACGCTCGTCCAAGTATTACCTTTTAGATAGCCATGATTCCCATGGTGCTCAACAAGTTTCTCGTTTCACAAAATATATCATTTTCACATTTCACAAGACAAGCAATTAATGATAGACACTATAGCCACCACCATCTCACCCAATACAACTTCAAAAAATCAAAATCACGCCCAAAATCGTCCAACCGTGATTCAAATATCAATCACAACTTATTAAATCATTTAATAAATTAATTATACATTGAAAAAGAACCCAATAAGGGATTTTATAAAAAATACACCATTTTCACATGTAAATTCAATGTAAAAATCAATTTCACATTAATTACCTTGAAAATATACTTTCACACCATTCTATTATTTCATTAAACTTAGTAAATAACTCGTGTAAGTAAAATAAATTCATCATGAAATGTTTAAGCATAGAATCACCTAACTAGGGTGGAGAAACTTCAGGAAAACGGTCTGAATCACCAAACACACCTCGGTCTCACCTCAAAAAGCCATGATCAAACCCTAAATCAAGAAATAAACCAAAAATGGTAAAATTTGGACACTAAATTCTGAACCCTAGGTATATAGAAGAGGAAACCACAAGAAGAAGAGACAAAACCCTAAAATAGAAGGATATTTGGAGAGGGAAGAGGGTGTACATGTTGAATCAATGAATAACTACAATAAATCATGAATGAAATAGAATATACATGGGCGGTGGAAGGAGGGAGAGGCACACCTATGGTAGAAAATAACTAATGGGGTTAAAAATAGGGGGATTTTACTATTAAACCCAATAAGAGGGAGAAATTTAAAATTCCATGATGTCATGCACTATTATTCCACACAATATGGTAAACCATGTAGTAACCATACAGAGAATTCTATTGTAATGGTGAAATCCTCACTTTTACCTAGGCTGAGGAGCATGACGGTGCTGGGGTTGTGCGGTAGGTTCAATCTACTACCAAACGATTCTTGGGGTGGGTGCATGGTTACTATTAACTATGCGCCAACCATACCTAGGATCCTATACATGTGTAATTATCAATTTTCCTATAAAATTTCAAAGGAAAAAATGAAAAAAGATAAAAAAAAGAAGACAAATCCCTGAAAAAAAATTACACAGATTTGAAAATTCTCCCCACCTTGAAAACTTTCTGCCTCAAAAAGTCAACATGAAGCTTGATTGAAAGGAAGAAATGGATACTCTTTCTCAAACCAAAAAATTCACTCCCAAGTCTCATGTGTATCACACCCATGATACTATAGGAGAAATTATAATATAATGGACGTCCAATGAAGTACCTTTTCTTGGGAATCCACTGTCTACACTAGTCGTTCAAACACTCATAAATCATGTTCTATTTCTGACTCATCCCCATTCAATAAATGAGATAGGTCCAATTTTTATTAATTATACCAAGATACATGAAAAAATTCATGGATCGATGTCAACTTAGAGGGAAGGTCCAACCAGTATACCACTTTTCCATCCTGGTCGATGATTTTGAAGTGTCTGACATACCACGACGTTTGGTTTCCCTGATTCCCCAAACATCGATGACCCAAATTAGGGGACACATTCAAGAACCCTTGATCACCCAAAAAAATTATAGATATCATCACCTATGATAATAATAATATTTTTGGGGGATCTAAGATATCAATAATAGCTACCTGATCAGCTTGATTTCCCAGAAGACACTTACAAAAGGATCGGTCCCAAAAGTGAGGTCTCACCTACCTCATACAAACATAATGATGACCGACAAGGCCAACAACAGAGTTCCTCAATGGTATCCATTATAATATATGATTGGTAACAATTACTATAATAAAATTCAACCATTCAGAAATAGTTATCCCCCAATCATCCAAAATCCAAAATAGATGCACATAGCATGTCTTCCGAAATATGATTTTCCCACTACCTATAACCATGTTTTGTGGGTGGTATTCCATGTTCTTTTTGATCTGTGACCTCAAATCATTTTGAACACCTTCCTAATAACATTTTTTATGGAATGGGTCTATATTAGACACAATCACAGATGAGACTTCATGAAGTCTGACCACCTTCGGAATATACAATTTCCCTAGCTCATCCACCTTAGCCAAATATATTATTGGAATGAAGTGGGATGATTTGTTACTGTGGTCAATCTCTTACCAAATATAATTCCTCCCTTGATTAATACGAGGTATGTTATGAATGAAATCAATGGTGACATCATCCCACTTCCATGTAGGGATGTGTAACGGATGAAGAAAATCATAGGGTCTTTAATGCTCTGCTTTCACATACTGACAAGTATGACATCCTGATAAGGAGTAAACTAGGTCCCATCTAATTCATGGAAACTAGAATTGTCGATGAACATCATAAAACATATTGGTATCCCTAGTATGAATGGACCATAGAAACTGGTGGCCATTTTGCATCACCATCGTCATCATAAATGATGACACCATGAAACATACCTTGAAAGATGAAATTATATCAGGATACAAATACTAAGGAAAAAAAGTTTCCCCACCATGATGAAACTGCATATAATGCTGGTACATCTCATCACCAGGCTACCCCTACAAGACCAACTATATTATATATGGAGAAAACTGCAGACTGCCTAGGAATTCACCTCTACTGCTATCCTTGGATTCGAAGTGTATATGGGAAAAGAGCCTCCACAATTTCCTCTCATCATTGGACATCCTCAATGCCTATACTGAACCATTCATACTCAAGGTGCCAGCTACCACATTAACCATGCCCAATGAGTACATGATATCTAATTAACACCCATGTTGATACTCTCTCTAATGGTGCTCCAATAGATTGGGTTTCATTTATGAAAATAAATTGGCTTTGGCAATTTAATAAGAGTGGACCACAAACTTCTCCTCAAAATAGGTAATGATTCCATGTCTTAAAAGCATGCATCACCACTATTAAATCCATGACATGGGTTGGGTAATTTTTCTCATGTGGTTAGAGTTCACGAGAATCATACAACACCATTAGATTATCCGTCAAAATCACACAACCATGACCCATATATGAATCGTTGCAATAAATCTCATACCTCTTTCCTGATTCAGGAAAGATCAAAATGGGTATTATAGTATACCAACACTTTAGCCCCTCAAAATAGGCATGGAATTCTATAATCCACTCAAATGTAACCCCCATCTGGGTGAGTGCAATCATTTATGAAGCACGACACGAGAAATATCTAATGAAATTCCTATAATAACCAACCAGTCTGAGAAAACTCTCTTTCTTGAACACATTATTCGGTTTCACCCATAAAACAATGACACTAATATTCTCGAGGTCTATTGAAACCGCTTGCTATGGTAAGGCATGGCCTTTAAACTCACTTCATGGAACCCATAGGTGCACATTGAGAATATTGTATAAACATGATGACCCCATAATGTGACTAGCATAATCCTCTAATGATGCATATTCTATTATTCAGATCTGGAGTAGAGAAGGTTTTCTTCCAAAAATACCACAATGAAAGAGTCGTGATACTGGTGTAATCTTCTATTCATGAACTCCATGAAGACCACTATATCATTTTTAACCCAAAAGGCATGACCAAATACTCTAAGTGGTCATACCTTCTTCATATGTTCATTTTAGGGATATCTGCCACTTTTACCCCGACTTTGTGGTAATAAAAACAAAAATCAATATTGGAAAACCACTTTCCCACATTTTGTTGGTCGAATAAATCATCAATTTATGTAAAATGGTACTTATTCTTGATGGGTACCTTATTGAGATTCTGGCAGTCGATACACAACCAGAGAGATCTGCCGACATTCTTTTCAAAAAGAACCAGAGTGAAAAAAGGAGAGATGCTCAGGAAAATGAACCCTTTGGATTCCAAATATCATTAATTACATCAATTTGGTGAGGGCCACATGATATGAAGAAACAGATTTTGGATGTGTTCTTGGTGCCAAATCAATCGACAACTCCATATCGCACTCTACGGGAAAGCTAGAATAGTCAGCAAGAAATACCTCTATAATCCCATCCAACAGATGATGTGTCCACCCTTCAGACCACCAACATCATCCTCTAACATGAATTATTATAATTGAAAATAAATATTAACCAACTTCAAGACTTGAGGGCCAACACGACCAAACCATGAATCCCAATCACCAATGAAAACTCGAGCTCTTCCATTAGGTGCCAGGAATCCAACACACTGCTGATAACATTCAATGTGCGCTTGGAAGCACACCATCCTATCCATGACAGGAATCGTGTAAAATAGTTCTATATTGAGGACCACAAAATCTCATTACATCTCAACCCATGAAAATTAAAGCTCATACGATGAAAACCTGAGGCCTAAATCCTTCTTCTCACCAAATGAAATCACTAAATACGTTGAAAAAGATAGGAGCTCAGTTAGAATATTCAACTTCTGCACTAGAAGGATAGATATAAAGGAAATAGATGCATTAATATCGAATAGAATAGCATCTAAAGAAGATGAAATCAAAATGGTACCTAGAACCATTAAGTTCCCTACATACTATGTCACTGGTTCCAAGTACACAGAATGAAGGTTCCTAATATCTATCTGAGTATGACCATGACCACTTGCCTACAACACTTCTATAAGATGAATCTGAACAGAAGAAGATCTAGTCTTGCTGCCCTAGCCACCAAAGCAATATCTCACCATCTGAGACAGTTCAAACTAAGCTGTCACACCCCTTGAGTCTACTGTTCCTACACTTCCCTAAAAAGAATGGTATGATCTACAGAATTACATAAATTGACCCAATATTCCACATCAATGAAGTGATTTAAAAATATAATTAAAAGTGTGTCTAGTGTGACCCTCCTTCCCAAATTGGTGGAACACAACGGACACTAGATTGGGTGCCACTGATGAAGGATGCCTAGGAGGTTGGCCTGAGAAGCCACCTCCCTTCTTCCCTTTCTCCTCATGCGTCCCATTCTTTCCTGATGAATGGCTGATTCCCATCAAATACATGTCCATAGTGTAAATTGAACTTCTCCTATAGAGAATCTCTACTATCAAAGCATAGTCAACCACTTCAGTATAAGTATTCATCTTGAACAAGAAGACCTTGCAATAAACCTATGGCCTAAAAACATTCCCAAATAGTGGATCCTTCATCTTCTCCTTGGAGATGATCTTGGTGGAATATAAAACTAGCTCGACAAAATAATTGGCATAATCCATCACTTACTAGTCCCGTTGAAAGATATCCATGAAATCCTAGGATACAGCAGAATACATGTCCTCATGTCAGTACTGGTCATTGAATATCACATTATAGTATTTCCACCTCATCAGTATATGTTTCATAGCTTGAATCATTGAGTCCCACCACCTCAGATTGGGACCTTCTACCAAAAATGAAGCGCACTTCACCCTAACCTCTTTAGAAGTTCCCTAGAACTCGAACAAGAACTATATATTCTCGATATGTTCCTTCACCACATGAAGTTATGAGAAACCACATAAAGAAGGTGTATTCATCAAAAATTCCTATGATTTATACCTCTAAGAGCCTAGCTCAGCTTCCTTGGCTGGAGAAAGTGCAGGACTTTCTCTTTATCATAGGACCAAAATAACTCAGACCACAATATCTACCAACCTATGATCAATAGGTGAGGGAGATCTCTCATGGTATTTTTCTTGCAGTTGTAGGGGAAGTCTCCATGTAGGCATGTTTCTACAAAAAACAATATTCATATGAGAAAATAATTAAATCAAATGATCATAAATAAATCAGTAATAAATGTATAACAAAAATATCAAAATTGATCTAGCAACACAATGACCAAGCCACTTCACCCCACCTTGTTTCCATGTAGGGCATATAGCCCACACATCCCCACATAAAAGAGAATCCAAACCAACATCCCAATATCCCATTGATACTCGAGGTCTGTCATGAGGTGTGCTGGCCAGGCACCCTAATCACAACTAGAAATCAGAGCCTTGATGGTCCTAGCTATGGTCCATCCATACTCATCCAAAAGACATGACCCAATGGTATAAACACTTCTCTGATAACATATTGTCCTGAACTAAGCTAGGTCATCATCTGAACCAGCACCAGACTCAGTCCGTAGTAATATCCATAGGGAATTCCCGATCCCAATGATCTATCAAAAGTTTTCAGGTATCAATATCAACTATTCGGAATGATTTTACATAAAATAACAATTTAAGAACAAACAAAAATATTAAATAAATAAATTCTCGAAATCCAAACCAAACAAGCCATTAAAATCTTTCAGATTTATGTCGATATGTATGTACAAAACCAAAAGAGGGACACTATAAAAAATGTAATGAAAAACAATAAAAAAACCTAGAACTGGGAAAGGGGAACATCTCCCTCAAACCTTCACAAAAACACCACCCAAGAGGACTACTAGCATCCTAAACCACCATCACCAAAAACATTACCCTTACCGATATCAAAAGTGGCCAAGTCTTCTTACAGAAAAATGTGTTAGTAGGGTGTGAGATATTTTCCTATAGGATTCCACCCAAATGAATTTCATACCCTAAAAATTTAAAGAAAAATAAAATTAAAGGTTTCATAAATTAATCGAAATGACAGAATAATTTAAAAGTAATCAGTTTTAATGAAAATATATTTTATAAGAATGAAAATTTAAATAAATCACCCATTCTATTTTAATTTATCCAAAATCCACTCCTTATGAAAAATTCTAGGGAAACATAGTCAAGATCACCAAACATGGGGGATGCCTTTTGGGTGATATCTAGTGAATGGGACCCTAGAAACTCGTGTCTTTGTGAAAAGTGGCATAGGAACCACAACTCTCTGCGTTCCGAACCAAGATACCCTAGAGAGGAGAAGCATCCAAAATTATAGTGGTCCATAATCATCATCAATATTTTATTAGTGTTTTAATCGCAAATCTACTAGGACATAGACACCTCTGTATCACTAGAATTCTAGTCCTTGTCCACACTCTTTTCTACCCATGGCTCCCATAGTGCTCAACAATTTTTACATTTCACATAAGATATCAATTTCACATTTCACAGGCCAAACAAGGCATTAAACACACATAAGACACAATATTCACACCGAATAATTCTCTCAAAAAAATAAAACTCACACAAAAAACCATTCCAACAACCACATTCATTTCAAGAAAAACATTTTAAAACTTTTTATCAATCAATAAAAAATTTCAGAAGATCCTAGCATGGGCTTGCATCAAGAATATGCAATTTTCACATGTAAATACCATTTAAAAATCAATAGCATATGAAAGTAATTGAAGAAAATTTCTCACCATACTAAAAACTCACTAAACAAACTAAAGAACAAATCAATGCCAAATAAATTGATTTGGAAATGTTTTAGCACTGAATCACCTACCTTGGGGGGAGAACGTTCTGGATAATGGTGTGAAACTCTTTCTCTTCCTCGACAGCAGAACAATAAGGCATTATCGAACCATAAATTAGAAGATCGACTAAAAAACTTCCGAAATGGGATGTTAAAATTGGAACCCTAGGGGTAGAGAAGAGAAAACCAAATGAAGAAGAGAAGATACGCTGAAATGGAGGGACATTTGGAGAGAGAATAGGGCTTACATAATGATTTGAGGAAGTACCGCTTAAAAATCATCAAAAAATCAAATATCCAAGTGAGGTTGAAGGAGGGAGAGGTTAAACTTCATAGGAAACACCAAATGGCCTTATTTGGGGGGTTAACCCTGAGAGGAGAGTGAAATTTTAATGTCATCGATGATGTTTGTGGTTAGTCCACACAGTTTGGTAATCCATGTGGTGAACGAGCATAGAATTCAATCTAATGGGTGACATCCACACGGTTATCTAGGCTGAGGTGCATGACCATGCGGAGGCCAAGGACTTGGTTCTGTCTGCTATCTCATGGTTTCTTGGGTGGGTGCATGGTTACTACTAACCGTGCATCAATCTTGCATAGGATCTGGTCCATCAAAAATTCTCCATTTTCTCTAATATTTAAAAGAAAAACCAATAATAAATATAAACCAATGAAATAAAAAATAAAAATACTATAAAAGAAGTACACGGATGTGATAATTCTCCCCACTGTGAAAACCTTCTTCCCTTTAATTTCAACATGACTGTTAAATAGAAAACCGAAATGTGTACTATTACATTACCCATAAATTACTCTCCCATGTCTCATGTGTTTTACTCTTAATATTCTAGAGGAGATAGACCAATGGAATGGACATCCCACGAAGCACCTTCTATTGGGAATCCACAATCCACACATGTCATTCGAAGTCTAATAAATCGGGCTCTATTTCAAACACTTCCCAATTAAACACATGAGATGGGTCCGAATAGTATTTATTTATATTGGAGACAAGAGAAACCTCCTGTATTGATGTCAAATAAGAGGGAATGGTCACTCGATGTTCCAATTGTCACACACACTCGATGATTTTGAAGGGTCCGACATATCTAGGTGTAAGGATTCTCTACTACCCCAAACACTGTTGACCCAAATGAGGGACCACCTTCAAGAACACCCTATCACCCACTGAAAACTGAAGATCTCATCGCCTCTGATGAAAATAAGATTTTTTGTGCCACTAGGATATTAATAACCATTGCCTAATCTGCATTACATTCTCAATCGTCTCTTGCCCAAGGCCTGGTCTAAAAAGAGTGGTCTCACCTCCCACATCCCAACATAATAGAGACCGACATTGAGAAAACATAGAGCGCTTAAAAGGGATCCTTTTGAATAGTTGTTTTCAACTGTTATTATATAATAAAATTCAAACAATCCCAAATAGATATCCCAAAAACGACCAAAATTCAAAAAATATTCACAGATCATGTCTTATAGAATCTGATTTTCCCACTCCATATGACCATATGTTTGGGAGTGGTATGCCATTATCTTTTTGATCTGCAACCCCAATGCCTTATAAAGTCCTTCCTAGAACTGATAGGTAATGTGGGGGTCTCTATAAGAAACAATCACTGATGAAACTCCATGAAGTGTTACCATTTCTTGAATATACCATCTCCCCAACTCATCCACCTTTGCCAAATCATTGATCGGAATGAATTGGGATGATTTTGTCAACATGTCAATCACTACCCAAATAGAATTCCTCCCACAAGTTGTACGAGTCTAGCCAACAACAATATCCGTATAGACCTCATCCTGCATCAATGTAGGGATGGGAAATAGATGAAGTAAATCAGAGGGCCTTGGATTCTCTACTTTCACCTACTAACATGTATATCATCTTGACATGCAGTGACCTATGTCACATCTCAAACATGGAAACAATAACTATTAATGATCATCATAAAACAAAATTGCAGCACCCGGATGAATGGACCACTAATATTGCTAGCCATCATGTATCACCACCTTCCTCAGACATAACAACTCTACAAAAAATTCCTTAAAACAACAAATTCCCTCAATAGTCAAAGACCAGTTAGTGTAAGTCTCCCCCACCATGAAAAAACATCATATACTACTGACAAATCTCATCACTAGGATGCTCCCACTGAACCAGCTTCATAAGAGATAGAGCTAACTGCACATTGTCCAATAAGGCACCTCAGCAATTCTCATTGGTCTCTATGTGCATCAAGAAAAAGATCCCCATCCAGGCTCACTCATTGATGAACTATCTTATTGCTTTCACTGGAATATTCCTTCTCATGGTTTAAGCTACAACATTACCCTTACCAAGGGTGTAAATGATATCAATGTAAAAACCCTGTAGATTCTTGATCAAACTACACTAACTCAGATTGATATCATTATGTGAACAAATGTAGGCTATGATCTTATGATCAGAGTTAACCGAAAACTTCTTCCCAAAGTGGTAGTGACACCATGTGTTCAATGCATGCATCAATGCTACTAACTCCAATCCATGAGTAGGGAAATTATTTTCATGTGGTTAGAGTTTGGGAGAACCATACGCCGCCATGTGATCATCCGGCATAAGAACACACCTGAGACCCATACATGAGGCATCATAATAAACATAATACCCCTTTCCTAATCCCAAAAATATCAACATGGGTGTGGTAGTCAACAACCACATTAAATCCTCAAAAAATTCATGACAAATTGGGATACACTCAAACATCAGCCCCTTTTGGTTGAGTGCTTTCATGGATGAATCCAATCATGAGAAATCCCAAATGAACTACCAGTAATAACCTTCCAGGTTGAGGCAACTCATGATGTCAAATACATTTTTGGATTCTCTCAAAACATAACAAAACTTTTCTTCTTAGGGTTTACTAAAAACCCTTTCTACGAGATAATGTGTCCAAGAAACACTAATTTTATGACCCTAAAGGTGCACTTTGGGAACTTTACATAATGATTATGATCCCACAAGGTGCCCAGCATAATCTCCAAATGATTATCAGTCTCTTCTTTAGATCTGGATGAGACTAGGATGTCATCCACAAATACAAAAACTAAAAGTCAACATACTGCTGAGACACCCTATTAATGAGTTCCATAAAGACAACTAGAGAATTTTTTAACCCAAAAGACATGAAAAAAACATGAAGTGTTCATACCTACTTTGAAATGTCATTATTGGGATATCTATGTATTTAATATTTACTTGGTGGTAATCATAACAAAAAACAATCTTGGAAATCCATATTTACCTATTAGATGGTCAAGAAAATAATCAATTTAGGGAAATGTGTGATTCTTCATTATTATTATATTATTCTTCTTCTATTAGTCGATACAAAACTAGAGAGATCTTTCGACCTTCTTCTCCATATGAACAGGAGAAGTCCAATGAGATGTGCTTAGGTGAATGAACCCTTTTGATTCCAAATAATCCAGCTATATATATAATTCCCAAAATTTGATGAGGGATATACCTTATGGGGGAAGGGATATTAACTATGTTACAAATGCCATACAAATTGATAACTCCATATCCTGCTCTGTGGGGAAACCAAAAAAAGCATCAGGAAATACCATTGGAAAATCATCCACCATATGAGGTAGTTTGCATTTAGGATCACTACCTTCATCCTCCAACATTAGAGATGATAATTTAAAGGAATTATTACCCAACTCCAAGAGTAGAGGTCTGACACTACCTGATAGAATATCCCATTCTCCCTGGAAGACCTGAGCACTTCCATCAAGTTCCTGGAAACTAATTCATTGTAGATAAAAGTCAATGTCCACTTAGAATCATACCTTAGATTCCCATCGAAGGATCACCTAAAATAGTTCCATTTCATGGAAAATTAAATCCCATTCCACCTCAACCCCTAAGATTGAAATCACACAAAATGGGCACTTTAGGACCTACTCCTTCTTGTCAGCCAACGGCATCACAAACACCATCAGAAAAGATAATATATCAGTTGGAATTTTCAACTTGTTCACAACATAGATTGATAAAAAGGATATAGACTCACAAATATCGAATAGAACAATAGAAAAATATTATTCAATCATAATGTTACCTCAAACCATTGAGGGTCATACATCATGCCCCACTGGTTCCTTCTCGACAACTTGAAGTTTCCTAGTATCTATCTGAGTCTGACTATGACCACCATTTTAGGGCGCTGCTCTAGGATAACTCGGACTAGAAGAATTTATGGTCATACATAATTTACTACAAAACCAAGAACCAACCATCTTAGACCATTTGGAATGAGCTATTATAACCCAGGAATCCAATGTTCCTACACCTCCCTGATAAGAACATGAAGCTCTACAGAATCGTTATAAGTGCACCTATGCTCCACATAGATGGCCTGATTTGGGATTATTTTTACGAGTGGGCCGAGGATGTCCTACCTTCCCGTACTGGTGGAACACAATATACCCTACCTCAAAATCAACATACGAAGGATTCCTAGGATATTGGCCTGAGCTTCCATCCCCCATCTTTCCTTTCTCCTCATGCTTCCACTTCTTTTCTGATGAAGTGTCACTTCCCATCACTAGCACGGCCCTAAAGGAACTTGAACATCCCTTATGTTCAATCATTCCCATAAATGCTCTATTAAACAATTCATCATAAGTCTTCATCATTAACAAGAATACCTAAGAATATATTTCTGGCCAAAACCCTTTCTCAGTCCTGTGATCCTTTATCTTCTCATTAAAGATGATTTCAGGGGAATACCGAACCATCTTGGCAAACCGGTTCACATAAATCATCATTTAATGGTACTCTTGAACAAGATCCATGAAATATTGGGACCTAGAATACGACAATACCTCATGTAAGTACTGTTCCATGAATACCTCTGTGAATTCCTTCATGTCCATATTCTCAGGCTTCCCAACATGAATCACTATGTCCTACTACCTTTGACTAGTACCTTCTAGATAAAACGATGCACAAATCACCCTATCTTCAACAAAAGTCTCCATGAACACAAACATGTGCCCTATATTCTAGAAAAATTAATATACCACTTTAGGATCCAAGGTACCTCTGAAATAATGAGGTTTTTATTCATGAATTCCTAGACTTTATCCTTCTGAGAGCCAGGATCAGCTTGCATGGCTAGTGAGAAGCACAACCAACTCCCTGTCCTAGGGCCTAAAATGCTCAGACCACAACATCTACTAACCTATGATAAAGAGGTCTGGGAGAAATATCTCAATATTCGTCCCACATTTGTAGGGGAACACTCTAGGGAGGAATATTGCTACAAAAACAAATAGTCACATTAGGAAATAATTATCTAAATAGATTTGGAAAAATTCAATAATAAATGTAAAACTATTAAATAAAACATGCCAAATCAACACAATGACCAAACCACTTCACTCCCACCTAGATTCTATGAACAATATGTAGTCTCCACATTCCCCCCATAAATAATAAGCCCAACCAATATCCCAATATCCCATGCTGACTCGAGATTTTTAACATGGTGTGCTGGCCTGGAACCCGAATCGCAACTAGAACACTGTGCCCGAATAGTTTGAGCTATAGTCTATCTAGGCTCATCCACAATAACAAGACCCAAGGTGAAAAACCCATCTCTGATGATATTTTTTCGTGAACAAATCAGGGTCTTCATCCCAACCAAAGCCTAACTTGGTATACGGTATTGCCAGAAGGGAATTCCTGATCCTAACAGACAATAACAAGTGACTGAGTATCAATATAAATGCTTGGTAATTAATTTACCCAAATTTACCATTACAAGAAAACCAAAAATATAAAATAATTCATATCAATAAAACAAAACAAAACATGCCTTTCAAAATATTCATATTTAGGTCTTCAATTTTGTACAAACCCAAAAAAGATATATTATAAAAATTGACAAAAAAACATATCCCAAACCCACCACAAGGCATGATGAAAATCTCCCTTAATCCATTGCCACAACCATAAAAAATAGGACCACTAGCATCCAGAACCACCCACACAAAAAAACATTACCCTTTCCTTTATCAAACATGACCAAGTCTACATACTCCAAAATGTGTAAGCGAGGTGTTAGCTACTACCCAGTGGGATGCCACCCAAAAGGACTGCAGGCTCTAAACATTAAATGAAAAATAAATCTATAGGTTTTATAAATCAAAGAAAATGATAAAATAATTTAATGGAATTATGTTTTAATAAGAACATTTTTTATTGGAATGAAAAATTATGTTAAAACACCCCAACCTTTGAAAAAACCAAAAACCCACACCTTATGCTGACAGTGAAGGAAACATAGTCAATAGAACCAAACTTGGGAGAGTCTTTATGGGTATTTGCGAGTGAATGGGACCCTATACCATAATGTATTAGTGAAAATTAGTACATGAACCACAAGAATAGACATTCCTTTGCATGAGAATCTAGATGTGAGAAGCATCCAAAATTATAGTTGTCTCCAATAAAAATAATTATTAGTTAATGTTGTCATCATTATTCCCTCTAAGTGAAAACAGGACAGATTCTCCTCTGTTCCACTAGCACGGTATACCATGTACTCTCTCATAGCTACATGGGTTTTATATAGTTCTCAACATGTTTCACATTTGACATAAGAGTTCATTTTAACATTTCCTAAGAATAACACGGCATTGCACACACCAAATCCACCATATTTACACCCAACACCTCTTCTGGAAGACATACTCAAACCAGAAACCATTCTAACCATGATTCAAATTTCAAAACAAAACATAGTTAATATTTTAATCAATCAATAAAACATTTCCAAAGAACCCAACAAGGGGTTTCACTGAGAATATACCATTTCCCATGTAAATTAACTTTAAAAATAATCTTCACAACAAAATCTTTGAAAAACTAGATTAACACCACACTAATATCTCATTAAACAAACAAAATAACACCTTAAAGACAAATAAATTCATCAAGAAATTTTTATGCATGGAATCACGTACCTCGGATGAAAAAATTTCTAGAAAATGGTAAGAAACTCCTACCACACCCTGACCATGCCACAAGAAGGAAAAATCGAAACATAAAAAATATATCATCCCAAAAATGACAAAATAGGACCCTAAATTTGGATCTCTATGGATAGAGAAGAGGAAATTTGAATAAGAAGAATAAGAAGATATTGACCCCTAAACAAGATGGATATTTGGATTTTGAAGAGGGATTACAGGATGATTCAATGAATAACTCCAGCAAATCTATCATGAAGTAAATGATCCAAGTGAAGTGGAAGGAGGGAGAGGCACAACTCAGGAGGAAAATCCTAAATGGGGTGAGAAATGTGGTGATATTGGGGTTAAACCCAAGAGGAGAGAGAAATTTTAATGGCCTTGATTCCACACAAGGTCAGACCGCATTGTTTTGTAAATTCTGTGGTAACCATATAGAGAATTAGGTAAAAAGGGTGAAATCTATATGGTTACCTGGGCATAGGGATATATTAATGTTGTAGGTTATATCTCATACAACACAGTCTCCAGGGTGGGTGCATGATTGCTAATAATCGTAAAAAGGAGCTTGTCCACAAAAAAATCTATATTTTTATCCAAAATTTCAATGAAAACCCAAGGGAAAAGATAGAAGAATGAAAAAAATAATATTAACAGAAAAAATACACATATGTGATAGACACTTAGATAATAGAAGGGGAAAACATAAGCAATTCATCTTTTTTGGAGATATCGTTCATAACACATCAGACTATAACAATATTCCTAAATGAGAATGAACTCTAAAATATTATATACAAATCAATAACTAAATAGAGAAAAATATTAGTGAAATTTAGGAGAAAATGACCCAAATTTTGTTAGCTATAAAAACTCATGATGAGTTCCAAAATTTTATTTTGGGATTTCATTCTTGTTGAAACTCTTACAAAGCTAAATATTCCATTGTTGAAATTACATTTTATTAAACGATTCGATGTAAAATTCAATATAATTTACTGGGTATCCACCTATTATTTATCTAGATATATTATGGGTGTAGGAAATTTTCAGCAATAAAAAAACTAAAACATCGATTGAGTTACAATATTGAAATTACTTTTCGTCCATAGTTTTAAAAAAAATTTACATGAATTTGGTTTATATACACTTTTCATGGAATGTATTTGGTGATATATAAATATAATTTATTTTTATTGTTAGGTAATTAATGAAAATAATGTATGGTATAGTTTTTTATATATTATGCATATTATAATATATTATTTTGTTAAATTAATATGATTGAAATACTAAATTACTATGTGTAATGCATAAAAATAATGATTACATGATATATATATATATTATGGAATATATTAATTATAACAAAGATGCATAGGATACATATATAAATTATTCTACTAAAAATCATGGAAAAAATAAATTTGATGTTCTTTTTATAGAAAAAAACATTTTAAATACATGATCATTGAGTACATGTGCTACTAACATTTATGTTATAGCGAATTATATTGTGTAAATAAAGTACATTTTAGATTTCCCCCATTGATAAGTGGATATATCTGATGTGAGATATTGGTTAGATTAAATTGGGAGACCCCAACCAACAGGTTCCTAGAGAAATATTTTTATGATGATTTATATGAGGAATTTGGAAAGGAATTTTCCACTTAACTAAACAATATTCTTATAAGATATGTATAATATAATGGTTTATATGATATAATAATGGACTATGAGGTAATATTAATCATGATTGTGTATCGATGAAATATAGATTCCATATTACAAAAAAGGATATGATACATGAATTCACCGTTTTAGTGTGAGTATATACAACAATATTCATTATTGAAATGATATAAAATATGATACTTACACAATGATATGTTGTCGAATATATAATAACTTTCATCGTGGACATCATTTTGAGATATTTTATATATTGGACCATTAGATTAATACATTAGTATAAATGTTTGGGATGTAGTATCTAGGAAAAAGTTTAGGATCATATGGATCTGAATGTTATAAAATTAAATTTCCCTAATTTTGATTCTTAAGTACTAAATTTATAGAGTGTATCACACATTTTTTCATACACACAAACCATAAAATATGTTATATCTAATGGAAGGTTAATTATATCTACTTGTTGGAAATGTGGAAAATTATTTACATTAGAAAAAGATAGTTATAATATAATACAATATTTAATATTAATTCTATAAATGGAAAACTATTATTATGTTATAATAATGAATATAAATTTTATTTCCATACCTTATCTGGAAAATATAGAAATTTATTTTATTATTAAGAACAAGAGTTTTCAATATATCAAAATGAATTCTTTATTGTGTTGAGAATATATTTAGTGGTTTATAAGTTATAAATATAATTAATCCTATATATAACATTTAATGTAAGAATATCACCAATAATAAATAGTTCTATCTTATTGGGAATATAATTTTTAAACAAATAAAAATTATTCAATGAAATTGTTTATAGGAACAAAAAGAATTATGAATTTATTAAAAATTTAAAATATTATTTATTATGGAAAAATGAACAAAGAACCTTCTAGTAGAAAATGTGAGTGGTTTACTAAACTATCATGAATAATTCATAGTGATAATTTTTAACAAAATTTTACATAAGAAACTAGTGGTTATCGGTATTTTTTAATCTATTATGATGAATTAAATTAGTATGGGAATAGTTTTATAATGAAAAATAAGATTAAAACCATCCAAATGTAAGAATAGTTTAGAAAAAATGTTAGAGAACAATTTCAAAAATGTAATAAAATAATCTGATCAAACTATGGCCTTCAATATTTGGTCTTCTAATTATTATTACCAAGATTGTGATGGAAGTATATAAAGATGGAAAAATTAAAAATTTTACATTGTGCTTGACAGCATGATATCATCCTCATTATATCATTAAAAGTATATATTAGAAATAATTTTAAATATTTTTATCTACTTAAAAAGAAACATTTATTTAAGTAAACAATTTTTTTTAATGAAATACAAATATATATTTTTTAACTAAAGTCTACAAAAATATAGTGGTATTCATAAAAAAATTAATATCCTTGAAAAATACAATTAGACCTTTTTGGAACATATAAGTCTATATGTCGTCCACCCATCACATAGATGACAAATCCCCTTGAGGATTTGGTTCACTCTTCATTACTCATGTTCTTAAAAATTTAAAGTGAAAATTTTTTGAGAAACATTTTATATCTTTCACTTTTAACACTATGGTTTTCCTTCAAAATATTATTTATTTTTTTTAAAAAAATAAATATATATATATAGACATATACACTCAAATATATATATATACGTGTGTGTGTGTATGTCTTAAGATATTTCGAAAAAAAATAACCATGGATATAACTATTTTTATACACTTATATGAATACATATACTTATATATATATATATATATATATTATTAATGAATATTGTAAAATTAAAATAATATTTTTGATTTCTAGAAAAATTCTATTCATGAAAATATTGGAAGATGATCATAATAAAATAACATATTTTCATACATTACATATAATATAAATTTCATCCTAGTAAGTATCTATTTTTTTAAATAAAATTACATTAAGAAGAGAACATAATTTAGTTGAAATATTATCTATTTAAAATTATAAATATAGATAGATATATACACATAAAATTATGATTTTAAACTCATTAAAATAATATTTCAAACATAATTTTTTTTAAATCACACTACCCTTACAAAAACATTAAGATATATATTTAGTAGGGTGTTTATATACTATATGTGAAATAATAATTTTTGAATCCTTGATACAAAAGATTAAATATATTTCCCATAGAAATAATGTTTTGAAAATAATATTTTTTATAAAACAACTTCACAAAATCTGATAATTTAAAAAAAAACTTTTTCTTTCAAAACATGACCCCCTATAAGAGGGTGTCAAAAAAATTTGAATGGGGATTTCAAAATATTTTTTATTTACAAATAATAAAATTAGAATTTAGAATTATGATTCCCCTTATGGAGAGTGTTTTAAAAATAGTTATTTAGAAAAAAAATCAAATAAATGATAATTCTAAAAACTATTCTTTCTTTTTGTAACATGATCCCCTTATAAAGAGGACTTGGTTTTGGTATAATTTGAAAAAAAAATTGAAATAAACATCCCCTATATAAAAATTATTTGGATAACAATAAATGCAACTCATAATTTTTTATCCACCTTATAATAAAATGAAATCTTAGAAAGATCACTCTCCCGTACCTATTTTCCACAAATAAAATGTGAGGGAAACTGTACACATATTTTTATCTAATCCAAATATTTGGAGATTGTTCACCTTATAAAGGTTTTATATTACTGTTTTCTTAATCTGTATATATTTTATCTTTTCAATATGCTATTTTGAAATATAATATACAATTACCATTGTAAAATATCACATTTATATGCTTGTGGAACATATAATTTTGTGGTGATAATTCACTCTGTATTTTTATTAGGTACCTATCTACAACATTAAGCAAGGAGAAAAATGATCACGCCTGGAGGTTTGTTATTCATTGTGTTTTCAATTTTTATGAGTTGACACTTCAGTAATCCAATCACTATTGATAACACATGTAAAACATGAATGATATGGGGACGTTAGTGATCCAACTGAACCATTACCACAAATCTACCCAATCCTTCAATCATTTAAAGCCTGCAATTCGAAATAAATACCCCCATGAGGATTAGTGATATATACTGCTCCATCGTGTGGGATAAGGATGACAACACAATTTAGGTTTGGGATTCATTCATAGGGTTTTACAATGTGGTGGTCATGGAAATTTGGTATGGAGGAAGGATATTTCAATTAGAATGGTTAGATATATGATGCGTGTGTGAGTAGTGAAGTGAAAGTTGATGATCGTTGCATCGTGAGCTCGATGCGGGCACAATTTAATCCAACACCCACATCATGTTTTCTTTTCTTTGATTTTTATTTTTATCTAATATTATTGTTCATATATATATGTATATTTATATTTTTAAGCATTGATTATTATAAATTTAAGTCTTTATATGTATAGTTGGAATATAATAATTAATCAAATATGTTCATGTGAAAATAGGCACACACACATGTATTTACAATATTTTAAATCTGATATTCATTCATTACCATGTTTCATTCACTTATATATATATATATATATATATATATATATATATATATCTTGTTAACATATTTTTAGGTTATGTATATAATATTTTGTTTATATTTATTACACTATTATTATCATTTTATCAAAATTAATCATATATACACCATAATTATTATATTACTATATTTTACATTTATGAATTTCCAATCAATAAAATATATTATTATCTATCTTATAAATTTATTACTGATACCAACACACATATATATATAGATATATATATTTATATATCATATCATTTATATTTTACAATAAAATAATACCATCCTCTTTTAAAAATTTAAATATTACATCACCATTAAATTCTAATATTCTCATGTATTTTGTAACAATTGAACCACAATTATTGTAGGTGAACATCATATTTTAATAAAACTCTAATATAATAAAAATCATAAAATTTCAAGGCACAAAAATTCTAATTTTAAAGGAAGGATTTTGAATTGGGACTTAGTTGGTCTAATGAATCCTAGAATAATTTTTTTAAAATTTTCTTTAGATATAAGGTTTTATAAAAAATTGAAAATATAGTATTTTTGTAACACAATATGATTTTAAAAATATAATTTTTATGGAATTAATGGATCACTGAGTCTCTTAAAACACCAATTTGTTATATCCTAGCCTAGAAAACATAATATTTTCACATCTGTGATGTGAATTTCGAAAATATTACATATACACTTGCGATGAGTAAGTTATTTGGAGTCCGATAAGGAAGACTTAATTTTTGATGAATAGTAACCTATCCATGTGAATAGTAACATACCCTTTTGAATATTGATATACCCTAATTAATAGTAACCTTATGTATGATAGTATATAAATAATATTTAAGTTGAAGTAAGATATTCCTATGTTTTGGAATATGTAAATAAATGTTTTAAAACTGTTTTTTAGAATAAATTATAATTATTATTTAATATTAAATTAATCATATTCAGAAAATTATTTTTAAAAAATGGAATTTTTATTGGATTTTACAAGTCAAAAAATGGTGTGTTAGAAATTTTGCGATTTTTTGGAAAATACTGGAATTTTTTTATGAATAGTGAAATACCATAATTTACAAAATAAGATAAATACACTAATTATTGAGTAATGTATGATGTTCTACTGATGTATGCCCAATTAATTCGGATTCACATGATAAAACATTAATTATTGGTCATGGAAGACTCACTATTCCATCACTTTTGAAGAAATAATAAATTAATGAATATAAAATTGATAAATCCCCTCTCCCATACACTATAAAAACCCCTAATCACTCCCTCTTATCTTCGCTCCTCTAAAGCAATTGTTCCTTCTCCAAATTATGTCCAAATATCATCCCAATATACTCTACCATGTCCAAAAAGAATTGGTCTCATAAAAAGACAAAAACTTTTCCATTGAAGTGGCTCTCAAGGATGTTTGATTCAACATGTAAATTCCACTATTCGATTCCTTGTATTTCCTTTCAAGTTCATTTATTTTATTTTTTTATTATTACTTATCCTTATCCAAATTTTATGATGACTCATGTACCATGAATTTACTGGAATTTTTTCATTATAGTTGAAAAAGTTATCATCATCTCTTCCTTTTACCTTATTTTATACTAGTAGCAAGAACAGCATATGAGATGTGTCAATTTACCACATTCAAGGACGACAACATTTCGATTTAAAATATCATTCTCAATTCTGGACATGAAACCATTATTGTTATGGTTTAACCTGATTATTATATATTTAATATAACATATTTTTGTTTCTATAGTCCCATTTTACAAATGTTATTATGTTATAATAAAAAATGAGCTCGTTGTAATCAAATCCCACAAATTAACTAAAATAGTTATCATTAAAGTTTTATATGATAATTCATCTTCATGCATTGTAACCAAATAATATAAATTACCACTAAAACCTATATATGATCATAAAAGATATACAATTTCATTTCTGTATATTTACATTCATACAACATGATCCCCATTACTTAAGAACAAGTAAACCGATTATGAAAATAAAGAAAACGAACACTACGGAACATCAAAATTCCTTATAATAACATTTCAAGAAGGGCATGAATGAACTAATAAAAATTATCATAAACTAAATACATGTATAATTGGATCTTAAATAAGTTATTTATAAGTCTAGTTTCATATTCTAGGACCTTAAGTTCAAGAGTGTAAAGCATTCATACTTATGCTAAGGGGTTTCTATATCTCCCTTCCATTTTTATAGGGATTCTCGTATTCGCAACTAAACTATGTGTATGGTGTATGTATAATTACCATTGAGGTAACATATCTAAAATATATTTATTTTCTTGTTATTAAATATATCATTTTAATATTATTAATTTTGGGCCATACGAATCGATTGATTACAATGTGGTAAGGGTTTTCCCACCCGAACCACTATTTTCATTCAGGCCACTTTTATTGTCTAATTAACTCAAAGAAACTCTTGTGTATTATTATGTACTACTCAAAAATTATAAATGAGTGTTATATATATGTTCACCTACCAGAATAATTCCTTAATTTATGGATAGTTACATGTTTTAAAAGGAACATTCAAAATCGTTTCCGAAATACAAACCCAATTAAAGGGATACTTTCAAACTCTTTATCGTTTTCAGGTGTACTCAAAAATCTGTTTTAGGTGACCATTAGTTTTATAAATACAATAATTTTATCCTGAAAAATGATCATGTTTTATTTAATAATTTATGAGAACAAATTTGCCTTCCCACTTTAAAATTCACTTTTACTCTTTCCTTAAAATAATCTAAAATATTTTATTTATAAATTATATTAAGAACTCTATTTTACATGATTTCACTTCAATTGGACATCATTTATGCCTAAAATATTATTTTAATGTCTTATTAATTTATATAATGGAATATTCATGTTTAAAATATGATTTCATGGTAAATATAAATGATTTTTTAAAAGGAATATTCTTTCAGAAGTAGAAAAGGATTTTTGTCATATCTCATTATGTTTTATTTGATATTTTCCTTCATCAAAACATATTTTTTTTCTTGTGGGTATGTAATTCCCTTTGGTATATCATATGAAGAGTATGATTTTTCACATGATATTATAATGGATTTTTATTTGAATGTTTCAAGGTGGTATGGGACATTTGTAATGTTTAAGTATTATTTCCTCAAGAATTTTTCAATGGTCTCATTTAAAAATATATTCATCTATGTCAACATCTCTTGTACAATTTGTACATAAATGAGGTTTATATATTATGATTTATTATAAAATATATTTTTGAAAGGTTTATGGTTATTCTGACTATCAATTTTCTATTTTGATAATATTCTCCATATTACTCTGAATGGTTATTGTTTATGCTTAATGTTCGGAGAAAGTTATTTTCATTTCATATATTAATTTCAATATGAATGTATATGGTGTTTATGTTTATCATCATTCATATGAGGAATGCATTGAACATAGTAAGTGTCGCATGGGGACCTCTATTTCCCCTCAATGCATTGGTAGGTCTGATGAGACAAACTATGGTCATGGCATAAGGCCTTGAAAAAATGATTATTTATGGTCTTGGCACGAGGCATTGATGGAATGGTTATGTTTTCCCACATTTTTAATTCCCTCATTATGAAAATAGAATTCTTTGTTCATGTGGTTATTCGACATTGTAGAAACCCCAAGATTATGTTTATTTATGGAATTACTCACTTATCTATTATTCCTACAATAATGTGTTCATGTTTTGGTTAAAGGCACACATTTTTATGTATTCAACATGCCTAATGTTTATTTTATGATATCTCCTGTTTTATTTCTTACCCTTAATGAACATTTGAGCTCACCCATTTCATTTGTTTTTCCTTCCCCAGGTTAAGAAGAGGATATCATTTATTGTGTTGTCAAGGATGTTGTTTATTAGCATTTGTTATGTATAATTTTTTGATTAATTTCAAAATATAAAATGGGTTCCATGTTTGTCTCTAGTTTATTCAATAATATTATACCAATCGTTACATCATGATGATTATTCCTTGTTTATATACCAATGAAATAAAATAAGTCACTAACTCCAGGAAACTGGGAACGGTTCCATACAGTTGGTATCAGATAAGTTTAGTAGAAACCTTGGGAACAAGATTATGAAAATTTAGGTTAGGGAAAAAATCCCTAAGATTATATTTGAGGATAAAAAACAAGAACATCCAATAATTTTGGTAAGTAATATATTATTTGGATCATTCTAGAAAATACTTCCATGTCTGGAAACAAAAAACTAGAGGTGGCTCTGGCACAGATGTACCTAGGATTGAAAACTCTGACAAAGAGTTTCGGGCATGACCTGGGGTATCCTAGTACCTGACAATGGGCCTTTCTACACTATTAGTTTGAAACTCTTAGGGGATATGCTTAGGATAATTAATATTTTATTTAACAACAATTATGAGGGATTTATGTCCCCAAAGTAACCAAAGTATATGGTTCTAGGATTTACGATTCTTAAATTTATGTTATGTGCTAAATCATATTTAGAGTTATAGAGAGTTAATAATCTTATGAGGTAATATATAATATTAAACTTATTAGATATTTTGCCTGGCATAATGAATGAGAACATAACCAAATGAATGAGATGCCAAGAGTATGAAGGATCATATCTCTAATTGTCCTAATCCATCTATTCAATGGAATATTGTCTCCCATGTATCCTCACCATATAATGAAATAATATTATGTCTTAACAACGTTTATAAACACTTCTCTGAGTCCTATGGATTTGAAGTATAAGGCCCCAGCCTTAAACCTTACTTAATATTGAGTTATTACAAGATTACACATTGAAGATCTTTTCAGGTTTAGAGTTTTAGAGAATTAGATCATGAAACTTGCATTACATTCCATATTTAGACAAAGTGGTTACATGAAAGACAGTATTCATTCTTCCCATCAACGGAAACATATTTAAAATAAAACATGGATTCTCTCTTGACACATCCTTGACACCATCATCATATCATGTACCCTTCCCTTGACCTGTGAAAAACATTTCAAAAACTTGGGATGAGCATAAAAAGCTCAGTAAGGGATATAAAAATATGGAAAGGAATCATGAGTACATGTATACATAAGAATGAAATCATACTTTACCCATAAAACATAGGCACTTTAACATACCACATAAAATCATAGAAAACATAAGACATAAAGGTAACTTGAGGCATTCATAACATTCTTACATAGGGAGTAACCCTCTTGGTTACGTTTGGAATACCCATCACAGTATATTCCCTAAATCTCTTCGGAGAAACCTTATCGTTTCACTCCTTCACGTTACCCAATGCATTGGAGAGCTATATCGGGCTCACCCGCCCTTAGTTTATCACGGAACCACCCGTTCTTCATAACAATGCCCAAGAACCATAACATAATCGTATCACATAAAACATGAATAAAGGAAACATAACATTTCCACATTTCAATCACAATATAACATTTTAGGATATTGAAATAACGAATCCATTAAAAAGCATTTTCAAAACCATTTAAAACATTTAATAAAGAGATTTTTGAATCAAAGAGTCCCATACCACCTTGAAGCTCAAAATTTTAAACCATTAATATCCATATAAGTAAATCCTTAAAACCATTTTGAATACATGGATATTGATAAGAACAAATAATTAAAAAATTTAAAATGATATTTTGGTTAAAGGGGTTTTACCAAAATTAGAGACACTTTAATACAATAATTGAGGAATAACACTTAGTCAGAACTTTATAATATCATGAGAATAAATGGATTCATGATATAATACTCCAAAGGACAGTATATACACCATATAAGAGTGAATTGGTGCATAACAACAATGAACCCTCAATAGAAATGTCAAATGTGATGAAATACCTTATAAAGAAGGAATCCTTAAATTAAGGACTAATCAATCTCAAAAATATGTGTGAAAAATATAAATACACCCAATATAAGTGGATATTAAGTGTAAAACAATAAAAGGTCATTCACACATATTCAATGGATGGCATATTCAATGACTACATGTTGAACCCAAAGAAGTCGAAATTGGGTTAAAAAGTTCCCTTGACAGCCTAACGGCATCACATCAAAATGAGTTGATGAGAGATAAAAAAAGTGTATCTCATCACTTGGACATAAAATTTACATCAATAAGGATATATGAGAACATATCCCAACATAACAATATGTAAATTAAAAGACCCAACAAAAGAAGTCTTTTAAAAAAGAAGAGGGTGAAAGGTTCCCTTACCGACTTGGGTATCTTTCAAAACATACACCCCATGAAAGAAGGACAATAGATCATTGATGTAAATACTCATAAACAAAAGTATATTACACAAATAGTAGAATAATTGGAAGTACATACACCACTCAATGGAATTTGTGGCAATGTAGCATAAATCTCATGGGAATAAAAGTGAGATGAAAAATCCCTTACGAAAACTCGGCAGCCTAACGGCGCCACATAAAACTTCCGAATATGGATTGATGAGATAAAATAGGGTATCTCATCACATTACAATAAAATTTACAGCAACAGGAATATAAAGTAACATCCCCCAACATCACAAAGAGGATCTTAAATTAAGTGACATAAAGGAGAGTACTTAAAAAGAAAGAGAGAGGTTAGATCTCTTACGAAAGTTCGGCAGCCTAACGACGCCACTCAAAACTTCCAAAATGGATTGATGAGAGATAATAGGGTCTCTCATCCCATGAACATAAAAATTACAGTACGTGTAATATAAAAGATCATCCCAATAACAAGAAAGATGAGCTTTAAAAGGAATGACATAAAAGTGTCTACTTAAAAAGAATGAGAGGAGTAGGATCCCTTACCTCCGGTCCGACTTGACTCGATCGTTCTTTAACGTCCTGAATAATAAACTTGAGTTAATTTCTACTTGATTAATAACCTTTTCAAAGTTCATTATTCCTTTTATATCAATTATTTACATGTTATAAACATTATGTAATCATTTAAGTTAATAATATTTGTTTTGCCGATATTTGGTTCTTAAGTCGAAAGTGGACATCTTACAATTACATGTTGTTCGTGTGGTCAAAGGTTCTTTATATCCAGAATGACATTCCTGATTTGGATATCATATATATCATATATATCCAGCATATACATGTATTTATAATATTACATAATCATTTAGAGGTAAGAAATGAAACGCACTGTTCATGGAGACGGTAAGTCGTACGTACGCATGAACGCTACTTTCATTTCTTTGTCGTATTAATGGAATTAAAACTAAATGAGAGGTATGTATATTTTAATTACAGAATTATATTCATAATTTAGATGTATCATTCATCATATATATCCATTATATACATGTACTTATAATAGTACATTACATTCGGGGATAAGAAATGAAATGCACCATTCATGGAGACGGTAAGTCGTACGTACGCATGAACGCTACTTTCATTTCTATCTCATACTTTAATGGAAAGAAATAATAATGATATAGAGGTATATAATAATTCCAGTATAACATCATATATAATAACATTAAATCCATCCCTTATACGTCCCACGTATGGCATTAACGAATCACATCACTTGGAGGGGGAGGTAGTCCACACTTCCTAAAATGAAGATATCGTGTATACCCATAATGGAAGCCATAATGGTAAGGCACAAATGAAAAATACAGAAGTATAAGTAAAACATAAACATATTATATATCATATATAAAAATAGTGACATCATAATGGCCACCTTTGAAGGTGTTAAATGAGTATTGAACAATCATCGTTTCGGGAGGCAGAATTTCACCATCCACGGAAACCCTATGTTCTTTAACCATTTGTTGTAGTTGTGTGAGAGTGTAGCTAGAATAAATCTTATAAAAACATCCTAGTATATTGAAGATACTGGTGTTGTTACAAAATAAGTAAATAAAAAGAGTTTAGGGGGTTGGAGAAGCAAAATAAATCAAATGAACATGAGAGAATGAATTACCTTTTAAAAGTGTAACTCCTTTTGATTTGAGCATAAAGGCTTCCTTTGAAAGGATTCTTCCCAAAGGGAATCCTATAGGATGAGGAGAGGGATGTGGAGAGAGTAAATGGGCAGGGGTTAGCCGAGCCAAAGGCTTAAAGAGTGTGTGAAATGAGGTAGAGGTGGGGGCCTTTTATAAGAGGAGAGGAGGGTCACTTTTGGAAAGTAAAGAAATATTACTTTATTTGAAAATGTGTTTCGGTTTTAAAAGGTCCCACATTGATATAATTCGTGGATAAGGTGATAAGGGTTCGAAATACACCCATCCAATAAGTTTTGGACATGTTTAGTTCATAGAGTTTACATTATCTTTCCATTTTATATAAATCGTCAAATAATGATGTCATCGCTGCATCATTATTATGTCATAAATAATTTAATTTATTTAATGTCTAAAAATTATAAAAAAATACTATGATGTAGGAAATATATTTAGCTTTCCAATTACTATTTATAATCAAAAATATGACTTGTATAAACCCACTTAAAAATTGTTTTAGTAAAACATATCATGTTTGTGTCATTTTTACTTTTACATTAAATAAAAAGTTATTTATGTCATTTCCCATCCAAAGTGGATCCATGGGGTCCCCAAGTTGACCCATGGCTTGTCTTGGTCGGCCATTACACATCCAATGAGGTTAGGACATGTTTCAAGTTCATTTAATTTTATTAAAGCATTATTTTTACCTTAAACTACACTAATTACCACTAATCGCGATTAAAAACATAATAAGTTACTATTCACCAAAAAATTATTTTTATCCCATTGAACCACATTTTACTTCTTAATGACAACCATGTATGTCGGATTTTTGAAATTCAAAACACATAAGTGGTAAAATTTCATTTAAACAAAAAATCAGCTTTAATAAGTACCACATAGTGGTTTCACTATTCATCAAAAATTGATGTTTTTCAGAAAAATCCCAAAAATTCACCCTAAGCTATATTTGATATTCCGAATTCAAAAATGAATTCCATTTTACAAAATTCAAAATATATTAGTCACATTAATTAATTTAATAATTAATTCCCGATGTCAGAGCAAATAGCGTGTTTTTATAAAACAATAAGTATCAAAAGATTGACACTAGTTTAAGTCTGATTTCAAAGTGAAATTAATTCCAACGACCACTATTGGAATTAATGGTAAAAATATTTTCTAATTTCACTTTAAAATCAATTCAAAATATTATCTAATAATATAAATAAATTAGATTAAAAAGAGGTTTTGAATTAAAACACAACATTCTACACTATTCATTAAAAAAATGAACTTTATCGGAAAAATACCAAAAAATTACACAAAGTAAAATTTGATGTCCCGATTCTTAATAAGAGTTTTATTTGGTCCAAAAGAATGTATAAGAGTGATCAAAACTATATTTAATGACAGTTCTCCATTAAAAGGTGATAAGTGAACCTTTAGTGAAAACTAGGGCATATACACCTAAAATTTAATTCTTTCCGTATTTTAAGCCTTTAGCTTTTATTGGATAAATGTAAAAACATTAAAAAAACATATATAATCATATTGTAGTTATTTATATCCATTCCCGCCAATACAACGGCTACATGTTAACTACCATTTGAAATAATATTATTTTATTATTAGAGTGCAACGTAAGATTTCCAAGAAACATGTTGTTGCGTGTTGGGTACGCCATCGAGCATAGTGTCCCCTTTAAAGTCATATTAATATTTTATTCACAAATATGGATAAATATGAAAATGTCATATTCTTTATTTACCTGGGGTGTTACATCCTTCCCCCCTTTTGGGAATTGCGTCCTCACAATTTTAAAATTGAGCTTGGAAACATTCTTGAAAGTTCCACATCGGAACAAGAGTCGGTAAAACAATCACTTTAAAATAAAGGAAGATAAGTACAGAGGTCACCCGAGTTATCCCATACTAGGATTCCATGTAGGAAAACATGGACATGGAGGAGAAAACATAGGGTCATGTTCTGATGGAGACTGATAGAAAACATGTTTAGGAGAAAGTTAACCACAAGAAAATCACAAACTTGTGATGGGTTAAATGTTATTCGATTCCCCAGCATGAAAAGTTAATAGACAACATTTTTGTTTTAAGTTACTTTTTATTGAGGAATTTATTCATAATGAAACATAATCACTTATCATGTTGAATCTCAACTTTTACTAGATTCCTTAATCAAACACATATTTTTTTCTAAAAGACGAGTATTTAGGGAGACATGTTCACATTAAGAGTACTATAATCAACTTCTAGAGAATCACCTAATCCACCAAATAGAACTATATACATCCCATGTCTTTAGGCTTTAACCAAAACCAAAACCAAAAAGGTTAGTACAAGTTCAGATAAACCAGAAAAGGATAACCCTTTATAAAAAGAAAATCTATTCTTAACCTCCAAAATTTGTCCAACAAAACACAAAGTTCAACGAGGACCATTCTATAATCAATTTGTCCATAAAATTCTTCAAATTAAACCAATATAAGATTGAAACCCAAATATTTGATGGATTTAGTCACATAGTCTTCCAAGTTATATCGTAACATTTATCTCCAAACAACATCAGTTGCCCCTAAAGTCTCGTATTGAAAAGTAATTAACCTAATCACATATCCTCCAAGATAGGTTAATCATTTTCATAAATAACCCAAAATCAACTTACTCTTAATTCATAAAATAATATAACTAGAATGAATCAGTCAAACTAACCATGGACTTCATGTAGTCCAGTAGTAGGAGATAAATACCAGTCGCACTTTGGTTGTGGGTTCGATTCCCGCAGCTTTGTCTGACGCGACGGGTAGTCACACGGTCTACGTGTTGTCCTTTTTCCAAAACTATATAATTCTTAAAACATTCCCCAAAATGAGATAAAATCTTCAATAATAATCATAACATATTTTATCCTCAAGTTTATCTCATGCCCTTCATTTTCCATCATATCATATAATAACCCATAATTACCTCAAAAGTAAGGATCATATAAACCCTAATGGTTACCTTAATAATTATTACTTAAATTTCCACATCGAGTTGGCCATCTCGTACATGATCCATTAGAGAAGTCACCAAGGTTGAAGTGATTGATCATGAATCCTTGATAGTTGGTTTAGAAGAACTATGAGATTCCTCATTGAATCCCCCATCTCATCCAGTATCTTAATCAGAGAACCACCACAGTTTCCTTCAAACCCATTGTCACTTTGGTGCCTGCTAGATCCAGCTATTTACTAAAACCAAAAAGTTCAGTGTGAGTATATCAACAAAACCATCATGTACTAATGAGGAAGGTAAACACTAAGATATACTTACTCATTCACTTTATCTAAAATTAGGACTCTTTCTGAAATCCTAACCATTCTGGTAATGTCACTTATGCTTAAATAATACCCTAACCTCTAAAGTTATCTAAACCGACCTTTGATACCAACTATAAGGTCCCAGCCTTAAACCTTACTTATTCTTGAGTTATTACAAGATTACACATTGAGGATCTTTTCAGGTTTAGAGTTTTAGGGAATTAGATCATGAAACTTGCATTACATTCCATATTTAGACAAAGTGGTTACATGAAAGACTGTATTCATTCTTCCCATCAACGGAAACATATTTAAAATAAAACATGGATTCATTCTTGACACATCCTTGACACTGTCATCACATCATGTACCCTTCCCTTGACCAGTGAAAAACATTTCAAAAACTTGGGATGAGCATAAAAAGCTCAGTAAGGGATATAAAAATATGGAAAGGAATCATGAGTACATGTATACATAAGAATGAAATCATACTTTACCCATAAAACATAGGCACTTTAACATACCTCATAAAATCATAGAAAACATAAGACATAAAGGTAACTTGAGGCATTCATAACATTCTTACGTAGGGAGTAACCCTCTTGGTTACGTTTGGAATACCCATCACAGTATATTCCCTAAATCTCTTCGGAGAAACCTTATCGTTTCACTCCTTCGCGTTACCCAATGCATTGGAGAGCTATATCGGGATCACCCGCCCTTAGTTTATCACGGAACCACCCGTTCTCCATAACAATGACCAAGAACCATAACATAATCGTATCACATACAACATGAATAAAGGAAACATAACATTTCCACATTTCAATCACAATATGACATTTTAGGATATTGAAATAACGAATCCATTAAAAACCATTTTCAAAACCATTTAAAACATTTAATAAAGATATTTTCGAATCAAAGTGTCCCATACCACCTTGAAGCTCAAAATTTTAAACCATTAATATCCATATAAGTAAATCCTTAAAACCATTTTGAAAACATGGATATTGATAAGAACAAATAATTAAAAATTATAAAATGATATTTTGGTTAAAGGGGTTTTACCAAAATTAGAGACACTTGAATACAATAATTGAGGAATAACACTTAGTCAGAACTTTATAATATCATGAGAATAAATGGATTCATGATATAATACTCCAAAGGATAGTATATACACCATATAAGAGTGAATTGGTGCATAACAACAATGAAACCTCAATAGAAATGTCAAATGTGATGAAATCCCTTATAAAAAAGGAATCCTTAAATTAAGGACTAATCAATCTCAAAAATATGTGTGAAAAATATAAATACACCCAATATAAGTGTATATTAAGTGTAAAACAATAAAAGTTCATTCACACATATTCAATGGATGACATATTCAATGACTACATGTTGAACCCAAAGAAGTCGAAATTGGGGTAAAAAGTTCCCTTGACAGCCTAACAGCATCACATCAAAATGAGTTGATGAGAGATAAAAAGTGTATCTCATCACTTGAACATAAAATTTACATCAATAATGATATATGAGAACATATCCCAACATAACAATATGTAAATTAAAAGACCCAACAAAAGAAGTCTTTTAAAAAAGAAGAGGGTGAAAGGTTCCCTTACCGACTTGGGTATCTTTCAAAACATACACCCCATGAAAGAAGGACAATAGATCATTGATGTAAATACTCATAAACAAAAGTATATTACACAAATAGTAGAATAATGGTAATTACATACACCACTCAATGTAATTTGTGGCAATGTAGCATAAATCTCACGGGAATAAAAGTGAGATGAAAAATCCCTTACGAAAACTCAGCAGCCTAACGGCACCACATAAAACTTCCGAATATGGATTGATGAGATCAAATAGGGTATCTCATCACATTACAATAAAATGTACAGCAATAGAAATATAAAGGAACATCCCCCAAAATCACAAAGAGGATCTTAAAATAAGTGACATAAAGGAGAGTACTTAAAAAGAAAGAGAGAGGTTAGATCGCTTACGAAAGTTCGGCAGCCTAACGGCGCCACTCAAAACTTCCAAAATTGATTGATGAGAGAGAATAGGGTCTATCATCCCATGAACATAAAAATTACAGTAAGTGTAATATAAAAGATCATCCCAATAACAAGAAAGATGTGCTTTAAAAGGAATGACATAAAAGTGTGTACTTAAAAAGAAAGAGAGGAGTAGGATCCCTTACCTCCGGTCCGACTTGACTCGATCATTCTTTAACGTCCTCAATAATAAACTTGAGTTAATTTCTAATTGCTTAAGAAACTTTTCAAAGTTCATTATTCCTTTTATATCAATTATTTACATGTTATAAACATTATTTAATCATTTAAGTTAATAATATTTGTTTTGCCGATATTTGGTTCTTAAGTCGAAAGTGGACTTCTTACAATTACATGTTGTTTGTGTGGTCAAAGGTTCTTTATATCCAGAATGACATTCCTGATTTGGATATCATATATATCATATATATCCAGAATATACATGTATTTATAATATTACATAATCATTTAGAGGTAAGAAATGAAATGCACCGTTCATGGAGACGGTAAGCCGTACGTACGCATGAACGCTACTTTCATTTCTTTGTCATATTAATGGAATTAAAACTAAATGAGAGGTATGTATATTTTAATTACAGAATTATATTCATAATTTATATGTATCATTCATCATATATATCCATTATATACATGTACTTATAATAGTACATTACATTCGGGGATAAGAAATGAAATGCACCGTTCATGGAGACGGTAAGCCGTACGTACGCATGAACGCTACTTTCATTTCTATCTCATACTTTAATGGAAAGAAATAATAATGATATAGAGGTATATAATAATTCCAGTATAACATCATATATAATAACCTTAAATATATCCCTTATATGTCCCACGTATGGCATTAACGAATCACATC
The DNA here is from genome assembly GCA_963277665.1 of Viscum album. Classification (NCBI taxonomy): domain Eukaryota; kingdom Viridiplantae; phylum Streptophyta; class Magnoliopsida; order Santalales; family Viscaceae; genus Viscum; species Viscum album. Next base: position 461,162,441 of record OY728165.1, on the reverse strand, counting down.
ACTTTGAGGGGGCGGTAGTCCGCACTTCCTAAAATGAAGATATCGTGTATACCCATAATGGAAGCCATAAAGGTAAGGAACAAATGAAAAATATAGAAGTATAAGTAAAACATAAACATATTATATATCATATATAAAAATAGTGACATCATAATGGCCACCTTTGAAGGTGTTAAATGAGTATTGAACAATCATCGTTTCGGGAGGCAGAATTTCGCCATCCACGGAAACCATATGTTCTTTAACCATTTGATGTAGTTGTGTGAGAGTGTAGCTCGAATAAATCTTAAAACAACATCCTAGTATATTTAAGATACTGGTGTTGTTACAAAAGAAGTAAATAAAAAGAGTTTAGGGGGTTGGAGAAGCAAAATAAATCAAATGAACATGAGAGAATGAATTACCTTTTAAAAGTGTAACTCCTTTTGATTTGAGAATAATGGCTTCCTTTGAAAGGATTATTCCCAAAGGGAATCCTCTAGGATGAGGAGAGGGATGTGGATAGAGTAAATGGGCAGGGGTTGGACGAGTCAAAGGCTTAAATAGTGTGTGAAATGAGGTAGAGGTGTGGGCCTTTTATAAGAGGAGAGGAGGGGCACTTTTGGAAAGTAAAGAAATATTACTTTATTTGAAAATGTGTTTCGGTTTTAAAATGTCCCACATTGATATAATTCGTGGATAAGGTGATAAGGGTTCGAAATCCACCCATCCAATAAGTTTTGGACATGTGTAGTTCATATATTTTACATTATCGTTTCATTTTATTTAAATCGTCAAATAATGATGCCATCGCTGCATCATTATTATGTCATAAATAATTTAATTTATTTAATGTCTGAAAATTATAAAAAAAATACTATGATGTAGGAAATCTTTTTAGATTTCCAATGTATATTTATAATAAAAAATATGACTTGTATAACCCCCCTTAAAAATTGTTTTAGTAAAACATATCATGTTTGTGTCATTTTTACTTTTACATTAAATAAAAAGTTATTTATGTCATTTCCCAACCAAAGTGGATCCATGGGGTCCCCAAGTTGACCCATGGCTTTTCTTGGTCGGAAATTACACATAAAATGAGGTTAGGACATGTGTCATGTTCATTTCATTTTATTAAAGCATTATTTTTACCTTAAACTACACTAATTACCACTAATCGCGATTAAAAACTTAATAAGTTACTATTCACCAAAAAATTATTTTTATCCCATTGAACCACATTTGACTTCTTAATGACAACCATGTATGTCGGATTTTTGAAATTCAAAACACATAAGTGGTAAAATTTCATTTAAACAAAAAATCAGCTTTTATAAGTACCACTTAGTGGTTTCACTATTCATCAAAAATTGAAGTTTTTCAGAAAAATCCCAAAAATTCACCCTAAGCTATATTTGATATTCCGAATTCAAAAATGAAGTCCGTTTTACAAAATTCAAAATATATTAGTCAAATTAATTAATTTAATAATTAATTCCCGATGTCAGAGCAAATAGCGTGTTTTTATAAAACAATAAGTATCAAAAGATTGGCAGTAGTTTAAGTCTGATTTCAAAGTGAAATTAATTCCAATGACCACTATTGGATTTAATGGTAAAAATATTTTCTAATTTCACTTTAAAACCAATTCAAAATATTATCTAATCATATAAATAAATTATATTAAAAAGAGCTTTTGAATTAAAACACAACATTCTACACTATTCATTAAAAAAAATGAACTTTATCGAAAAAATACAAAAAAATTACACAAAGTAAAATTTGATGTCCCGATTCTTAATAAGAGTTTTATTTGGTCCAAAAGAATGTATAAGAGTGATCAAAACTATATTTAATGATAGTTCTCCATTAAAAGGCGATAAGTGAACTTTTAGTGAAAACTATGGCATATACACCTAAAATTTAATTCTTTCCGTATTTTAAGCCTTTAGCTTTTATTGGATAAATGTAAAAACATTAAAAAACATATATAATCATATTGTAGTTATTTCTATCCATTACCGCCAATACAACGGCTTCATGTTAACTACCATTTGAAATAATATTATTTTATTATTAGAGTGCAACGTAAGATTCCCAAGAAACTCGTTGTTGCGTGTTGGGTACGCCATCGAGCATAGTGTCCCCTTTAAAGTCATATTAATATTTTATTCACAAATATGGATAAATATGAAAATTTCATATTCTTTATTTACCTGGGGTGTTACATGAAGGGAAGCAAAAGAATAAGATGATGACCGAGAGATATGATGATAATGGGAAAAGGGAAAGAAGTGTTTTCCAACATGTGATAACTGTGGAAAGAATCACTATGATAAATGAATGAAGGGAATGGGTTTTTGGAAAAAGTGGGGAGAAAAAGGAAACCATGTTCATGATTTCAAGGGTAAGAAAATGGTTTCCAATGTACAATGCTTAACATTCAAGGAGATGGGACACTATGTGGATCAGTGTCACAGTTAGAAAAGGAATATACCCCAAATAATGATTTTGGATAATGATCATGTTATTATGCTACCGCAGATGAAGTAGAATAATTAATATTCCTAGTTAAGAATCATTCCATTTGTATATTTTTTCTCTAATGTACTGGTTAGATGATTTAGGAGATATAAATGGATTGTACTGCAGTACTCTTTCATTATGTATTTTTTGTCATATGATGAATCGTACAAAGGAATAGTGATTTAGTGGAATGTTAATCTTTTTAGAAAAAAAATAATCATTGAGGGAAAGAAAACCCTTAATATATATATATATATATTGTTGAGATAATGTGAAAAAATGACTGATTATTATAAGTATTGACTACCTTCGAACGAATTATTGACTTTTCAACAAGTTGTCTATGATATCATCAATGAAGTTTTCTACACATTTGGATTTAAGGAATATATCCAATAACATGTATCTTACTTAAAGAATATGGAAGAATGCATGTTTCCAATATGAATTTTATGGTAATTTAGGTTATTACGATTTTACAAGAGGATACATGATGAAGTTATTAACATGTTTGGAATGTCGATTTTAGAGATACTTCTTGTTGATTAAGGGTTAATTATTAGTTAATCATAGAAATTTAGAGGACTTCATTATAATGTGTTGAATCGTTATGATTTTGGAATTTTTTAACCATTTTTTAAATGGTTTAAGATGATCATTGTATGATATTTTAGAGGTTAATGTATTGCTAAACAAGATGGTGTAACCCCTGATATGTGATGAGGTATAGACAGTTAAACTACTATAAAAGGATGTGTTTATAAGTTGAAATGTATATTTGTACTATTATAGAGTGGAATAATTCATCGACTCTAGAATTATTGTGTTAAGTAAAATGTTTTTCTATTATCAAAATCATTGATAATATCATTGATTTTTTAGTTAATAGATTTTTAGAAATCAATGTTCATATGAACATTTCCTCTATCATGTTCCATCATAACATCATTGTTAGATTTTTCTTCCTTGTCCAGTTTTTTTTCTTCTAACTATTGTCACCTCATTCAAAAGCATACATTATGGGGTAACAAATTAATCTCTAATAACCATTTTTAAGAGGATATTTTATTAACCCTATTTACAATATAGGTTTCTATTAGGTAATTTTCAAGTGTCAACCATTAACTTTCAAAGTTCAATTTCAAATTTCGAGATGAAATTTTCTATATGGAGGGGGTAATGTAACACCCCAAGAATTTACAAATAGATTTATTATATAATGCATGGATCAATGAGTTTATACAAACACCACTTGGTAATCACCTAACCACGTAAACATATGTTTGTCACATATGTGAGGTGAATTTCGAAAATCTAACACACACGGTTATGATGAGTAAGTTATTTTGTGTCTGATAATAAAAATATAATTTTTTGTGAATAGTAACATATCCTTATGAATTTTAACATACCCTTATGTATAGTGATATACCATAATGAATAGTAACCTTATGTATGACAGTATAAAAATAATAATTTTGTTGAAGTAAGATATACATATGTTTTGGAATAAGTAAATAAATGTTTTAAAACTGTTTTTTAGAATAAAATTTGATTTGAATTAAATATTAGATTAATCATACATAAAAAATTATTTTTGAACATTTTACTTCATTTTTGGTTTCTAAACATCGAATAATGGTTGGGGTGATTTTTTTTAAAATAAATGATTTTTTTATGAATAGTAAAATACAATAATTTACAAAATAATCTAAATACACTAATTATAGATTCATGTATGATGTACTTCTGATGTAATCCCAATTTACTCAGATTCACACCATAAAATTACTATTCATGTTCAAGGAAAACTCACTATTCATTATAATGTGGAGAAATAATAAAATAATGAATATAAAAATGAGAAATCCCCTCTCCCCTCCACTAGAAAAACCACCATCACTCCCTGTTCTCTTCACTCCTCACAAGCCTTGTGCCTTCTCCAGGTTCTATCCAAATATCCTTCCAACCTCCTTTCCCACGTCCAAAAATCCTTGGTCTCATAAATTTACCAAATCCTCTCCCTCAAAGAGGCTCTCAAGGAATTTTGGTTTAAGAGGTAAATTCCTCTTTTAAATTCATTGTCTTCTCTTTCATGTTCATTTTTTTCTTTATCTAGTATTATCTCTCCTTATCCAAATGTTTTGATGACACCAGTAACTTACATGTACTATAATGTTTTCATGATAGTGGAATAAGTCATCATCATATCTTCTTTGTACATTATTTCATACTAGTAGCAAGAACACTATCCGAGATGTGTCAATTTAACACATTCAAGGTGGATGGGATTTCAATTTTTATTATCATTCTAAATTCTGGTCATGAATCCATTATTGATATGGTTTAACCATATTATTATATATTTAAAATTCCCTATGTAAGGCTCTATAATCCCATTGTAAAAATGGTATTAATTTATAATGAAGAATGAGTTTGTTGTAATAAAAACCCACCAATTAGATAAAATAGTTATCATTAATGTTCTATAAAATAATTAATCATTATTACATGTAAAAAAAATTATATAAATCACCCCAAACAATTATATATGAACATTAATATTATTCGGATTCAATTATGGAGATTTCCATCCATTCTGCATGAACTCCATTACATAAGAACAAGTGAACCGATTATGAAAATAAAGAAAATCAAAAATGTGAGAAAACAGAATTCAAAATAATAACTTATCAGGAGGGGAATAAATGAAATAAAAATAATTATGATAAACTAAATACATGTCTAATATGTTCTGAAATAATTTATTAATTAGTCAAATTTCATATTCCAGGGCCTTATGTTCAAGAGGGGAACACATCCAGAGTTAAGGTAAAGGGTTTCTTTATCTCACTTCCATTTTTTGAGGTTTCCCGTATTCACTACTAATACTTGTGTATGGTGTATGTATAATGCTCATTTATTTAAAATATCATGAATATATTTATTCCTATAGTATTAAATATATAATTTTAATATTATTAATTTTGGGTCATGCACATGGATTGATTACAAAGTGGTAAGGGTTTTTCAACCTGAACCTCCATTTTCATTCAGGTTACTTTTATTGTATAATTACCTAAATGAAGAACTTGTGTATTATTATTTACTACTCATAAATTCTATGTGAGTTTTATATATATGTTCCCCAACCATAATAATTCCATATTTTATGGATATTTACTTGTTTTAAATGGAACATTCAAAATTATTTTTGATATACAAACCCAATTCAAAGGATATTTCCAAACTCTTACCCGTTTTCAAGTGTACTCAAAAATATTTTTTAGGCCATAATTAGTTTCATAAAAACACTCATTTTATTATGATAAATGTTGTAGGATCATTCCTTGATTTAATAGATCAAATTTTCATTTTCACATTAAAATTCTCTTTAATAAATTCCTTAAAATGGTCTAAAATGTTTTATTTATGAAGAATCTCAAGAACACTTATTACATGATTTTACTTCAGTGGGACATAATTTTTTACTAAAATATTATTTCAATGTCTTTTTATTTTATTTAATGTTATAATCTTATTTAAAATATGATTTCATGGCAAAATATAAATGGGGTTCTAAAAGGTATTTTCTTTCAAAAGTAAAACATGATTTTTATCGTATCACTTAAACTTTTATGAGATATATGCCTTCTTCACCGCTCATTTATTTTTTATGGTGTATGTAATTCCATTTGGTATATCATATCAAGAGTCTCACTTATTTCATGATATTATATGGGATTTTTATTTGAATTATTCAAGGTGGTATGAGACACTTTGGAATGTTTAAGGATTATTTCCTCATGAATTTTTCAATGGTCTCATTTATAAATATATTCGTCTATGTCAACATCCTTTGTTGATTGTTGTACTTAATTTAGGTCTATCTACTTCAATATAATATAAAATATGTTGTTGAAGGGTATTTGGTTATTCTGAATATGGATGTTCTATTTTTATATCATTCAACAAATTACCCCGAAGGGTTTGGGTTTATCCTTAATGTTTAGGGATAGTTATTTTCATTTAAAATATTAATTTCTATATGAAAGTATTTTTTTATTATTACCACTCTTAATATGTGGAATTAATTGGGAATTTTATGTGTTGGGTGGGGCCCTCTATAGCCCTTTGGTGCATTGTTTGGTCTCATGAGACAAACTACGGTCTTCGCATAAGGCCGTGACAAAATAATTATTTACAGTCTTGGCACGAGGCCTTGATAGTATGTTTATATTGTCCCTCATTATGAATATGCTCATTATGATAATATAATTTATGGTTAATGTGGTTATTCATCTAGTATAATACCCATGATTATATTTATTTATGACATTACTTACTCATCTCTTATTCCTACTATAATGAGTTCACGATATTGTTAAAGGAACATGTTTTTTGGTATTCAAAATGCCTAACGATTATGTTATGATATATTCTGTTGTATTGCATACACATAATGAGAATTTTATCTCACCCCTTTCATTTGTTTTTTCATCCCTAGGTTAAGAAGAAAATTCCATTTATTGAGATTCAAGGATGCAGTTTATTAGATTTTGTTAGGAATGATTTTTTGTTTCATTTCAAATTGTAAATTGGGTTCCATATATGTGTCTAGTTTCTTCAATAATAATCAACTGATAGTTCCTTTAGGATTCTTATTTCTTGCTTATATTCCAATTTAACACAATAAGGCACCGTCTTCATGAAACTGGGGTTAGTTCCATAAAATTTCACTATTTGTCTTGTTATTTTAATTAATTTATTGTGATTTTTGATAAACTGAATGTATATATACTTGTTGGATACATTAATTTAAGATTTAGTCATGAATTATTCAATAATGTACTCAGTTGGTGTTTTTTTAATGTAAATTGGAATTTTTTACTCAGATGATGAAATAATGAAATTAAAAAAATACTGGTTTTACATGTAGTGTAAATCATACATGTCTTGTATACCTCATTCACAACATGCCTACAAATCTACAGTGCAGTCCATGTAGACATTACATGATGTGATGATTGTATATGATGTGTACATTCATTTAAAGATTTTTAGATGTCACATAATATAACCCTGCTAGAAGTGAATCATATACACAATGTGTAGGGATTTCATGATGTGCAATGTTTGAAGGCTCTCCTGGTCAATGTAATAGGCCAATTTTCGGATTGGAATTGTGGATCTCTAAAACATGGCGTGCATCGAACTAACATGATGTGAGAATGTTGGAAAAAAAGACATTAAATATAGTATATGATGTGTATGATGTACACATCATGCACTATTATATCCTATTAATAATTTATCTCTTCTCTGCATACATAATATAGCAAAAAATATATTTTTCCCTCATTTCCTTCCATAGTATTTTCCCATTTTAATATGTTTTCATTCTAAACCCATTTTAATGCATTTAATTAGTCATTTTGTCAATTGTTTTTATTTTTTTGGTTAATCAACATCTTTTCTACATTCCTTTTTATTCCACTTCCATTCATTGTTCATTTTCATCACCGCTCATCATTCTTCATCAACACTTTCAACGTTTTTCATGGTTTCTTTATGTATAGTGATTTTTTTATTTGATTTACTTTGATTCTAATGGGTTGATATTGATTTTTAGATATTTTAACACTTTATTTATTTAATTTACCAACCATTTTATTATTATGTGTATCATGTTTATAATTTTCTTTGATTTTGATCAACACCGCCACGTGCGGCAAATCTACCAAGGGTTAGGGGATAAGAGTATGGGTGTTTTTGATCCCAATGAATCTATATATTGAACCTTGGTAACCCTATTACTAGTGATTAGATTAATAATAATTATTCACCGAATTATTTTGAAAAACCCTGAACATGTGTTCTAAAACTGAGTAAACATAACCTAATTGGAGTTTAGAAGGACTTTGACCATTAGTCTATGACAGTTTCTACATAGAATCTACTAATAATGTAACTAGGCATCTATATCCAGACAACGAGATAGTATTATCATGGGTATATCTAACTGGTTTAAATAAAACCAAGGGGTGAGTGTTTTATTTCATTGAAACATAAGCCATAACAATATTCCAAGATAAATATAGGATTATTATCTATCAAGAGATTTGACATTGACCTTAATTCATTCATTTATTATATGATTCAAATCAAAACTACTATGATTTATTGAAAAACCAGAAAAAACAACACTATGAATCATTTATAAGGGATTTATTTGATTGTATTCATTCCTAATAATAATCAACTTGGGATTGACCATGTATATCCTCTTTACTATACCCAAGTAGTTAGTGTCCCTCAGTACTAAAAATTTCTAATTTAATCATAATCTATGTTAATTCAATGAAAAATGCAGACACATAAAATTCTTTCATTGTTTCCAAAGATTTATATTTCATAGGCACAATGCCCTTTGGATTGATCCTCATATTACCTCACGCTCCAACTTTTTTCCTTGCACTTTTTCTTTTACATTTTCTCCCTCAGGTGAACATATGCCCTATCTCTGCCTTTGTCTTCTTCATAGCTAATGCATGATCTAGAGAACCTTGAATCACTCACAAAGACTCAACAGATAAGAAAAAATTATTTTCAATCATGAGATTGATCAGTCGATAGCAATACACCACTTCTTTATATTGGATTACTATAAGGATCTTGCATAGTCACACCCCAAAACATTCAATATGCACCACATTTCAATCAGTGAGACAATCCATATGTAGGATCATACCATATTGGAATTTAGCATTTGGATTAATAGTGGCATTGTTCCTAGAATAGTGTTCCGTCCTATTTAAGAGCACACTTAAGAAATTAACAATGGATTCATTCATACGGTTTAAAACTTGGGTCTCTTTAGTATAATACTATGTCAAGACACCCATGAACACTTTTCAAATTTTATTAAGGTTTAGGGAAAAATTGGCAACCAAAGTGTATCATTAGACACTAATATCACCATACGACTCCATGTATTCCATTTCTCCTTACATGACCAAGATACTGATTGGATAAAAATTAAATCTCCAAAATCAATCAAAATAAGGGATAAACAAGCAAAAATGTTCGTAAAAAAATTATTCCACATGATATGTACTCAGAAGAAAAAGAATGAAATTTAATACACTTATTTGGTGGATAGGGATTTAGTATAGAAGGCATGTGATATATTGAAAGAGACAACCTGAAAATTTCCACATCGCAGACAAAATGTGTTTCTACAACTTAAAACGTTCTACCAGGGACATAAAATTGCAACAAGAACTACATTAGATGTCACTGCTAATGGAAGATTGATTTAGAAGTTGTCCGATGTTTCCCTAGACATTATTAATGAAGTATACCACATATATAATACGTGTAAACGTTATAGGGGTCCTTGTAAACATAATATATTTTTTTGGAGGAGATAAACCACCTTATATCACAAGTAGAAGCCCTGAAAAATAAGATGGTGCCATTTCAACTTCCAACTACACCACAACCCCCTCCTATTCCTATAATGAAAATTCAGTCCCTCAAAAAGTGAAGAGGTCTGAATTCTTACCAAGACAATAAGGTTGTTATTTCATAACCCTAATTAAATGATTACATTACATCAATTACAATAAACAAAATTACTATATTCAATATCCCAAATAATATCAACAACTGAAAAACTATCATCAAATGCCGGATCTGCAACCACTATAAGAGAAAAATGTTATTTTCAGCCGACTGGTGGATAGGTACCACCCAAGAACATAGGGACACCTTGGTACCCACCAAAAGGTCTATCTCATAGTCCACAAAAGAAATTCCCACAACATTTTACTAGATCTCAATAGTTTATACCAATAAAATAGTATCATTATCAACATGGTCCACTAAGACCCTCACAACAAGCCCAACCTTTTTAATCCATTGTTGAAAAAATGATCATTTTCCTCACGAAAAAATAAAACCAATGGATGAAAAAAATGAAATAAAAAACCAAAAGGCTTTACTACAAAACTTGGATCATCAAATGTGGAAGATATCTAACAACATATCCGATTAGATATTTGGTTCATTTTTTTAGTAATAATGAAGATCTTCTTAGGAAAAGGGGAAATCAATAGTTTTTAGAATTGGAAAGGTTCAAGTCATTTAGCAACCATGTAGAGGTAAGAAATATTAATTAAAAATATATGATATAGCTATTGAGGGGAAAATAAAAAATTGATCTATATGAGAAATCTCACATTGAGGAACAACAAAAAAAGTGTGACTTCTACATACCACCACCACTATGTAAGCCCTTTCTACCCATTATTGAGAGGATTAAACAAGCTAAAAAATAATGAAAATATAATATTCTAGTGGTTTTTACATAATTAAAAATCAAAATTCTCTTTTAATAAGAAATTTCAAAAGTACACATTTATTCAAGATTCTTTAATGAATTATTATATAGAAAAGATATAATGGATGCCTAAGGATTTTTCGTTATAAATTAATAATGATCCCCAGTTGTCAAATAGAAGTTGCCACTGAAAATTTGAGACCACATAAGTTTCACAATTCTATGTTTCATAGGGACATACAATTTTCAAAAATCCTTGTGAGATTTTAGAGAATGAATAAATCTAATGAAAATGATTGTTTATAAGAAGATCAGGCTCAATGAAATGGATCAAATAAAGGTTCTACTATATCATTCTTACATCATAGTCATGAATATTCAATGATTACTTGAGGATATCTTTATAAAAGAAGTATAATTCATCTTCCCTACTGATTTCATCATCCTTGTCATGGATGAAGAATGAGATATTCCCATCATTATAGGAAGACCATTTATCACCACTGTAAATGAGTTGATTGATCTAAATTTTTGGAAATTGACCATTAGTGTTTATAAAATTACATGTTGTTTTTGATGTGTATAAGGTCGCTAATAAAATCGATGAGTCATAAAATTATTTTGCCATCTCTCATGCTAATAAGGATGAAGATCATGTGATAAGTAATGATTATAATAAGAAATTATATTGTATAGATACAATATCTAGTGATCACAAGAGTTAATATTGTGATTCACATTATAAAAGAGAGGCCATTCCAACATTCATCCCCTCTGTTTTCAAGAATTATTCAACAAGGGGTATCCACACAATGTTAAATTCCTATAATTCTAAAAATATATAGCTCAAGACAACAAATAAAGTAATGATTGGGGGGTACAAAGGTTGGTTTACTTTGAAAGTGTATGTTAGTATAGTATATTGGTAGATTAATTGTGATAAAAATATTTTCAAAAGAACTGGGACCTATCGGGTCATTTTATAAGAAATACATACCATGTATGTTATACATGGAATGTAGAATTCAAGCGACAATTTTTTAAAAATCTCATGATTTTCATGTCATATATACAATACAAAGTCATTAAATTCCATGTAAGAATTAAAATCCAATGAAAATAGGTTTCACTATGAACACCACCTACCCTTGATGTTATACCTTCCCCAAAACTCCTCCCCTCTTATGAGCATTGTCACCTCATGCTACAAGCCCTTCCTCCCTTCCATGTGCCCAGCTACCTCACATACACCAATCCTCCTATCCAAAGTATCTACCCCATGAAATTCACCCCCATCTATCGTGTTCTGTAAGAAGACCATCTATATCCTTCCCATTGAATGTGTGCCTGAGCGTGATGATGCACCTCTGCCATTCAAACTGTGGAGGGATGCTCCAATTCGACAACCAACTGATCCCTAAATGTTATCTTTTACTTCTTAATATTCCTCTGCATCCACATTTAATTACTCACTATCAACTTCCAGACGGTTTCATGAACCTTCCCATCCTCACCTTCATCAGTGGATCTACTATTATAACACTTAGCATTATATTTTGTTGGTTTGTCTCCTGGAAATGACGATATGGACCAAAATGATGTTGGACAACATTTTACATGACCACATCCACATTCATCAGGATTTCATTAACCTCAATGTCCATCAACACCTAACCCTGATCATCGTGGTGAATGAGAAGACTTCCAAGTAACTCATCCCAACATTCTTGGTGAACTTCATGTTGGCCATTGATTTTGTCTACTTCATACTCAGAGGTACACCATGTGATTTTTCCATCAGAGTGTTTGGCATCAGCCTCAGCATCTACTCTGCAGATTTCATAATATCTCCACTATTTCTGAAATTAAAACTCGATATTTACTAGGGCGATGTTGCACGAAATAGGGCTAGGATAACCAGATACCGTCATAGTGTATATGATCCTCGCACCACAGAGAGCAAATAACTCCACAGTGCTACCCTTAATATAATTCACAATGTCCTTTCCCATGCATGGCTGTCCAATGGTGATCCTTATAGAGGGGTGAGACAGAATGAGGTTAGGATTCTCACATTAGACATGGGAATCCTAACCATCACCATGGCTATGATTTTCAACGAGTTCTACCAGACCATCTAGAGGAGGACCTGAGGTATGTTGATTAAATGATCTTTGATTACCCACCTTTATATGAATTTCAGTTCATTTGAGGATACCTATCACTACACCTCTATTGTCCCAATGGAGGGAATCATTCTACTATTACTCCTCAATTGGGTGCTTTTCATGAAGGACGAAAACATCTATGGATGGGAACTAGCATATATGGATGATAGTAATGAGGCCCCTTATTAGCATGTAGTTGAACTCTCCATACTAGCATCCCCTGCTAATTCCCATGATCCCACCCCATCCTCTACTAATACCTCATCCCTTTATCCATCTATATCAATAATATACCATCCCTCCACTACCCTCTCCCAACCCATTACCAACCCCATACCTACACCTACCACTACCCATATCCTTTTTCATTCCTCCACTAACTTTCCCACACAATTACATATCTCATCCTCCCATACATATCTCTTGACCATAGATAAGTGTTTTGAAGAGAAAATACACCATATTTACCATCACCTACACATTTACTTGATAAATATTTCTCTTTTCACCATCTCATCACCACTATTAACATTCCATCCACCACCAACTATTGACCCTACATTCTCCACCATCCCCCTCACCTCCAAAACCATGTTCGACCAACCCTTAGATCATATCGACCCTACTATCTGGAAGTATATTCTTACAATTTAGGCCAAATTGAGAAATGGCCCTACCATCATACCCTCTTCAATGCTTCCCCTCATTGACTGCACTGCCAGACACACAACCACCATAAGGATCAAAACATCATCTTCACTATCCAAAGATATTTCTTTTCATACCACGGCACTTTCAATGTCCATTGATGATCTTTTTTTCTTGTCCATTGAGGACATAGATATAAAGGGAACCATCAAGATACAAATTATTCATGAGGGTAATACAGATGTAGCGGTCAGTGAGATTTCCCAAGAGTCTTAGTTTTCCGTTGTATTCCTCCCCTATTGTACTCTAACTGGGTCTACTTTTTGTTTAAATTGTATCTAGGATTCCTTATTGTAGCCTATTGTTACACATTTATATATGACTTAATAACCCAACTCCAGAATACTCGGATTTGGGGCCTTAAAAGATAATGTGTAATTATTTTTACAAAGATAATGCACTGATATTTAACACACCAGGTCCCATATAGAGGGTCCTTAAAATTTATGTTTTGTGAAACCTACCACTTCTGACATTTTTCTTCGGCTAAAAACTGAAACCTGAATAATTTATTCAAAAACAATGGGAGAGAATACAAATGCATAGTAAGGGGTTTTTGAAATAACATAATAGACCAATTATAACTTTGGAAAACATTATTTTAAAAATTTCCCAAAAAAATTTCCTTAAAGAATGTATAAACATATGTATCATAACATAGATTTTAGTCTATGAATCATAGGGGAACATTTGAAGGAATTAAGACAGAGTTATAAGGATGCACGATTCAATTATAAGCATGTTAATTCAAAACGATAATTAAAAGACACTCTAAATAATTATTACATGTGAATAAGATAGTGCATAATTAATAACTATGATTAATACATAATCAGAGTTTCACATTAATTTAATAACATAAATTTTATCCTTTACTACTATGAATAATACAATGGATAATAAATCTCTCAGTGGTAAATAAATAATAAACCGTAAGCTTTTAAGTCATACTGATTCTCATCCACCTAAGCTCTTTAACGAAGAATATTCTACTAGTTGAATAATATTATTGTTAATTAAATTAAATTGTCATAATGAGGAAAGTTCATAATGTGGGACATCGTCAAGGCATCGGCCAATACCTCTAATGATTACGGCTTCAGCCAAAATCCATAAATAAAAAATTTGTCAAGGTCGTGGGCCATGACTGTAGTTTGTCCCATGAGACCTATCTTTGCACTGAGGGGATGTGGTGGTCCCCAAATAACACTTGCATAATTCCAATGCATTCAATATTTCTATGAATCGTAGTGCTCATACCACTTTGATTTATTAAATTACATATCACTTATCATTCCAAGTGTCACGTATTACTTGGTTTCCTATTTTCCACTACTCAAAGTGTCTCGTACCACCTTGATTAATTTAATTCTTAATTTAAAAAAGGTCATATGAATTTAATTTCATTATTTTCTATTAACAAGTATTTAGGGAATCAGACAAATATGTGTTAATTACAAAACTATCAACGACAGAGCTATTTCATTAAATGGAAATTTTGATAAGCAGATTATGGCATATGTGATGACAAGTAATTCATTAAAAGAAATACATGTTTTGTCACAAAAAATGAAAACCTTAAATTATAAAACCATATTAGCCAAATACATATTGGAATTTCAGCATAATATATAAAAATTAAAAGATAAACCAAATATTACATGTGGGGTATTAAATACACAGATGCCAAAACATTTATTACTGATATGGACATATATAAGACGTCACAAGGGTATACATAATTTTAAAAATGGAATTCCTGAAATTCAACCATAACTAACATCATTTAATAAATATGAATATAAGTGATTCATACAAATGTATATTAGAGTAGAAAACCCCTAATATTATAACCATGAATTCTCGCAAGAAAAGTATAATATTTTGATGATCCAAAATTAGGGTTTAATGTTGTGTTAATCCGTTTATACATAGGGGTGTATATAAACAATTTTAGTTTTAAATATAAACCACTCATACATTGAAAACGTCATATTTTATTCTTTCTTAGCAATCCATGGAAAATTATAAATAAAAATGAATATCAAGGTTTTTATGTGTACACATATATTAACATAAAAGAATATACAATATCTATTAAAGTTTTCAAACCCAATCTCCAATGACACCCATATGACTTTAATATATTAGTCCTATTAATTAAGAAGGGCTTATAAAATTTAAATGGTTTATTTATTAAACAGATCATATATGTGTTAATAAAAGATCGATAAAAATAGATTATTTATGTTTATAACTGATTATATGTAGTATATATATATATATAATGGTCATACACCAAGATTTATTAACACTTACCTGTTTTAATTATTTGGAACATTTGTTAAAACAACGGTTCAAAAATTTCAAAATGACACATTAATTATAGAAATTTTTGTTTATAAAATATGTATACATATATATGCTGTTGTATATTTCAATTATTATAGAATCAAAAAACCTCACAAATACTCTGCATGATAATGAATTAAAGATTACATGTAGGATTAAGCTCTCACCAACATTGGAGAAATCATAAGTTCAATACTCAACCATATACATATATATACAAGTGTATATATATATATATACTAAACCCAAATCAAATAAAAGAAACATAAAAATCTTACCTGCTTTGAGGAGGAGGATGAGTGGTTCAGAGGATCTTGAAAGAGAAGTTGGAGTATAGATAACCTGTAGGGTTTGGGTGACAAACGCGATATATTTATAAAATAATAAAAATATTTTTAATGCTATTTTCATGAAGAAACCGAGCATAATTTGTTTAAAATAAGTCCAAGGTTTCGGTCTTGTGGAAAATGTATGGAAGGAGGGGCTACCAGGGTCATGGGTGTGAAAGAAAAATGAAAATGAAGTAGCATGGAAACTGGTTCAGCGCACGCATAGGAAGAACAAAAAGGCACCATGGGGGAGGAAATATGGAATGAAGTTGAAGGGTGTGATTAATTCTCGCCCTGATCTGATGGCAGGGGTTTTACATGGAGATTTTAAATGGGCGGACGGGGCAGCTTATATCTTGTGTGATATGATGGGTCAGGGCGACACAATGATTTAAAATAACTCGGACGATTGAGATAAGATTGCAACAGATCAGATGACACATAAAAACACCGAGGATTTACCACAACTACTAAGGATCAATAACCGAACCGAAATGGAAAACCTCGATCACACGCAACAAGATCTGATAGTCTAGATCCCATTATTCCATAAAAACCTTACCCCACATCAAAACAGAAGGGCCTCCATGACCACTTTTTGAGGCTGGTGATTCTAGTATAACTTCTAAATTCTCCTTCCCTCCCTCCCAGTATCGCCCCTTACTGGTGTTCTGCCAGTGCGCTCTATGCCCACCCTTGCCTCTACGCCACCCACACGGGGGCACACGACATGGATTTTCTATGTGTTCTTGAGGTGCACGCACATCCCCACAGTTTGGCTCGTGTTGAGCCTGGAAGATAGGTTTGGCTGCCTAGCGCGTGATGCCTCCTTTGGCCTGGCTAGAAAGCTGGCCCTTGTGGGGTATATTTTTTATAAAACACAACTCTAAAAAATAACTATAAATTCATTGAAAACTAATTATATTAATTCTCACAACATATAAAATATCTTAAATTTCATAAAACATGATTTTTATTTTGAACATTGGAAGATCAAAGTATAAAAATAAAATTTTAGTATAACTTTTAAATAATAAACATATTCGTAATCATGTTTTCAAATTCAAAAACATAATTCAAACCTCTTTCAGTATTTTCATTAAAATAAAATAGTTGTATTTTCAAATACATTCTTCTTAGTATTTTCCCTAAATGAAAAAAAACTCATGCTTCTGTTCAGGTTCAATAATGCCTGGTTTTCTGAGTAGGAATGCATAAACCTCATAAACAATTGTTGGGATTCTATGAAGCATCACCATGACAATTTTTCCAATACAAAAAAATCTAAAGCACCTAAAACAGTGTCTCAATGGGTGGGTCATGACTAAATATAAACAAATGTACTAGGATATTTCAAATATGGAGAATGAGCTTAACCAAATTCAAAATAGATCCACCAGTTCTGATTTCTCTTTAGACCCCAAAAATGAAATCAACATCTTTCTGAAACATAACTCTCTTTTGATGCTTAAAGAAAATATATGAAATAAAATCAACAAAACTAAATGTCTCATAGATCGTGATAGAAACACTATGTTATACAATTCTCTTCAAATAATTTGGAATGTTTGTAGACCTCTTTCATTCCTCAATGACAATGAAACCATTTTGGGCTCTAAGGCGACCATTTCAAATCATCTGGTCTCCTACTTTGACAACATTTTTTATAGACCATGTATTAACAAGGACCTCCTCCTTGAAGTCATCCCGTCTATGGTAAATGAAACATAAAATAATTTTCTTTTGAGAATCCCTCTTTATCTT
Organism: Viscum album; assembly: GCA_963277665.1. NCBI lineage: Eukaryota > Viridiplantae > Streptophyta > Magnoliopsida > Santalales > Viscaceae > Viscum > Viscum album. The sequence continues at coordinate 461,144,268 of OY728165.1, read as the reverse complement.
GAATTTAAAGATATTTTCTTCTGCCTCAACTCTGATAGTTCTCCGGGTCCAGATAGATTCCACAATGGTTTTGTCCACAATTCTATGAGGTCATCCACTTAGATTTTTGTAATCTCATCATATAATTTTTTAATGGTGTCCTACCTCATGTCCTTAATGCTAAATTACCCAACATAATTCCTAATGATTCAAATGAATCTGAATTAAATCTCTTCCATCATATTTATCTCATCAACTCTCTTTAAAAAATTATTACTAACCTTCTCGCCAATAGACATTCTTATATTTTCTCTAAAATTATTTGTTGGACTCAATTTGGGTTTGTTAAGGGTTGGTCTATAAAATATTGCATTTTCCTTACCTAATAATGCTTCAACCCTCTAATTAATTTTAATAGAATAGTAAATATTTCGATTAAACTTGAAATTAGGAAATACTTTGACAACACTGATTGAAGAATCATTTTTAAAGTTATCCAGGCATTTGTGTTTAATGGAAATTTCATCAGTAGAATAAATTACTTATTTACTTTGGACACTATTTCCATTCTTGGTAATGGATCTCCAAAAGTATATTTCAAATTTACAAAGGGTTTCATGAAAGGTGACCCCTTATCTTCTTTTCTCTTTGCTATTGTGGAAGACTATCATAGTAGATTGATCACTATCCTTGAAACTCAAAACATGCTTAAACCAATCCATGCTGATAGAAACATAAATGTCCCTACTCATCTTTTATATTCCAATGATATTATCTTGTTCTTATTAGTGGATAAAGGAAACATTCTTATAGATTAAAATCCTTATACCATCGTGATGAAATCTCTGGTCAACATATTTTCTAGAACAAAACAGTTTTCTTCTTTGGAAAATTCATTTCTCCTATTAGGATAAATAACATCATCAATAGTTTAGGCATCAATGAATAATCATTCCCTTTCACTTACCTGGGAGTCCCATTTTTTGAGGAAGACCTAAATATATGAATATCACCATAGTTTTTGACCAGGTTATCAATCAACTCTCCTCCTGGATTGGAAAATCCATATACATGGCTGGCTGGATCTATCTTGTGAAATCTACCATTGTTATAAAATTGGACTACTCGTTGATGGTCTATAAATTCCAACCTGGTCTACTTTAAAAAATTAATTTTTACATCTTATTTTTTTTCTATACTGGAATCATTCTTTAAAGGAAACGTGATACAATCCACGAGTCCATTTACTTTAAACCACTGGAGAAGGGTGGCCAAGGAATAAAAAATATCAAACATTTTAATGAGGCCTTCTAAGACTAACTCACCTGGATAATATTCAATAATAACTATGATTCCATTTCCTTTAATAAAGATAAGTTCCTTATGAAATCAAAGAAGGGTAATTTGACGTATGGAAACTCTTTGATCTGGCCATCCATTACACTTTCCTTCGTTAACATCTTGAACAATTCATGATGGATGGTTAGCGTTTCTTTTTCTATTGATTTTAGGCTATATAATTGGATTGGATCCCCCTTATTTCCATTTTATCTTCTAATGAACCTTTATACAATTTACACTTACACTATTAAGGATGTGTTTCAATCTCATAATTTCAATCACCCAGATAATATCATGCATGTGGGTGATAATTACCTTTTTTTAATCCGATTATTTCTTCATCTGGGAGCCCACCCATAATGGTATTCTTTATTCCAAAGGTTTTTATAAACACAATTTCACAAATTCCTAACCTTTCTTTATTTGGTTGAAGTAATTTGACAAACCATGGATTATACCCTAGAGAATCAATCTTTTTTTATATTTCATACAACTGCATTCCTACGAAGGTTGGTCTCCAGTCTTTTGGTATCCAACTTTTCTCTAAATGTCACTTCTGTCATCAACATAGAGAGGATACTAATCTTATTTATTTCCTTGTGCTACATCTTCAGCCCTTTAGAATTATATTACTGACATGTTTGAATGCAAATGGTTATCCTTTGAATCCATTTTCTCCCAAATAAATCATTTTGTTGATCTGGCCTTTTTGTAGAAAATTTATAATATCTTCATAATCACTATTGATGAGCTCCTCCACGTGATATGGTATGTCAAAAATTCTATTATTCACAAAAATTACTCATTTAATCTCAATGCAGGTCGAACACAGATTCTCACTGCTATTAGGGACATGACCTTGATTCGGAAAGCTTCGCATAACAATACTGTTGAAGACTTTTTGATCCTTCGCTGTATTAGGTTTGAAGGTCTCTACAGACACCCAAAGAAAAATATTAAGGTGTTCTGGAAAGCTCCAATCCCATGTTGGATAAAAGTAAATGTGGATGGATCCTCTAAAGGAAATCTGATCCCTACGAGATAAAGTGTTATTTTCAAAGACTTTTTTTCATTATCATGGATACTTCTTCGACATCTGTGGTTCAGTCTCCTCTTTCGAATCGAAGATGATAGTTGTGATTCATGCAGTAAATTTTGAGAAAAAATAATTCTGGAACAACATATAGATTGAAAGTGACTCAAACACCATTTTCCTTGCTATTTGGAATAGTACGGTGCACCTTTCCTAGATACTTACAACTCATGGGGTGAGCTAACCTGCCTTGCTCCTGGATACCAGATATATTGTCACCAATTACATTCATTAAGAGAACATGGTTCCTGATTGTCTTTCCAATAAGGGAATAAACCACGACGTCACATGGATTGATGACCGTCCTATCGATATTCTCACACTTCATGAAAAATATTGTAATAAGATCTCATCCTTCAGTCTTTTGTAGTTTCTTTCCTTTTTAAATATATGGTTCCCCTAAATATTAAAAAAATGTTACACACCATTCCACTGATGCTCAGTGCAACTGCAATAGCTCTGGACAAACTGATGTTTATTGTGATGGATCTAAAAGACCATTACTATATTATTAGGGTTTTCATTGTATTGGGAGGTCTCTCTATAATAATAATAGGTCATTTAATAGGTATTCTGGGGTAGTATGTTTTCTCTTTGATCTTTATATAATTTAAACACTTTGGTGTTTATTTAAATAAATTGTATTTTGTTTATTTTGTATGATTTGTTCAGATAACAAGATAATTAAACATAATAAAACCATAATATTATTATTACAGGAGAAAATGGATTGAGGCATCACATTATTCCCCATACAAAGAATTGTTTCTTAATAATTCATTTCATATAACTATGCTAAAAAAGACACCCTGACATTATTCACAACATCCCCCATCGTAGAGGAACCTCAGGTGTGGTTAGTTGAATACCCAAATTGTTGTTCAATTTATCCTCTTCCCAGGACCAAACACAACTCAGATAGTAAGGGTTAAACTCTTACATTGCACAATTGGTCTTCCAGAGGGAGGCTCGAATGGTAGATTTTTCTAGATTTCTGAATGGACGAACTCTCTAATAACTCATCAGACTGTCTCTTGTCTGGGAATGACAATGTCATAGATGTGGACATACCAACTGAAGCTCAAAATTTTGTACCTCTAGTTTGCGTGAAGGTTCCCTTCCAAGGCAGCCTCTAGAAACCTTTCCATGTCTATGAAGTTTAGAGATAGAATAATGCATAGGAAAATTCCTTCATGGTACTTTCCCCTTCCCCTATATATAACGAGTTGGATAGTGGCTATGCAGTGATAGATATAGGATTTCCCTTGGAACTAGCAGAGAATGATTAGACAATTTGATGCCCTGTAATGATGTTTTCATGTTACTCATAGGTTTGTGAAGGGAAGGTATTCTTCCACACAAGTTCAGACCATAATTTCCTCTAGTACCTCAATGGGAAGAGATAAGTTAGGGGTTTGTCTGTTCGTATGAAAATAATTTTTTTCCATGAAAGTCCAATCAGAGAAATATAAACACTAAAAATGCAGGATAAAAAATAAATAACAACATGTATTTTCAAAAAAACTGGTACACAACACCCAGGACTAATGATTCCCTCGGTTCCCGGTTACATGAATCCCCAAAACAATTTTGAAACTCTATATTTCCCTGAACCAAATGCAACCTGGGCTGTCTAGTTCAATCTCATTCGTAAACTAATTTTGTCTCTAGAGTGTTACATGAGGGGTGTAAATACAAGAGGCATCAATATGTATTTGATGTATAATCAATTAATGGAAGGCCTCTACTTCAAGGATTTCAAAGTCCACTACATGTCCATAATGTCTGTAGAACAAAATTTGGTATATATATGATGCGTGAAGGTATCTCACTATTACAACATCTTGGAAATACACGAGGGATTAGATGAAATCTACTACGGTGAAGAATCCAAAATGACCCTTGAAGGACATTCCCCGACATGAGTAGGATGGAAATTCGATTTGAATCATAAAGAGGTTGTCTAAACCCACTCCTCTGTGAAGTTGAAGTATACATGGAGAGTTTGACAGGTCATAGAGGTGTTTGAATTTCATAAAAATGTGTGAATAGTTTATAAAGTTATAGAGATTGGGTATGGAAACTATGGTTTCTAGATCCTCAATTGGAAGAGACAAAAGACATGTATTTTTCCCTAAAAATTAATGAAAACATCATACTTAGTAATTATTAAGTTAATTTTTTGTTCAGTTTTGGTTTTCTATAGTTAACTAAAATGAACCTCTGATACCAAATATAATAGCCCGACTCTAGAATACCTGGGCCGGTCCCTTAAAACATGATGCCTAATTTCTTTACAAAAAAACATGAACATATATATTACTTATCAAGTCCCATACATAGGATCGTTACAATTAAGGTTCTGGGAAACCATCCACTTTAGACAAGCTTCTTCGGCTAAAAACTAATACCTAAAAAATGTTATTCAAAAAGCTAGGGTTGGCATATGAATTCCTAGTAAGGGGTTTTTAGAAATAAAATAGTATACCAATTATAAATTTTGAAAAAATTATTTTAAAATTTCCCACAAAACATTTCCTGAAGGAATGCTGAAACACATGTATCATAACATAGAATTTAGTCTATGAATCATAAGGGCACATTTCATGGAATTCTGACGGAGTTATAAGGAATCATGATTACTTTATAAGAATGTTCATTCATTATAATAAGTAAATTTCATTCTAAATAAGTATGACATGTGAATATGCAAGCACAAAATTAATAAATAAGGGTAATACATAATAAGAGTTTCACATTAAAGTAATAACATTAATTTCATCTTTTACTACTGTGAATCATACACTAGCAAATAAATCACTGAGTGTTGAATAAATAATAATCCCTAAACTTTTAATTCTTACTAATTCTCATAAACGTAATCTATTTAACAAACAATATTCTTCTAGTAGAATATTCTTCTACATATTTAATTTACATAGTCATAATGAGGAATTTTCATATTGTAAGACAATGTCAAGGCCACGTCCAAGACCTCGAATTATTAAGGCGTCGACCAAAATACATTGATCATAAATTTGTAAAGGCCTTGTGCGAAGATATTAGTTTGTCTCATGAAACCTACCGATGCATCGAAGGGCTATAGTGGTCTCGACCTGACACTTATATAAGTCCAATCCATTACTTTTTTCTACAAATCAATGATCTCATACCACATTGATTTATTAAATTAAATATCACTTATCATTACAAGGGTCACATATTACTAGGTTTCTTATTTCACATTACTCAAAGTGTCCCATACCATCTTGATAGATTTATTTCTTAATCGATAAAATGTCATGAGAATTTAATTTTGTTCTTTAGATTTTATATATATTTAGTGAATCATGTGTATAAGTGTTAATTACCAAACTATAAACTACATGGTTATGTCATTTAATGGAAAATATGATAAGCATATTACGGAATCTATGATGAAAACTAATGAAAAAAAATAAATATATGTTTTGAAACAGAAAATGATAACCATAAATTATGAAACCTCATTAATATTATACATATTAGAATTTCAACTCGATGTATAATTAATTCAAATAAAAACCAAATATTTCATGTGGGTTATTAAACACACATATTCCCAAACATTTCTTATTGATATGCCTTTGTATAACACATCACAAGGGTGTAAATAATGTTAAAAATAGAAATCATGAAATTAATCCATAACTAATACAATTTAATATATATGAAATTAAATGATTCATACATATGTATATAAATGTAGAAAACCCCAAATATTATACCCATGAATTCTCGCAACAAAAGTATAATATTTGGAATATCTATAATTAGGGTTTAGTGTTGGGTAAATCCATTTATACAGAGGGTCATATATAAAGAGTTATATTTCTAAAACAAAAAAAAAATCATTCATTGAATAAAAACATGTTTTTTTCTTTCATATCAATACTTGTAAAATTCTAAATAAAAATGAGGATCAATGTTTATATGTTTACAAATATATTCACATAACCAAATCTACATTATGTATTAAAAGGTTTTAAATCAAAAATCCATTGACAACTAATTTTTCACTTAAATAGGATAATATTCATTGTTAATATATATAATATTCATGTGATTTATTATTTATAAATACCATTTTAGTGAATTTTATACTTTAAACATTATTTCATATTATAATTGTAATTCTTTCTTAAAATGCACTATTACATGGTACATTTTTTAACATCATTTGAAGTACCCAATTACATTTATTTTATTTTAATATTTTATTTTGAGGTTTCTCATTACATTGGTAACAATTCATACATTTTTATTACTTGACGATCTCTATTGGAAGACCACTATATTTTTCCTTGAACAGACAAAATTCTGAGTGAAGTGAACTGGACAACAATCCAATAAAACTACTGTAGCGTCCAATAACCAAGAACAATAATTCTGAAAATTTATGATATGATAGAAGAAATAATGGGGAACATTTCATTTAATAGTGGGAAAATATAATTCAGTTTTTTGAATGGATTTCCAGGCAGCCGAATTTGGAGATTATTTTCTCGGCCTGATTTTGGGGCCCAGAAATGAATCCCAACATTTCAAAAACAACTAGAAAAAAATTACCATTTGGGATTCACTTTTTCATGGGTTTAGGTGACATCAGGTTATACAATTTTGTTTTCTATGGCCCAATCGAATTCGTCCATTGAGATGGTCATTTAGATGTGTCTGTTCGGTGGATGCAAGGTGCCTTCCACTTCGGGTCAAGGGTGGAAAAGTCAATCTTCTATAGTCGTTTCACCACCCTAGGCATATCATACTCACGTGGAATTACTTTCACTATTGTAGGCTCTACTCAAGGCTCCTAAAATGTATATTTAAGGTAGCAGTGTCGGTGGAGTTTATCATGTTTAGTTCTTTGTTTAATTGTAATGTTATGTTATGAATTTGTTGTCTTAAGTTTTTATTTCTCATTTAAGTTGTACAATTCACCTTGGATTCATAATATAATTTCTTCTTATAAACCTATTTGGTTCTTATTTATAACACATTGATACTTTTGGTTCAAGCAGTGAATTTATTCACACTAAACCATGTGAAATAATCACACAGCGGTGGATTGATCTTTATTTCCTTGTCTTTTTTTACATTTATAATTCCTCCCTCATGAGTCTACTTTTTGCATACATTTAAATAATAGAATAAATGGAGATATTACCCACTTATGGATTGATCCAAGGGAGTATAAAGGGAATGTATTAGATTTTATTTCTCAATCCATTAATTTCTAATCACTTTGTTTAATTGATAATTATGTTAAAAGGTCATCAAACTCCTCCATCCTTGTTGAATGTATGGCCACAAACTACAAGTGCTAATACGATCCATTATATTGAATTTATCAGAACATTGATACTTCAGTTTTATAGGTGATTAGTATAAATGTGTGTTGGTATTAAACTAGTAAGTGATGATGTTGTAGGATCTTCTTAAATGATCCCATCTCAAAAATAAAATATTGAAATATTTGAAAAGGGAATGCATATAATCCACCCCAAAGTGACAATCTTGGATCAACTCATTCATTTAAATATAATTCAATTAAGTTTCTTAGATTTCACATAAACCCATCTAAAATCAACCCATGTTGGCCACATCATAGCAAAAAACAATCCATATTATGTATGTGTCTCTTAGTTACTTCATAGGTCTCTGAGGATTCGACAACCCAAGCTAAACTACAACTGATTGCTTAATGCTAAAAACTTGGGTAAATTTGGGAGAGAACAGATTTTGGAACCATTTATAGGGACCCATGTAATTCATATCAACACCCATTCTATTCTCCCCCATTTCTTTTATTCAAATCCAAATTCTCTTATATTTTACCTTTCTAATTTTTCTCTTTTGGCTCATGTTCGCCTACAACTATGACCAATCAAACCCTATAGTTAGGGTGGGTAGTCCTAAGGTTTGGGAGTGAAGTACATCGGGGGATCTATTTCCATTAGATCCTAAACTTCCCAATACTCTAGAGTCAAAATTGAGCCCATTTCAATGGAAGGTCTTCATTGAAACCAACTCGTAATCCCAGGTGGGAACCAAAATTGAAATCCAAATGAGGTAGCTCCAAACATGGGAAATGAAATCAATCAAACCATGAATTAATAACTCACACCCACCTGTACCAATGCCCCCATAGGCGTTAGACACAATTACATCGGATATTCCATCTTCATCTTTAAACCGCATTCCTGAAACCACCTTCCCACATTCCAGGGAATTGAGTATGAGGTGAACTCCCTTCAAGTTAAGGAGTTCAATGACATTGTAGAAACCATGTGTCCCCTACATCAACTAGAATCAGCTAATATGAGGTTGTTTGCTTTTTCGTTAAAGGGTCAAGCTAAAAATTGGAAAAACCATTTGAGACCCTTATATATCAACTCTTGGGACCGACAATAATGTGACTTATACAAAAAATACATTCCCCACTAAAAACCAATAGTACATAAAAAGATCATCCAATAATTTTTCGAAAAAGTTAGAGATTCATTCTACGAAACATGGGAGAGGTTCAAAGATGCTCTAAACATAGCTCTAGACCATGGTTTTTCTATTCTTCAATAAATGATAATTTTATATGAAGGGTTGGGTCTGGGGAATAAACAATTAATTTACATGACGTGTAATGGAACTTTAAAAAACAAAACCCCCAATGATGCTTATGATTATCTAGAAATCCTTGTCAAACAAAATTACAAATGGGAACATCACCTTACTATTAGAAGCCAATAAAATCATGTGGAATTCAAAAAAAATAGGGAGGAGTAAAGCCTTAGGGAGAAACTTGTTGCACTCACTAGGAAGGTCGAGGATATCAATAATAGGAATATCCATGAACTTCAAACTATTAACAATATATTCATAGTTTGTGACAAACATGACCACAAGAATGACAAATTCCCAACCATCACTTCCATTAAAGATGTTCTTCTAGGAGTACCATCCACGAAGTTCAATGTTATCAATATTTAGAAGCCGCAATAAAAAAACACATTCAATCCAAGATACAATGACCATCCATGATTCTATTGTGAAGATAACCAACAACCCAACCAACAACCTATCCAACCACAAAGACCAAACCCCTACCCTCCACAGACATTTCAAATCCATAACCACTTCCAACCACAACCATCCCAATAAAAATATCCTCTTATCCAATACCAACAACCCATCCAGCAACCTATGAAACAACCAATCCAACAACCAAAATATCCTCTAGGGATAAACGAACCAGCACAAACCCCTACTTAATCAGTCCCTCTTCCCATTCTTCAGCAGTTTTGTAAACAAATTGACAAAATGCACTCAGAATACTCATCCACTAAATATGAACTACAAACCATAAAAATTGGAAACTCACCCATGACTACTCAGACAGTACCATCCTCAATTTTAAGGGGAGAATCCAGTTACTCCCAACCCTCTCATGAACCTCTCAAAGTAGTAACTGTGATAAAAAGTGGGAAATCAATTGAGAAACCTAAACAAGAGATTCCAAAACCATTAAAAGCTTAAAAAATTCCTGAAAATGACGAAGAACGTCCCATTGATTCTGAAAAATCCAATTATAATGTAAAGGAACAACAATCACAGAGAACAGTCAAACAACATGATCCCTTCCCTGAATGCGTGAGAGGAAAATCTAAACCAAAACTGAATGAAACGTTTATGGAAATATACTCTTAGGTTAAGTTGAATATTCCACTTCTCAATGTAGTCCAAACTATTACAGCCTACTCAATGTACCTTAAAGTCATATGAACCATTAAAAAGAAATTTTCACATAAAAACTATGTCCTTTTGGCTTTTAATGTGAGTACCACCATTCATGGGACCATCCCTCAAAAGTTTAAAGATTCAGGATGTCCTTATATTAATGTTGATTTAGGAGGTAAAATTTTCTCAAATCTCTTTGTGATCTAGTATCTAGTGTTAATATCATTTTTTATGTCTTGTACTATTAATTAGGGCTTGATGAACTCCAACCCACATCTCTCACTATTCAACTTTATGATCGTATTATGGAGTTCTGAAGGGGATATTAAAGGTTGTTTTGGTGAAAGTAAAATATTTCATTTACCTAGCTGAATTCATTGTCTTTGAAAATAACCCAAGAATAGGTCCTAGGGAGAAATCCCCAATCAACATTGTTCATCCCTTCATTACAACAATCGTCTTTGTTATCTGAGTTCAAAATGGGAAAATGACCATAACCATTGGAAACATGAGTCTAGACTTGAACACCTATAATGTAAACTCTCAAATTGGGGATGATGAAGAGATCCATGAGTTTAATTGGATTGGTAGTGTTGATAGTGAACTCGAATAACATCAAATAATTTGTGAAGGATGTTTAAGTCAAGAAGAGATTGATTTTATTTCTTCACATGATGTAAATTTTTCTCCTTGGTTTGAATCTCAATCAGATTGCTCTATTAATGATTTTATCGAATCACTAATATATGATATGATTGGTTATATCAATAACATTGAGTCCATACCCATTCATGAAAATATTATAGATAATTTAGTGGATAAAAATGTAGTTCACAGGGAACCAATTGTGTTAAGAAATATGAACAAAGAAATTGAGTTTTATATAATCTCCCATCCTTTATAGAATGTGATAACCAATCAGATCTAAAATTTATGGTCCTAACATCATCACTAAATTATTTTTTCATAGGTTAAAATCAATCCTTTCTTGTTGTCAATTCTTCTTCCATTTATTCCAATAAAGAGATGATTCTTTTGGATGTACTAAGAAAGAAAAAAATTCTATTGGATGGACCCTTTCTAATATTCTTGGGATTATTCCACTCATTGGATGTCATGGGACTATTCTCGAATATGAATCCAAACCATTTCTTCAACCTCAGTGAAGAATCGATACAAATCTTATGGATGTGGTATGTGAAAAACTACTTAACTTATTGAAAGCCGGTATCATCTACCCCAAAGCAGAGAGTGAGTGGGTAAGCCCAATTCAGGTTGTCCCAATGAAATATGGAATCACTGTGATCACCAATTAGGATGGTGGAATTCTTCCCACAAGGGTCATTAGTGGATGGAAAGTCTATATTGACTACATGATTCTCAAATCTTGTACTATTAAAGACCATTTCACATTGCCCTTTATTGATCTAGTCCTCGAGCGAGATGCGGATCATCAATTCTATCGCGTCCTATATATATACTTAGAGTATAATCAAATCGATGTATCCTTAGAGGATTAAGGAAAAACAACCTTCACTTTTCCATTTGGTAGTTTTTCATTCATGTTCATGCCCTTTGGGTAATGTAATTCTCCTGGTACTATATAGTGGTGCATTATGGGAATCTTCTCAGGAATGTTTGGGGATTGTTTAGAGGCCTTCATGGATGACTTCTCTATCTTCAGGGATACTTTTTAGGGATGACTTCTAAATTTTTAAAGGGTTTTTTCAATATGTGAGGATAAGAATATCATTCTAATTTCGGAAAAATGCAATTTCATGATAAATGAAGGACTTGTTGAAGGATATCTTGTATCTGGAAGTGGGATTGAAGTTAATAAAACATAATATTCCATCATTTTTCACCTCCCCACTCCAAAAATTATTAAGGATGTGAGTTACTTATTAGGAAATTATTGTTTCTATAGGAGGTTAATTAGGAATTTCACCTCTATTTATTGACCACTTTCTGCTCTATTAGTGAAAGATGATCCATTTTTATGGACAAAAAGCTATGTGGAATCATTCTCTACACTCAAGTCAGCTCTAATATTTCCACCTATCATGCAAGCTCCAAATTGGAAACTTGCATTTGAACTCATGTGTGATGCGAGTGTCTTCGTTGTTGGAGCATTATTATGTAAACATTGTGAGATTACTCCATGTGTCATTGCTTATGAATTAAAATATTTAGATGATTCACAAATCAACTACACCACCACTGAGAAAGAGTTTCTTCATGTTATCTTTTCCATATAGAAATTCAGGTATTATCTCTTTGGATCACCCATCATTGTCTTCACCGGCCATTCAGCCCTAAAATTCATTTTCCAAAAACAAGATACTAAGGATAGATTGATTTGGTGGGTCCTTCTTCATTAAGAGTTCGATTTAACCATTAAGGATAAAAAGGGCGTTGTAAATTTTGTATCCAATGACCTCTCATGGATGGAATTCAAAGAAAACTAATATCACTTTTCTATGTATAATTCAATTCCCGATGAGCACCTCTATTCAGGGAGTGATTTCACATGCTATTCTCTCATGTAAAACAACATGGTTATGGGTGAAATTCCAAAATTTCTCATGACCCATGCTAAGAGGATATTCCATTATGATTTCAAACACTATGTGTTTGATGATCCTTATATATTCATGTTCTGTCCTAATCAAATCATTCAGAGATGTTTTCATGAGTCTGATAAAGAGTCCATTATAATATTTTACAATGAAGTGGCATGTAGTGGCCACATTTCCACAAAGAAATCCACAACAAATTTCCTCCAAAGTGGATTATAATGGCCTAACCTCACAATGGATTCCTACCAATTCTACCAATGTTTTCCTCAATGTCAACAATTAAGATCCCTTACCAAAATTAATCAAATGTCCCTAACCCCCATACTTATTATTGAAATAATTGATTATTGGGGAATTGATTTCATGGGGACCTTCCCAAAATCTAGAGGATACCCCTACATATTCTCAGTTGTTGATTTTGTATTAAAATGGGTTGAGGTTTTTCCCACCATGTCTAATGACCATCATGTTGTGATCCAATTTCAAAAAGAGCACATATTTTCTCGATTTGGAATTCCTATTGATATACTCAATGATAGGGGAACCAATTTTGCCACATCCCAATCTATTCACTCACTTCTAGGTATGGGATTTGTCATAATTTTTACACTGCATACCATCCTCAAACCAAAGATCAAGTTGAGTAAGAAAACACGAATATTATGTGAATTCTTGAAAAAACTATAAATCCCTATGGGAAATATTGGTATGAGAAACTCTTGGGTGTCCTTTGGTCATATTGTATAGCATTTAAACTCATCTTAGGAATGTCACCATATAGGTTGGTTTATGGAAAATCCGGCCATTTACGAGTTGAAATTGAGCATAATCGATTTTGGGAAATCAAAAAAATTGATTCTTGTCATTTCTTTGGCCGAAGAAAATAGGAAATTAGATATTAATGAATTTGAGGAACATAGGATAGAGGATTATGAAAATTCAAGGACTAAAAAAGATAGATTACAAGCCTAACAATAAAGGAATTTCAAATCCAAAAATTTTGAACTCGTAAAATTCATGCTCTTGTATATATCAAAACATCATTTACACCCTCGAATGTTAAGGTCTATATGGTCATGTCATTTTATAGTTCATCAGGTGTACCCCCAAGGTGCTGTAGAGATTTTGGATCCCACAATGGGTCACATTTGATGGATAATGATCTTAGGTTAAAACCATTCATTGATTCATTAAATAAACATGAAATAGATGGTGTGTTCCCTAAGCCTACATAGGAACCATGAAAAAATTGATAGATTTGGTATCCATGTCAGGCTAACGACGTTTAAAAAAAATGTTGCACATGATAAATCTCGTGGTTTTCATATTTCCAATCATTTTAAATCATCTTTATTTCTAGTAGTGGATTAATGAATAATTTTTATTTTTATTTTTATTAAAAAAATAGACTTTGGACCTGTTCTTATATTATGAGTATGGATGGTTATGAATAGGGAGTTCCATATTCATCCATATCACATGGTGTGATTCTTGAGTGACACCTTACCCAAAAAATAAAATAGAAGACAATATATCATCAATTAATTTTATTTTACTATTTTTGTAGGATAAAAAATCACTAAAAAATAATTTAAAAATTAAAATTAAAATGGCATATCATAGATAATGGGGCATAACCTGTCACAACTGGTGAAGCCGCGGGAACTCGAACCCAAGACCGAAGTGAGATAGTGGTGTGCACTTAACACTAACATGTGGCTTATAGTGCTTCTTTATTCTATACTTTTTGTATACATACATATATTTTACTTTTTTATTATATGAGTAAATATATATATCTATAATTTTTTTGTTTTGTTTTGTTATTTTTATTTATAATTTTTTTCACTAGGGAACTCTTCAAGTGACACGGATATCAATGGTCTACATTGGAGTAGCATGAACTTCAACTTCAACCACTAGGTGACTTCATTCGATGATCCCCATATTGAACATTCCTTTTAAAACTACTATCATAAACTTATACCCCATTCTCAAATTTAATTTTTTTAAACACTGGGTGCAGTGTTATTCTATGTTGGTGGTTGGTGAAAAGAATAAAATAAAAATTAATTCTGTGTGCATAAAAAAATTTCTATAAGGAAAAATCTCATTAACCTCGAACATGATAACACACATTGCTAACATTGAAACTGAATATAAAATAATTTTATATACCCTGATTCTAATTTTAATCCATGTAAAATTTTAAGAGAATTGATTTTGAAAAGTTCAGCTATCTAATGTGAAATTGCATCTTTTAAATTTTTTTCCAAGTAAAAAAAAGAGATCACAATTCACATCCATTGGATTGTGGGGTATTATTTTGAGTTCAAGGGGTCACCCCAATAAATAGCATTATTTTGGTGATAATTTTAGTTTTAATTATAATATTAAATTAAAAAATTAAAAAAAATTAAGCATAGGGCAATGAAATGAACTATTGTGTGGATTTCGGCACATGGGGATTGTAATTCCATATTTTTCTGGACCAGGGTTTGTAATTTTATCTCTATTTGTTGTAATTTGACTTTGATTTGGACTGAGTTAACTCGAGATGATTCCCATGTATGTGGGATTCACTTGGTTCCCAATGGTCTTTGAGCCTGGGAGTTATCGGTAAAGTCTTGCTACATGGGTTGACACTTTTGAGTGCAATTTCAATTACCATGGAAATATAGCAAAAAAATAATTTGAATACTCATCTTAATATTGAAATGGGATTCCACCTAGCTCTTCTGTCACTTCCCCCCTTGAATAAACATGAACCCCCTTGTCTATTGTGATACGCAACACATCCTCATTCTTAATTGATATTGGATTAAATAAGGCGATAAATTTAAACAAATTAATGGGCTTGTGATTGTGATATTCTTATTAAACTCTCTTGTATTAAAATATTTTGATGGGTTTCATAGTTTTTTGATATAAGGGTTTTTTGTGATCATAGTTTATTAAAATGTTTTTCGAAAAGTTAATTTGAATTTGACATTTCTGAGATATATATTGCTAGGGACTAGCAAAATTCATATTTGGGGTGTGATTATCCACTTAATGAGGTTAACATTCGTGGATAATTTATATAATATTCATGTGATTTATTATTTATAAACACCATTTTACTACATTTTACACTATGAACATTATTTTATATTTTAATTGTAATTCCTTCTTAAAATGAACTATTACATGGTATATTTTTAAAAACCATTTAATGCACCCAATGATCTTGATTTTATTTTACTATTTAATTTTCTGTTTTCTCATTACATTAGTAACAATTCATTCTTCAGGAGTTCTTGAAGATTCATATTGTAAGACCACCAAAGTTGGCCTTAAACAACCAACATTTTGGGTGAAGTGAATTGGACAACAGTCCAATAAAACTACTGCAGCGGCCAATAATTCTGAAACATGAACTGAAGATGGAAGAAATCATGGTGAACATTTCATTCAATAGTGTCCAAATCTAATTAGAATGTTTGAATGGAGTTACAGGTGGCCCATGGTGGAGGTAAAATTTTGTGCCAAATTCTGCGGCCCATAAAAATAGATATCCATTTCAATAATATCTCACAAACCAAATCCCCAATTGGGCTGAAATTTTACAGGATTTTTGGAGACATATGAGATATATTTTCTTCTTCTATGTCCCTCTCTAATTTATCCATCTAGAAGGTCATTTAGACTCGCATGTTTGGTAGATGCATGCTTCCTTCCCCTTCGGATCAATGGTGGAAAAGTTAAATTTCCACAAGCTTTCCACCACCATAGGCCTACCATTCTCAAGTGGGATGAGTTTCACTATTGGATGATCCACTGAGGAATCCTAAATGTCTTTTTAATCCAGTGTGTTTGTAATAGTTTATCATCTTTGGTAAATTGTTTAATTGTAATGTTAGAATGCAAATTGGTTGCCTTAAGTTTGTCTTTATCATGTATGTTATTCAATTCACCTTAGTTTCTTAATTCAGTTTAATCTTCTACACATATTTTGTTCTTCTTCATGTCACATTGATACTATTGTTTCAAGATGTGAATTTATTATTACCATACCTTGTGAAATAATCACACGATGGTGGAGTGATAATTATTTCATTTCCATTTTTTACATATCCAATTCCTCCCTCATGAGTCTACTTTTTGATTTCATTAAAACCATAGAATTAATGGTGGTCTAACCCACTTATGGGTTAATGCAGGGGAGTAGAAAGGGGTTGTATTGGGTGTTATTTGTCACTCCATTAATTTCTACTCACTTCTTCTAATTGAGATTTTTTTGATGATCTTAAAACTCCGTCGTCCTTATTTAATTTAACACCACACACTTCAAGTGCTAATATGAACTTCTACATAAAGTTCTCAAAACATTGATCCTTCAAGTGTATAGGTAATTAGTATTAATGTGTGTAGGTATTAAACCCGTAAGGGATGATTTTGTTTTATCTTCTTAAATGAACCCATCTCAAATTTATGAAATTGAAATAGTTGAAAGAGGAATGCCTTTAATCCACCCCAAGTGATAATCTATGAGCAGCTAATTATTTTAATTTGAATTCACTTAAGTCTCTTAGTGTTCACTTAAACCCATCTAAAATCAACCAAAATTGTCACTTCATAGCTAAAAAAAATCAGTAGAGTGTACGTGTTTGTAGTTTATTTCTTAGTACTCTGAGGATTCGGTAACCCAAGATAAACTACAAGCGACCGCATAACCATAAAAACATGGGTAAATTTGGGAGAGACCAACACCCAAATGACTTTATTATATTAGTCACATTAATTAACAATGGTTTATAAAATTTAAAAGGTTTATTTATTAAACATCTACATATATATGTGTTTATAAAACATCGATATACATAGATCCTTTATGTGTATAACTAATTATACCTAGTATATATATATATATAATTTTATTACACATAGATTTATTAACACCTATTTGTTTTAAATTATTCATAACATTTATAAAAACAAGGGTTCATAAATTTCAAAATTTTCCATTAATTATAAAAAAAAATTTAAAAAATTTGTATTCATATATACTCATTTTTATATTTCAATTTTAATAAAATCAAAAAACCTCACACATCCTTTGCTTTATAAAGAATTAATGATTACCTATAATATTAAAGGATCACCAACATAGAAGAAATTGGTTGTTCTATACTAAACCCAATACATATAAATACAAGTGTATAGACCTAGATGTATGTATATATATATATATACCCAAACAAAATTAATGTATAGAAACATAAAACCCTTACCTGATTTGAGGAGGAGGAGATGTTTTGAGGAGCTTGAAGGAGGCATTGGAGAACAGAGAATCTGCAGGGATCACGTGACAAATGTGATATATTTATAAAATATAAATAATATATTATTAATGCTATTTTCATTTAAAAACCAATCCTACTCAGTTTAAAATAAAATCGAGGTGTCTGTCCTGTGGATAACGCATGAAAGTAGGGTAAACTAGGGTCATGGGTGTGGAAGAAAAATGAAAAGGAAGTAGCATGGCTACAT
Source organism: Viscum album (assembly GCA_963277665.1). Lineage (NCBI taxonomy): Eukaryota > Viridiplantae > Streptophyta > Magnoliopsida > Santalales > Viscaceae > Viscum > Viscum album. The sequence goes on along the minus strand of OY728165.1, from coordinate 461,125,974 downwards.
GTTTAGTGAAAGCAGAGGAAGAAGAAGAAGGTGTAAGGACACAATTGGAGTAATGAACCACTGGGGGGTGAATCAGTGGTACCCCTTTTTCATCTTTTGAGTTCCCTTAATATTGAGGAAAACCTTTGTCTCCTGTTAAAGATATAATTCCCTACTGAGAAAACAAACAAGCACACATCCAAAGGAACACAACAATTTACAAGGTTCACTATTCAATGAGAATTGCCACGTCCTTGGTATGGTTGGAAATAGTCCATCACCATACAATCCACTAAGAAAACAATTCTTGGATTACAACGAGTAGGATTTACCCTTACACTCGTGAATCACTGTGAAACAATCACATTAGTGCATGTGCACCCTCTTAGAACAATAGGGCAATGTCTCTTTTCATTGTAACCAATTATGTTACCTGAACTTCCTTTAAAATACACAAGTGCAAGCAAGTTCAGCAAAAATTTTCACTTCCTTACCCAGAAGAAAGGCAAGGACTCGTCGGACCTGAGATATATCAATTACAGTCCAAACATCCCATTCTGAATCTCTATACTGAGTTTTCTCAATCTGATTCTTCAATCCAAATTTTCTCCTTCAATTTGATTCTTCAATATGAGTCTTCCTCAATATGAGAAACTCAATATGGTGACAACCAGTACATATTCTCTATTCTGATTTGTTCACTATGAACTTCCCACTCTGAATCTCCCCTCTGAGTTTTCCTCAATCTGAGAAACTCCATACTGTGTCAACAAGTACTGATTCTTGTTTCGAATGAGACCACAATGAAACTTTGTCAGCCAAACACTTCTTTATCTCTCTATATTATCAAAGCTTCTCTCACTAATTGATCATCATGCATTTACTTCGTACTCAGATCTCCATTTATAGGTGCCACAAAGTGTGCTTAGGCGGGAAACCAAAATATTTTCCCGCTCACTTAAATTCACGCAAATCTTAATTACTCCTAAAATCTCGGAGTAATTAAGACTTTTATCCATGCTTCTAGAATCTTCTTGAATCTTCTTGAACTTCTCTTGATTTATAAATTTGGATTTTTTTGGATCCGACCTTGTTACACAAGTTTCTCGGTATCACATTCTCAGATCCACTCATCTGTCTTCTCTATATCATATTCTCAGATTCACTCATCTGTCTTCTCAGCATCGCTTTCTCAGATCCACTCATCTGTCTTCATGGCATCCCTTTCTCGGATCCACCCTTCTTAATTCTTCGTTAACACTTTCTCAGATCCATTCTTATTGATTCTTCGACATCACTTCAATTCTCATCAATACTCTTCACCGCTTCCTTGGCATGAAACCATTTCAATTATCATTATGAATCTTCATCACTTCTAGGTATGGATTTTTATTGCTTCCTCGGTATGAAAAATTATTCATTCTCGGTATGAATTCTCTTTATTCAACGATACCAATGATTTTTAATTCTCGGTATGACATCTCTAGATCTTGGTATGACTTCACCAGTTCTCGGTACGATTTCTCCAATTCTTCGTACGACTTCTCCAATCAACTTTTGCTTGCATCGTGAGTAATTGCATATAATCAAAAATTTAGAGTTACAAAATAGCAATGCATCGTCACAATGTGTAATGAAGTCTCAGAGCCTTCACATCTCCTATTAGTCAGCTTCCAAATTCAACAGCTTCCAGGTTCCGAGAATTTGCAATCTCCCGGTTCCGAATTTCTCAATTCCGAACACCAGGTTCCGAGAATTGCAACTTCTTGGTTCCGAATCATCAAACTTCCAGCTTCTGAATTCTTTGAAATCCAAGGTATCTTTCCTTTATGAAAATTTCATTAAGACCAAAAAAAGAAAAATCACACAAACCATCTCTTCTTTCAGCTTGGTACTGACAATCTACCCATTTAGATTTTGTTGTCAACCAAGATTTTATTAATCACTGAACATTGTAATCTTATGCAATGAATTACATATCAAAAATTGTAAGCCTACATGAGCTAACTCATTTTAGGAAACAAGAATTATTGACAGCCAAATCCATGCTTTCCAAAAGTAGTGACTATGAACTCTCATGATCATACCTCCTAAACCTTCTTCAGATCATCTTTCAAGCTACTACTTCATAATTCTTCACATTCGTGACTTTATTGAAAAACCACATTGTTTCCTACAACCACTCCAACAAACAGTTAGAATAGTTCACAAACATATATGCTGGATTCACAGCTTACCCACAACATCCCCTTTATTAATGCTTCCATAAAGATAGATTAATGAAACGATTCTCCCCCTTGACAACATTATCCAAAGGTATGATGAGAGAGGGGACAAAACAACATACATTAGCCTTGAAAAGAATGAGGTTGGACACCCATGTTCAACCTCAATCTTGAAAATTATTCCTTTAGTGAGGGTTTAATGAAAATATCAGCAACTTGTTCAGAAGATGAAACATATTAAAGTTTATGTTCATTCTTTTCCACATTCTCTTTGATGAAATGATATTTGATGTCAATATGCTTCGAATGAGAATGTTGAAGTGGATTCTTGGTAAGAATAATTGTGAATTGATTATCACAGACCAAAAGTAAGGGAAACATCACTTCTTCTAACAAATCTTCGAACTATGTTTTCATCCAGATAAGTTGAGTAGTGGCCATAGTGGCAGCAACATATTCAGCATCAGTTGTACTGAGTGTCACATAATTTTTCTTCTTCGAGTGCTATCCAACACAACTTTTTCTTATAAAGAACACTCCACCAGATGTGGATGTTCAATCATCAACATTTCCTACCCAATCTGCATCCAAATAGCCAAAAAAATCAATGTTATTTGAACTACTATACTTGATTCCGAATTATATTGTGCCTTTTATGTATCTGAGAATTCATTTTCTAGCAATAAGTTGTGATTCTTTAGGAGCACTATGGAATCTTGCACTTAAGGTAACAACAAAAAAAATATTTGGTATTGATGTAGTCAGGTACAACAAACATCCAATCATCTTTTGATATTATTTCTGATCAACTTCTTCTCCTTCATCATTTTTGTTCAGCTTTGTTCCCACTGATATTGGAGTTGATAGATGTTTTGGGTTTTCCATACCAATCTTCTTGAGAAGTTCCTTAGAATACTTTTCTTGGGAAAGAAAAATGAATTGTTTTTGTTGCACGATTTGTAACCCATGAAAGTATCTCATTTCACCCAACATGGACATCTTGAAGTCATTCTTAATTTCTTCACCAAACCATTCACATATTCTTTCATCATTCCAAGAAAAAATAATGTCGTCAACATAGACAATCACAAAGAGAGAAAGATTTTGGATTTATTTGATGTACATATTGTTGTCACCTCTTCCTTTCTAGGAATTTCATCTCTTTTAATCAACTATCAAGTTTGTAATAACATGCTCTTGGAGATTGCATTAGACCATACATGGCTTTCTCAAACTTGGCCACAAAACATTCTTTCTTCCCAACAACAAAGCCACATGGTTGTTCAATATAAACTTCTTCTTTAAGATCACCATTAAGAAATGCATATTTGACATCCATTTGAAAGATTTTGTAGCCTCATTGTGCAGAAATATCAATAAAGATTCAGATAGTTTCTAATCTGGCCACCAGAGAAAAAGTTTCTTCAAAGTCAATTCATTTAATCTGATAGTAGCCTTTGTAAACCAATCTTGCTTTATTTTTGATAACATCACCTTCTTCATTTAGCATGTTCTGAAAGACCCAATTTGTGCCAATAATGTTCTCATTTTCAGGCTTGGGTACAAGTTCCCGTGTATCATTCTCTTCAATCTAATCCAATTCTTTATTCATGTCTTGAACCCGTTCTAGATGCTCAAAGGCTTCTTTAACATCATTTGGTTCCACTTTGGAATACAAGGAAGTATGTGATATGGAATTACTTATTCTTCTTGTTTGGAACATGTGACGTTGATCACTAATTATGTTCTGAGCTTGTACTTGTTTCATCAACCATGGATAAGTTTATCGCATGCCTTCCTCATCGATTAATATGGATGAATCCAATTCTTCATCTTTATTAGGATTATAATTCATAGCATCCTTATCAAAATCGTTAACTTCATCTTCCTCATCTTTCTTGTCTGTCTAGACATGCTTATCTTTCCGTAGATTTTCAATGACTTATAAATCAACTGCATTCACCATTCTTCTTGTTTTTTGTTAAAAAATCTATAACCTCTCCCTTCTGGTGCATAACCCAGAGAAATTCCATCTTCTCCTTTATGCTCGAATTTTCCACAATTTCCACCTTTCTTCTTTATAATGCATCGGCTCCCAAAAACATTAGCATGCTTCATACTTGGAGTAATTCCATAGAAACGTTAATATGGATTCTTGTTTGATTGGGGAATGTAGAAAAATCTATTTTTAATATAAACAGTTGTACTTGTAGCTTGCCTCCAAAAGTAATGAGTAAGGCCATGTTCAAGAAACATGGTTCTTCCCATTTATACCAAGCTTGTGTTCTTTCTTTTAGAAACCACATTTTTTTGAGGTGTATATGGAGCACTATATTCATGCATAATTCCATGATTCTCTAGATAGTCTTCAAATTCTTTACTTCTATACTCACCACCATTATCTGTTCTCAACTTATTCACAGAGTACTCACATTCTTTCTCAGCTTTTCTTATGAAGCTTTTAAACATTTTCAGGGTGTCTGACTTGTTCTTCATAACCATAACACATGTAATGTGAGTAAAATCATCAATGAAGGTGATGAAGTACTTGTATTCATTTATTTATTGTTTTCTCACCGGCCCACATATATCAGAATATATTAGTTCAAGGTGTTGTGTAGAACAAATGTCAACCTTCTTATGCACAACACTTGTAATATTTCCTTTCTGATAGGTAGTGAAACACCAATATTTTCTTCTTGGAATATCGTGAATATCTCGAAAAAATTCCGTTTTAGATAACTTGCTCATATTTCTCTGACACATGTGTCCACGTCTTCTGTGCGACAACTTATTATCTTCCAATATGCTCATGTAACAAGTGTTTTGTGAATTTCCGACCTGAAACAGATTCCCTTTGGATCATTGTCCCCTTGTAACAATATCCCCAACAGATTAAATTTTCAAAATAAATCCATCTTTCTTGAAGATCACTTTGTTACCATCATCACAAAATTGTGATACATTCAGTATGTTGTGCTTTAGCCCATCAACATACAGAGTTTTCTTGGACATCAAATTTTCCTTCCCAATGGTGGCTGATCCAGCACCTTTGATTTTTAATGATTCAATATTACCAAATGTCACAGTGTCTTCTTTTAACTTATTCACATTCCGTATCAAATTCACTTCTCCTGTAATATGTGTAGAACACCCACTATCAAGTATCCAAGGTTGTTCTTCCTTTGTAACTTTTAGAGCAGTTTCAACAAGAAGATATTTTTATTCTTTCACTTCATTCTTCACCTTCAGCTTCTGAGAATTAAGAACTTTTTGTTGAGATGGTAATAACAGAAGACATCATTTTTCAATATATCTATGTTGTTCACACCTTTTTCAAATCATCTCCAGAGTTTGGAACCAATTTCCTTTCTGAACTTCATTCATCTCAACTTTCTTCAAGAAAACATTCTCACTCTTCTTTCTTTGAGGAGATTGAATCCCCCTCAATCTCGGCCTTTCATAACTTGTGGGGTGTTGGTAATAATGTTGATTTAGCCAACACATATTCTATGTATGCATGAATCCACCACAAAACCAATAGTACACATAGAAGGAGTACCTTCCTCTAAAGCTTTTGTACTGATATTTCATTGTTACTCTTTCTTCAGACCCACCAACCCTTCTTTTGTTAGCAAGATTGTTCTGCTGGAATTCTACCCTCTCTGATTTTACTTTTTTTCACCAGTTTTATACATACGTCTCCTTGATACTTCTATGTTCCCAGCAACAATGGTCTTGTCCATATAAATAGCATTCTCAAATTTCTTCTTCACAGCAACCACATTATTCTTCTCTTAAATTTTCTCAAGATTGGCTTGTTGAGAGATTTCACCTTCATTAGTAGTTTAGTTTTGAAAACATATGTTTCTTAATTCAACTTGTGAGAGATTCTTTTGAACGATCTCTAATTCTTCATCTTTTTCTTTCAACATAACTATAATGTGCTCATTTTGGTTTTTCTCATCTTCAAGAGACTTCTTAAAATCGTAAAGTTCTTTGTCAAGATCTTCTTTAACATTAGCTTGATTGCATGCTGGGGAACATTCATCTTCAAAATTTTTGTTATGTGTCTCCAGCCTTCTGATCTTTCTTAAACATTCCATTAATTTTTCTTTCAGATGCATCTCATGCTGAGTTTTTACTTCTTCCGAGCTACTACTTCAGAAATCTTCATCATTAACTGTTGCAATGAAAGTATTCTCAAAAACATGCTCAACTGATTTTTCGGATTCAACATCACATTCTTCATCATATTCATTTAAGTATTGAAGGCTTTTTCTCTTGGATCTGAAGAACTTCATTTATTTCCCCGATTTTCCTTTACCACCCTGCTTCTTCCGTAGCTTTATTGGATTTCTTTCTTCTTCATCACTGTCTTCTTCATTCTCCCTTCGAGGAAAGTTAGCCGCAAAGTGGCCAATTCCACCACATTCAAAACACTTCAAGGGATGTTTTCCCTTGTATTTACCTGTGCCTCTTTTAACATTTTTTAAAAACAAGGATAAAATATCCTTATGATTTTTACATACCTAACGTTAAGAGTTAGAGTCACCACCATCTTATTTAATCAAGATCTTCTTAGACTTATCCTTGTTCATGGCCTTGAAAGATAATTCTTTGTCAACCTTTTTCTTGGTCTTTATAGCCCTTTCCCTTCTCATCTCATAAGTGATGAGTGTTCTATGAAAATCACCAAGATATAAGGTTTCTAACTCTCTGTCTTCTAATGAAGATACCATCACATCAAATTTATCAGGAAGAATCCTCATGATTTTTTCCACCATAGTAGAGTCTTCCTGCTCTTCATTAAGACATCTGATGGTACTAACAATATTGTTTACCCTGGTGAAGAAATCCCCAACAGATTCATGCTCTGCCATCTTCAAGTCTTCATACATCATCCTCCATATTTGAAGTTTTTCTTTCTTGACTTTTGTATTGCCTTCATATATGTTTTTCAATTTTTCCCGTATACCTTTAATTGTGGACACTACTTTCACTCTCAAGAAATCACTTTTAGAAAGTGAAGACAATATAGAATTCTTGGATCTTCCATTATTCTCAAGAAACTACTTATCAACAGGTGTAAGTGGAACATTATCATCAAGGGGGGTAAACCCAACTATTTTAGCTTCAAGAACATTATAACTAATAGACATGAGAAACGGTAGCATTATATCCTTCTATATGTGATAGTTTTTCCCATCAAATACTGGAATGCCTTTACTGTTCTCACAATTTTGATTCTCCATCAGCAAGGAATACCAAGGCAACCTCCCTCTGAAACCACTTGTAAGGACCCAGTTGCAGTAATGAACCACTGGGGGGGGGGTGAATCAGTGGTACCCTTTTTCATCATTTAAGTTCCCTTAATATTGAGAACAAAATTTTTCTCATGTTAATGATATAATTCCCTACTGAGAAAACAAACAAGCACACATCCAAATGAACACAAAAATTTATAAAGTTCACTATTCAATAAGAATAGCTACGTCCATGGTATAGTTGGAAATAATCCAGCACCATACAATAAACTAAGAAAACATTCCTTGGATTACAACGAGTAAGATATACCCTTACACTCATGAAGAACTATGAAACAATCTCTTCAGTGCGTGTGCACACTCTTAGCACAATAGGGCAATGTCTCATTTCTTGTAACAACTTATGTGTCATGCACTTCTTTTCAAATACACAAGTGTAATAAAGTTCATCACAAATCTTCACTTCTTTAACCAGACGAAATTCATGGACTCTTTGGACCTAAGATAGATCAATTACAGTCCGAACTTCGCATTCTGATTCTCCATTCTGGGCTTTCTCAATCCAATTCTTCAATCTGAATTTTCTCCTTCAATATAATTCTTCAATATGAGTCTTCCACAGTCCGAGAAACTCAATACGGGGACAAACAATACAGATTCCCCATTCCGATTAGTTTACTCTGAACTTCCCACCCTGAATCTCTACTCTGAGTTTTCCTCAATCTGAGAAACTAAATACGGTGTCAACCCGTACTAATTCTCATTTTGATTGAAACCACAATGAGACTCTGTCGGCCAAACACTTCCTTATCTCTATATATTATCAGATCTTCCCTCACTACTTGATCATCACCGTTTTAGTTTGTACTCATATCTCCTTTTATAGGTGCTCAATAGTGTGCTTAGGTGGGAAACCAAAATATTTTCCTGCTCACTTAAATTCACCCAAATTTTAATTTCTCTTGAAATATCAGAGTAATTAAGACTTTTTCAATGCATCTAGAATCTTCTATAATCTTCTTCCACTTTTCTTGATTTAGAACTTTGGCCTTTTCCGGATCTGACCTCGTTACACATGTTTCTCAGTATCACATTCTCGGATCCACTCATCTATCTTCTCGGTATCATATTCACACATTCACTCATCTGTCTTATCAGAATCGCTTTCTCGGATTCACGAATCTATCTTCTCGGCATCACTTTCTCGGATCCACCCATTTTGATTCTTCAGCATCACTTTCTAGGATCCATTCTTCATGAGTATTCGACATCACATCAATTTTCAGCACGAATCTTCACCGCTTCTTCGGCATGGTACCATTTCAATTCTCGGTATGAATCTTCTTCACTTCTCAATATGGATTTTCATTGCTTCCTCGGTATGAAAAATTCCTCATTCTCGGTATGACTTATTTTTATTCATCGATACTAAACATTTTTAATTCTTGGTATGACTCCTCTGGATCTCAGTATGACTTCACGAGTTCTTAGTACGATTTCTCCAATTCTTGGTATGACTTTTCTGATCAACTTTTTCTTGCATCGTGAGTACATTCATATACTCACAAATTTAGAGTTACAAAATAGAAAAGCATCATCACAATGTGTAATGATGTCTTAGACCCTTCACATCTCCTATTTTCCATCTTCCGAATTCAACCTCTTCCAGGTTCTGAGAATTTTCAATTTCTTGTTTCAGAATTTCACAATTCTGAATACCAGGTTCCAAGAATTGAAACTTCTAGGTTCCGAATCTTCAAAATTCTAGCTTCATAATTATTTGAAATTCAAGGTGTCTTTACTTTATGAAAACTTCCTTAATACCAACAATATAAAAATCATTCAAACCATCTCTTCTTTTAGCTTGGTCCTAACAGAAGTCACCGTGGGGAAGAAAATATAGAAAGAAATGGACGGCATGGATTAAATATCACATAGATTTGATCACTGGGGTGTGACATGGAGATTTAAAAAGGACGGTCAGCTAAGATTAGATCACATGTGATATAACGGCTCAGGGGGATAGGGTAATTTAAAATAACCCAGACAACCTCAATTAGATCGTGATGGAAGAGATAGTGCATATGTTTCCAACGCTTTCGCCGGGGCACGCGCGCATCCGTCCTTCCGCGGAGGAGGACGCGCTGCACTGTTACCCCGAATTCCCACTTTCCAAAGGCGGGCGACATTTGCTCCTTATTCAGGGACGTCTGCTCCTTGATCGAAACGGGATGATGGGATGTCGGTTCTTCCTTCCGTGGATTCCTCCTCAGAACTCGTCACCTAGTCCGAGTATCCCTCATAGATTTAATACGTTGTTCGTGATACTCTTCCCAGTGCCATGTTTCCATGGACTCCGGTTAATTACACTACTTTTGTAGGGACATTCCAAAGGGTCCGGTCAGGGTAGCAACCTTCAGTCGGGGGAGTAGTCACATTGAGGCATCAGTAGCGTGTCTGGATGCTGGGGACCTGGCATTTCTGTCTATTATCCTGGGCCACAGGGCTTCTTGAGGGTGTGGAAGCCCGAGGCATCCCACATCGAACGCGGGGAATTATATTCCATAGACACATATCTGAGGTTTTCCTCAGATTCATGTGTTTAACACAGGGTATGCCGCGAGTTTAACATCCAGCGGAGACGGATCATCCCAATCAGGGCATTAGATAGAATGGATCGGATTGAGGGATTTCCCTGGAAGGGGTCGTGATACTGGGTCTAGCCCATGGGCGGCTGTGAAGAGGAGTGGACCGACATGGTCTTGAACCGACATGGTCTCATCGGGATATGATGGTCCGGGTGAGAATCAGGGTGGATGATGGATGGACGAATGAAGTGGAGGGGGAAATGAAATGGGACCATCGCAGGGGGCGACAGTGAATTTGGGCTTGATCCATGAAGAGGCTTCCTACGTATCCACGTGGAAAGGAATCAAAGTCCACGTATTTCGGGATGGTGCTAGTGAACCGACATGAGGGTGGACCTTGGTCTAATGGGCATCATCAGCAAACTGACATGAATGGGGAGGACCAGGAGGGTCCTAGTGGTGGTGGGCTTGGACCTCGTGGAGGCTTCCTACATACCATGTCGTGACATGGATCAAAGACCATGTAGTTCAGGTGGGGCTTTGTCGGCGAACCAACGTGATGGTGGACCTTGGTCTGATGGGTGGTGGGCTTGAACCTCTGGAAGGCTTCATACGCACCATGCCTTGGCATGGATCAAAGTCCTCATAGTTCGGAAGGGGATTCGTCAGCGAACCGATGTGAAGGTGGACCTTGGTCCAATGATAGATTGGATTGAACCTCGGGGAGGCTTCCTACGTACCATACCTTGAGATGGATCAAAGACCTGATAGTTCAAAGGGTTTCATCGGTGAACCGACGTGAAAGTAGACCCAGGGGTCCACTAGTGATGGGCTTGAACCTCGTGAAGGCTTCCTACGTACCATGACTTGACAGGAATCAATGTCCTCGTAGTTCAGGTTAGTCACAACGGCTTGCCGTCGGACTGGAATACAGTTTAACGTCATGCTGGACGAGAGTGAACCCTGACTTGAATAAATGACGGGTGATGGGATTGAACCTTGTGGAGGCTTCCTACGTACCATGCCTTGACATTGATCAAAGTCCCCAATGTTAGGAATGGCGGTGGGTGTCGGCGAACCAACGTAAATGAGGGACCTTGGTCCGATGGGAGATGGTCTTGAACCTCTGGGAGGATTCCTACGTACCATGCCTTGACATGGATCAAAGTCCCCGTAGTTCGGGTGAATATGGGTGGGCTTGGCACACCAACAAGGAGACGGTCTGGGCCAATGATTGTTGGGCTTGAACCTCAGGAAGGCTTCCTACGTACCATGCCTTGACACGGATCAAAGACCTCGTATTTCAAAGGGTTGTGCAGTTTAATGTCATGCGGGACAAGGGCATACAGTTTAACGTCATACTGGACGAGGGCATTCAGTTTAACGTCATGCTGGACGAGGGCGAAACTCGATGTGAATGAACGACCGAGTAACATGGCTTGAACCTCATGGAGGCTTCCTACGTACCATGCCTTGACATGGATCAAAGTCCTCATAGTTCGCTAAGGGTGGGGGTCAAGGTCGGTGCTCACTCTAAGCCCACGTGAGTCATGCTCGGTGTGAGAAACAAGATGTTGCAGGGACCCGACGATCACGTCGCGAAGGATGCGTCTGTGAGAAGCTAAGAGGGGATTACGCATTAGGCAGCCCATGGTGCTGGGACTTGCTCCAGGATGGAGGCCTAAAGTGCGGCAAAGCGCAGCGAAAGAGGGATTTGGGACCAATGATTGTTGGTGCCTTGTTCCCTATTCTGCCCTCCACTAACCTTGGTAGTGGGGAAGTACGGTGATGCAGGAGTGCAACCATCTGTTGGGGAACTAGGGTCGCCCTTCTCCTATGAACATATGCCGCTCTGATAAGGAGGATATCATCCCTTGTGGAGGGGTGATTCCAATCCTGTGGAGATGAGTGGCGTAAAAAATGTTCGAGATGGGGGGACCCTTCGTGTGAGGCACGAGGTCGGGTCACAGTTTAACATCATTTGTTGAGGATGTGATGCTTGGAAGTTTAACGTCCTGCAGCTCGGACGATGTGGGTTCACTCCTCACCCCTAGGACTTACATAACTGGTACCCACTGGTCCTTAGGGGAGGGAAGTTACTGGCAAGGCCATGGTCAAGGGAGGTTGTGGAGCGAACCATCGAGGGGTCCACATTAGCGTGGCTATGCGAAGAAGCAATAGCCGTTAACGGGCCTATTCGAAGAAGCATTATGCGATGCAACGCTATGAGTGGTATTGTCAATGGGACTTTGAAATCACATTGTGCATACATGGAGGGTCGCACGGGAAGAGGAATTTCCAAGGAAATGAGTGTGCTTCGCGAAGTGGAGTGCCTTGTCCTTAGCATGGGTCATAGGTGTGAATGGATGGTTCTTCGCGAAGTGAAACAGTATTCGCGGAGCACTGCCTCGCGAAGAAGTGGTTCCTCGCGAAGCAGGGTGCTGCGAAGCAGTGTGCTTCCCGATGTGTAGCGATCCTTCCTTAGCATAGGGATCACTAGTACAGGTTGGGTTTTTCGTGAAGCATGAACGCTCCACGGCTGCCCAGGTTCCTTTGGGAATCCACTTTCTTCGTGAATGCCCTTGAGCTTCGCGAAGGGCATCCCTCTCGAAAGAGGGGCTCAAAATGAGACAATGCAAAGGCATCACGTGAAGTAGAAGTACCACGCGGAGCTCATGATTCCTGGGGGCAAAGAGGGCTTCGCGATTCAGGAGAGGAGAAGCTGAAAGGTCGGATTTTCTATCCCTGGGACTCAGGGGGAGCCCATTATTTATAGGAAAGGGGCGCCACGAATCAAAACTCGTGCGCCGCCTCAGGTGCTTCGCAGCGCGCTCGCGAACGTCAAAGTTGTTTGCGAAGAGTTACCGCCTACGGGCTTCACGGTGGGCTCGCAAATGTCAAACCCGTTCGCGGAGAGTTACCACCTCCGGATCTTTGTGGAGGGCTTGCGAACGTCAAACCCGTTCGCGGAGAGTTACCGCCTCCGGAGCATCACGAGACTGCGATGCTCGGGGTGCTTCGTGTCGGGGCTTCACAAGGCAGCGTCTGGGAAGTCTTTTTTGTCCCTTTTTTCATGCAATATTTTGGCACCAACAAATGCCCCCCCTCAGACTTAGATCCGCAGAGGGTGAAGGTTCGGAGTCTGAGGAAAAATCGCCCAAATTGTCGGTGTTTCGCGATGCGACTTCGCGAAGGGGGCCCGCGGTGATGACCGGGGCCCCGGATCCGGATGCGCCGCGATGCTCCGTGCGAGCGGGGCGCGCCTCGATGCATCAGGGTCGCCGCCTATAAATAGGGGGGTCGACCTCTTTTGTCTTCACGTGACTTCTTGTCTTTTTCTGCTCTTGATTTCGCGAATCTCTGCATACTCTGCGACTGCTCTCCGCGAATCGAGCTTCGCGGCCAACCACAGGTCTCCGACTCCGCGACTGCGCCAAATGAACTTCTTCTTGCCGACCTAGGTCCGACTCCGTGGCTTGGTCTCGCGACCGACCTTCACGATCCGTCTTTGCGATCCACCTTCGTGATCCGTTCTGAAAACATCCTTTCTGAGTGCCAGAATTGGAATGGCCCATCGAGAGGATATATTGGGGTGCTTTCAGATGCCGCCCGTCGGGATGAGATGGCCAACTGTCCAGGCCTTGGGGAGTTGGTCTGAAGCCATTCAGACCACACTTCTTTGACAAATCTACTATCGGAGGGTCAGACGAATTATCCACAGTGTAAGATGCTTCCATTGTACGGATTCAGGTTGAGGGATGACGTCTTCATCCCTGAGGCGAGTAGGGACGAACCAGCTTGCCGGTTCAGGAGCACACCATGTCAGCACCAATGGTTCAGGGTGGCCGATGGTCATGCGCAGGAGGACTTCACACCCGTCACCGCTGACTGTCTCTACAACCATGTGAATAATATTGATGGGAAGCCACTACAACCGGAGATGTCCCCTCCTCTCTACCGTACCATGCAGAAGGTGGCTTTGCAGGATTCGAAGAAGGGATGGTCCAATGAGTGGGACCTGTGCCAGGGCGGAAACTTCACTAATGATTGGGCCTAGGACTACTGGGTAGGCGCCTCATGTGAGGAGTTTGGGGCCGATCTGAGGAGAGTGGGGTTATATGAGGCGGCCTGGGCCTCCCAATTCCACATTTACCAACCGAAGCAACTGATGCTGGAATTGATGAGAAGATGGTCGTCTAGGACCAATACCTTTCTCCTGCATCATGGGGAGGTGGGAATCATCCTGTGGGATGTCCAATAGATTTCTGGGGTTCCAATCTTGGGGGCCATGTATGACGAGTTCCTCCCCATCATCAGTGCGTGGGAGGATACATAGAAAATGCTGCGACTGGCGTCAGTGCTGATGGAACTCGTCCATGGAGAGGACAAGGAGGCAGTGAGGGATGCCCACATTAGGAGATGGTTCAAGTGCTTCCTGAATTTACCAGAGAATCGAGAGTTCCCTCCGAGGCCTCGAACTTGTCCGAGGGTGGCCCAACAGGTTAAGGATCACTTGTATTGGCGGGTCCTGGAGGACAGCCAATGGAAGACATGGGGTTTCAGTGTCAGCACTGAACAACAGCCGATAGTCAGGCTGGCGGCATTCATCACAGCTCTCATCTATGGTTGGATCCTACCGGTGAGGGATACAAGAATGGGGGTGCGGCCCAGCTCGTTTATCATGGCGTCCATGTTGGCCATGGGGTAGCGGGTCAATATGGGGATTTCAATGCTCTCCAAACTGTACAGAATGCTGCAGCACATTAGTGAGGGAAAGAATCCACCAAGGACATACGGGCCCTTACACCTCCTGTATGGGTGGATCACCGCGCACATCTGGGGGATTTATGAGTATCCAAACCCTATTTCACCGTAGGGATCAATCTTCCACCCCTCCATCATGAATTCGGTCGGGAGATTCCCATTCAAACTAACCGTGCCGATGGTGCTGAATTGGGTGTGGAGGGCGGATGAGTTTAATTTCCACCCTTCCCATTGCCGACAGGGATACTTACTGATGACGGAAGGGGGACGGAAGAACATCGGGCTTACCTCCTGGCCTTTCGAGGTGGAGTTTTGGTGGCACGAGTAGATCGTGAGCCACTCTGCGAACCGTACACCCGGCATCGATTTGTGTGGCAGTTTCGGTGCCTCCAACGGCTAACCCCGCAGGTCTACTTGAAGGTGTGTCACGAGGAGCATCCGTGTGTGATAAGGAAGCTGTGGCTCATGTTCACACGGAAAGATGGATAGATGCGAATTGCATTTCCTCCATCCACCGCCTCTTTCGGATTGGTGAGGGAATATGCCATTAGTTGGGAAGATCCTAACCTAGGGGAGATGCTGAAGCATCCAACTATTCGGGTAGGTGAAGGTGGGCCTCCTCTATCTCGAGGTCGGGGTTGGAGGGCAGCTAGGGCCTCTCGCGGTGGTGGGGCTGCCATGGCGGCAAGACCCGTACCGGCCGACGGGGTGGCAGCAGCGGCGGATCCGGTGATTCCGGAAGAGAAGGGACATCCAGAGGGGCAACCATCAAGGGTATTTAGTAGGATATCCACTCAGGCTCCGGCGAAGCGGCTACGTCATATTGACATGGCGGAGGATGTCGTCTTCCCGAAATCCTGGGACATTTGGGATGTCAACCAGAAATTCCTTAGCCCATCTGAGATATGGGCCTACTTGAATCGCCTCGGGATGGAATTACCGGGCATAGGCCCAGTCTGGGCTGGATTCATGGCGTCTCCGGCAGAGGCAGAGCAATACTTGGACGAGCTGGAGGATTACGTCCACTCCAGTGGTGTCCCTCGCCCAATGACAGACCGGGTGAGGTTACTGCTGAATCGAATGGTCCCCCCACCATTATCGGCATCCGATCTGAGGGAGTGCTTCCCCCTACCGAAAGAATCAGAGGACTCCTCTCGAGAGGATGAGGCTGGAGGAGGGAGCCCGTTGGAGGAGGGCGAGGTCGGAGATCAAGGATCAGATTCCGACGATTTCGCAGAGGCTCTCGAGGTAGCATTCCGAACTTCTTTCCTTACGGTTCATTCCTAGGCCACTATGGACATTTCACCGATGTTTGAGCCATGCAGGAGGAACTTGTTCACAGGCCTCGTTCTCGCCCCTCGGCGGGTGATGATGCGAGACCTTCAGAACCCGCACCTATGGCTGCGTCCAGTTCCGCGTCTGGTGGGATGAGAGCACCCGAGGTGGATCCTCCGGAATCTCCGGACCTTCCAACAGTATATGGAGGGCCTCGCCTCGTGGTACCGTCAGTACTAGATCACAAGTAGCGCCAAGAGATCGATCTCCATAAGTTTCCTCTACTGGTTTCCCTGTCGTCATATGTAGACTATTCCAACTAATGTTTAAGTCCCACTCTGTCGTACAGTTCTCCGACTGGCGTGGGCTGCTGCGGCAAGACTAGTCGGGATGTCTGGTGGCGGCCCTCCTAGGGGCATGCCGGTGATGGTGGCGATAGTCCCCCTATCTCCTCAAGCTGAAACACACATCATCACTGGCGGGACCACCAGCAGGGTCGTGCCCGAAGTCATTGAGGTGGACTCTGAGGAAGAGGATCAACCGGTCAGTCCCAGTCCTGTCACGCCTGCCTCGGCGCCAGATTTCGTACTAGATTCAACATCAGATGTAGATCCTGCCAAGGATTTCATGTGGGCGTATCCCACGTACGGGCCTGCCAATCGCGCAGACTAGGACGAAATGGCCTCCGACGAGGAAGACAACAGCATAGTTCACCGCCGGTCATGGAAGCTAATCACGCGCTTCATCAAGGACACCCCCCAAGGGCAATGGCTGGCCGAAATGGACAGACTCCACTCGCGGTTGCGTGAACTGTGCGGTGGGGGAGTGGATGCCCAACGTCCTCACGCACTCATCCGAGATCTTATGGCTGAGAAGATCTGGGAGCCTGATCGTGGGCTCAGCGTGGGCCAGCAGCGTAGGAATGCGACCAACATCAAGAAGCTCCAGGAGGCTGAAAGCGAGGTCCGACAGATGGAGACCCGGGCAGATGAGCTTTCAACCTCTCTTCATGCACAATCTGAGCTGATCTCACGGTTGAAGGCCCAGCTGGCAGAGGTAGATGAGCATATGAGGCAGGTCTCTAGAAAGATGGCTGCCGTTCAATATGGCGTAGAGAGGGCCAAAGCCAAAGCTGAAGAACTGCTCCCCGCTGCTACTGAGGTGGAGCGGGAGCTAAGTCAGCAGCAACAAGCCTTGGACGCCACAATCCAACAGGTGGCGGAGTTGCAGTGTTCTTTTGACGGGTTCAACCCGTCCATGGGGGGAGTCGACCCCCGGGTATTGTAACAAACCTAAAACCTTTTTTTGGTACTTTCATGCTTCAATTTTTTTCTTTCTTTGTTTTGAATGTCGTTGCGCGCACGATTTCAACTGTTTGAATCACCTCGTTACATCCTTACAATATTTTCGGGATGTTCGGCGATAATTCCTCAAGCCCACGTGGGTTGAGCGTGATGTGAGATACAAGAGATAGTTGCCTTCTCTCCCCACCTAACATAGGAGTGGAGACCATGCTCCGGGTATCAGGGATTCGGATTACCAGTCCGGATTTCCGAAATATGGGAGAGGCTTGACCGGAGAAGGAACTTTTCAGGACAGCCGAATTACCGTTTCATCAGCGTTCTCTTATGCACGAACGGTGAAATGCCAGGGGCACTGAAATCGGTCCAAACAGATGGAAATGGGAAGTGTGAATCATGATACCCAATATTCGGAGCACTGTGGGGATGACGTGACAATAAGGGACAACTGTTAACCATGGAGGAGAAGCGGTATCCTTACTGCATTAGCTTGTAATGGGGACAAAAATGAGGGTCAACTGTTGACCATGTTCGAAACACGGGACCATTTCACAAATATTGTCGGTCAATCTTTCGGGACATTGACCCAGGATAGTTGGCGGACCATAGGTCAAACATCCATACTGTTAGGGGGTCCTTCCAAACCTGACCAGTCTTCTGGAACATTGGCCCCGGAGGGTAGGTGAGCCGATGCGGCATGAGACCAGGCCGTTAGGGGGTCCCGTCAGACATGAAAGGGGATGAGGGTCCGAATAAGGGGCACGCAAAGCGTGGAAGATGGAGTGATGGTTTGTCTGAACAGAATCCAACACTTAAGTACATACACCATCGTGGTGGGAGTACGCCAGATGGGCACGTTGTCTTGGTCATGGATCCTTCCTTCTTTGGGACAGGGCCTCTCTAGCGAGGGGTCCGACCAGGGGGCCGGAAAGGGGAAGGATTGGATTAATGATTTCCATGGGTTGGACCCTAGGCAATATACCAGGGTGTCCCTACGTATCCCATGAGGATGGGAATCAAGCCAGTCATAGTACTGGAAGCACAGTGCAGTCAAAGGCCAACACTGGCAGGGTAAATCTTCTCTGATAGAGGCTCTGGCGCATCCCATGATTAACATGGGGCATCCTGAACTTGTTCAGGGTAGAACTGCAGTTCAATGTCATGCGTTTAGGACACATGGACTCCTGTAGTTTAACGTCATTCGATAGGACGTGGAATAAAAGGGAAGATCCTAGGGATCATGTGGTGCGGTAGATATGAAACTGAAGTGAATGAGGACGTGGAGTCCAAATCACACCACGTACCCCCGGAGGAAACTCTTCAGGTCGAGGGACCAAGAGTGAGGATTAGGCTAGGCCCGAAGAAGAGTGGTTTGGCGTTCCTACGTACCACATGAGGATGGGAATCAAGCCATACGTAGTTCTAAAAGTGCAGTTTAACATCATGCAGGACGAGGAGAAACCCGACTATGTTGGTACACATCCTGCCAAAACTACTAAGCCCATGTGAGTCATGCTCGGTGTGGGAAACAAGAAGTAGTGGTGGGAATTTCCCGACACAGAAAGGGGGAGGTTAGGGAAAAGGGACGCTCAGAAAATACCAGCCCAATGACACTAACACGATCATTTAGCGCACCTAGATGCGCGAATAGAAAGAGCCGAGTATGATGGAATTCCACTTGAACATGAGGAAGTGAAAATGTGTGAATCATGGCGCTAGAGATTCAGATCACGATGATGTAATCGTGACAATGGAGGATAACTGTTGACCATGGCGGAAAACAGCATCCATATTGCGTTAGCCTAGAATGGGGACAAACAAATGATGGTCGACCATTGACCATGTTCAAAACACGGGACCATGTCACAAATGTTGTCAAAAATAGTTAGGGATGTTGGCCAGAAATGATTGGAGGGCCCATAGGTCCAACATTCATGGAGAGCCCTTAATCCACGTATCCATGTCATCCGAGGGTCCTTTTGGATATGGAAGAGGATGAGGATCCGAATAGCTAGCTCACGAAGCTTGGTCATGGGGTGAGGGGAATGTCCCTATAAAATTCCCACACTTCGGGCTCTTTTTCGAATCACATCTGAATACGACAACGAGACGTATTAGATAGGGGGAGAAGAGTCCTTTCCCAGAGGGAGATCTTAGTTTAGGGTCGTAGAATTTGGACCGTGGATGCGAGGAAACATATGAGTCACATGGTGGAGTGACTCAAACACCTGGCTTGAATGGGAATAGGGGGCTTGTACGGTGCGGTGAACAACCCGACGTGAACAAGGATGTAATCCCATATCGCACCGCACGACCCCCTTCGGAGAGGTTTTAGGTCAAGGGACCGAAAGAGAAAGTTAGGATGGGACCGCGGGGAAGTTTTTGGGTGCTCCTACGTATCTCATAAGGATGAGAATCAAGCCTCACGTTGTTCTTAAAAATGTCTTAGTTTAAGGTCTTAGAGCTTGGACCATGAGTGGGTAAGGAAAGAAAGGGACACCTGGCAGGGTGGTTACAAAACCTGACGTGAATGACGACCTAAGCCCTACATACCATGTGTTCTCTGGCGAAATTCTCGAGTCGAGGGACCGAACACAAAGGTTAGGCTGGGCCTGCGGGGATGGGCCCGGGTGGTCCGACGTATCTCATGAGGATGCGAATCAAGACACACATAGTTCTTAATGGTGACATAGTAAGATACTAGTGCCAGGGGAAAAGGGGAGTGCGGTCGTGGCCCTTGCACTAAAAGAAGCAGAATTTGATAAATCTTGTTTTTCTTTTAAGGTGAGTGTTTTTTTTGTGATGCGACAGGCCTAGAGTAGTAGGTAGTGGTGTCGCCACAAGAATCAAGACGTGATAGGCATTGAAAATTGGCATGGCACATGACCAATACTTAACGTGATGTCCTCTATAACGAGGTCATCAAAATGCAGTGCCGTTTTTCGTCGTGCGGCCAGGACGATAATGTCACAGTTTAGGGTTTTATGATAGGACCAAGCATTCATTTTATCATCATGCAACGCAGACATAGCAGAGACGATGCTAGGTGGGGAACATGCGTAGTGTTATAAAACAAAATTGATTGATAAATGATCCCACATCACATTGTACGCCACTTGGAGAGGGAGACATTAGACCGAGGGGCCTATATAGAGGTAAGAGGTGAAACAGGGGGGAGAGACTGGCTCCCTAAATGGGTTGTACCCGAAGATAGGGCGTCCGGGCGGTCCTACATATCCCATGAGGATGCGAATCAAGCTAAACGTAGTTCCGGATGGATCTTAGTTTATGGTCTTAGATCTCAGACCATGAATGGTAAGAACTTCCCAATTTAGCACAGACGTCAACTTGATCCCTAAGCCCACGTGAGTTAAACTCGGTGTGGGAAACAAGGGGGGGAATCCTCATTGCTATACATGGGGAATCCATCATAGGGGAGTTGGTAGAGAGCCATAAAGGATACTTTTGACACGGCTTGTTTCCCCAACATGCAGACGTGCACGAAAGAAAAGTACCAAGAGTTACGGGACTCTACTTGGACACGATGAAGTGATGAAGGGTGTGAATTGTGTACCCGACATTTTGGGGTTAATGGATTGGCGTGGCGATAGAGGAAAACTGTTAACCATGGTGGAAACGCATCTTCCATATCGCGTTAGCCAGAGGTGGGAACAATAAACGAGCATCGACCACTGACCATATTCGCAACATGGGATTTTATCGATTTTTTGTCTGAAACCCTCGGGGGCGTTGGCCTGTAACGGTAGGATAGCCCTTGGGCATAGTATGCAGGCCGTTTTGTGGGTCACTCCTGGTGTGAAAGGTGATGGAAGCCCTGATGCAGGGATACACAATGCCTTGAAAACGGGTGTGGACGTGTCCGAGTAAATCTTGACATTCCAGGTAATAAACAAGATTACTCTTAGGCACATTGGTGAACCGCCGAAAAGGGATCGACAAAACAGCTCAATAGGGAGAGGTACATGGCGTGGTCATTACAAGACCGACGTGAATGAGGACATAATCCCACACCACACCATATAATCCTCCCATGAAGGAAGGGTAGGCCAAAGGGCCAAGATGGGATGATGATTCCCGAGAGATGGGGCTGGACTCGAATCCTAGACAATTAGGTGGTCTTACGTATCCCATGTGGATGGGAATCAAGCAACACATCGTTCTCTAAATGTATTTTAATGTCATACAGGAGGAGGGGGGGGGGAGTAATATACCCCCAAACAGGGGAGGTGTACTTCACGGCGAATAAACCGACGTGAATGAGAAAATAACCTCACACCAAACCATACACTCCTATAAGAGAGGACCTGGGCCAGGGCCCGAAAAGGCCAAGAGGCCTGATGGTTAGGCACTGGTCAGGAAGGCCTGACCTGCTTACAGTTTATCATCTTAAATGAGGACGGGGGTCGGGGACCGGAGGAGGCCAAGGGGCCTGAGGCTGGGCCTCGTAAGGGAAGGCGTACGGCATGATTCATGATCCTGACGTAAATGAGGACATAGTCCCACGCCACACCGTACACCCCATATAGGGGGAATCGGGGCCGTGGGCCCGATCGCTAGCACCGCCGGGGGGAAGTTTGTCACTTTGGGATGGGGTAGAATGAATCACTGCACTCGATGTTTGGGACATATCAGGGTGGACCCGAAGATCCAGGAAACTGTTTACCATGTTCGAAACACAGCGTTCCTATGGTGACCTGATATGGGAGCAACAAATGAGCGTCAACCATTGACCAAATTCGCAACGCAGGACTTGTATCGGCTTGTTGCTTGAAAACCCTCAGGGGCGTTGGCCCGTATCGGTAGGAGATTCCTTGGGCGTATTATCCAGGCCATTCTTGGGGGTCCCTCTGGGTGTGAAAAAAATGATGGAATCCTAGTCAAGGAGTAGGCGAAGCATAGCTGTATCCATCCACGAAAGAGGCAAACATCTCTAGGGGCTATGTGCAGCCGGGTCGAGGCTTGCTCGACGTGAGTTGGGGAAAAAGTGTGCACCCTGCCACATGTCTTGACCTGAGGGGAAGATTTTGGCTTTTGGGCTGGGCCAACAGACGAAATGCCCGGGCGTTCCTACATATCTCAGAATGATGAGAATCAAGCCATACATAGTTCTTGAAGGCCATGCAGTTTAGTGTTATGCGGTAAGGATGTGGGAGGATAGAAGAACGGGAGCAGGCACATAGTGAAACCCTTAAAATCCTTGTATGTGCGGGGTTGTATGAGCGGGGCTAAGAAAGCCTACCCCTCGCTACACAAGGATCCTCCAAGGAAACTATTCCTGGGGGGAATAGTGGAAGAGAAAAGCCTGGGGCTGGACCTGAATCCTAGACATTCAGGTGGTCTAACGTATCCCATAAGGATGGGAATCAAGCTACACATAGTTCTTGAGATTCATTTTAACGTCATGAGAGACGAGGATGCATCTCATTTGGGGATATTTAAGGTACGACAGGTAATCCGACATGAATGAGGACGTAGTCCCACACCATACCGTACAATCCCGCAAGAGGGTTAGTCGGGGAAAACCAAGGGGCCTGAGGCCGGACCGCGGTCAGGGAGACCTGACCAGCTTTCGGTTTAACATCTTGCGGTGAAGACGAGGGCCGTGGTCCTGAGGAGGCCAAGGGGCCTGAGGCTAAGCCTCGGTCAGGAAGGCCTGACTGGCTTGCAGTTTAACATCTTGCAGTAAGATATGGTCGTGGGCCTGAGGAAGCCAAGGGGCCTAAGGCTGAGCCTCGGCCAGGAAGGCCTGAATGTCTTGCAGTTTAACATCTTGCAGTAAGGACGAAGGATATCTTAGTTTAAGGTCATAGAGGTCAGACCATTTTGCAGTTTATCGTCTTGCAGGATGAAGATGCAGTTTAAGGTCGTGCAGGACCAAGGTGCAGTTTAATGTATTGTTGGATGATAATGTGAAGTTTAACATCATGACGGACGAAGATGCAGTTTAAGGTCGTGCAGGACCCTCTTTCCCTAGGCAAAGTATCGCTTGAGGAACATGGCATTGGTAGGAGGGGTTATGCGCTCTCTATCCGTGGTCACCAAATAGAATGATCCATTGGGGTAAACCTTATGGATGATATAAGGCCATTCCCATTTGGGTTCAAACATGGGAGGTTTCCTACCATGTTTCATTGGCGATCGAAGGGCCAGTACCAGGTCGCCCTGTAGAAAAGAACGGAGATGAACCTTCTTGTTGAAGGCCCTTGCTATCTTATTCTAATGCCTTTCCAGATTGTGCAGGGCACGAAGCCGGTTCTCATCCAGTGCTTTTAATTCAGCTATACGGATTTCGGCTACCTCATCTGATGTCTGGTGATCATAGACTGCAGTGCGTAACGATGGAAGCTGGATCTCAATGGGTTGGATGGCCTCAGCTCCATACACCAGGGAATATGGGGTCACCTGGGTAGAGTTACGAGTCGTCGTTCGATAAGCCCAGAGGGCGTTGGGAAGCTTGTCTGGGAAACTCTTCTTGTTCTGACCAACCATCTTCTACAGAATGTTAGAGAGGGTTTTGTTGAATGCCTCGATCTGTCTGTTTTCCTACACGTGGTAGCGGGAGGTATGGTTCGAACGGATGTCGTACTTGGCGTACAATCTCTTTAGTTCAGCCGCTCGGAATTTGGTTCCGTTATCTGTGAGGACGACGTGAGGGACCCCAAACCGATGGATAATATTGGAGCTCACAAAGTCGACGATGGAACGGGCCTTGACCTCTTTGAGCAGAACTGCCTCTGCCCACTTGGAGAAGAATTCTATAGCAGTCAGGATGAACCTACACTGGCGAGCTGTTGCTGGTGGATACAGTCCCACTACATCAAGTCCCCATATCGCAAATTTCCAAGAGTACTTGGTGGGGTGGAGGGGCTCTGGCAGCCAATGCCGGAAGTTGGCGTGAACTTGGCATGCGTGGCATCTCTTGGCGTACCAAATACAATCGTGGATCATAGAGGGCCAGAATTACCCCAACCTTCGGATTTGATGGGACAGCTTCGACCCAGCTTGATGGGTGCCACAGGAACCGGTGTGAACCTCTTGCATAACTTGAGGTATCTCTACTCCTTGGATGCAACGGAGGAGGACACCATCGAATCTCCACTTATAAAGGATCTATTCATGACTGGGGCCACTCTGGAGGTTAAATTTCTGCGCAAGGCATCGGATTCGCCCGTGCTCGGCCCGATCGTCCGGGAGGCGACCATTTTGGAGATACTCAACAAAAGGTGCCCTCCAGTCGGGAGTGGCTTCACCCACTGTGTCTGAAGAACCCGGGACCCCTGACGTAGAGGGTCCGACGGGGAGATGACTTACCCGCAGGCCATCATTGTCCTCTTGGGTGATGGGGGCAATGAATCTCCAGTGTGCCACATGTATGATCAAATCATCTTTCTCGGGTTCTGCGAGCGACACAGCTTAGCCAGCCAAGGCGTCTTCTTGACCATTCTATGACCATGGGACATGGTCAATCTCTGGCCGAGAAGAGAACTGGGCCATTAGATGGAGGGTGTACTCCAGCAATGGTACAAGCTCCGGCTTCCTGACGACGTAGTAGCCATTAACCTGTTTGATTACCAGCTCGGAATCTCCTTTCACATGAAGATGGGGCACATGGATCTCAAGGGCCAACTAGAGGCCGGTGATGAGAGCCTGGTACTCTGCCTCTTTGCTCGTACAACCTTCTGACAATAGGAACGATTATGGCAGGACGACTTGCGCTGGGGTAATGAAGACAATACCCAGGCCCACTCTGTTGAGCTTGGGATCGTTGAGCCTCCTACTGGTGGGGCTCTGGGAGGCACCGTCTAAGTGCATTTTCCAACACGGGATGACATGATCTACTGAGAGGATCGTCTCATCAGGAAAATCCAGGTCCTGGGATTGATCCACAGAGGTTGGATGGGCAGCTAAAAAGTCTGACAACGCCTGTCCCTTAATAGCCTTCTGAGGTACGAACCTGATATCAAATTTCTGGAGAATCACCACCCACCGTGCGAGTCGGCCAGTCAGCGTGGGGCGGTTCAGGATGTACTTTAGTGGGTCTACTCGGGAGACTGATTGCACCTCATGGTGCTGCAGTTAATGTCGCAACTTCTGCACAGTGAAAAAGAGCTCAAGGCAGATCTTTTCGAAAGGGGAGTATCTGACCTCCGTATCGAGAAGCATGCAGATGAGATAGTAGAGACTGTTCTCAGTACCCTCGTTATTCTTCTGGGCGAGCAGCGCACCGAGGGATCTTTCCAGGGCGGTCACGTAAAGGACCAGCGGCTTTCCGGAGATGGGTGGCATCAAAACCGGAGGTTGGAGCAGATACTGCTTGATTTCTTCGAAGGAGGTCCGACACTCCTCATCCCATTCGTAGGCGGCACCCTTCTTCATGAGTCGGGAAAATGGCTTACACTTGCCGGCCAGATTCGCGATGAATTGGCGTATATAGGCTAAGTGGCCTTGGAGGCCTCGAAGTTCCTGAATGTTTCTCGGGGGAGGCATTTGGCTGATGGCCTTGATCTTCTCTGGGTCGATCTCAATACCTCAGTATCTAACAACAAATCCTAGAAACGTCCGAGAGGTGACCCCGAAGTCACACTTCAACGAGTTCATATTTAGGTGACGGTAAGGGAGGAAACCGAAAACCTTCTCAAGGTCTTTGAGGTGGTCCTTGCACTGACATGATTTGACCACTAGGTCATCTACGTAGCATTCCACCAATGTTCCGAGAATCGTCTTGAATATGCGGTGCATGACCCTCCGATAAGTGGCACCTGCATTTTTCAAGCTGAAGGGCATAACCTGGTACCGAAAGGTACCTTGGGGAGCCCTGAAGGCCGTGGACTCCTCGTCCTCGGGGGCCATCCGGATCTGGTTTACCTGGAATACCCATCCATGAAAGAGAGAGCTTGGAACCCGACTGTGGTGTCAATCAATAACTCTGTCACCGGGAGTGGGAAGTCATCTTTTGGGCAGGGGTGATTAAGATCGTGGAAGTAGATGCAGACTATGATCTGCCCATTCTTCTTCCTGATTGGCACAATGTTGGCATGCCACTTGGGGTACTGGACTTCCATAATGAAGTTGGCTTTGATAATCTTGTCAACTTCGGCCTCAACCTTAGCACCATGAGAAGGGTTCATCTTCCTGGGAGGCTGCTTAAACCCACGATGGTTTTCCGGGAGGCCCAGACGGTGAACGGGTACCTGGGGATCTAGTCCTGGCATCTCGTTGTAACTCCAGGAAAACACGTCACGGTGTTGTTTGAAGAAGTCTACGTAATGCTACCGCTCCTCGGGGGACATAGTTGCACTGATCAATGTGGGTTTTGGATCTGCCTCGCTACCAAGGTTCACTTATACCAGTTCATCAATCATGGTAGAGACGCCTTCCTCAAAGGTGGGGGGAGCATCCTCCAGGTCTTCCTCTCCACCCGTGGGGGGATTTCCAGCGAAGGGAGGCACTTCTGGGCTATCAAAGCCTGAGGGGAAGCTGGTGCTGGTGTGGGCAGCAGTGGTCATCATATCAGGAGACTCACTCACCATTGATACCATGGAAATGAAGGCAGTCGATCCTATCCCATCTGGCCTTCGGCCTAAGGGGCCACATTTGATGATATCAAAGCAGTGGTGACGTGTCGGCCTGAGTCGGTTAATTCCAGCCTGGTGGAAGAGACACGTATGGCGCACCGCCATTGTCATAATCTTGACACTCTGGTACCATAGAGGGGTAGGAGGTTCCAAGATCACCTGAGCCTGTTTGATGTAGGAGTACGAGGTGATTTTCCGTCGTCGCTTGGACACGGGAACATGCCTTCCTTGTGTACCCGTGACAACAAAACATTTCCCCATGTCGGGGGTCATGGCCTACAATCGATGGATCGGGAGGATATAGGCGTCATCCATGCCTGCCCATGGATCACTTATGACCGGGGCGGGTTCATCCTCACTTACTAGGATTTGCTTATCCTTTCTCTTGTAATAATAAGCATCCAGGTAGCGGGCCTTACAAGAGGCGAAAGGAGACACATCTCCTTGGAGCACACCTACTCAACTGTTGAGCGAGTATTTGAGGCACTAGTGATACGACGAAGGGACCACTGCATGCAAATGGATCCATGGTCTACCCATCAACGCGTTGTAGGCGGTGTCCTGAGAGACGACCATGAACTCAGTGCTGGAAATTAGGCCACCGAACTGAGTCTTCAGGAAGATCTTGCCGACTGGGGTTTGCTCTGTCCTGTCATACCCCTGGATTCGGAGGTCAGAGGGAGTTAAATCACCTTTAGACAGACCCAGCTTTCGCAACGTCCGAGTCGGAATTAGGTTGATTCCGGAACCCATGTCAACGAGGCAGCGGTGGACTTCCACACCATGGAAGTAGCTAGTGATGTACAACGGGTGAATTTTTTCCTGTATAGGAGGGTCCTCATTTTAACTGGAGAAAGAGATAACCGCCTGACATTCGGCGTTCTCAATTGTCTCGGCATGGAAGGATTCTGCAGCTGCTATCTCCGTCTCAAACTGGAGGGGGATCCTTAGGGCCTCGGCAAGTGCGTTGCATATTTTAGATGATAGGCAAAGAGCCTCAAGGATAGAAAGCCTCGATGGGATGCCATCCAGGTGCTTCAGGACATCATACTTTCGTGCCAAGCGTGAACCTCTACCTACAGGAGGTCGTTCGGCAGTTGAAGGCATAGCGGGTCCTGCCGGTTGAACCGGTGATCAGCCAGTACTGGGTACATCCTGCTTCCTACTAGTTGAAGCCTGGAGAGTAGACGCCGGACTAGGATCGGACAGTGGAGGCTGGCCTGTAGTCGGGAAGACTGACCGTGATACGAACGAGGAGGCTCTCCCTTATCTAATAGCACAAACGGTGGTGGAGGTAGAGCTGAGGGTGTCAGATGGGGTTGCGCGTTCTGAGCTCTGCGCAGAGCCTGCTATCTGGTCTTAGTAGCGTGCAAGGCTTGGCTTAAAGTGCCCGCTGACGTACCTCGATGACTGGTGGGGTTGCAGTTCCGCTGACGTTGACGTCGGTTAGAAACGTTGGGGAGGTTCTCCTAGCGTTCCCCCTCATCTGGAGTCATATAGGGCTTTACCAGCTCCACGGTGTTAACCGAAGCGTACCCCTGGCTGTCGTTTGACGAGTCATCCACCACCGGGCGGATTCTGGGAGGAATCCCTATTTTAGGGGGTAGGAGGTCGCCGAGAGTGCGGGATGACGACGGCACCAGCGGAGCGCATTGCTTCTTCTTACGTCATCGTTGCTTTCCCTTTTGGGAAGAGGTTGGCTGTGAAGATGATGTAGAGGTACCGTCTACTTCTTCTGAAGATTCCGGCTGCCTTTGGCGCGCTTGAATGATACCATGGGCACAGACGCCAGTTTTTCAATCCATCCAGTCATCGTATTTCCGGGATTCGTGGCTGGGAACCTGCTGCCACTCGCCTTCGCTGTCGCTACCGATTTCCAACCCTGCAAAGAAACCCGCCACTTGTGCTGGTGCCGGGCCCAACCGGACTATGTTGTTGTCGACCTGGTCTTGAATCCAGTCTTTATACACATATCATTTATTGAGGGTATGCCCCAGAATCCGATGATTAAGACAATAGTTGGGTTGATTGGTGAGATTTGCCTCTGCCGGCCTTCTGCACTCGGGAAAGCGCACAATCCCTTACTCTAAAGCACTTCGGAAGTAGCCAGGGACCAATTTTTCATTGAACGAATAAGTCTGGTGCCTTCTTTCCAGATAGGGGGACCTGGGGGCCTGGCCCTAATGAGGGGCCGGAGGGGCCTTCCGAGGAGGCAGAGCCTGATTATCTCTCCTAGGTGGAGGCGGCGCATTGTGCGGGGGAACCTGTCGATTCTAAGGCGGTCGTTGCAGGACAGGAGCCTGCGCTTGAGGTGGAGGACCTCTGCGGGGTTGCGGGGATGGTGCCGCTGGCAGTAATTCCAGCTGCCTAGGGGATTCTACTTGGGACACTGCGGTGGGTTCGGCTCTGGCTGTCCTCCTGGCTGGGATCATAGGGGGCAACGAACGAGCCTGACTAGCCTGTTGCAGAGCCTCCTCAAGACGCTGATCCTAATCTGAGAAATATCTGAACCCTCCAGGGTAGTTTTAGGTAATCAGGGAGGGTACCAGCTCCGTTTTGACGTTCCCCACACACATCGTCAGTAATTGCTCCTGAGTCAGTGGAATATCAAGGGAATACATACGTCCCTTCCACCGGGCGATGAAATCTGCGACTCGCTCATCAAGCCTTTGCTTGCACTTGAAGAGGTCTGCAATGCTGGTCTTCTGCGTGGTGGAGCTGAACTGGTATAGGAACTGTCGGCGGAGATCCTCCCAACAGTTCACTGATCTGATGGGGAGATGGCTGCACCAGACGAATGTTGGGTCTTCCAATGTCTATACAAAACATCGGATCTTGGCAGCTTCTTGCTGAGCCGGGGTCCCCAGCATGGGGCCACACCTGGAAGAAAAATGAGCCTAGTGATGCGGCGGGTCCCCTGTCCCATTGAAGGGTGAGAAAGTGGGGTTCCCAAAACCCGGGGGCGCGAGCATATCATCCACCCACGCGGGATACGGCTTGGCATCCGGTGGGACTGCCACCTGCCACGTTTCCAATGGTTCGAGGTGGGTTTTGAGTGCCGCTATAAGATCATTTGGGTGGGGGTCCCTGTATTGACGGGGATCCCTAACCACAAGTGCGTTGCCAGGTTCTTCAACATTGTAGATGGCATCAGAAGCTCGTGGATCGACCAGAGGAACAACACGTGGGGCGACTGGGGGAATCCGGACTAGATTCTTCAAATTTCCCCGTCGTTCAGGAGGGTTTGGAGAGACGTATCGCGCCCTCTTGCAGTAAGTTCCGGCTTCTGCCCTGTCTGCGGAAGTATCATGATCAGGGTTTCCCGGAGGCATCTCACAAGGGGGAAATTGTTCCTACCCCTACTGCCCCGGCCTGGGATTACCATAGTCGGGTCATCGCTCTGCAGCGCGCTCAGCCAAGAGTTCTTCAACCAGCCTCTTCTGCTCAGTAAGCTATTGGCGTAACGTGCCATTTTTGGGATCTTCATCCGTTTTCTACATAGAGGCAGACGGGTCGGAGTTCTTGACAGTTCCAACGTGCTCCTTACCCTTGCCGGTATTTCGACTGAGTACTAGTGACTCGGTGGGAACATGGAGGCCTACCAGGTTCCTCTGCTAACGGGTAACCCTCCCTGATGGGTCCAGCAGTGGCGGTACACCCTCAGGGGGTAAGTCCGCATCAAGGAATTCAAGCTCATCTTTCTTATCCACAATGTCAGTCATGTGGACCGCGACCCCTCTCGAGGGAATGTCCTCGATGTCGTATAACGAATCGAGATTCCGTCGGATAGGGACGAAGAGGAGAGCGGTGTAGTGTCCCCAACCACAGACTTTCACATGGGGGGTAGCATCCCTGATGACTCTTCGGAGTACTTTGAAGCTCTGAACACATTTCTGTTGAAGGGCGCTTTGACGGCCTGGCGACTCAGGGTGCTGTGCCACAAGGAGTGCGGCCAAATCGATCAGGCGACATTGCTCGCCGATTTCTTCGAAGTGCTCTCAACTTCTGGGGTACACCACCCGCTCGTAATGAAGGAAGAAGTGTGTCGCCCATAGGGCTCGACAAAAACACTCCACTTCTTCAGGGGTAAGGGACTCTGGTGCATGAAAGTTCAGCGCTGCCGTCGGCCAGAATTTTTCCGGGAAGTTATCCGCTGCCAGAATACTCCAGAAGCTCTTGGGTTCGGACTCGGGGTCTGGTCCTATATTGCCCCACTCTTCAACCAGAGGCGGCTGAGGGACCGGTAGAGGTACCATGGCGGACCTCTGGGATAGTAAACTCGGCAGTGGAGAATACGGCAAATGAGCTGCCCGGCCGCCGAATTCCAGGTCATC
This sequence comes from Viscum album, assembly GCA_963277665.1. Lineage (NCBI taxonomy): Eukaryota > Viridiplantae > Streptophyta > Magnoliopsida > Santalales > Viscaceae > Viscum > Viscum album. The sequence continues at coordinate 461,094,645 of OY728165.1, read as the reverse complement.
CTCTGAATAGTGAGGTGACCTGGCCACGATGTCACGATAAGATGGGCTGATAGCCACAGCTTCCGGCACACGAGTCGCTGCTACCGGTGATGGGACATGTCATCGCTCTACCGCCGTTGGCCCCCAAAATAGCTCTTCTTGATCTCTGGTAGAGGTAGAGGGTGTTCAGGTGACAATGGTGGTGACTGCACGGTCGAGACCTTCAGAATTTCCACGATTTCTTCCTCCTGGATGTACCTGCGGAGAGAGGTGGGAATATGGTGGACCCCACATTCCGGGAGAATGAGTCTAATGCGCCTGGTTCCTACCCCAGTCCTTGATATGGAGGAGCAGGGAGAAGGTTCCATCGCAGAGTCGCATTCCACTTCAGAATCCGAGAAGCGGGCAGGTTTGATCTCCACCTGGGCTTTCCCAAGACTCTTCTTGTGGCAGCGACGACCCGCTCTCCTGCCCTGGGGTGTCTCTTCGGGACAGGGTTGATCCCTATCATGTAGTCTCGGGGTGGCACTGGCGCCGTGGTGGAGAGGGCCCCCGCTCGAGATATGCGAGGTGCGAGGGGCACCGGGGAAAATGTCGAAGGGTACATGGGGAGGACCTCCATGGACAACACCCTTGTGGGCAGAGCCTCTGTTGGAATCGGCAGAAGCATGGGGAGGACCTCCATGGTCGATGCAGGCAGAGTGAGGCTGGCCTTCACTCCTCGAGTTGCTGGGGCGATAAGGACCTTCGCCCGTTGTAGAGAGGACGTAGGGAGGGCCCCCAAGTTGGAGAAGGACCGGATGGACAGTGCCTTCTGATCGGCGGTTGGGGGCAGGAGGATGGACTCCATACCCTATATAGTGGGAGCGGGAAAGGTTTCCGCACCGAGCATCATTGCCACGTGGAAGGTCTTCCATCGGGATGGGGGTAGCATGAGGAAAACCTCCATGATGAGCTTCGGAGCGGTGAAGGCCCATGCTCTGTGGAGTAGTGGTACGGGGAGGGCCTCTGTACGAGGTGACATCACTGTGGGTTAGTTCGCAGTGATCACCACTCAGGCCTGCCACCCGGAGAGTCAACCCAGCCTACCCGTGGGGCAGTTGGGGTCTCGATCCTGGTTGGGTGATGGAGTTCCCCTTCTCAGTTTATGCAGGGGCTCCATGATTCACGTCGGTGGTGGATTGGGTCACTGTAGTTGTTGACGTCGACGCACCTGGGCGACCGCCCTCAGCCCAGGCCCGGCGCTGGCGCTGGGTCAGATGAGCTGGTGCAGGTGGTGAAGGGGCATGGCCTGCCTGCTCTTCCTACGGAGTCAGACGGCGGCACTGACGTGGCCGAACGGGAGCCCTTTCCTAGAGCCCTTGGGTCGGGACCTTGAGCGGGCAGAGCCGGATGGCGCCCGCCTCATCAGCGTAAGGCGAGGAGTCGTCAAGGTGTTCTGGGGACAGGCTCCCGAAACGGTTGAACGTTGGGGTGGGGAGTAGGGGCTCCCTGCAAGCCCTGTTAGGGCGGCATTGACAGTGGGTCCTGGAGGCCTCCAGGTCCAAGCGGGCCACATTCCGAGTTGGGATGACCCCTTCCTCCTCGTACCTGCATACGAGGTTGTTGATCACCCTTCGCTGGATGACCTCTGATGGGGAATGGGGATGTGGGCGCCCCGTATTCCGCGATGTGGCAGCCATCGTGGCTGTAGCGGTGCCACGTGGGGTGGCTGTGGCGCTGTCGCCCCTGCCCCTACGTAGGCGAGCGGGCGATGATCGTGTCTCTGTAACAGCAACCTGGTTCATGAGAAAGGAAGGGATCAACTCATCATCACTGCGAGGAAAATGATTGAAAACCAGTGCCCCATCGTCCATCCATTCTCCACGTCTGTAAGAAGGATCCATGCCAACATAGTGCAGAACGGAGTGCCCCACGTTCTACATCCCCAACTTCCGGTGAGTTTCACGACAGGCCCGCTATTTTCTTGACGGGACCAGGCGCCAGATATCTGGATCCAGTGACACGTCAATCTATTGGTGTTTCGAACGCTACTAATCTCCAAATTGAAGAGAAGAACATTACATCGGGTTCACTATTTCTGATTTCGACACTTTCACCGGGGCGCGCGCGCATCCATCCATCCGCGGAGGAAGACGAGCTGCACGGTTGCCCTGCATTCCCACTTACCAAAGGCGGGCGGCATTCGCTCCATATTCAAGGGCGTCTTCTCTGTGATCGAAACAGGATGATGGTATGTCGGTTCTTCCTTCCGTGGATTCCTCCTCAGAACTCGTCACCTAGTCCGGGTCTCCCTCAAAGATTTAATACGTTGTTCGTGAAACTCTTCCCAGTTCCATGTTTCCATGGACACCGGTTAATTACACTGCTTCATTCAGGACATTCCAAAGGGTCCGGTCAGGGCAGCAACCTTCAGTCGGGGGAGTATTCACATTGAGGCATCAGTAGCGTTTCTGGATGCTAGGGACCTGGCATGTCTGTCTATTATCCCTGGCCACATGGCTTCTTGAGGGCGTGGAAGCCTGAGGCATCCCACATCGAGCGTGGGGATTTATATGCCATATACACATATCTGAGGTTTTCCTCAGCTTCCTATGTTTAACACAAGGTATGCCGCGATTTTAACATCCAGTAGAGACGGATCAGCCTGATCAGAGCATTAGCTAGAATGGATTGGATTGAGGGATTTCCCTTGAAGGGGTGTCGATACCGGGACCAGCCCATGGGTGGCTGTGAAAAGTAGCAGACCGACATGGTCTCGAATCAACATGGTCTCATCGGGATATGACGGTCCGAGCTAGAATCAGGGTGGATGATGGATGGATGAATGATGTGGAGGGGGAAATGAAATGGGACCATCGCAGGGGGCGACTGTGAAGTTGGGCTTGAGCCTTGAAGAGGCTTCCTACGTATCCCCGTGGCAGGGAATCAAAGTCCGCGTAGTTCGGGATGGTGCCGGTGAACCGGCATGAGGGTGGACCTTGGTCCGATGGGCATCATCAGTGAACTGACATGAATGGGGAGGACCAAGAGGGTCCTTGTGGTGGTGGTCTTGGACCTCGTGGAGGCTTCCTACGTACCATGTCGTGACATGGATCAATGACCACGTACTTTAGGGGGTGCTTCGTCGATGAACCGATGGGAAGGTGGACCTTGGTCCGACGGGTGGTGGGCTTGAACCTCTGGAAGGCTTCCTACGTACCATGCCTTGGCATGGATCAAACTCCTCATAGTTCGGAAGGGAATTCTTCAGTGAAACGACGTGAAGGTGGACCTTGGTCCAATGATAGATGGGCTTGAACCTCGGGGAGGCTTCCTACGTACCATACCTTGACATGGATCAAAGACCTCGTAGTTCAAAGGGTTTAATCGGTGAACCGACGTGAAAGTAGACCTAGGGGTCCACTAGTGATGGTTTTGAACCTCATGAAGGCTTCCTACATACCATGCCTTGAAATGTACCAAATTCCTCGTAGTTCGGGTCAGTCAAAACGGCTTTCCATCGGGCTGGAATACAGTTTAACATCATGCTGGACGACAGTGAACCCTGACGTGAATAAACGATGGGCGATGGGCTTGAACCTCGTGGAGGATTCCTACGTACCATGCCTTGACATGGATCAAAGTCCCCGTAGTTCGGAATGGCGGTGGGTGTCGGCGAACCAACGTAAATGAGGGACCTTGGTCCGATGGGAGATGGGATTGAACCTTTAAAAGGCTTACTACGTACCATGCCTCGAAATGGATCAAAGTTCCCGTAGTTCGGGTGAAAATGGGGGGGGGGGGATTGGCACACCGACAAGGAGACGGTCTGGGCCAATGATTGTTGGGATTGAACCTCAGGAAGGATTCCTACGTACCATGCCTTGACACGGATCAAATACCTTGTAGTTCAAAGGGTTGTGTAGTTTAATGTCATGCGGGACAAGGGCATACAGTTTAACGTCATGCTGGACGAGGGCATGTGGTTTAACGTCATGCTGGACGAGGGCGAAACTCGACGTGAATGAATGACCGAGTAATATGGCCTGAACCTCATGGAGTCTTTCTACTTACCATTCCTTGACATGGATCAAAGTCCTCTTAGTTCGCTAAGGTTGGGGGTTAGGGTCGGTGCTCACTCTAAACCCACGTGAGACATGCTTGATGTGAGAAACAAGAGGTTGCAGGGACCCGACGATCACGTCGTGAAGGATGCCTCCGTGAGAAGCGAAGAGGGGCTTACGCATTAGGCGGACCATGGTGCTGGGACTTACTACAGTATAGAGGCCCGAAGTGCGGAAAAGCGCAGAGAAAGATGGAATTGCAACCAATGATTGTTGGTTCCTCGTTCCCTATCTCGCCCTCCACTGACCTTGGTAGTGGGGAAGTACGGAGATGCAGGAGTGCAGCCATCCGTTGGGGAACTAGGGTCTCCCTTCTCCTATGAACGTACGCCACTCTGATAAGGAGGATATCGTCCCTTGTGGAGGGGTGATTCCACTATTTTGGAGACGAGTGGCATAAAAAATGTTCGAGCTGGGGGGACCCTTCGTGCGAGGCATGAGGTCGGGTCACAGTTTAACGTCATGTGTTTAGGACGTGATTCTTGTCAGTTTAACGTCCTGCAGCTCGGACGATGTGGTTCACTCCGCACCCCTAGGTCTTACATAACCGGTACCCTATGGTCCTTAGGGGAGGGAAGGTACTAGAAAGGCAATGGTCAAGGGAGGTTGTGGAGCGAACCATCGAGGGGTCCACATTAGCGTGGATATGAGAAGAAGAAATAGCCATTAGCGGGCCTATGGGATGAAGCATTAGGCGAAGCAACTCTATGGGTGGTATTGTCCACGGGGCTTTGAAATCACATAGTGCAGTCCTGGAGGGTCGCAGGGGAAGAGGAATTGCCAAGAAAAAGAGTGTGCTTCGCGAAGTGGAGTGCCTTGGCCTTAGCATGGGGAATAGGTGTGAATGGATGGTGCTTCGCAAAGTGGAACTGTATTCGCGGAGCACTGCCTCGCGATGAAGGGGTACCTCGCGAAGCAGGGTGCTGTGAAGCAGTGTGCTTCGTGATGTGTAGCGATCCTGCCTTATCATAGAGATCACTAGTACAGGTTGGGTGTTTCGTGAAGCATGAATGCTCCGTGGCTGCCCAGGTTCCCTGGGGAATCCTTTTCCTTCATGAATTCCCTTGAGCTTCACGAAGGGCATCCCTCCCGTAAGAGGGGCTCAAAACGAGACAAAGAAAAGGCGTCACGCGGAGTAGAAGTACCTCGCAGAGCTCATGATTCCCGGGGGAAAAGAGGGATTCACGATTCCAGAGAGGAGAACCCGAAAGGTCGGATTGTCCATCCCTGGGACTCAGGTGGAGCCCAGTATTTATAGGCAAGGGGCACCGCGAAGCAGAACTTGTGCGCCGCCTCAGGTGCTTCACGGCGTGCTTGCGAACGTCAAAGTCGTTCGCGAAGAGTTACCGCCTCCGGAGCTTCGCGGCGGGCTCACGACCGTCAAACCCGTTCGCGGAGAGTTACTGCCTCCGGAGCTTCGCGGCGGGCTCACAAAGGTCAAACCTGTTCACGGAGAGTTACCGCCTCCGGAGCATCGCGAGACCGCGATGCTCGGGGTGCTTCGTGTCGGGGCTTCGCGAGGCAGCGTCCGGTCAGTCTTTTTCATCCCTTTTGTTCGTGCAATATATTGGTTCCAACAACATAAAAACACCGTGGTTTTACCACAACTGTAGAGGATCAATGAATGAACTGAAATGGAATGCCTCCATTGAGTGCAACAAGATATCACAGTCCAAATATTGGTTCTCCTTAAAAATTATTTTCCCACATCGAAACAGTAGGGCCACCGTAGACTCTTTATATGGTTGCAGATCCCGAACTAACCCTAGAATTATCCTTCCCTCCCTTCCGGCACTACACCATACCAGTGTTCTATGGGAACACTTTGTGCCCACCCTTGCCTCTATGACACCCCACACAATGAAGCTCTAACAGGATTCTCTGTTCTTACTTGTGGCACACGCCAATGCCCAGACGATTGTCCATGATGAGGCTAATGGCTAGGCTCAGCCGCATAGCACATGCTTCCTCCATCAGCATGGCTTAGAGGGACGGCCCTTGTGGTATGTATTTTTTTATAAAACTAAACTCTAAAAATTAAAAATAAAATTATAGAAAAAAATATATTCATTTTAACAATATATAGAATATATTAACGTGTATAAAAGTTGAATTTTATTTTAAAATTTGGATGTTCAAAGTACAAAAATCAAATTATAGTATATCATTTAATTAATAAATTTATTTGTAATAATTTGTTAAAATTATAGAACACAATGCATTCCTCTATTTATATTTTAATTAAAACACCCGAGCATTATTTTTAACTCCATTTTAATCCTTATTAAATTTATCCTTTCAATATTTAAAGAATAGATTCGGTTATAATCATCTTTAAAAGATATTACCATAATGTATATTTAAAATACATGAAAATATCATTATTTATAAATAATTATAATTAATATAACTAGATTCTCCAATGGCTATAAATATAGAAATTATATATTCCTCGGTCACTGAAAGGGTTAATGGTTAGATTAAAGATTTATAAAAACTTGCATCAGGGTGTTTCTTACTCAAAACTTCTTGGAGAATATGGTGCACATCATTCTACTGATACTCACTGTTGCTGTATTAGCTCTTGATATACTGATGTTTATTGAGACGGATCAGAGAGACCCTTAATATCTTCTTGAAGATTCTATTATATAGGGTGGTCTTCCTTTAATTCTAATAGATCTTTTAATAGGTATTTTTGGGTAGTATGGTTTTCCATTGATATTGTTGTAATGTAAAAACTTTAGTGTTTAATTAATTAAAATTACTTGTGTTTATTTTGTATGTTTTGTTTGGATAACATGAAAATTAAACAGAAGAAAACAATAATATTATAATTAAATTAGAAAAAGTATTGGGGAATCACAAATGAGATATACTCATTTGGATCCTATGAATTCTTTACAATACTCCTCATTATTTATGAATATTTATAGTGATGGCTTCCTCTTCTTCCTCGTCTAAGATTATTAAAGTCATAACCTGACACCATATTCCCCAAAATTCATATTTGTTATTATTTAACTGATGTTGAGCACTATCTTTAGGATCTCTCACTTGAGATATATACTCATTTGGGATCCCCACCGTCATAAGAACAAATATTTTTATTTCTATCAAGACTCATTCTTATAAAGCTATGTGGTTGTTAATCCTTATAGGAATCCACATAAGCTCTATGATATATCCACTAGTTCTTATATAAGGAAGCATACCATTATGTTGAAGGAGACAACCTAATCTCCTTTTCAATCCATCTGGATGACAGTGTTATTATTAACACATTTTAATTGGAAACACATTTTTTTATTTTTTTATTAATGTTTTTAGAATATTTAATTTCCTTTTTTTTGAATTCAAGTTTTTAGGTCCTTCCAAATCATCACTGTACAAAAATTACTTAATTTATTTGAGTTTTTTAACATGCTTTTGACTACATGAACCTACTAATTTTTTTCATCTTCCATATTTAATTATGCTATACATAAATGTTTAACTGGTATAGGTTTTGTCATAAAAAAATTTAATGTTTTCACATAATCCACTCAAAATCCAACAACATTACCCATGACATTACATTTAATACATGGAGCTCTTGATTCCATATTTTTTTTTTCAAATTTAAATTCCATTTCTATCTATGTGATATAAGATTCATTCCAACTATTCATTCCAGAAAATTATGAACACTATCTCATTTTATGTGTCGGGAGTATTTAATTAGATATATTGTCGATAAAATTGTATTAATGATTTTTTTAACTTATCTAGGTTTTATTTTATCTTAAATAATTCTTTAAACCCAATAAAGGATTACACCCATTTAAATAAAAGATAAAAATAGGTCAGAGATTATTGAATCCCATTTTTACTACTGGTTAGAATTTTTAGCATGATTTCTAAGTTTTGTATTTTAATTCTATCTATACATTCATACAATCACTTTTAATTAAATTATTACTATATTTTATACACTGAGTGACTACCAGTTATTTTTGTATACTCTCACTCCAAAGAGGATTCTAGACCCACACCATCATATTCCTTTCATAGTATAGTTATTGATGGATAAATGGGGAATGTAAACCTATGAGAACATTCATTGAGATCTTATTGAGGATATTATTGAACAAATACATTTCTAATATTATTTTGGAAATATTTTTTGAGATATTTTTTTTTGAGACCAACTTTACATATTTTCTTCATTAACCTATAGTAAACATGGAAAACCTTGTTAGTATGGTCACCTATCAGGAAAATTATCCTCTCTTACCCTAATATTGGTGTGATTCATGATTATACTTTGATCAAATATGAGAGAATTTTTTCGGATGAGGGACATGGGATGTTGTTTTCAAGGAGATGTATAATGTCACCTCTATGAGAATAATATGATGTTGTTTATAATTACTTTTATAATAATATATACTTACTCTATTCCTTTAATAAATGTATATAATGAAAAATAAAATGATGTTTTTTTGTATTAATAATATCAAAATTCACCATTATGATAATTATGAATCCTACATTGGATAATACGAGGTTAGGGTATGGATGGGAGACATGTCCGAGAAATGTTTTTTATAAAATAAATAAAAATAAAAAGAATACTGCGTGGTTCATTTTTGATACTCAGTTGATATAATCATGGACGCACATTGAGATGTTAGATAATGGACACCATTTTATCTTTGAAGAGAATTTCATATAATTATTTACATTTATCAGGAATTATACTTTTGAAATACCCTCCTTTTGAGCTTGATCTTTACTATATTAACTACTTCCCTTAGACATAGAGTCATTTGATCCCATTTTTATGAATCTTATATGATTGATTTTGTATTTTCCTTTTCAATGTTAAGATGTTAGAATAAACTAATGATTATGGTTATGTACATGTATTCAAGATTTGAACATAAATCATGCTCCATTTTTTACCTTGATTAATGAGAGAAAAATTATTATGGGGAAAAATTCAAAAGTGTTATAGAATTTTTGGAATAGTTATGAAATTTTAATTAACATATTAATAGAATATAAATAAATAACTGAACTATTTTTCATGACTAATTATCTCTATATGACAGATTCTGGAGGACTATGATTTTTCCAAGAACTTGGTTTTTTTCTTTTTTGTCATCAATGTTTCCTATTTTAAAAATTTTTTACTTTTAGAATTTATGATGATATGATTTTTGCTTGACTACATGAAATTGTTCACTTGTGTTGGAATTTAATAAGGTGGAATTATTTATACTTGTTAGATATATTTATTTAATGTTTATTCAATATTTATTTGATAATGAACTAGGTTTTGGTTTGTTTTTATATGAGTTGGGAATTTTGAAGTCAAATGAATAAATAGTAAAAATATCGAAATAATAGTATTTTCATACCTTATACAACCTACACAATGTGAATTACTCATTTAAATAATTCCTAAAAATCAAAAAAAATAATCTAAACATCTTTTACATGACGCAAAGCCATCACATGATGTGTACATTAATTACATGATATGCATATTTCAATGATTAGAATCTAGTTAAAAGTTAATCACATACATGAGATGAAAATATTTCCCAATGTCAAATGATTGTAGCCTCAACTAATAAATTATATAAAGAAATTTTCCATTGATAATTATTGATCTAAAATACAAAACATATAGATATTGGAGAAAAATTAATTTATTGAGTACAAAATGTTCATGGAATACACAACATGTACATTTCATGACTACTAATATTTGAGATCTCCTCATTTTATAAAATGTGGCGCACAATTTATTTCTCCCCCTCTTCTTTAATTTTTTTCTCCAATTTTCTTATTTTTTTACTATAAACCCATTTAAGTACATTCCTTTAATTGTTTGTCAAATCCTTTTGTGTTGTTGTTTAATATACATCTATTCAATGCCCATTCAACACCCATTGCGATTATGCTTCCCTTTGACATTAGTTTTCATCCCCTATCCTGGTACTTCATCCACACATGCAATATTCTTCACTGTCTCTTTCTGAACATGGAATTTTTTTATTGTATTTATATTACATTAATTTTTTTGACATTTATTCATAATTTTTTTAATCGTGGATTGCTTACTTCTCAAAAATTTCACAATTATCTATAGTATGTTTACTATTTCCCTTTTTTTGATTATAAGTACCATGAACGACCTATCCACCTAAGGATAGATGTAAAGAGTAGATGTGTTTTAGAACCTAATGAATCTATATATTGAACAATGGTAACCCTTGAAAAATTAATTAGGTTAATAACAATTATTCATCACATTATTTTACACAACCTTGATCATGAAAAGTGAAATTGAATGAAGCTAACCCAATTGGAGTTGAGTATGACTACGACCATTATACAATGATGATTTCCAAATTGATGATATGAATAATTCACCTTGGGAGTCAGTTATTGCCTTTTAATGAGATAGTTCTAGTATGGGTAGTGCCGATTGGTTTGAACAAAATCAATTGGTGAGTGTTTAACAACTTCACAACCTAACAGAAGGACCATCCCAAGCTAAAACAAGATGTATAATCTATCAAGATCCCTGGAATTGGAAAAAATCCATTTATTATATGTATTAAATAAAATATAATTATATTTGGAAAAAATGTAACTAGAATATTGAATATCATAAATCCATTCCAAGGAATTTTTTTGATTGTTTACTGAATAGCTAGTGAGCCTTACGGGTTCGACCACACACCAACACTTTACAATTCCCTAGCAGTAAGTATAGTTTGGGACAATAAATATCAAATATGATCACTAACTGTGATATTAAATGAAATTTGTATGCATTAAAATTTCTGGAATGAAAAATTTATTGATTATAAATATTAGTTAAATAACTACAAGATCATTTGTATGTAAAAAAGAATTTTTTTAAAAAAAACTATTTTTATTTAAAAGGCATAAAGGATATAGATTTTAATTAAATAACATAATATTTAATTAAAAATAATTTAAATTTAATTTATTGATTATTTATCATTAATTTTTAATTAAAATCTATCTCATAATGAATACATATTATATAGTTAATATAAGAACAACTTATAATAGAAAAATGCATTTCATGGAAAACCTTTTTTCAACACGATTTATAGGATTATTTTTTAAAAAAATTCAACAAATTATGTGAATTGAATTGAATAATGTTGATATAGTATTTGGAATCATAATTATTAATATTATTTATTAATATCAAAAAAATTTGTCATAATTATAGTTACAATAGTAAAAATTAATTACATTGTTGAAGGTAAAAAAGTGTTTACCAAGGGTTAAAAAAATATAAATGTATTTTTTTCAAATTAATCATTTTAATATCATATTTTATACCCACATTATAACATTATCTAATCACAATTTCAAATATAAGGTGTTCTAGAAACATTTTTCTTTGTTCTAATTTCATAATTTTGAATTATTTTGAGGAATTTCCAAGTAATTTCATAGAAGGTCCCCCTATCCCATATAGAAAAAGGCACCCCATCCTCTGACTTATTTACACCTATCAGGCCATATAGCTTAACCAACACCTCCAAAATCAGTCCCCAAATACTTATTAATGTTATTGATGTCCTAGTCTCCCAAAAATACACACCGTAGGGTCCTTAAGGAAATGCATAAATGAGGTTTTCTTAATAGAAATTGATCATGTTATTGAAGATCTTTCTGTTCTCCATCTTATTTTACAACCGTAAAATTTTCATTAACACTCAAAATACAATAAAACCATTATAAACAATATACACAGATTTTATTATGTTAATGGAATAATTTTTATAAATTTCCTTTTCCATGAATTGGGGAAATAAAGTCATTTCTCATTTGTATGACATACTACTGCCTTACGTACCAATATTATCTATTTTCCATAAAAAAATCAAATAGAATATTAGTTATCGCCATTGGGTGATTAAAATATTTTGGGAAACTATTAATATTTATATTATTATTATATTAGAATTCTTTTCCCATGGTCTTAGTAGGTAAGGAAGAACAATCTCATGCATCATCAGATACACATTAGTACTAATATGCCATGCATTTTTCCAAGTCACGTCTACTTTATGTGTGCATATGCCTACTTTATATGGTTAGTGACATGATTATTATATATTAAATGCTCTAACTATAAATTAAATTATAATATAATGTGATTAAATAATGTGCATACATCAATCTAAATGGTGTATTTTGTCGTAGATTAGTGACTTATCGTTAATTAGACAATTATATAATATTGTGGGTTAGGGATATATGGGTTCCATGGACCAAAACAATTTTAGTTGATTGGTTTACGCGAATTACCAAAGTGATTTAAGGAGATAGTTATTCTATAAATCCTAAATGGTGAATTGAGTAATCAAATCATTTAATATGACCTGATATATCCTGATAATGGATAAAAATAAATCTGAAACCTAATATATATATTTATATAGAATACTATCATCTAAGATGAATTTATCTCCTTATTAATATAACTGTTACCACTAAATCAGATGCCAATAATGAAGTAAAGGGTGTTTTCCTCTATATCTTTCAATTGAAACAACATATATCTGGACCACTATCATCTAATAAGATACCTAGTCAGGAATGTGACCTTGGTAGTGGGTAGTTAGTATTTTCTCTTACGTTCTTATGACCAGTTATGGTTGTTTCCTGACTCTTATGCCTATATTTTAGTGTATAAGGAGAGTTATGATCTTCTTTATAGGATGGATCTATACATATAATATTGTGTATCCGTAATTAATTCAAAGTGATATATAGTTTTCTATGGTGTGCGTCTAGCATTGTAGAATCATTCCACCATGAAAGGCTTGAGTCATACACCTAGAAGGTTGTGATGACCATGCATCGGTGGTGCTGGGCCCTGAGCCACTAGAGATACCTCTTGTAGTGACACATCTAATACTACCCACTATTTTTGATATGAGCACCAATACCCAATTTTTAGGGGATTTTTTCTATATTATTTGGTCTATGAATGGTTTTCATGACCTGCACCAACTAAGGAAGAGTTGACTCAAGTGTTCCATCAACAACATCCTTATACCACTTTTGGGGGTGGAGAACCTCATGCTGAAGAGCATAGTTGAAGGAAATTCACTCTATTTTATAGAATCCAAATATTCCAAAAATGAAGAGGTTCAAAATCACTTCATATATTATTCATGATTCTTTCATCTGATGCTCAGATGTCATTACCTAGTCTGGCCGATATCGAGATATGATTTTGATTTATTTCTAGGAAAACTTCTTCCACTAGTTATACCCAAATACAATATAGGATTATCATGAAATATATTTTATAAACATATAGTATGGATCCTTGTTTTTCATGGATTATTGTACTCATTTTAATGAGTTACAACAATTATTACAAACTCTAGTGGGTGATGATATTATGACTTCCATTAGATTCAAGGATTTCATATTATTCTATATTTTATCATAAGTAATTATATTTCAGCTGATGAATATTTTTGAGATAGTCTACTACGACCTCATCGCAGATAAGAATTTCAGGGAATCCAATGGTGTAATCAGGGTGGGTTTAGCACCCTGACCAGGAAGTGATTCTTCTAGTGGACGAAAGCATCACTTTGAGGATTCTTGCGGGGGTAAAAGAAGTTAGGAACATCCTGATGATAGCCTCCTCATTTCTCACCATTGAGGTAAATTGAGACAACTAATCCGTAATGTATTTTTGATCCATAAAATAAATTGATAAGGACGAATGGGGAATATCCATCACTTATGCAGACATTTTCCCTCAGTGCATTGTAATTGGGGATTGACACACACTCCAGGTTCTCGAGCAGTGTCAATACTATCTCGACATGTCGTAAACGAGAATACCATCGACCACATAGGTTGAGGTGGTAGTCTAGGTAGAGGTAATAAATCTTATGAAATGAAATTATAAAAGAGTAGTACTTCTTAGTGTAACACCCCATGATCTCTTAGTACATTATTTCTTTAAAGTAATTCAATAACTTTCACTACACGCAACACTGAGTTCAAGTGCACCACGACATACCAAACTAGCCTTTAAAAAGAGGTTATGAAATGTATTAACTGAATTTTAAACTTTATATAATCGTTACAATTTTAGAATTCATATTATTAGTTACTTAGACATAATGTAAGAAAAAATTTATTTTTTTAGATAAAAAAGTATTTTTCAAAAAAATGAACTTTTACCGCCTTTTAATGTTGAACCCCTATTAATTCCAATATTTAAAACATTTATATATTCAATTTGACAAAATAAACCTCTTCTTTATAATTGAGACATAATAATTTAGTTTAAATAAAATTTTAGTGTATTTCTGATAACTTTCATATTTGGGCGAATAGTGAAAAATACTATATTTTTATTGAAAATAAGTTTTTTTTATCAAAATATTTTTTAGTGTTAAATTATGAATTTGAAAGGTTTTGATTTCTCATTAGATTATATTTTTATCATTTAATACAATGTACATCATTATAAGTAATTTCACATTTAAATTTGATATAAACATATGTCAATCTTTGGATAGTTTTCACTATTAAAAAACTCGCGTTTTGGTTTTTAAAATGGGAATTAATTTTAAATTAATAAATGAATCATCAATGTTTTTAATTTGGTAAAATAGACTTCATTTTTGAATTAGTTATATAAAAATTAAATTTGGGAAAATTTTTGGTATGTTTTTGAAGACTTACAAATTTTGATGAATAGTGAAAAACACACCGTTGTTGTTTAAAACAGACTTTTTATTTAAGTAATTAGTTATGTTATTTTAATTTATTTTAGATCGTAATAGATTTATAATACCTATATATGTCCAATTTAATTAATTGGATTCATTTTATATTATGTTTAGATATATAAAATTTTATCGAACTTAATACCGTCTTTTACCCACATCCTAGCAGCGTTTGCAAATTTGCATAAAACATAATATTACTTCTTCTGTGAGTTGAATTTCAAAAATCCAAAAGACACGGTTAACCTAAGTATGTATCATTTGGTTCAATAAGATGAAATTTTTTTTTTGTGAATAGTAACTTTTTACTTTTATTACCACGTTTAAAAGTAAATAGGGTAATTAAGGGTAAAAATGTTATCATTATTACCCTAACACATGTCCTAATTATATTTGATAAGTATAATTCGACCCAAAAAACCTTTGGAAAAAATATTAACCTCTTTGGACCACTTGGATTAGATTATGACATTTATTATTATTTTATTTAAAGAAGAGTAAAAAGAGTTAAAATCAAAGTATAGTAAATAAAACATTTTTAATATAGGGTTATATATAAGATAAATTAGACTATAAATTTTCATTATAAATCTAATAATTTTTCCTAACTAATGGTATTTTATTTATAATTTTTAGACATTAAATAATTTAATTTATTTATGACAGAATGATGATGTCGTAATTACCGTATTAATGATTGATTAAAATAATTGATATTAAAATTTCCAAATAAATGTACTTTGTGAAATTTTATAAATTACAGTAATTTTTATAGGTTAATATGACACGTTAGCATTGGTAAGATGAATTTTTTTCGATGTAATAATGTTGTTATGAATTTAGAAAAAACAAAACATCAAATAGTGTCAAAATTAACATAAAAGAGTTTTTAAAACAAATATTATATTATTAATTGATATTATTTTCTTAAAAATAAATGGTTTGGCCAAAGGTCTTTAATACTATTATATATGTCATTAATGAACAACTTGGGTTTCTCTTAGAAGTTTCTTTTCAGTTTATTAACAATATAATATAAAAATAAAAAAGATGAATGGTTAATGTCAAACTATTTAACTAAGAGTTAAATCTAAAAGACAAGGTTAATATAGTAACCCAAACCTATATAAAACCTATTGGTTGAGAGGTTTTCAACTCATAACCACCTTATAATTTAGAAAATTCATTTTGGATCCATTTGAAGCCGAATTTGAATTTATTATAAAATAATATTTTATTTTCTTCCTAAGGTTCCCCTCACCACTCTTCTAAAAGGGCACTTCCCCTTCTCCAAAATTCACACCTCCAAAGCCATATGGCATTGAAAAACCCTAAAAAAATATCCTTAAAACTATACTAACTTCATTCTAGAGGACTTACATTGGTCATAAAGCCAACTTAAGGTTCCCTTTTCATCATATCAAAAGGAAGAACCAGATAAAGAGGTAATGATTTCACCATCCTTTTTGAAGTTCTTTTCTTCTTCCACATACACATTCGTTGTTATTACCATAACAAAATAATAACTCCAGTGCCTTATGATGATCCAATAAGGTTTTCCTTATGGCTTTTCAATTCCTTCTAATTTTGAAAATCACAAAAAAATTATACTTAAGAAAATCTATATTTTACTTTTCTAAGGAATTTTTTTAAATGAATTTACCCCTAACCTAGATTTCCTTATACATATAAATATTTTTATTAAGTATAAAAATCAGATTCATACATAAAACCTTGGAATCATATAATAATTAGATATGAAGCATTCTGTTTTAGGATCCGAATTCTGGATATGAACTGTAATGATGTTCCACTCCGAATTCTGGATATGAAATGTAATGAAGTTCCACTCCAAATTCTAGATATGAACTGTAATGAAGTTCCACTCTGAATTCTGGATATGAACTGTAATGATGTTTAACTCCGAATTCATGATACGAACTATCATATAGATACATTCCTAATTATGGATATGAACTCTAACAATGTTCAACTCTGAACTTTTACTAGTTCCACTCTGAACTTCTATGAGTTCTACTTCGAACATTTAATAGTTCGACTCCGAACTTCTTTGAGTTTGACTCTGAACTTAAATCAGTTTTACTCCGAACATTGTAAGTTCAGATTCTGAACTCCGGTG
Organism: Viscum album; assembly: GCA_963277665.1. NCBI lineage: Eukaryota > Viridiplantae > Streptophyta > Magnoliopsida > Santalales > Viscaceae > Viscum > Viscum album. The sequence continues at coordinate 461,077,612 of OY728165.1, read as the reverse complement.
AAACCAGACACCGAATTTCCTTAGAATTTCAGACTCTGTATTTATACAGATTTCAGGTCTTGAATTCCTATAAAATAGAATCCGAATATCTCTTTATTATAGACTCTGAATTCCTTTTTGGTTAGACTCCTAACTTTTATTTGCATACAGTCTGAATTTTAGTTTTTCTTATACTTATACTTGTTTCAAAAAAAATGATGTCATGCTTCCAGTTAGAATAGTTTTGTTATAAAACGATGTCGTCATTCTGTTTCTAACTAACTGTTGGATGAGTGACACATGTACAAATCCCTCCGAATTTTAAGGAAATTATGACCGTTGGAGGAGGGAGTCGACCATTCCAACTGAGCCTATAAATAGGAGCTCATTTGAAAGAGCGCAATAAAAAATTAATCACACTAAAGACCACATGATGTTAAGATGATTTCTAGAGAGTGAAGATTTTCATGCCTTGTGCGTACTGAAATGCTCGTTCAGGTTGTTTCATGTGACTCTGAATGTTGGTGATTACATTTGAGGGCTTCCAGGGATAGGAAGACAGAGGTGCCAACTTCCTTGAAGTTTGAGGGCTTCCTTGTTGAGGAAGACAGAGGTTCCAACTACCTTAAAGTTGAGGGCTTGCAGGGATAGCAAAATAGTGATTCCGATCTTCGTATCGAGGGCTTACCCTGGTGTGGGTAAGACAAACTCGCTTGAAAGTATAATTAAAGGGACCTTTATCCAATGTTGTGGGATACCCTTCTCTTTGGTTTAAAAGATTTATATCTTGTTACTTGTAGTTTTACTACTTGTTTTTCTGCTGCATATTGTATTGTAAGGATAATATAACCTTCTTATATTTCCTTACACTTGTACTCTGATTAATTTAGATTCTACACGCTTTAAGGTAGAATCTCATATTGTAAATATTGTTTAAGTTTCATTTTCTGGATCCATTTATCTGGAACGTATTCTTCAGAATCACTTTCCATATTTAAGCAAGTGCATAGAACTAGAAGTTTGTAACTTCATACTTTGTCCCAATATTTCATTGGTGTTAGAGGTGTTGTTAATTTGCTTAGTTTAACTTTGTTAAACTTATATCTTTCACTGTTAAAAGAAATATTTAAAGTGTACAATTCACCCCCCTTCTTGTATATTGAGCATCTACATTGTTATTTTGATCCTAAAATTGGTATCAGAGGTTAGAAACCTCATTCTCCATACAAATCTTACATTTGGTATCAGAGTGGGTCACTAAAATACTTATATTCACATATAAGTTTTTCTTGCTCAGTTTTTTTATTGTTCTAAATTTTCCTTGCTTAGTAATATTATTCATGAATCTAAACTTTTGTTATTATCATGTTTTTGTGTAGAAATATTTTCTTAAAGATGGCATGTTTAAATTTTGGTTCCATCGACAACCTAAATCCTACAAGACCACCAATTTTTTATGGTAATTTTTATGAGTATTAGAGAGATCAAATGAAGACTTTCTTTATCAATACTGGAGTAGAAATTTTTTTTATGCTTACTGGAGGTTATCAAATTCCTAATAAAGAAGTAAGTGCTTTCACAAACCAAGAGAAGCATGATTATCAATAAAACTATAAGGTATGCAATAATTTACTATGTTCAATGACTAGGACCACATATAGAAAAATTTCTTCTTGTGAAACATCTAACTGTATATGGAAGAAACAAGAAGATACTCATTTTGTTACATATAAAGTGATTGAGACTAAAAGAGATATGCCTAGAGCTAAGTATCAAGGTTTTAATTTTCCTTATGGTGAACCCAAATGAAAAGTACAACAGAGATTCATGACTATCGTGAATAGCTTACAATCTATGGGAGAGAAATTTCTAGATGATGAAGCTCTTGTGGATAAGATTATTGATATTATGCCCAATGAGTGGGAATCAAAGAGAACATATATTTATGAGAACAGAAAGGTTACTCAAATTTCCATAGATGAACTGTTTGGAACACTTCTCCAACATGAAACAGGGATGAAAAGCGATGCGGATAACATCAAAAAATTAATGGGAATGGTATTGTTTCATTTAATACAACATCAAATCATATGAAAGAAAAGACTCCTGAGAGAGTAACTAGATCCACGTATAAGAAGGTTACTATCTAATCTTAATCTAGTGAGAGTGAAGTCTCAGAAAATGAGTTAGCTAATCTTGCTCGAAGGACGAACACGATTACTGGTCAAAGAAATTTTTAATCTAGGTATAAGAAGAAGGAATGGAAAGATAAGAAAGATTCTGAGGTCACATGCTATGAATGTAAGAGAAGTGGAAACATTAGACCTGATTTCCCTATACATAAAAAGAAATAAAGAAAAGAAAGGAATTCTGAAAGGAATAAGAAGAAGTTTAATAAAGATAAATCTAAGAAAAGTCTTAAAGCTAATACTACTTGGAGTGCTAGCTGTGGAGACCCTTCAGAAAGTGAATCTTCAGAATATGATTCATCAGCTTAGAAGAATATGAGATTCATTTCTACTACATATTTTCCACATACATGTCTTATGGCCAAGGTACGCTCTGCCGAGGATTTGACAAATTTATCTCTTGATAAGAATTACTATTCCAAAAATAGTACTTCTAATGAAGATACTTCATCATCAAAAAATTAAGAACCTTCATATGAAAAAGTATCTAGATTTTCCAAGTTACATGAAGAAAAAAATTGTAAAATTTATAAGAAATTAGAAAAGTCAAATACTAGGGAAGAAATTCTTACAAAAGAGATTTCAGATCATTCTTCAAATATTTAAGATAAAGAAGAGCTGATAGAAAATCTTTCTAGAGACCTTGGGAATGAAAATTCTGAAAAGGAATAACTTTATAAAGATCTTAAGAATTATATTTTAAAGATGATAGTTTTTGGGGAAAAATCTAACTGTAATGAAATGATTCAGGAGGATAGAAATTTAGTCATTATACTAAAATCTGAAATATTTTCTCTTAAGAAGCTTCTCGAAAAATTTACCTCTGGGATGGAAAATTTTGACAAGTTGTATTCTGAAATTAAACCTCATTGAAATACTACTGGAGTAGGTTATACTCACCAAAAACCAGTTTCCAAAAACAACTATTTTGTTCCTTCTAGAGCCCCTTTTTGCACTAAGTGTCAAGGTAGTGGGCATTGAAAGAAAAAGTGTTCTATGAATAGAGTTCAATCTCTTCGGTTTCATAAAGCATATTTCTCTAAACAATTGTGGATACCCAAAATTTTATTATCTGAAAATCTCGGATCCAATCAAGTTTGGATTCTGAATGTCTAATTCTTTTCATATTTTCAAGAAGATAAAGGATGTACCAACAAAAATACCTGGTACATGGATAGTGGGTGTTCCCGGCACATGACAGGTAACAAAAGCTATTTTGAAAAGATTATCAAGATGAAAGGAGGAAAAGTAACTTTCGGAGATAATGACCAGGGATAAATTATTGGTATTGGTAATATTTTTCTTCTTAGTAAAACCTTTATTTCAAACTTTTTGTTAGTTAAGGGTCTTAAGAACAACCTCATTAGCATAAATCAATTATGTGATGAAGGATACCTTGTGAATTATAGAAATGATAAGTGATTAGTAAACAATTCCAAGGAAGAACTTATTCTTTCTGCCCATAGGCAAGAGAATGATTACAATTTGAACATAGAAGACCTTAGGATCCAAGACATTCCTTGTCTTAGTGTAATGTAAGATCATTATTGGTTATGCAATAGAAGGTTAGGACACTGTAACCTTATATTCTTATGCAAACATTCTAACAATGGTTTAGTTAAGGATCTACCAGATCATAGATTTGATTCATCTAAAGTCTGTGATCCTTGTCAATATGGAAAGAAAAAGAAATCTAGTTTTATATGAATTGGTGAAGTCTCAACAACTGATGCATTACAGTTAGTGCACATGGATATTTTTGGTCTAACACAAACATGAAGAATTGGAGGAAAATACTATGCATTTTTTCTAGTTGATTATTACATTAGATTCACATGGGTATATTTTTTAGCAAAGAAGTCTGAAGATTTTTCTTATTTCAATAGTTTTAGAGTCCATGTTCAAAATGAGAAAAATCTTCCACTGAAAACTATTCATAGTGATCATGGAGGAGAAGTTCAAAATTCTGATTTTGAAACTTTTTTTAGTAGAAAAGGTATTACTCACAACTTTTCATCACCTGGAACACCTCAACAAAATGTTGTAGTTTAAAGAAGAAATAGAATTCTTCAAGAGATAACTAGAACCATGTTGAGTGAATATTCTATAGGTAGACATTTTTGGGATGAATCTGTAAGTACTTCTTTCTATAATATAAATCGAGTTTTGATTAGACCTTTTCTTAATAAAACTCTTTATGACTTATGTAATGGTAGAAAACATAGAATTTACTAATTCAAAGATTTTGGATGCAAAGTATTCATCCTTAACACTAAAGTTAATCTACACAAATTCGCAACAAAATATGAGGAATGAATTTTCTTAGGTTACTCCACAACTTCTAAGTCTTATAGAGTTTTCAACTAAAACACTTGTACTGTTGAGGAAATAGTACATGTAAAATTTGATGAATCTGATACTTTTGTATTTACACCATCCCAACCTACATCTTCAGATGTGTTTTCAAAAACTGATTATCAACCTTTGATAGAAGATCCTTCTGATTAGGAAAAAGTTCTAGAAGATGCTTCTGAAACATTTACCCCGGAAGTGATTCTACCCTATGTTGATGAAAAGGTTTTACAAAACCCATGTCAAGTGTTTCTTAAGAATCATCCCAGTGATAGTATCATTGGTGATGTAAATAAACCTATATGGACTAGAAGTTCCTTATGAAATGAAGTAGATCATCTAGAATTCCTTTCCCAATTGGAACCAAAAAGCACTGATGATGCTTTGGGGGATGATGATTGGATTAAATCAATGCAAGATGAACTAAATGAATTCGAAATGAATATAGTTTAGACCTTGGTTGAAAGACCTAAGGAAACTTCTGTTATTGGAGTAAAATGGTTCTTCATAAATAAATGTGATGAAAATGGAGTCATTGTTATAAATAAATCTAGACTAGTTGGTAAAGGCTATAATCAACAAGAGAGAATAGAATATGAATAAACCTATGCCCCAGTAGCTAGACTTGAATCTATTAATATTTTAGTTGCCTTTGAAGAATTCTTCAATTTTAAACTTTTTCAAAAGGATGTGAAATATTCTTTTCATAATTGATATGTTTAAGAGGAAGTTTTTGTTGAACAACCTCCTGGCATTGATGATACAAAACATCATGATCTTGTTTCCAGACTTACCAAAGCTTTGTATGGACTTAAACAAGCCCCACGATCTTAGTATGATAGACTTACAAGATGTTTTCTTCAAAATAACTATGTTAAGGGAAATGCAAATCCAACCCTTTTTATAATGAAAGATGTGAAAAATGTATTGTTGTTAAAATTTATGTTGATGACATTATATTTGGTTCAACTCATCAATCTTTAATTGACTCTTTTTCAGATCTAATGAAATCTAAGTTTGAAATAAGTATGATGGGTGAGTTAACATTTTTCCGTGGTTTTTAAATTCCTAAAAAACCAAAAGGAATCTACATATCCCAACATAAGTATATTAAATACCATCTTCAATTGTATGGATATGACAATACTAAAAGTATTAGTACACCCATTGGTTCTTCAAACACACATGATCATAATGAAGTTGGGAAACCAGTGGATCAAACATCTTTTAGAGGTATGATAGGAAGCCTGCTATACTTGACAGCTAGTCATCCAGACTTAATGTTTTCAGTATGCTTATGTGCGAGATATCAATCCAATCCTATGGAATCTAACTTAAATAACGTTAAAAAAAATTTTCGCTACTTAAATGGAACCATGGATCTAGGATTATTTTATACTTCTAGAAATGATTTAATCTTAAAATTATTTTCGGATGCTGAATTTGGTGGATGTAGAATGGATAGAAAAAGTACATCTGGAACTTGTCATTTCTTAAGTGATTCATTAGTTTCTTGGTCCAGTAAGAAGCAACATTCTGTAGCACTCTCCACTGCTGAAGCTGAATATATACCAGTTGGAAGTTGTGCTCAAGTGTTGTGGATGCAACACACACTCACAGATTATTGCTCTAGTTTTACTAAGACTCAAATTTTGTGTGATAACAGAAGTGCAATTTCCCTTAGTAAAAACCCTGCACATCACTCTCATGAAAAACACTTAGATATTAGCCATCACTTTCTTAGAAATCACACACTTAGAAAAGATATCATTCTTTAGTTTATCAAAACACAATATCAACTTCCGGAAATTTTCACAAAATCTTTACCTTCTGATAGATTAGAATACATTGAACAGAAGTTAGGAATGATAACCATGAGGAAATCCTTCTTGAATAACTTCTTTCTGAACAATTCTCTTTATAATAATAAACTTTTATTCATAGGGGAGAACATTTTCATGTTAGCATAATCAATGTTTTCGTAGTAAGTTTTTTTCTCAAGATTTTGTAATCAAAATTTTCGTAGTTAGTTTTTTTAATCTTTTCCAAAAAAAAAATTCATAACGAGTTTTTCAAAATTTCCGAAACTGAAAATTTCAGAATGGAAATTTTCAGAATTGAAATTTCGTAAGGAAATTTTTGTACCGAAACATTCTTAATGAAATTTTTGTATTGAAACCTTCATACTGAAATTTTTGTACTAAAATATTTGTAATGAAATTTTTCGTACTCATACTTTTCGTAATGAAATTTTCGTTCTAAAATTTTCGCAATGAAATTTTTCGTACTCATACATTTTGTAATAAAATATTCATACTAAAATTTCCGTAATGAGAATTTTCTTAATGAGAATTTTCGTAATGAGAACTTCTATAATGAGAATTTTTGTAATGCGAATTTTCGTAATGATAATTTTCATAATGAGAAATTTTGTAATGAGAATTTTCATACTGGAATTTTTGTAATAAAGTTTCATACTGAATTTTTCATAATGAAGATTTTCATAGTATATTTTTCATAGTCAAACATTCCACAAGAAGAATATTACCAATTACAAACAATCTTTCTTGCCAATCCGAAAGGTATGACTTCCTTACTTGAGTCATTGTAATCATATTTTAATTGCTGGTGTTTTCCTATGAGTTTTAAAATTTCTTGGATTCTAGTTTTCTCAAATCTGATGGTTTTTCTTAAAACCTCAAAATATCGGATTCGAGATTTCCTTGTGGGTATGTTTTCAACCGTCAGATCAAATCAAAAGTTTTTTCAACCGTTAGATGGTTTTTGGAAGTTCAAAGGTCAACTCCATCTGCTATATAAAGGGGACCCCCGAGGGTCGTCCCACATCGGTTTTTCAAGCTCTAGCGTGTCGAAGCTCTACATTAGTTGAGAAAGGTCATTCTGAATCTTCCAGAACTCTCCATTCAAAATTTCTGTTGAAGCTACATCCCATGATATATCTACCTCAAAACCAATCTCAAAATGGATTGTTTACAGGGAGAGGTTAGTGCATCTGAGTTTCTACAAGTATGATTCTCTTACATCTAAGAATATCAAATTGAATAGATGGGAGGAGGTTTTCTTATCAAAGCCAAAGAAACAGGATCTGGTTTATACAAATTTACTTGTTGAGTTTTATGACTCTGTTTCTATCTTTGAGGAAGATGCAAGAGATTTATTTTCATTCAAGTCTTATGGGAAGACATACAAATTATCTTACACCAAGGTTGCAAGTTTGGTGTGTTTAACGTATAAGGTGAAGCTGAGTTTTGTTCACATAAGATTCTGGATGAGAAAGGAAGTTTCGATAAAGTGATGGTATAAAAATGTCTTGGACTTAAAGATGACATAACTTCTAAGATTTCTCATCTCTCTACGAATAATCTGATTCTAGAGCTGTGGGTACATGGTTTTCTCGTACCAAGAAGGGGTGATAAGGATAATCTCAAGAAGAGTTATATTTAAGTTCAACATTTCTTGGTAAATATAAGGAAGATAAATTTGATGAGGCATGTTTTGATTACAGTTATGAATATCAAAGAAGGGAATCTGAAAGCTCAGATCATAATGTATCCGGCCCTGATTTCTAAACATATCATCAGATGTCTGCATTCATTCAATTTTTATTGCACTTCCAAGAAAAGAAATTTCATGGTATTTCTAGTAATTGATTATATATTAAAGAGGATATAAATGGGTTTTTCTGATTAATTCATAGAATTCTACCGTTTACCAGAAGAAGAGGCTGAGACCATTCCGAAAAATGTGGAGAAGGCTGAACTAGTGAAGATATTTACTAAGAAGAGGAAGCTAAAGGAAGTGGTGGATGAAGAAAAAACCCCCAAAACTAAGGAAACCCAGTCCGAACCTCCCAAGCCGAAAAAACAAAAAACATACCCAGATGAAGTGGTTGCAAATTTGAGGGAAGACAAGGAGAAAAGAAAAGAAGGGGATCTATAGTGCAGATTGGACCATGCTGAGGTTAAGGCCATAAAACAGAGAACTTCTTATGAGTTAGAAAAGAAGGAAAAAGAGAAGAAGCTGAATAAGAAAATGTCTGAAGATGAGGTTGTTCAATCTCTTTTAAAAGCAATATAGATGGCTTCTGAGCAGATTGTGGTTCAGGAAACATTCCTTACCTAACCATTACTAGGGACTCCAACAAAGAAATATATCACTGTAGAAAATCTTAATGAAAACGAAGTTGTTGAAAGTGAATAATAAGTAGTAGAGGAAGAAGAATAAGAAGAAGTAAGTGTTGATTTAGATGATCTATTTAAACAAGTAGAAGATTATCAATAAAAGGCTAAATCCGAAAAATTAGTCACTCCAGGAAAGGGAGTTGAGAAAAAAAGTAAGAAGGATTATTATAATCCAGAGGAAGAGGAAGAAAATGTTTTGTATGATGAGGAAGAATCCTATGAGAAGAATTTTCTTGATGAAGCAGTAGAAAAGGAGAAAATTGAGGAAGACCAATTTGGTCAACTTTTAGGGAGTGAGGAAGAATCTCCAGATGATAAATCCGTTCCAAAAACTGATAAAGGAAAGAAATTTCTCATGGATACAAAAAAAAAGATATCATCAGGAAAAATAAGTTGGCGGTTCTTATAAAATGAAGTTGGTGGAAATTGAAGAAGAACAATCCCCAAGCAAGTTATCAGATTCTGAGTCATTATCACACAACCATGACTTAATTGTTGAATCTTTGAAAAAGTTGGTGTACACCATTCCATTTTTTCCCACCATTGACACCAGATGCCAGATGATGCAACACAGTCTAAATCAGAAGTCAGAATCCTTATCCATGGTGATGGATAAGTGTGTGAATATTGAGGCCAACCATAAAAATTTCCTTATCAATTTTTATGTACACATTAAATCATGCAGCAAAATCACGTTGTGGGTTAGGAATATTGAAGAAGACATGGCTCAATATGGTAATTTTTAGAATGAGGTAAAACATGCTTTTGATACTGAGGAAGCAAAGATTATGAATCTTCATGAGGAGCTGATCATTGAGCAATGTTCTCAGAGTCAACAAGTTAAGGACTTTAATGATAAATTTAACTCTCTTTCTAAAAATTTTAAAAGGGATAGAGATCTCCGGATTGAGCTCCAAGAAAAACTTGTAAACCAAGATGAGTTAGTGAAGATGTAAGAATAGGCCATGAAGGCTCAAGAAGAGGTGTTGAAATCTCAACAAGGAAAGACCACAACTTTGGAGAAGCAAGCTGAGGAGGATCAAAAATACTTGATGAAGCTTATTCTGAAGAAAAAGGACGACAAATAGACAAATCCGATATTTTGTTGTATTTGTATTTCCTTGTAAATTTTTATTCAACTCTAATAAATTTTTTGGATGGTTATATCTTTTATTGTTATATACTAGTATTTCAGGTACCATATGTCTTTTCCATTCCCTTAAATTCTTTTTGAAAATCACAAAGGGTGAGAAGGAAAAAGAAATACTTAAAAGGGGAGAAGGAAAAATTTAAAATGGAGAAGGAAAAATTTCTTAGTGAATATATCCTTAAAGTAAGGGGGAGTTTCTCATTATGAAAATTTTCATTCCCATGATAATGGAAACTCCACTTTGGAAATCCAAAATAAAATCCTTAGTGTTTCAATGCCTAAGGGGGAGTTAGATGTATTCACTATCATCCATGACCAAAGGGAGATAAGTTTTAATTTAAAAGTCTAATGAAATATTTTTTCAAAGCCCTTATATTTATTTTTTGTAAGGATGTTAGTACTTTCCAAAAAGGGAGAGATTGTTGAGTCAATAAGGTTTTATTTATGACTTTTACATTCATTATTGTTTTGAAAATCAAAAACACATTATACATAAGCAAATCTATATTTTACTTCTCTAAGGAAAATTTCCTCCATAAAGGAATTTACCCCAAACCTAGATTTCCTTATACGTATCAATATTTTTTCATAAGTATAAAAATAGGATTCATACCTAAAACCTCGGTATCATATAATACTTAGATATGAAGTATTCTGTTTTAGGATCTGAATTCTGGATATGAACTGTAATGAAGTTCCACTCTGAATTCTGGATATGAACTATAATGAAGTTCCACTTCGAATTCTGGATATGAACTGTAGTGAAGTTCCACTCCGAATTCTGGATATGAACTCTAATGAAGTTCCACTCCGTATTCTGGATATGAATTGTAATGATGTTCCACTCCAAATTCTAGATATGAACTCCAATGAATTCCATTCCAAATTCTGGATATGAACTCTCATATAGTTCCATTCTGAATTCTGGATGCGAACTCTAACAATGTTCAACTCCAAACTTTTACTAGTTCGACTCAGAACTTCTATATGTTCGACTCCGAACTTTTACTAGTTCGAATCTGAACTTCTATGAGTTCGACTCTGAAATTTAATCAGTTAGACTCCGAACATTGTAAGTACGGATTCTGAACTCTAGTGAAACCAGAATCCAAATTTCCTTAGAAATTCAGACTCCAGATTTCTACAGAATTCGGGTTCTGAACTCCTATAAAATAGAATCCGAATATATCTTTATTATAGACTCCGAATTCCATTTTTGTTAGACTCCTAACATTTATTTAATTAAATTCTGAATTTTAGGTTTTCTTATACTTATACTTGTATCATTACAAAAAAATATCGTGCATTCAGTTACACAAGTTAATTTATAAAACAATGTCTTCAATTCTATTTCTAACTAACCGTTTGTTGAGTGACACGTGTACAGGTCCCTCTAAATTTTAAGGAATATATGACCGTTGGAGGAGGGAGTTGACCATTCCAACCGAGTCTATAAATAGGAGCTCATTTGAAATATCTCAATAAAAATTTGATCACTCTAGAGACCACACGCTGTTAAGGTCATTTCAAGAGAGAGAAGCTTTTCATCCCCTGTGCGTACTGAACTGCTTGTTCAGATTGCATCGTGCGACTCCGAATGTTGGTGATTGCATTCGAGGGCTTCCAGGGATAGGAAGACAGAGGTGCCGACTTCCTTGAAGTTCAAGGGCTTCCTTGCTGAGGAATATAGAGGATCCAACTACTATGAAGTTGAGGGCTTGCGGGGATAGCAAGACAGTGAATCTGATCTTCCAATCGAGGGATTACCCTAGTGTGGGTAAGACAGACTTGCATGAATGTTTAAATCAAGGGACCTTTATCCATGGTTGTTGGATACAATTCTATTTGGGTTAAAAGATTTATATATGGTTACTTGTAGTTTTACTACATGTTTTTCCACTACATATTATATTGTAAGGAAATTATAACCTTCTTATATTTCCTTACACTTTTACTCTGATTAATTTAGATTTTATACGCTTTAATTTAAAATCTCATATTGTAAACTTTGGTTATGTTTCATTTTCAGGATCCATTTTTTCGGAACCTGTTGTTCAAAATCACTTTCTAGATTTAAGAAAGTGCATAGAACTAGAAGTTTGTAACTTCATACTTTGTCCCAATCATTCATTGGTGTTACAGGTGTTGTGATTTTTCTTAGTTTAACTCTATTAAACTTAGATCTTTCCTTGTTTAAGGAAATTAATAAAGTGTACAATTCACCCCCATCTTGTATATTGAGAATCTAAATTGTTATTTCGATCCTACACCTTATATATACTGTGATGATATTATTAATATTTCACAACAACATTCATTATTCTATCCATCTTATAAATTATTATGTCACCATGTGGTCATACACATGGCTTACCGTCCCCACATCGTGGTGTAATTTGTTATTCAAAACTATGTTATTTGGATGGATATAATGATGAGTAAGATGTATATAAATAATTAAAATAACATGTTAATGTCTATTAAAAATTAATACACCTTCCAATTCCACACCTTTAAGGTAAGGATATTGTCGCTCGTGCCTACGTACGGATTATCATCTCCACGACGAGATGAGATTCATTTCCACTTTCACCATTCATTAGTGATTATAATAATATATATTAATAATAAGTATGTAATATATGACATATGAATACTACTGAATTTATATATATATATGTACATACATATATCTTATTTACTTAGTTCCATTCAATATGATATGAAAATGGAAACAACATTAATGCATACGTACAGACTACCGTCTCCATAAACAGTGTTTTTCATTTCATATATATTCCTATTATACATATTTATATTGTAAATATATAGGATATATAAATAATGTTTTATATTCTGTAAGTATTTAAATCTTGATCGAAGTGATACAATCAAGACTAACAAGTTAAAACATGTAGGGTTAAGAAAGCGATTATAACCCGAAATGTTAATTTAACATGGAAATTATTATTAAATGGGAAGTATAATGTCAAAAATGAATCATGTATAATATCATAAATGTTAATATGGTTTTTTTATAATTTAATAACATACTAAAATCTTCATACCGGTGGTTAAACGTACCATCGACTAAAATAAAGTGCATGGTAAGGGTTTATTTTACAATATCTTTATTATCTGCGGTTGTTTTTTGTAAGTGTCTTCTGGCACATATTTATTATCAATGTCCATGTTTCCTAAATGAGTTTTCAAATGGATTATTTTTCAGGGAATTGTTTTACTAAAACATCATTTTAAATGATTTAAATATTTATTCTTCATATCATTTTCATAAATGTCCATGTTTTCAAAATGGGTTTTAAGGATTTATTTATATAGACATGAATGTTTTTTAGAATTTAAATTCCTTTCAAAAGTTTCAAAGTGGTGTGGGACACTTTTATTCAAAAATGTAATTAAATTTTTTCCTTTATAAATTGTTTGAATTTTATATTTTTTCATGACAAAGAGATATTTCTCTCAAATAGTTGTACAAAACATTTTCTTCTATGTCAACATCCTCTGCTGGATTTTAAATTTTTTTGAAGTTGACTTATTATGATACAAATCTTCTATATTGTATTGAAGGTTTAGTGACACGTTTGAACATGGATTTGTTATTTTTATACCATTCATGTTTAATGGATAAATTGTTGACATTTAGTTTTCTAGTTTTAATATGAATGTTTATGTTATGTTTAAACCTTTTAAAATTAGTAATGTATTGGACTTAGTAAGTGATGGGTGGAGCCTGCTATAGCTCCTTGATGCATCGGTAGGTCTCATTAGACAAACTAGTGTCTTCGCACAGGGCCTTGATAAAATCTTATTTGTAGTCTTGGAACAAGGCATTGACAATGTGGTTATGAAGTCTGGAATTATACACTCTATCATTATTAATGTGGCTATTGATATTGCATATGATTATTCTACTAGTAGAATATCCATGTGAATATGTAAATGGAATTATTTTGTTGTATCTTTTTCATATTATGCTTAATTTTATGTTTAAAAGGATTTTGTTTAGGTATTATACATTTCTTCAAAAAATTTATGCTTATTTATGAATGTTTCTGATATATTGTTATCATTACTGAAATCTGAGCTCACCCCTTTCTATGTTTTAATTTTCCTAGGATTCCAAGAAGTGTATTATTATTGATAAAAAGGATTAATCTAGGGGATTAATGGAATTCTCAAAGTATTATTTATCTTTAGTTTTATTTCCTAATGTTCAATTTGATGTTCATGTATGTAATCTAATTTCCATGACTTCTAATATGATCGTTCATTCAATACTTGATCCATTATAACCATGACAATGTATTAAAATAATGCACTGACTCTGGGCTTCTGGGGTCAGGGTGTTATAGTTGGTATCAGAGGAATTCTAGCAATAACTTTGGAAACTATGTTTATGTAAACTTTTATTAGAGCAAATTACCATAAGATAGACTTTGAGGATTAGTATAGAAGAACTTCATAGAATTTCGGTAATGTATATAGTTTGTGATATTTACATGAATATACATCCATGTATGGATACGAGCAGGTAGAGGTGGATCTGACAGATATGTACCTTGGGGTAAAACCCAAAAACACCACTTTGATCTAGACTCGAATGGGAACTACTGCAAGACAACGGTCCTTACTGCACTTTTGGTTACAACCCTCCCGGGGGATATTCTTAAGAAAAATATCATTTTATTTACAAATCATTATGAAGGATTAAAAAGTACATACCTCCACAAAGAAAAATATTTTTCTGATTATTGATTATATCCATAAACTATTAAACTTTTGTTAGGTATTTTACATGTTTGGGATTATGAATTCTGATTCATAAACTGACCTATTGTATGCCATTGTTTAGAACTATTTCCCTATAGATGGAATCGGAACTCCATAAATACATATGATCCAAAGAGTAAGAAGGGTCATATCATTCATTGTATTAAGATAACATTTATAAAGGAAATAATATCCCATTTTTTCTCCACATATGAAGAAATAATATCATGTGTTAGTAAGATAAGTAAATAATTCTCTGAGTCCTATGGTTTTAAAAATAAGTAAGAGAACAAAAGGATGGTAGAGGGAATGATGTATAAAGGGAAGAGGGGAAGGATGGATTTTCTCATATGTGATAAATGTGGAAATAATCACCTTGTTAAATGGTTCAAGGGAATGAGAGTTTTTTTAAGTGTAGAGAATAAAAACACCTAGTATGTGATTGAAAGTGTAAGAAAAAGGTTCCAAATGATAAATGCTTCATCTATAAGGCGTTGAGACACTGTGCGAATCAATGTCCTAGTCATCAGAGTATAACACAAATGATGCTATTAGATAATAATGATGTTATGATTATACCTCAGATGAAGAGGAATGAATAATGTTCTTATGTTGTTATTATATAATTATTTCATTTGAGTTTCTTATCAACAAATTATTGGTTATATGAATTATGGAGATAAATAAGGATGTTCTACAGTACTTTTTTATTAAGGTATTGTGATTTTATGGTTCTAAGAAAAGTGACTTAATAGTAATCTACACCTTTTTGAAAGTAATCGTTGATGGAATGGTAACCCTCAATATGGTCTTGATAACGAGGTAGTGATTTTCGAATAAGAGATGGTTGATTTGGAAAAATTATATTGGATATTATTGACTTCCTTGGAACTGATTAATAGTTTTTTTATTCCATCATTGTGGGAATATTCAAAAATTTTTATAAAAGGAATATATCCAGTATTATATAATGGATAAGCGATTATGAATGTAATCTATAAGGTTTAATAGTAATTCAGGTTGTTACCATGTTTTAAAATAATACACGATGAAGGTGTTCACATGTTATTACGTGGAAAATGGACCTTCATTGTGTTTAACTTCCTTATAAATTTTAGAACATGAGTTTGGATGTAAGTAATTTAGATAAGTAAAAAGTATGGAATGTATTATTTATGAAATTGGGTACTATTTTTAAGGTTATTTTTGTATTTTTATAAAATGGAAAACCCGCAGACCCTGTGACAATCTGTCACGTCGGACAGAGATGCGGGAATCAAACCCATAACCACAGTGCGATTGGAATTTATCTCCTTCCACTAGACTATGTGAAGTCCCTATATTGTATAATATAGTTTTTTAAAGGGTTTGATAGGTGAATTATAAATTCATTATTTTTTGAACCCTATACGATTAGGATAAATAGAAAAAAAATTTTTAAATATTTTATAGTGAAATATGAGATTGTGGTAGCAATTAGTGAAGGATGAAAAATCTACTTTTCAAGTATATATATAAATATAATTTTTTCCATCTTATTCTATGGGTAAATTAATTCTTAAACTTTAGGGAATGAATATTAAAAACAAAAATTTGTTATCCAAATACCTTATGTTTTGTTGAACAAATGGTATTTTAAATCATCATAAATTGATGGATTTGATGCCCTCAAATTTACACTTGTTTGTGATTGATTTCCTCAATAACTCCATTTAAATATTTACCATTTTCCTAAAATAACATGTCTCTAATTCCCACCAATGTTTTCCTAATATAGATCATAATTTTTTGGTGAGCCTTTCATTTCCCTTTTCCTCTTGCTAAGACTAAATTGTATTAACCCAATTTCTGATGTGGGGTTTTCCACAAAGGTATTTTTATTTTAAACCTTTTATTTTCGAAAAACAATTTCACTTTGCGAGAATGAAATTTATTGAAGGGGTGAATAATGTAACACCCCAATATTTCTATATTGCGTTATTTTTTCAATGTATTTCAATAAATTGCACTACACGCAACACTGAGTTCATGCGCACCACGACTTACCAATCTAGCCGTTCAAAAATTGTTATGAATAGTATTAACTAAAGTTTGAATATTATATAATCCTTATAATTTTAGAATCCATATTATGAGTTTTTTAGACTTAATGTAAGAACTAATTCATTTTTCTCAGATAAAAGAAGTATTTTTCAAAAAATACACTCTTACCGCTTTTTAATGGGGAACCCTAGTTAAAGCCAATATTTTAAACTTTTATATATTAAATTTGATAAAATTATTTTATTCATTAGAATCTGGACATAAGAATTTATTTTCAATAATTTTTTGGTGTTTTTCTGATAACTTTCTTATTTGGGTGAATAGTGAAAAATACTACATTTTAATTGAAAAAAACTTTTTTTATCAAAGTAATTTATACTGTTAAAGTATTAATTTGAAAGGTTTTGAAGTATTATTAGATTATATATTAATAATTTAATTCAATTTAGGTCATTATAATTAATTTTACATTTAAATTTTACATAAACACATGTTAATCTTTTGATAGTTTTCACTTTTTTAAAAACTGCTTTTTGGTTTTGACAATGAGAATTAATTTAAAATTAATAAATGCATCTTATATGTTTTTAATTTGGTAAAATATAATTCATTTTCTGATTCGGAATATCAAAATTAGATTTAGATGAATTTTTTGTATTTTTCTGAAAACATTCACTTTATTATAAATAGTGAAAAACACCCAATTATTTTTTACATCCATCATTTTATTTAAGTAATTAGTTATTGTATTTTAATTTATTTTATGTCAAAATAGTTATATTATACCTATACAATTATAATTTAATTAATAGGAGTTATTTTATAAAAATCCTAGATAATTAAAATTTTATCAATCTTTTTACCATCTTTTACCATCGCCCTACAAGCATTTGAAAATTTCCATAAAAGATTATTTTACCAATTCTATGAGTTGAATTTAAAATTTTTTAGAGATACAGTTAAACTCATTACGTTAAATTTTGTTCAATAAGATGAAAATAATTTTTTGGTGAGTAGTAACTTATTTCTTTTATTTACCACAGTTAAAAGTAAATCATGTAATTAAGGGTAAAAATGAGAATATTACTACCATAAAACATTTCCTAATTCTATTGGATATGTATAATTTGAAAAAAAACAACGTATGAGTAAAATATAAAACTTTTTGTTCCACTAGGATTAGAATAGGACATTTATTATTGTTTTATTTAAAGAAGAGTTAAAAGTTAAAATCAATGTTTAATAACTAAAACATTTTTAATATAGTGTTATAAATTAAATAAATTTGACTATAAATATTCATTATAAATATAAAAATATTTCCTACAAAATGGTATTTTATTTATAATTTTTATACTTTAAATAATTAAATTCATTTAGGACACAATGATGATGCTGTAATTACCGTATTATTGAAACACCAAAATAATTTACTTTATAAATATCCAAATAAATATAATTTCAGACTCTTTATAAATTACACTAATTTTCTAGTTTACTATGACATGTTATTGTTGGTTAGATGAATTCTTTTCAAATTAATAATGGTATTATAATTTTATCAAAAACAAAATACCAAGTAGTTTCAAAATTTAAATAAAAGTGATTTTAAAACAAATATTTTTTTATTAATTGATATTCTATCCCTAAAAATCTATGTTACGTACAAAGATCTTAATTAATATTATATATGTCATTAATGAACCAATTTTGGTTCTATTTTATGTTAATAGTATGTTTATTAACCATATAATATAAAAACACAAAGAGGCATGGTAAATGTCAAACTATTTAACTAAGAGTTAAATCTAAAATACATTGTTAATATAGTGAGAGGAACCTGTCTAAAACCTATTTATTTAGTGTTTTTCAACCCATACCCACCTTATCCTTTAAATAATTCATTT
The DNA here is from genome assembly GCA_963277665.1 of Viscum album. Classification (NCBI taxonomy): domain Eukaryota; kingdom Viridiplantae; phylum Streptophyta; class Magnoliopsida; order Santalales; family Viscaceae; genus Viscum; species Viscum album. The sequence goes on along the minus strand of OY728165.1, from coordinate 461,058,999 downwards.
TGGAACTATTAGAAACCGAAAATAAATTTAATATAAAATAATATATTATGTTTTTCCTAAGGTGCCCCTCACCTCTCTTATAAAAGGACACTACCCCTTCTCCCAAATTAACAACTCCAAATCCATTTGGCTCAACCAACCCCTACCAAAAAAATCCTTCCAACTGTCTTACCTTCATCCTAGAGGCCTCCCTTTGGTCATAAATCCATCCTTATGAGCATGTTTGATCAAATCAAAAGGATGAACCCGAATAAGTGGTAATGATTTCACAACCCTCTTTCAAGTTCTTTTCATCTTCCACATACTGTTTCATTGTTATTACCATAGAAAAATAATAAATCCAGTACCTTATATATAATTTTATTTTATTATAAATATGTAACAAGTATTTTCATTATTCTACCCATCTTATGATTATAATGTCACCATGCGTGCGTACGTACGGCTTACCGTCTCCACGCCGTTTTGTAATTTGTTATTCGACACTATGTTATTTAGATGGATATAATGCTGGGTAATATGTATATAATAATTAAAATAACATTCTAATTACTATGTAAAATTAATATACCATCAAAATCTACACCTTTAATGAAATGATATTGTTGCTCGTGCGTACGTACTGATTACCGTCTCTTTGACACGATGATATTCATTTCCACGTTCAACATTAATTGACGATTATAAAAATATATATTACTAATAATAATTTAATATATGAAAAATTAATGCTAATATATATATATTTATATATATGTATGTTTTTATTTTCATATATCTTATACACATAGTTCCATTCAATACGATATGAAAACGGAAACCGCATTTATGCATACGTACAGACTACTTCTCCATAAATAGTGTTTTACATTTCATATATATGTCTATAATACATATTTATATTCTAAATATATATGATATATAAATCATATTTTATATTCTGTAAGTATTCAAATATTTATCTATGTGATACAATCAAGTGTAACAAGTTAAAACAAGTACGATAAAGAAACCGATTATTTCGTGAAATGTTAATTTAACATGGAAATTATTATTAAATGGGTTATATAAAGTCATTATTTAATAATGTATAATATAATAAATATTAATATGATTCTGGTATAATTTAATAACATACAATGATCTTCATATAGAAGGTTAAACGTACCCTCGACTAAAGGAATGTGCATTGTAAGGGTTAATTTCATAATCTCTTTATTAACCGAGGTTGTTTTTTAGTATTTATTGGGACATGTTTATTATCCATGTCCATGTTACAAAAAAGGGTTTTCAAAGGTATTCATTTCAAGGGAATTGTTTCACTAAAACATCATTTTAACTGTTTTAAATATATATTTTTCTAAATCATTCTCATTAATGTCCATGTTTTTAAAATGGTTTTTAAGGATTTATTGATATGGACATGAGTGTTTTTTTAAATGTTAATTCCTTCCAAAAGTTTAAAAGTGGTATGTGACACTTTTATTCAAAAATGTATTTAAATGTATTCCTTTCTAGATTTTGTGACTTTTAAATGTTTTCATGAAAAAAGAGATATTTCTCTCAAAGAGTTTTACAAATAATTTTCATCTATGCCAATATCATTTTATGGATTCTAAACTTGTTTGAAGTTGATATATTATGATACAAATCTTCTATATTTTATTTAATTTTTTGTGATATGTTTGACTGTGGGTGTATTATTTTTATACAATTCTTGGTTTATGGATAAATTATTGACATTTCGTATGCTAGTTTTAATACCAATGATTATGTTATGTTTAAACCTTTTCATATGAGGAATGCATTGGAAAAAGTAAGTGATGGGTGGAGCTCGCCATAGCTACTCAATGCATCGGTAGGTATCATGAGACAAACTAGTGTCATGGCACAAGGCCTTGAAAAAATATTATTGGTAGTTTTGGCACAAGGCCTTGAATATGTGGTTACGAATTCTAGCATTATGCATTCTGTCATTAAGAATGTGGCTATTGATATTGAATCTGATTATTTGAATACTTAAATATCCTTGTGAATAATTAAATGGAAATATTTTATTGTATCTTTTCCATATTATGAAGAGGTTTAATATTAAAAGGATTTTCTTTTATTCTAATACATTTCCTTAAATGTGTATGCTTATTTATGAATGTTTCCGCTATATTATTACCCTTACTGAGCATCTGAGCTCACCCCTTTCAATGTTTTAATTTTCCCTATATTCAAAGTAGTGTATTATGATCGATAAGCAGGATCCAGTTCGGGTAGTAATGGCATTCTCAAAGGATCTTTTATATTTTGTTTCATTTTCTAATGTGTAATGTAACATTCATGTATATAATTTATTTTCCAAGACTGATAAACTGATCGGTCATTCGAGACATGATTCCTTTTAATCATGCCTATTAAAAGAATACAACGACTATAGGATTCTGGGGTTAGGGCGTCACACTTAGGGTAGTCAGGTTGTGACTTAAGGAATATGCAAGTTACATTTAGTGCAACCTATACCGAAGGAATAGAGTTCCAAGCATATTATTTGACTTACTATTGTTGTAGCCTATTCATTTTTGTATTCATTAATTGTAACGAGTGCATAATATTATTTTATATTTGAGTTAATTTTGGAAAGTGTGTTCGTTGATATAGAAAGCATATGTGGTGTTGTGAATCTCGATAACCTATTTGGTATCTGATAAGATCTAATTATATGTTTTAAGGATTCTTCCTTTGAGATAGGTGGATATCTATTCATTTGGAGTCTTTTAATCCTCATTATGACATGGTACAATGTAATTATTAGAATGGACTGGTAAGTTTCATATAGAGTTTATATTGGTTGTTTTCACTGTAGGGTGACAACTAAATTACAATAGGGTTGTAGGCATGTGAACAAAGGAGAATCCAAGTTCAATTCTTCTCGATCTGAACATAAGAATCAGGATTGGGTAGTGTGAAATCCCAAATTTGTTGCCTTTTGTTGGATGATCAGAGGTTTTGACTTAGTATTTTCCCTCTAATAGTAAATAATTTTAGGGACATCATCCCCCAAAATAAATGTAGATATGCCTCCATTTATAGATTGGAACTTATCATTGCACATGTTACATGACTAACACCATTGCCCATTCTCCTTATTGATAGAAACTATGGAGATCTTAGTGCTCAAGAAATAGTCGGAAGACATAGAGGATAAAGTCTTAATCTAACCTAGTACTTCTCTATCGGGGTTTTCAACCAATTTTAAATTGAAAGTTGATGATACCCATTTACTTTGTATGTATTATCAATTGTTGAACGGTTATTCGATAAAGAACAAGTATCAAATAACTAAAATAGTTGACCTCTTTGATCAGATTTGCGGAGCATGGGTATTTTCCATGATTGGTTTGAGTTGTGGGTATTATCACGTATGATTTAGGTCTTCATATATACCTTGTATACCTTTCCAAAGTAGGTACGGTCTTTATGAGTACCTATTAATGTTGTTTGTTCACACGAATCTACTTAATATTTGTATGGCTCCAATGAATCGGGCTTTCAACCAGTATTTGGATTCATTCCTGGTAGTCCTTATGAATGATATCTTAGTGTATTCTATATCTCAACACACCCACACCTAATATCATTATTCTTCTAGATCTATTAAGTAACGTGTACATTCTATATGACATATCATGTATTGGTCTAAGAGCTATTCTTCTATAGGACATGTGAGTTATAAGGTATGAATCTAACTAGTTGTGGCCTCACTAGTGGAATTACTCGATGAACTACTTCAATCTAGTAGATTTCATTCATGATATATTCCTTTGGATACATTATTTTATTTGATAGTATTTTGAGTTGTTCACAAACCAAAAAATCATCAAATATAAATTCACTCTATTTGATGTGAATCTTAGGTAGCATAGATGGGTTTATTACCTACAATCCTTCGATTTCAAGCTTTCCTAGATGCCTAGAAAATTATATTATGTAGTCGATGCTCTATGCTTGGAGACATAGACATAAGATATTCAATAGGCCAGTGGTGAGTGAAATCTCATGGCCTTTTTTGTAGAAATTCATGTTGTGGTTCAGGATGATCATGGACATACTATCCTCTCAGCTTTTGTAGTGGCATATACCGTATAAGAACAAGTGAGAATGAGGCAACTCTTATATCCTAAACTCTCACTCATAAAGTAAAGTATCTCATAATATGATTCATCTTTGGATTTGAATATGGATAATGATGAGAAAATATACATTCATGGGTGGGTCTAGTTCCTAGTAGACTTCACATATGAGTTGATATAGAATTTCATGCCTTAGTTGGGGTGGTATATTCTAGTGTCACAAATATGTATCAAGACCTAGGTTACCATTATTGGGGGCCTAGTTTGAAATGGGAGTTAATAAAATTAATTACTCAGTGTTCAACCTGTGATTAGCTGAAAGAAAAACATCAACGACTAATATGAAATTTAAAACCATTGCCCATTACCAAAGGGAAAGGAGATGATGTTCTCATGGACTTCATTACTATTCTTCATAGATAGACTCATTTAAATGATAATGTTTGTTATTTATTTATTGTTTTACAAAGGAAAAACAATTATTTCCTATCTGAGAACATTTTCTATAGATGGTATATGGAGTCTATATATAAGGGATATTTTATGTATTCCTTGAGATCCATGTTATATCATATCTAATAGGGATAATTGCTTTATATATCAGTTCTATAAGGGGATTAAAAAGTTTGTGGGTAAAAAGGTTCTTCTGAACTAGGACTATTACCCACAGACCAGTGGATAAATAGAGTAAATGATCCAGGTGTTTGACTACATGCTTCATGAATGTGTCCTTAATTTCAGGCTTTCATGGGAGAATAAAATTCCCCTAGAAGAGTTCTCTTATAATAAAATATTTTTGACATCTATTAATATGGACCATTATGAAACAAAATATGGTATTCCTTGTTGATCACCTATGTTCTCATTATAGTGGAGGGAGTTAGATTTTATTAGACCACATCTCATTCAGAATAAAACAGAGTAAATCAAGTTGATCAGAAAGATAATGTTTCTAGATCAGTCCCGAATGAAGTCATGTTCTAATCGATGATGAATACCTCTCGATTTTTGAGGTCAAGGATCAGGTTTTCTTGTTTTTTTTCAACTATCATGACCCATTAATGAATTCTTACGCCGGTAAGATTTTCCTTAATTTTTTGGACAATTTTTGGTTTTTAAATGAATTAGGAAAGTGACGTACCAGATAACCCTTCAATTGAGATACAAATATAGGCATGATTTCATTCATGTATCTCAGTTTCACTAATATTATCTAGACCATCTCATGTTTTACATCATAATAAGGATGATTTCGATGGAAATGTTTCTTTTGAGAACTATCTAATGTGTATCATGAATATGAAAATTAATGTACTCTATGGGAAGTCAGTTACATAAAAACAAGTGCTAGGGAATCACAAATGAGTAAAAGATGAGACATGGGATAAAAAATCTGATATGCAATACCAATGGCTGAAGATTTTATCTGACAACCCCTCTTTACCCTTTGAATTCCAACTTGATGTCATGTTACTATAAAGAGGGGGGGTTTAATGACTTGATATTCCTAAAGTTAAAGATCCTTTTTTTCCCAATTTCATTAGTTATTTTTACCCTTACAAATGTTAAAAAAAATTATGTCATGGAGGACTTGAGGGTATATAAGGTTTGTTTTGTGCCCAAATCATTGATGTTTGAAGAAATAGACTCAGCCACATAGTTTTTAGAAACATGACAACCCTCCCAGCATGGTTTCTCCAAAGCATGTGTGGTGTTTTAGAGGGGAAAAGGGGTCCACACGACTGTATGAAACAATGAGTTCTAAGGATCATTAACTCACAAGACATCAGAGGTTTTCTATAGAGTATGTTTACCTAGATTACGAATATTCAGAAAAATAGTACACCTAGACCATTTCAGGTCCAACCTTAGAAAGTGGGCGGCACACAATTGGTGCATGGTTTGCCCAACCATGATACCAAACTCTGTAACTCTAATTTTCTTAGTAAAAATCCTATTTTTACATTAATGATCTTTAAATAACATACCTCATGATTAAATTTAGGTGAGCATGTTTTAAACTCTCAAATTCATCATGAGATGCATTGTATATACCATTTTCGCGATTATATAGATCGTTAGACTAGTTATGGATGCTAGAGCTCGGCCCTAGGTACTACTGAACTTTGTATCCATGTATATTACTAATTATGTTCCCATATACTGGTGTATATACACGTATACATTATATATATATATATATATTTTACTCAAACATATATATGGTATTCAGATCAAAAAATATTCTGGCCTACAAAAAAGCAGATAGGGTATGCCTAGTGACATGATAGAACCAATGCTTACTAATTTTATTTATTCATATTTTTTTATTTATTATACCTTCACACTTCTTATCTATGTATAATGGATGAATTATTTCTAGATACTATAGGTTGTGGCCTACTGAGATTATCTCACAACCTACTATGATAATCTTTGATACCCGACTAAATGATATATCTACAGGTATGGATAACGGAAATATCCATACTAAAGATTCTTGATCCATTTTATTAATTGCGTAGAGCTTGTGAGCAGAGGATTGGTCATATGTTTGAGTTTCTAGAGGAGTAATATTTTTTTTCCTTTTTTGAATTTTTTATATAATTTTTTATATGACCATCCCATGTATCCACTATTTGCCTTTTTTAGCAGTAATCCAGGAAATCATTGTGTACAAGACTCAATATATAGAAATTTGATTATTACATTAGTTTAAATTTTATATATGATTCTGTAGTATATTATCATTTTTTTAACCAATGCCATCTACAATTTTTTAATTCTGCTAATTTCTATTTATTTAATATATTTTTTGTTCCACTATGAGATGAAGGTATAGTATCCTTATTATACCTCATTAGACCTTCAATATGAGTTGGCAGTATCCGGCATATGGGGAGACACGCCTGAGGACAGATGACCTCCCAGCTTGGGGAACTGATTATAAGGATCCTGTGCGGGGACATTACACATGGATAATGAAAATTATGAAAATAATGAATATATATAATACCTATGAGAAGATATTGATTCAATATAATTAATATATCATCAAATTCCTTATCCTTTATCGCATTAAGGGAATGATACTGTCACTCGTGCTTATGTACAACCAACCATCTCCAGGAAGATATATGATTCATTTTTATTGTAAAACATTGAATAATGGTTCTCAAAATGAATCTAATGAGTATTATAACATTAATATAATTATTGATATTACGTATCTATATACTATTAATTTGAAACAGAACATTCATGACATAAAGTGCATGAGAAAACGAGGAAATTAATACCCAAAATATTGAAAACAATGAAATATTATTAATAATAAAATTGTAAAACATTTTTAGGGGATCATATACGGTATTATAAATATGAAATTAATTTTGGTATAAATTAATAAAATTCATAAAAACATTATAAAAGCGTTTCAAACGTGCTCACCTAAATGTACTCATGAGGTAAGGTATTTCATCTCATTTTTTTGTCTAATAAATATATGTGTCTATTTGAACTAATTTACTATTATGTATTTTATATATTACCCATTTTATGAATATAATAGGAATAAATTTTAATTCATGATGGTTAATGTTTCAATTATTTTTTATTATTTCATGGGGTTTCAATTTGAATTTCACAAAGAGGAATGAATATATTTTATATTCATACGTTTTTCATTGTGTCTACTTTAATTGAAGAAATCATATAATATATCCATAATAAGATACAATAATTTTCTTATTCAGTGAATATTTAATGAATTTAAAAAATTTCTTCAAACTTTTAATCGCTTTGGTCCTAAAAAATGAAGGAAATGTTTAAAATAATAACTAATTTTATGTCTCTTTAAGTAAAATATATTTTAATTTTATGTCAATGTTTTTAAAAACAGTTTTAAAAACATTAATTTATCTAATCAAATTACATATTAGGGAAATGTGTTATACTTGATTTTATAAATGGGTTTAAATGAATCCTACTACATTATATTGAATGTTTCATTTTCAAAAAATATTAAAATGACTTTTTTTTAATGTAAAAGGTGATAACAAACATCCCTAATAATATAACTATTTTAAAAAAATAGCTCATTAAACTTGTTTTAATAAATTTGAGAATGAAAAATATTTTATGAAATATTAGTTTTATATTTCACCTCTATTACCTTATTATTATAAAGGACATGTTTTTATTGAAAACCCAATATTCTTAATAAACTGATGACCATCTGTTATATGGTGAATCATTTTGTGGTTGTTAACATTTAATTGATAATTTTTTTTCATGATTAGTTTTAAATGAGAATTATTTTCTATTATATATTAATATTTTCTATATCATGGGTATGATTATTTCTTAAAACAAATACCACTATTAAATATAATATTTACTTGTAAATTTTTTATATTTAATAGAGAAATATTTATAAATTAGTATTAATTAATTGATATAGATATTTGTGGAAAAGAAATATTGTTAAAGAATTAAATAGATCATTATATATATGAGGAATAACTTAGATATGCATTAATATGTGCGGACCAGAATATATAACCCCCGATGAGTTGGTAGGTCTGATGAGACAGATCAGTTGGCCAATTTAAATTGGGTTTTACGCACAGTTTTATACTATCTTATGAAATGTATGGATGCTATAGATATCATAATGTCTAAGATCATGACATCCAATAATAATAATTTCCTTCATTTAAAATTCAATTATTATTATTCTTGAGATTAATTTCATGTATATTATACATGCATTCATTTTGTTCTCAGGTAATTGATTAATTGGGATGTGTTCATGGTTATTTAACATTCCATATTGATTATGCCTTATCTAATCATTATAGTCATGTTATGGATAAATTAAATGTGTGTTAAGTTATCTACCTTTCCATATTGATTTTTCCATATTTATTCATAATAAATTGCATTATACATAACCCTTAAGGATAATTTTAGGTCACTATTATTTTTTTACTTTTCCTTGGTCATGAAGAAGAATAATGTTAATGAATTCAAGGATGTAGAATGTTTTTCATTGATATGTTTTATATTAAATCCCAAATTCAAAATGGGCATCATCTATATATGTCTCTCTCAAGGTGTACTAAACTGATCAGTACTTTATGATTATATCCTTCTTATCTAGGTCAATATTATAATATAGACCCTAGTTATGGGTAACTAGAGTTTTGTTTATTATAGATGATATTAGATAATGTTTAGTAGAATCCTTAGAAACTATATTAATGAAGAAATATATTAAATAATATATTCCAGTGATATAATATGAGTATAAGTATATAAAAAATCCAAATTTTTTATAAGGAAGATATTATGTGGTTATTCCATGGAATACATTGTTTTTTGGATAATATAGGGAGACATGGTTTTAACATAGATGTACCTGGTGGTAATAAAATTGAAAAGGGAACTTTGGGATTAGACACAATAATTACACAATAAAAAATTATTGTCCTTACTATACATCTAGTTGAAACATGTATGTGATATGATTTCGATAATTCACATTTTCATTTCAAAATGTTAAGAAGGACTTGAAAATAAATTGTTTCCAAAGAAACCATGTTTAACATTGTAATATTAAAAATTCATAATTTTATGATTTATGCTAAGTTTCACACCTAATTTAGAATTATTCATTATGATTTCAAACTATTAATTTTATGAGACATTACAGCATATTCATTTTTTTAGAAATGGATCTTAGAAGAAAGGAGCATATAAATACTCATAGAAAATGTAGAGATTTCCCATTAAAGAAATCCAATACTACTTGTATTGTAATATACCTTATCAGGGATATATTAGTGGATCATAATCTGGTTACAACTAATAAACATGCATGAATAGAGCAACATGTTGTTACATAACATGATTATTCTATGTTTGAAACCTTAATGTGATAGAAATCCTCATAATTTAGTGGGACAATTAATCGTATTTTAGCTGAGCAGTGGATTATGTCTAATGAAAATATATTTCTGATCCTGGGATTTGATGAAAATAAAAAGTTTTTATTAGAAGTATACAATCCAAAGTGTGGTTTTGATTAATTGTTATTATTGATCTAGAATAAATTGGATGAATAAGAAATAAAACACTTTGATTACATATATTTTAAGTGAACATTCTTTGATAAATATTTCCATTATGAGAAATTGATTGAAACGATGATAATATTACTTTTCATAAAGAAAAAGGAATAATAAACTATTTTTGAGTGTGATAGTACCTTTATAAGTCTGTCCATTTATGCTACATATTATATATAAAATATGGAATATAATATTGTACATTTATTTGAATGTATTGACCAATGTATCTAAAGTGTACTCATTTCTCAAACTATTTTATCCTAATATGTAATATTTTAATGTGCCAAAAAATAGAGATGGAATTATCCATATCCTATACTCATGGGAAAAAAGATAATAAATGGTCATCTAAACCCAATGATACAATTTTATTCATAAACATTGGATAAAATGAAGAAGTTTTTATAATGTAAAATTTTTGGAAAGAAACTCCCTACAAAATTCAGAAAGGGAATGTGAGTTTATTAGAAGTGTAGAGAAATAGGTCCATATGGATCATAAATATAAGGGAAAGAAATTGAACACATTTATCTGATGATTCAAATACAATGAAATGGGGAATTAATCAGACTAATGTTCCATGTGTCAAAGAAATCTTCCATAGAATATGTCAAGGGGAGAAGGACAAGCATATGAGATCACTACATCTAAGGAGAAATTACAGAATGATGAGGTGGATAATACATTAACTATAGACTAAAATTTATCCAATTATTTATTTGATTATATATTTTAACACTCTTTTATATCTTCCATGGTTTCTATAAAATTTTGGTACATCCATAGACCTTAATAATGGAGTTTTTTCCCAAAAAAAATAAGGGGAGGTATCAGTTCAATAAGGATGTGTTATGAAGTCCCCATTGTAAAACAAAAATGTTATATATTTTAAAAATTAATATTAATAATTATTATTTAATTTGATATAGTCTTTAGAATGGAATAGATTTAAAAATAAGATGCAATAATTTATTGCAAGGATAATTAAATTACAATTCATGATGATGATGTAGAATTGCCTATCTTTAGAGTGTGGACTCATAATTCATGTTAGGTGTAGATCCGCCCCTAGTAGCTCTACCAAATAAAATTTTAGTGTAGAAGAGTGAACATAATCTATTTATGGAAAAGGTAATATTGAAATTCAGTATATACCTATTTTATATTAATACATTTACGTATTTACTTAAGAATTTCATGAACACTCACATGAGAAGGATTTTTGTTATTCTATTGATTTAATACCTGATGCATGACCAATATCAAAGAATCCTTATAGAATGGACACTCTGGAATTAGTGTTGTGGAAGAAATAACTATAGCAGTTTTGTGATAAGGCCTACTCTATTTTGAATTTATTAAAATCCACATTTGGAAAAGTGAAAACTGAACAAAACCTCAACAGTTCACATAGTCCCACATATCCCCCATCCACACCACACACCTCATTCATAATTCAAGATGAACACATTCAAATTTCAAAACTAAAATATAGAAATACCGCAAAAATGAAAATAAAACCACATGATACCCACGTCAATCCACATCAGGGGGACCACAGACTACGCCTAAGAGCCATTATCATATCACCATCCAGACATCACATCATTGTCACTACCATCATGCCTTCACGCCAACCAATATATTTACCTCATCATCACAACACCATTGATTGCTTCTCCAGCATCCACCCATGATTGTTGAAACACGTCACTACAATGATTCTTCATCCCATATCACCAAACCAACATTATCATCATTTCCATAGATTAACCCAGCCATTATGTCAATGATCAAACCCTTGTCACTATCAACCTCCCAAAGTCACCTGCTCAGACTCACATCCCAACGAATCATGAAGATCTCCTCACAGCTCCACCTCAGATAGAATGGAGGACCATGGGATCCAGAGTAGGGAAAAAGTGGTCTTATATATGTTGAAAAATGACAAAAACCTCTGGGAACGGTTGACGTTGAAGAATTCCATCATCGGCGCAGTCGTAACAACTGAACTATCTGAAGAAAAAATAGTAGACCAAAACCATTGCAAAACACTCCCAAAAATATTGAACATTTCATCATGGAAGGAATTAAATCCAAAAATTGTGATAATGGATTTATTTTATTTGGCGGTCCACCAAGGGGATATTTTGTTCTCTTGATTAATAATAATGAAGGATCCATGAGGTTGTGAGATGATAATAGGGAAATACACGATATTACAATAAGGAAGATTATCATCTACCACACATTAACAACATATTCAATCAACATTAAGGGGATAAATATTTTCCAATGATTGGAATTTTGTATAGGTATCGTTAATTTTGTGTAAAGAAAGAATACATTCTAAAGATTGTATTTTGAATGAGTTATGAACATTAAGAGTTTATAGTAAATATATTTGGATTGACTAATTCACCCTTTTTTATGGGTCTAATGAATAGAGTATTTAAGGAATATTTTCATGAACTTTTTTGGTATTCCTTGATGGTATTTCGGTGTATTCTATGAGATGTGAGGGTCATGGGAGTCACATGGGGATCATTATTTAGTGACTTAACAGAATGGATTTATATGGGAAATTAGGAATGTGTGAGTTCTGGATTAAAGATAATTATTTTCTTGTATATATTTCCTCCTAGTATGAAATCTCAGTTTATCCTATAAATATATATGTAGCCATAGAATGATCCACAGTAATGAAAATAACTGAGGAATGTAGTTTCATAATGTTGGAAGGTTAATATTGTTGATTATTTCAGAATTTTTTGATGTATTTTAACTCATTAACCATGATTACACATAAAGGGGTAAAGATTAATTGGATAACGGAATGTGAAGAGTGTTTTGAAGAATTGAATATGATTTTTTTCAATGTTATAATTTTGAATCTACCATCATGAAATGACGGTTTTGTTATATATCATGATTCATAAAAGAAGGGAATTTTTTTGTTTCTATATTCAAAATGATAATTTTTTTTCATATGCAACAATTATGTTAAAGGATCAGGAATAGAACTATCCTACCCATGATATTAATTCGGAAGCTATGATATTTTGTTTGAAGGTATAGGGACATCATCACTATGGTGAAATATATGAGATATGCACAAACCATTAAAGCCTAACATACATCTATAAGAAAAATTCAACACGAGGCAATGATTATGGATCAATGTACTCATGGATTATTATTTCTCAATACACTACAATCCAGTGATGGAAAATAAGGTATAAGATGTATTTAATTGAGAAAATCATAGAGTTATGACAAAAATTTGGATTTCAATAGATTTTATGTTCATATATCAAGTAAAGATGGATATGAGAATTATTAAAGAAGTGGATAAATCATTCCTATTTCAAAATATTTCCAAAGAATAATTATTGGAAAATATAATAATTTATCAATACAATGATGATAATTTTAGATAAAAAGTAATGTTGTGAATGATGGGAATTTAGTAAACACTTCTTGTGAATATGGAGTACTATAATCTGGAATGTGATTGTGTGTTATAAAATACCATTGAAAAGATAATAATTTTTAGATGAAGATAATAAAATGAATTTCATTATAAACTCTCATTGAACCAATATATATAAGGATTTGAGTGAACATTTTTAGTGGGATATCATGATCTAAGATATTTATGATTATGTTTCTATATGTTGGGTTTGTGAACAATTGAATGTTGAGAGAAATCATTATAGAGGATTCATGAAACCTCTTCAAATTTTATGGTGAAATTGGGATGACATTACTATGGAATATTTCCCAGTACTACCAAATACTCCTATAAGGAATGATGCAATATGAGTAATTCGTGATCATCTATCCAAATCTACATATTTATTTACTATAATATAAGATTTACAACTTGATTTTCCAATATTTCTTTACGTAAATAATGTTTTAAGACTTTATGGTACACCTATTATGATTTTATCTTCTTGGGATCCATGTTTTACATTGAAATTATGTAAGAGTGTCCAAAAGGATCTAGACACTAAGCATAATTTGAGATTCATCTACCATCCTCAAACCATCAGACTATCCAATTAAAACTATTAAATCATTAGAATACAAGTTTATATCATGCTCACATGACATCCATGGTATTTGGGATCTATATTTACCATTGGTAGAGGTTTTCTAAGATAATATATTATATTCAAGATTTCAAATGGTTTATTATGAATCATTATATGGAAATATATGTATTACTATTACTTGTTACGATAATGTAGGTGAATGAGAAATTGTAGGCCCAAAATATGTTGAGGAGAAAAAAAATGTGAAGAAAATTCAGTATCATAATAAATTATCTAAATGTATGAAAAAGTGTTATGTTAATAATTGGAGGAATGATTTGTATTTTTGAGTCGGAGATACTATTTTATAGAAATTATCTCTAAGGAGGGATCCATAAGGTTCAATAAGAAGGGGAAACTAGGTCGAAGGTATATTAGAAACTTTTAATGTTTTGATTAGAATATCGATTGGAAATATAATAAATCCTCTCTAAAATAATTTATGTGTTCAATATATCATTTTTAAGGAAGTACATTCTAGCCCCAATGCATGTTCTCATCGATAAATAAATAGAATTAAAACCAGATCTATCTTGCTATGAAGAGACCATCCAGATTATTGATACTATAGAGAATGTATTGAGGAATCTAATGAATTGACGTGTATAATTAAATTGGTGAAATTATAAAATATTGGAATAAATTTAGGAATTAGTGGGTTTATAATGAATAAACAACATCATTTATTTAGAGGGGAAATATCTAAGAAAATGTAAATAATGATTTTTTTGTATGAGGGAAGACTGTAAGTCTTGAGCCTAAATTGTAATAGGTGACTATTATATTTTAATATAACTATAATTATTGTAACCCATTACTTTTACAGAAATTATTCCATGATTCTTAAACATATATCCATTAATAAAACAAATGGTTCATAAATTCCTATCATGTATGGTAGTCTATGTTCATAATATATAAGATGAAGATCAAACAAGTCATTCTTATTTTATTTTCAAAAATGAGATCCTAAAATCTATTTGAGCACATAAATCAATATTAGATTACATAGAGAACACAATAATGAAAGTAATAATATTAAAATACTAGTAAGAACATAATTAAGATAATGAATCCTACCATTTGAGTCAAATTTATAACCTGATGTCATAAAAGGGAAGGCACGTGAGTAATCACTTGGAATAATAACATATGAAACATGGTATCATAAAAGCATAGAATCATAGAAAATATGACATCAACATAATTAATGAAAGAAATATAAGTAATTAATCACTGTCTATACAAAATCACATTATGTATAGAGTCCCATAATAGATTATTTTCACTCTCTAATCCCACATATGATGTCTCATGATATAAATAAATTATCCAATGCATTTGAGGGATATATATTTATAGGACCAACCACCAAATTTATTTATTTTACATGCATATGCATTCCACATATGGATATCAATCATACGTCATCAACATAAGAATTTGTTTAATAAAAAGTGTATATGATGGATACATTGGGGAGGGGAGAATTGTAGTTTAAAAAATTAATCTAACATAAAACCCAGACATCATTTTCATAGTAATTAGATATATAAATTGTCTGATGGTTAGTGTATTTGTATCAAACACATAAGTTATCTGATAAATCAGAGTTACTAAAATGACTTATAAGCAGTCTGATTATTGAGATATTTGAATGATTATGTAAGAATAACTATAAAAAATAAATTATAAATCATATTATAAATGTAACATCCCAGGTAAATAAGGAATATAAATTTTTCATATTTATTAATTTATTAATTAATTAATAATTTTACTTTAAAATGGTTGTTATGTTCGATAGAGTACCCGATATGCAACAACGGGTTTCGTTCAAATATTACGTTGTACATTAATAATATAATATTATTATTTTAAATGATAGTCAACTCCTATCAATTGTATTGGAAGGAATGAACAAAACTAAATAAAATATTATTATACATGTTTTTTAAATGTATTTACATTTATCTAATAAAAGTTGGAGGCTTAAGTTGTGAATGAATCTAATTTTAAGAATAATTTACATTAAAAATACGATTTTCACCTTTTAATAGAGAAGCCTTTTTAAATCTAGTTTTGGTTAAATTAATACATTCTTTATGAACAAATAAAATACTTCTTTATAATGAGGACATTAAAATTTACTTTGTGTAATTTTTTGGAATTTTTCCGACATAGATCATTTTTTAATGAATAGTGAAAAATATTGTATTTTAATTCAAAAGTGACTCTTAATATAATTTATTTATTTGGTTAGATTATCTATTTAATTGGTTTTAAAGTGTAATTAAAATATATTTTTACCATTTAATCCAATTTGGATAATTTGAATTAATTTTTCTTTGAAATTGTTCATAAACAAGTATCAATCTTTTTATAGTTATTGTTTCTTAAATACACGCTATTTGTTTTTATAATGGGAATTAATTTTAAAGTTAATTAATTCCACATATATGGTCTGAATTTTGAATAAAATAGATCATTTTTGAATTTGAAATATCAAATATAGCTTAGTTTGAATTTTTGGTAATTTTCAGAAAACATCAATTTTTTGATGAATAGTCAAACCACTTAGTGGTAGTTAAAAAAACTGACTTTTAATTTTAAATGAAATTTGACAACTTTTGTGAACTTAATTAAAAAATTCTGACTTACATGGTTGTCATCAAAAAGTAAAATGTGGTTCATTAAGATGAAAATAATTTTTGGTGAATAGTAAATTTGACTTTTATATAATACGGTTAAAGGTAAATAAGGAAATTCATGGTTAAAAAACTATTATAATAATTCAAATTTATGATAACACTTGTTCTAACCTTATTAGATGAGTATTGGGCGACCATGGGAATCCTTGGGTTGATTTTGGGACCCCTCTGAGCCACTTGGTAGTGATAATGAAAATTTGGATTAATTAATTTAATGTAAAGACAAAATTGACATTAACAAAAATCTCATAGTAATTAATTTTTTTAAGGGGTTATATAAATTATCTTTTAGACTATAAATATTAATTGGAAAGATACAAATATTTCCTAAATTATTGTATTTTTTTAAAAAAATTAGACATCATATAGTTTAAATTATTTATGACACAATAATGATGCAATATTTACCTCATTAATAAATTATTTAAATAAATATGATTATAATGAATAAAATATTATCCAAAACATTTCCAATTAAGATTGGATGATTTTTTTTCGACCATGAGTCATCTTATCGTCATCTTTAATGATATTTGGACCTTTTGAAACTGAAGATATGTTTATAATAAAATAATATTTTCACACTTTCCTAAAGAGCCCCTCCTCTCAATTATAAAAAGAATCCCTTTTATATCTAATTAATCACTCCTCTAAAGCCATATTTCTCATCCAAACTCTACCAAATTAATCTCCCTACATCCCAATCCTCCACTTGGGAGCCTTAACTTAGGCATAAGTCACTTCAATAAGTCATTTGGTTCAAACCAAAGGGAGTTACCCAAAGGAAAGGTAACAGTTTCTCTTAAATAGTATTCTTTTATTTTACTTCTCCAACCCCTAAACTCTTTTTATTCCTTTCTTTTGTAACAACAACATTATCCTCAGTATACTAGAATGTTGTTATGAGAATTATTAGAAATAAAATTACACACCCCTACATCTAATGAATGAAGAACATAATGTTTTTGTGGATGGGAAACTAACGCCTCATGAAACGATGATTGTTCAAATTTCTCCAACCACCTCTCATGGTGGTCATTAAGATGGAACTGTATTTATATAAGATATATATTATGTTTATTTTTTCATTATTCTTCTTTATTTTCCATTTATATAATGCCATTATGGTTTCCATAGTGGGTAAATACGATAATCTCATTTGAGGAAGCGCAGACTACCGCCCCCTCAAAGTGATGTGACTCGTTAATGACTTATGTGGGTTGTATAAAAGATAGAGTTATTGATATTATATATGATAATATACTGGAATTATAATTTTTATATGTATAAATATGTTTTAATTTCATTAAAATACGAAATAGAAATGAAATTAGCGTTCATGCGTACGTACGACTTACCTTCTCCATGAACGGTGCATTTCATTTCTTACCTATAAATGTTATATACTATTATAAATATAACTATATAATGGATATATATGATATATATGATATCTATATCATGAATATCATTATGGATATAATTATTCTTTGACCACATGAACAACATGTAATTATAAGAAGAACATTTTTGACTCAAGTACCAAATATCGACAAAATGAACATTATTAACATAAATTATTACAAAATGTTTATAACATGGTAATAAGTGATATAAAGGAATAATAAACATAAAAAAGGTTCTTAATCAAGTACAAATTTACTTTATTTTATTATTCAGGAGATTAATGAACGATCAATTCACGTCGGACCTGAGGTAAGGGATCTGACCTCTCTTTCATTTCACGTACTCTATTTTATGTCATTTCTTTTATGATCCATGTTCTTATGTTGGAGGATGTTCTATTATATTCACCATAATGTAATTTTTATTTTATTATGATGAGAGACCCCCTATTACTCTTATTAATTCATTTTAATAATTTTTAATTGGCGCTGTTAGGCTGCCGAATTTTTGTAACGATTTTTCTTATCTCATTCTTAATTCTGTGAGATTTCCATTGTTTGCCACTTAATCATTACATGTGGTGTATTGTGTGCTACCATTTGATATATATATTATCATGATTCTCATTATATTCATGGTATTCTATGATTCATTTGGTGGTTATTAACTTTTAGCCATACGACTTTGTTGATTACAACGTGGTAAAGGTTTTCGTCTCACTTTTTATTCTTGTGAGATTCATGCTATATTTTACACTATTTAAATTTATTTGGTGTTTGTACTGACCATTATTGAAATATTTGTGCAATATAAATTCATTTATGAGTATTTACATCTTCATTTTATGATCCTTCTTTCATGTGGAATATGTTTTGTAAGTTACCAAATCGGTGAAGGAACCTTTCACCCTCCTCTTTTTAAAAGACTTCGTTTTGTAGTGCCTTTTAATTTACAATTTATTATGTTGGGATATGTTATTATATATCCTAATTGATGTAAAATTTATTTACAAGTGATGAGATACAACTTTTTTTATCTCATCAACTCATTTTCTGAATTTTAAAGTGATGTCGTTAGGCTGTCGAATTTTTCCAAGGGAACCTCTTAACCCAATTTCAATTCTTCAGGTTCAACTTGTACTTCTTGAATATGTCTTCCAATGAATATGTGTGAATTAACTATGGTTGTTTTACAATTAATTTCCACTTATATTGGGTGTATTTATATTATTCACAAATAATTATTTGATTGATTTATCCTTGATTTAAGGATACCATCTTTATAAGGGATTTCATCTCAATTTATATTTCCATTGAGGATACATTGTTGTTATGAAAAAATTCACTCTTACATGATGTATATACAGTAATTTAAAATATTATATCATGAATTCCTTTATTCTCATGATATTATAACATTATGATTAAAACTTATTCTTCAATTATTTGTATTCAAGCGTCTCTATTTTTGTTAAAAAATCTTTAACTAAAAGATCGTTTTAAATGTTTTAAATAATTATTCATCTTAATATTTCTCATCAATGTACATGTTTTCAAAATGGGGTTTAGGATTTATTTATATGTACATTAATGTTTTCAAATTATATTTCTTTTAAAAATATTCTATGTGGTATGGCACACTTTAATTCAAAAATCACTTTTTTAATTGTTTTGAAATTGATTTGATAAATCATTGTTTATTTCAATATCATGATTTGATATACTGGAATGTGGGAATTTTATCTTTCCTTTATAAATGTTTTATATGTTATTATTATGTTATGTTTATTGGGAATTGTTTTTGTATATCAGTGGTTCCGTGATAAACCTATGGTGGGTGATCCCGTGATAGCTCTCAAATGCATTGGGTAACGCGACAAAGGTAAATGTGATGTTTCTCCTAAGAGATTTAGGGAATACACCGTGATGGGTATTCCATGTTTATCTACCTATGTATCTGTGATAGATATAATGTATGTTTGATATGGATTCCATTAGTAACCTTTATGATTTATGATTTTTTTTGTTATTCATAAATCTCATGATTTCATAAGGTATGTTATGATTGAAAAGTATGGTTCAATTGATTTTTATTTAATGACGGGATAATGTTTTCATTCCTTATTTTGTAACCCTTACTGACCTTTTTATGCTCATCCCATGTTTTTGAAATGTTTTCCACAAGACTTAAAGATGAACATGGTCAAGTATTAGATCAAGGAAATGTCATGATATCTAAAACATGAAACTAGACATGTTTCTTTTTAAGACTTTTTATTTTATGAAAAAATGGATACTGAGTAATAGTATCTACTTTTAATATTCAAGTTCTAATGTAATAGTTATAGCCTAATTCTCTAAAACTATAAACCTTAAAAGATCCTCAATGTTAATTATTAATTTAATTAAATGTTATGTAATGTTTAAGGCCGAGTCCTTATAGTTGGTATCATAGGTCGGTTTAGATAACTTTAGAGGTTAGGGTACAATTTAAGCATAAGTGACAATACCATATTGGTTATGATTTTAGAAAGATTTAAATTTATTTTTTTAAAGTGAACGAGTTTAAGATATCATGAATAAGTATATCTTAGTGTTTACCCTCCTCATTAGATATTAAATCATGATTTTACTAATATAATCACACTGAAATTTTTGTATATAGTAAATGGCTCGATCTAGCAAGCACAAAAGTAACAGTGGATGTGAAGAAAACTGTTACGGTTTTCTGAATGAACAATTGAATGATATGGGAGCTGCAATGAGAAGTCTTATGGTTATTCTCAACCAACTATCTGGAGTCATGATTGACCACCTGAACCTTAGTGATTTTTATAAGAAATCATATATGTGAGAAACAAAACCCTTCTAATGTTTAGGTAAGAATCATAAAGGTAAGTATGTTAAAAAAACTTTGTGTCAAAGATGTGGAAAGAAACACATAGTTAAATGTTTCAAAGGGAGAGAAAGATGCAAAAGATGTGGAAATGAAGGTCATAAAGAAAGAACCTTCCATGGAAAACTGAATTATCTAGTTGACTCTAGGAAAGGGAAAGAAGTTCCTTCTGAAGGATAAATTGAATTTTTTAAATGTGGTGAGCATGGTCATTTTGCAAACACATGTCCTATGAAGAAGTTTCGGGAATATGATCACCAGGATCATACAAATATTCTTTTACCAATACCTAATTCCATTCCAATTGAGGATGAAGAAACTGACAATGACCAATGAAATGTATGGATTATTTCTTAACATATGTTTTCCTTTTATTGAAATCTTAGGATATGATTCATGATTTTGTTTGTAGGAAAGAATAATTTTAGAATAAGATGGTAAATAATTGTTAAAGGATCATACAGAACATTGAATGAGTAAGAGGTCAACATATAAGGGATTCAAGAGTTATGAAAGATTTTAGGATGGAGAAATGCTTAAAATTATTAAGGCTCTTTTGATGATGGGATTACATTAGATGAATCATTATAGTATGTGTCACCCTGATGTTTGATATATGAAAATTTTATTCATTGAATAATTATCTTTTTTTAGTTTATAGTTATAAAGAACCATTTGAGTTTATATGATCCTGGAATTCGAGGAAATTAATAGTTAATACATTTTTGGATGAAAAACAAAAGTAATTAAATAACATATATGGTTAAAATGCGTTATGGTTATTTTTGATGATTTTATCTCTTTTGGGAATGTTATAAAATTATGTAGTTTTGGAAAAGGAGTAATACGCAAACTGTGTGACAACCCATCGCGTCGGACGAAGATGTGGGAATTGAATGCACAACCAAAGTGTAACTGGTATTAATCCCCTACCACTGGACTACGTGAAGTCCCTAGTTAGTATGACTAATTATTTTTAGTGAGAAGATCTCATGAATCCTGAATAAGTTTATTTTGGGATATCTATGGAAATGATTAACCTATCATGGAGGGTATGTGATTAGGATAAATGCTTTTCAGTATGAGACTTTAAGAGTAAGTGATGTTATTTGGAGATAAATGTTAATATTTACCTTGGAAGACTATGTTATTAAATCCTTCATAGATTTGGGTCTCAATTTTAGTTTGGATTAATTTGACGAATTTTAAGGTTAACTGTTTATTTAATGGTCTTTTATGAACCTTGGGCTCTTTTTGTTGAATTTCAGAGATTAAGAGTAGTATTTCTTTTTATAAAGGATTATCCTTTTGGTGATTATCTGATATTATACTAAACATTTTGTTTGTATCTAATATCTAATGACATGGGAAATATATAGTTCATCTTTTGTGGATTATGTGATTCTATCGAAGTTGATTATAGCGCTCTTAATGTGAAAAAAGTCATCCTAAATATTCATCGTTGGGAGAAAATTAGAGTTTATGTTAGAAATCTAGTAAAATATGAATGTATACATGAAATGTAAGTATATTTCCTTATGTTTTTGGTTAAGATCATAAATAAATTCCTCAATGAAAAGTAACTTAAAAAAACATTGTCTGTTAACTTTTTCTACTAGGGAATCAATGACTGTTTAACTAATCACATGTTTTTGATTTTATGGTGGTTAAATTTCTCCTAAACATATTTCCTATCACTCTCCATCAGAACGTGACCCTTTTTCCCTTACATATCCATGTTTTCATGGAATATTAATATGG
This sequence comes from Viscum album, assembly GCA_963277665.1. Classification (NCBI taxonomy): domain Eukaryota; kingdom Viridiplantae; phylum Streptophyta; class Magnoliopsida; order Santalales; family Viscaceae; genus Viscum; species Viscum album. Next base: position 461,035,870 of record OY728165.1, on the reverse strand, counting down.
GTTAACTCGGGTGACCATTGTACTTCTCTTTATTTCTTTTAAAGGGATTGTTTTACTGATTCTTTTTTTCCGATATGGGACCTTCAATAATGTTTTCGAGCCCAAATTTTAAAATTGTGAAGGTGATATTCCGAAAAGAGGGGAAGGATAAAACATCCCAGGTAAATAAGGAATATGAAATTTTCATATTTATACAATTTTGAATTAAATGTTAATTTTACTTTAAAAGGGTTTCTATGTTCGATAGCATACTCGTTACGCAACAACGATTTTCTTTGAAATCTTTCGTTGCACACTAATAATATATAATTAATATTTTAAATGGTAGTAAACTCTAGAAATTGTATTGGAAGGAATGAACAAAACTGAATTCAATATGATTATACATGTCTGTTAAATGTATTTACATTTATCCAATAAACGTCAGAGGCTTAAAATGTGATTGAATATAATTTTCAGAAAAAATTACATTAAAAGGCCGATTCATCGCCTTTTGATGGAGAACCCTATTTAAATATAGATTTGGTAACTTTAATACATTCTATATGAACAAATAAAATCCTTCATTCGAATGGGACAAAAAAATTTACTTTTTGTGATTTGTGGAAGTTTTCCGACAAAGTTCATTTTTTAATGAATAGTGAAAATTATTGTGTTTTAATTCAAAAGTTCCTTTTAATATAATTTATTTATATGGATATATTATCTTTTTCATTGGTTTTAAAGTTAAATTAAAATATATTTTTACCATTTAATCCAATTTGGGACATTGGAATTAATTTCACTTTGAAATTGGACATAAAAAAGTATCAATCTTTTGATAGTTATTGTTTCTTAAAAACGCTGTATTTTTTTGATAATGGGAATTTAATTTAAAGTTAATTAATTCCACTTAGATGTTTTAAATTTTATATATTATAGATCATTTTTGAATTCGGAATATCAATTATAGCTTAGACTGAATTTTAAGTATTTTTCTGAAAAACTTCAATTTTTTTATGAATAGTGAAACCAATTAGTGGTAGTTAAAAAAACTGACTTTTTCTTTTAAATGAAATTTTACCACTTCTATGAATTTAATTTAAAAAATATTACATAAATGGTTGTCATCAAGAAGTAAAATGTGGTTCATTAATATGAAAATAATTTTTTGTTGAATAGCAACTTTAGACTTCTATTTACTGCAGTTAAAGATAAATAGGGTAATTCAAGGTTAAAAGAAAATTATAACAATTCACAATTACCTTAACACTTGTTCTAACCATATTGGATGAGTACTGTCCGACCATGGGCATCCTTGGGTCGATTTAGGGACCCCATTGAGCCACTTGGTAGTGATAATGACAATTTGGATTAATTAATTTAATGTAAAGATAAAAATGACATTAACAAAAATCTTTTTGTAAGTAATTTATATAAGGGTTTATATCAACTATATTTTATACTATAAATATTAATTGGAAATATAAAGATATTTCCTACATGATGGTATTTTTTTAGAATTTTTAGACATCATATAAAATAAATTATATATGACACAATACTAATGCAGTATTTTTCTCATTAATAAATTATTTAAATAAATAAGATTATAATGACTAAAATATTATCCACAACAAGTCCAATTATGATTGGATGTCTTTTATTCGACCGTGAGTCAAATTAAATTCATCTTTAATGATTTTTGGGACTTTTTGAAACCGATAATAAGGTTATAATAAAATAATATTTTCACACTTTTCTAAAGAGACCCTCCTCTCCCTTATAAAAGGAGACCATTTCTATCCAATTACTCACAAATTTGAAGCCATTTTTTTCATCCGAACTCTACCCAATTAATCTCCCTACATCCCTATCCTCCCTATGGAAGCCTTAACTTAGGCATAAGTCACTTCAATAAGTCCTTTGGTTCAAACCAAAGGGAGTTACCCAAATTAAAGGTAACTCTTTCTCTTAAAATGTTTTCTTTTATTTTACTTCTACAACCCCTACACACTTTTTATTCCTTTATTTTGTAACAAAAACAGAATCATCAATATACTAGAATGTTTTTAGGAGAAGTTTTCTAACTAAACTTACACACTCCTTCATCTAATGGATGAAGAACATAATGTTTCTTTTGATGGAAATCTAACGCCTAACGAAATGATGATTGTTCAAATATCTCCAACCGCATCTCATGGTGGCAATTACGATGGAAATGTATTCATATTTGATGTATAAAATGTTTATGTTTTCTTTATTCTTCTATATTTTCCATTTATATAACGCCTTTATGGTTTCCATTATGGGTAAATAAGATAATCTCATTTGAGGAGGCACAGACTACCGCCCCCTCAAAGTGATGTGACTCATTAATGCCTTATGTGGGATGTATAAAGGATAGAGTTAACGATATTATATATTATATTATACTGGAATTATAATATACCTATGTATCATTATGTTTGAATTCCATTAAAATAAGAAATATAAATGAAAATAGCGTTCATAAGTACGTACGGCTTACCGTCTCCATGAATGGTGCATTTAATTTCATACCTATAAATGTTATATACTATTATAAATACTTGTATATACAAGATATATATTATTTATATGATATCTAAATCATGAATATAATTCTGGATATAATGATTCTTTGACCACATGAACAACATGTAATTATAAGAATCCATTTTTGACTCAAGTACCAAATATCGACAAAATAAACATTAATAACGTAAATTATTACATAATGTTTATAACATGATAATAAGGGATATAAAAGGAATAATAAACAAAAAAAAATTCTTAATAATTTATAAATTAATTTTATTTTATCATTCAGTTGATTAATGAATGATCGAGTCATATCGGACACAATATAAGGGACCTGACCTCTCTCTTTCTTTTCAAGTACTCCCTTTTATGTCATTTATTTTATGTTCCATGTTCTTATTTTGGAGGATGTAATAATATATTAAAAATAATTTAATTTGCATTTCAATATGATGATAGACCCCCTACTACTCTCATCAATTCATTCTAAGAATTTTTTAGTGGTTCCGTTCGGCTGCCAAATGTTTGTACGAGATTTTCTTATCTCATTTTTAATTCCATGAGATTTCCATTGTTCGCCACTTATTAATTCCATGTGGAGTATTGTGTACTTCCATATGATATATATATTATAATTATTCTCATTATAATCAAGGAATTTTGTGATTAATTTGGTGGTTATTAACTTTTGGTCATACGACTCAGTTGATTACAACGTGGTAAAGGGTTTCGTCTAACTTTTTATTCCTGTGAGATTCATGCTATATTTTCCACTATTTAATTTTTTGTGGTGTATGTACTACCCATGATTGTAAGTTTTTTGTAATAAACTTTAACTTATTAGTACTTACATCTTCATTTTATGATCCTTCTTTCATGTGGCATATGTTTTTTATTTTACCAAATTGGTAAAGTAACCTTTTACCCTCCACTTTTTAAAAGACTTAGTTTTGTAATGTCTTTTAATTTAAATATTCTTATGTTTGGATATGTTCTTATATATCATCATTGATATTATCTTTATAACCAAGTTATGATATTCCCCTTTTTTATCTCATCAACTCATTTTGTGAATTTTAAAGTGATGTCGTTTGGTTGTCGGATTTTTACAAGGGAACCTCCTAACCCTATTTCAATTTTTCAGGTTCAACTTGTACATCTTGAATATGTCATTATATGAATATGCTTGAATGACCTATGATTGTTTTACACATAATATCCACTTATATTGGGTGTATTTATACGTGGCACACATAATTATTTGATTGATTTATCCTTAATTTAAGGATACTATCTTTATAAGGGATTTTATCTCAATTTACATTTCCATTGAGACATTATTGTTGTTATACACCAATTCACACTTATAAAGTGTATATACAGTCCATTGAAATATTATATCATGAATAACTTTATTCTCATGATATTAGAATGTTCTGATTAAAAGTTATTTCTCAATTATTTTTATTCAAGGATCTCTTTTTTTAAAAACTTTAACTAGAAGATCGTTTTAAATGTTTTAAATATTTATTCTTATAAATATTTCTCATTGATGTCCATATTTTTAAAATGTGTTTTAAGATTTAATTATATGGACATTAATGTTTTCAAATGATAATTCTTTTAAAAATCTTAAAAGTGGTATGGGACACATTGATTCAAAAATCACTTTTTAAATGGTTTTGAAAATGATTTGATAAAACATTGTTTATTTAAATATATTGATTTGATATATTGGAATGTGGAAATGTTATCTTTCCTTTAAATTTTTTTTATATGTTATGATTCTGTTATGGTTATTGGGCATTATTTTCGTATATGGTTCATTCTGTGATAATCCTAAGGAAGGTGAGCCTGAGATAACCCTCCAAATAATTGGGTATTGTAACAGAGGTAAACATGATGTTTCTCCTAAGAGATTTAGGGAATATACAGTGATGAGTATTCCAAGTGTAACTTCCTATGTAGCTGTGATAGCTACAATGTATGTTTGATATGGATTCCATACTTAACCTTTATGATTTATGATTTTTGTGTGTTATTCATAAATCTCATGATTTCATAAGGTTTGTTTTGATTGAAAAGTATGGTTTCATTGATTTTTATTTATTGATGGGATAATGTTTTCTTTACTTATTTTGTAACCCTTACTGATCTTTTTATGCTCATCCCATGTTTTTAAAATGTTTTCCACAGGACTTAAAGATGAATCCGGTCATGGATGGGATCATGGAATAGTGATGCTATCTATAACATGGAACTATACATGTTTCTTTTAAAGAGTTTTTATTTTATGAAAAAATTGATACAGATTAGTAGTGTCTACTTGTAATATTCATGTTGTAATGTAATAGTTATGGCCTAATTCACTAAAACTCTTTACCTAAAACAATCCTAAATGTGAATTATTCATTTAATTCAATATTATGTAATGTTTAAGGTCATGTACTTACAATAAAACTCACAGAAACTACTAAAATTAAAACATAAATATAAATTAACTATGAATTAATAATGTTTTATAATATGATATATACTATTTATTCATATTAATTAAGGATGTTAGAAATCCTTACATAGGATATACAATGTATCCAACCTAACCATAAGCCACGTCATTCCTCACAAAGAGATACCTCAATATGAAGAGCAGTATAAATTATGTCTTCCAAAACCATAGAGGCCCTCGACCAACTTTATTGGTATCAAAAGTCTTATAACCGTGATTATAAAAAGAAAATACAAAAACATTACATGTATTTAACAATTAATTATTCAACATTTATAGAATATAACCTCCGTAAAAATTAAAAACATTCAAGAATAAGATGCTCAGGCAGAGCAATATTCATATGAGCTGAGCAGCAAATTTATTAACTTCCATCTCATCGAATGAACTCTTGTTTAGAGGAATCCATCCAATGGTCATATTTCCATGAATCTTGATGTTGGTTGAAACAACCATGGTTGTTCTTCACATGAAATCTGAAAAATAATATCTTTATCTTATGTTGTTTTTTGTCACAATTACTATGAGGTTACAATTAATTCTAATAAGTAGTAATAATTCTAACCCTGATTATAATTCTCTTGGTCGGATTGAATAAAACATGTTAGTCCAACTGACAAAATATGTCACATCGATAGACTATAAATCAACACATAGATAGACTAAAAATTATCACACTGATATAACGAATATCTTTATACCAATAGATTAGAGATAGTGACACTGATAAATGAAATATCTAAATGACATAATATTATTTAACTTGATGAACCAGACCTTGGTCAATCTGATAGTCCAAACCTTTTTCAGTTTAATGGATCTAAAAAAATTATTAAAGCATTACATTCATTTCGATAAGCACAATATCAATGTTGAATGTAATAAATTTTTTCTAAAAAATTAAAATAACATGGATGTATAAAGGTATTAAATCGTAGTTTTGAAGGAAGTATTTTTCAATTTCCAAAAAAGGAACATAAATGTAGAAAGTATATACATTAAACTCAATAATCTTCCCCATTTTGAAAAGTACAAATAATAAAATTAAAATGATAGAATATTAAATTTTAGAAACATGAAACCCTTTATATGTTAAATATCATCAATTATTTTCTTCATAAAAAATTCCCCCCAATTTTTATATCATAACTCCCCCAGTAATGATAACTTATATTTGTTCAACATTGTTTATATGATAAAAAATTCATTAAATTTGATGAGTAAGCATAAAATATCATGTATCATATTCTACCATTTTATATGACATCACCATTTGACAAAATTCTAACCTTCAATAAATTTTCCCACCATAATAATTTATCCCACAATATTACATTCAAAAAGAAATAAGCGAAGTGCAATATTTCCCTAAAATGGTTAAATTTATAATATGTCTAAATTTTGTTTGAATCAAAATTCATCGAAGTCAAAAACAACAAAAATTAATCTAATTAAAATTAAAAAACATGAAGACAAAATTTATTTTTAAAACAATTAATTAAAATGGGAAATAATTCAAAATGATTGATTTATAGGTACAACAATATTTCCTTAAGAAATTTTTTATTCTTTATTATATATATTATGGATTTTAACTTTTAAATTAAGAAAATCATCATTATTCTTATCATTCACTATAGAAATAGTCTCCAGCATTGATATTTTCTATTTTGGGGAAATGAGCTTCCAATTTTATACATTCAAACTAAGAACCACATCATCAATAAGTCTATTCTTTTAATTTTCTTCCATTATTCTCTAAAATTCATCTTCAAAAGTTCATATTCGAGAATTATCATCTTTTATAATTTTACTAAATTATTTCAATTCAATGATTTAATGATTTCTAGAGTATAGAAATTATTTGAACTATTAAAGAAATTTAAATCTATCAGAAACATATAATAATATATTCTAAAAAGAATAAGAAATATAAAAAGATACATTAAAAACATCTTCAAACTGTTCATCATGATCATTCTATTCTCCATCCACTAGTCTCAATTATTTGACCATTTGATTAATTATTATTTTATGTGCATTTGTTTTATCTAGGGAAAAATTTTATATAGGCTCATTATAAAACATGTTTTGAATCAACAATTTCAAATACTTTGATTTCTCATTTATACTATTCTGGATCTTCTAGAACTGCGATTCATTATTCAGAAGATACAAAATTGAATTTGTGACCAATTTCATGAATAAAAAATTATATTCAATTCTCATACAAGCATCATTTACTAATATATATAATGAATCCTGTGATGATTTATAAATATATTGGTGATACACTCGACTATACTTTTTTCCTTTTTCATTTTCATCTTATGAAATCTTCAGTACATCAAAATCCATATCAGTCTCTATATTGTCTGGTTATTTTGTATGTGAATGTTGTACTTCATGTTCCTCAAGGATCAAGGTTTTTTTTATAAATTTTGATATTTTTAAAACTATATGGATAAATATTTAGATAAAGATAAGGAATCTAGTGATATTTATTCTTCTTTTTCATAATAATTGTAATAATTATTATTATAATCATCATAATCATCAACACCATCATATTTTTATTAGTAGTAATATTATTATAAATATTTTTCAAACAACCTTGTAGTTATATTATATTCTTGTTCGATATTTTGAATAGATATTTGATCTATATATTGAACTGATTTCACAATTTATTTTCAAGATTGTGGTTCAAATTCAATGTTTTTCCCTTATACATGTGTACAAAATCTAGAATAACGTAAAATGCAGTAAATTTTAATTATATTGGTGTTGAGGGATATTTAACATCTAATAGTCAATAGAATGAGTTCTGGAACCCTGAACCGGTTGAACTACTAAAAATGGTGAAATAAGAAGAGGACCATTTTCTGAAGCTTTTTCAACTCATTTCAGAAAAGTTTCTATAACCCTATATTGATTAATCATTTTCATTTTTCTCAGTCTTTATCACAGCCTCAGTTGTTTTTATATTCAATTATATATCACTAACTTTATGAAGTCCAATAAATGGATCTCCTAGATATTTATGAGAATTTTGGGCCATCATCTTATTAAAGTGTTAATCAGACATATTGTTTGATTTATTTTGTTTATTTAGTGGAGTGTAATATTAATTCGTGTTTTATTTTACATGTTCTTTATGAATAAATAAGATGTCATCAGAAAATACCTTATATAATTTTTTATAACCATTTTCTATTTCGGATTGAATACTAACATCATCCTAACAGTTTCTTTTTCTCCAATCAGGGAAAACATTTTTCAAACCACATAATACTGGTTATTTATTGCAATACAATCTAGAAAAAATAACTAGCATTTAATTTATGAGTCCTGGAACACAATAATTCACCAAATCATGGATTTTTTCATTAAATATTTGGTCAATAGAAAAACAAACTTGATCATGTTTATCATCCAACTATTGATGATGAAATACAATATGAATATGTATAGAACTTTTAGTGTAAACCTTTATCATTTTCTTGAGATCAAATAACCATGAATATACAAAGTAACAACTCTTATGTACATATTTGTATGATATAAATTCCATACCTTCCCATAATAAGACAATAACGATGATTTAGCTCTAGTATATCCATAGGATCATAGATACTTCTGAAGCTTGGGAGATAGAAGGTACCCCTCACCTTTCATTAAAAAGTTACTTATGTTCGGAAATTGCTGAATAACTTATCTAAAACACTATCCAAAAATATTTAAAACAATTACATCCAAATAATATTGCACAGTAAATTTCACTCATGAATAGAATTCTCTAGCATTTTAATGATATCAAAGTTCAAAAAAATCCCTTCATACACAAAACATTTTCCATCATGAAATATTTATAAATACTTTGAAAATAAAATATTACATATCTTACCATGATTTCTCGATCAATATTTCTTTTTCCAGTTATTGATTATAAAAATCATCTGATTAATCCATCATGTAATGATTGATATTTAAAAGATCAAATCAGGCTGAAGAAAAAAATCAATCTAATGCAAAAATTTCTAGGTTGATTATAAAAAAGAGATATTAGAGAAAATTTTGAGAAACAATGTGTGACCAAATGTCCCAGAATCCTATATATAGAATTGTGTAGTGACCCTTAAAATTCCAAAGATATAATGACTCGTATTAAAACTATATTATGTATTGATGGCTTTTATTCATCCTTGAATAATTAATATTCAAGAAATCTTAATGTTTTTTATTTTTTATAAAAACTATTAATTGGACACAAGTATTGTCCTATTGTATTATCAATAATATTTATAAAAAGCAGAGAACCTATAAAAATGTATTAAATTTGTAAATTAACATACTAATACAATAATAATGTATAATTTAAAAACAATTAATGAATAGAAGAGTACCTATCAGAGTAAAATTTATCATTGTTGTTAAATATTTATATAGTAAACATTTTTCATGGTTTTCAAAAAAGAAATTAAATATGACAATATTTATAAAAAAATTATCATCCATAATTATTTTAGTAGTTTTTTAATGTGAATAAGTTTAGGAAAAAATTAAATTCTTGAAAATTTCTACAAAAAATATGATATTGATCTTCTATAATATACAGAAAAATGTTTTCAGAAAACACAACCTATGTACCAGCATTTTATAAGGTGTTTATTATTGTTAAGATATTTTTAAATAGAAGGTATATATTAATGATCACTTGTTATTGATAATTCATAACTTCTATTTTATATATTCATATTTATCAAAATGATGTTTTTAGTAAAAATATATACAACATTCTCTTAAAATATGACGATTTGTAAAATGATATATTCTTTTTGTGTGTGATCCTGAAGGAAATGGTGTCTTATATCTTTGTTCATTCCTTATGAATTATGTGTTGGGTTTTTATATAATGTAATGGAACTTGTGTTATCACATAATATTTTATTTTTACTAAAACTCATTCTATATGCTATGAGTGTGTGTTGTATCCACAACACATGACCATAAAAAATTATAGCTACCACATATTCCGATTAAACAATGTAAATTATACTATTTTTGGTTTAAAAATTACTTGACAATAAATATCTATTAAGAAATGAAAAGTTCCCAATGTAGTTTATTTATAAAATTTTCAACCACCAAATTCATCATCTGAAAAATAGTTTAATTAAATACATTTTCAGAAGAGTAAAACATAAAATAATACACAGTTCCCTTAAAAATCATTTTATATCTATATTGTGGGACTATTTTTTATTTTCATGATATTTTTCACAAAATAATATAGAAAACATAAAATATAGATGTCTCGATGATAACTATATTAAACATCTAACAAATACTCTAAAAATAAATTGATGAACTAATTTACCAGCTTCATCAATGTCTAAATTATTCGAGGTTCCAATAGGATTATTAATAATTTTAATATTTTCATATATGAATTTCTTAATGAGAGTACTTATATACCCATGTTTAGATATATATTTCCAAATATTTTTTCTAAAATTATAAAAATTAATATATATATATATATGATATCCCATCTTGTTTATTTCAAACATAGACACCATATGATCTGAAAAGGAATACATTAATGATTTTGGTGTTTAACCACATATAATTTCATTGACATAAATTTAAACAATTATGATGTTTTTAAGAAATTATTTTATAAAAACAGTTCGATTTGTATGTCCCATAACAGAGTTATTTGACAATGAATATCCATTTAACCTATAATATTAGGCTATAGTGGATTGTTTAAGACTTTAGTGTTCCTTATTAAGATTAAAAAAAATTTGTAGATGTTTTTTATTTTCAAAACCATGGGTTTTTTCTAAATAAACTTGTTTTAGAACATATCCATTAAGGAATGCACACTTCACATCCATTTGAAATAGTTTGAATTTAAGGAATGTTTTATAAGATAGAAGTATATGAAATGTTTTATGTCCTTTTTACATAGTATGTGTTTCAACATAATATATTACCTATTATTGATTATATCCTTTGGAACTATGTCTAGAATTATTTATGACTATTATTCTTCTTTATTCACATTAGTTCTTTAAATCCCATTTTACTCCAATTATAGATGTATCATTTGGTCATTCTACCAAATTCCCAAATTCATTCTTCTCAAATTCATTGGGTTAATCTTGAATTTATTTTATCTAATCATAACCACATAATTCTTTATAATTTTTATTATGTTTGAATTGTGAAAGAATTTAAAATGATTAATTTCATTTCTCAAATAACTTCTTATTCTAACGGGTTGAACTATATCACCAATGATATTATCAATATGATGTTTTCGAAAAAACAATTTATTTCATGGGGTTACAAATAAATTTTATAATACGATTCTATTGTGGAGTTCTATGTGTCGAAAATATATGTATAATACCTTTTTTCTGAAAAATATTCAAAATAAGAATTTAAAAATTCTCAAATATGATTACTATGATTAGTTATGAAGGAGAGGATTTTCTATTTTTAAAATCTGGATACAAAAGAGTTAAAAAAATCCTTCAAAATTATTTTCTATAAAATATATCCATGTATACATAGTGTAATAATAAAATAAAACATATAAATAATATTTCCCACTGATGCCTCCAGTTTGTGTTAGACAAAATTATTCTACACACACTTTTTGTAAATATTTATAAGTCGATGTTTCAAAAATAGTGTCAAAACATGACTTATGTTCCTTTTTCAAATTGACATGGATCACAATCATTATAATTATAAAATATAAGAATTATTAAAATCTTTAAATAGTTATTTCCTAAATTGTTTATCTAATTTTGTAACATTACATTTTCTAATTGTTCTTTTCTATAACCAACTTTGAACTTCTATTTTATAGAGAGAAAGTTGATTTCTGAAAATGAGCCTTTTACACATGTCATTTTATAGAATTATTTAGAGAATACTTATTTCAAGTCACATTTTTATAGAATACATTATATATGTAATAATTATTTTTAATATTTTTTAATTACATATTTTCATAAAAAAATCATTATCATTTCAGAACCAAAACCTTATTCGCTCCAATATTATAAAACATTGTATTCATGGATACCTTATTTTATCAAATTTACCATGTTAATAAAATATTAACACTTTTGAAGAATAATTTTTATGAAATCCTATGAATTTGAATTTAGTCAATGAATATTTATTCTTCTACAGCTCATCGCTTTGACAATTCGTAAAAATTAGAGAATATTTCTAAACAAGTAATTATTTTCATAAATGGGTTTTCTATTAATAAAAACCATTTTGGATAAAACTCTATGAAGCATAATTTGATCATAAATATTATCAAAGTTTTCAATATTAGTGATAAACATTGAAAAAAGTTTTTTGTAACTAGAGATTTGATAATTTAGTTTTATACATGAATGTTTATCTTATGCAGTTGTTTCAATTCAACTATCTTTTTTCTATATAATCATGTAAAATATTTTTTAATTAAACCGTTAATTTTTTTTGAAATATAATATATATTAGAATTATATTTATCTAAATTATTTACAAGATATTATATTTCAATATTTAATGTTGAAATCATTAAATTTTCATTCATAAGTTTATATTGAGAAATATCAAATTTCTTATAAATTATAGTATTATTACTTTCAAATATTTTAGAAACTCTAAAAACCAAATTAGAACATTGTAAAGTGTTATTCTAATCCAGTAAGTAAATTATTTATATGAATATATATAGCTATTATAATAATCACTATCAGAATACTTCACATTTAAAGTGTATTTTTTTAATGAATCAATAGTTACCATAGCTATTAATAATTTATTAAACTTTTGAAATTATAAATATAATATAATATTCTTCTGGAATGATCTTTCATTATATGATGAATTCATAGAAGATCAATCTCTACCACTATCACTCAAAGTATAAAATGATTTCATACACTTCTTATTTCTAGTATTGTAGGAATTCTTGTAATTCATGTCAAATTTTATTTCCTCCTTGTCAATTATTTTCATTTAAGGAAAATATGGTTCAATATGTCCATATTTCTTACATTTAGGACACATTAATTATGAATAATAGTTTCTATCACTTATCACCATGTGATTAATCTATATCCATATTGGATATCCTTTACTTGAATTTTCTTTTTCATTCTCTTCTCAAGATTATAAAATTCATTTCTAGATTGTTATGATGAACTAGTATTTGACTCAACTACTACAATATAATTTTTACATGACATTAAATCATTCTTAGAAATATAAAAATTATTCAAAACATTACATGTTTTAGCAAAAGAAACTCCTCCAAATTGCTTTTATTTTTTATGCATCTCTTTTCAATTTTTCATTCATATTATATAGGGGTTCCGATCAAAACACCATGATTTAGATGAGTAATTTTTCATGTATTATCCAACGATGTTATAATTTATTCCCATTATATAGGAATTATCTTAATAAAATTTTAACAAATTAATTCATCAGTATTATATTTATCTCTAATAGATTATATTCTATTTACAATAGTCACAAATCATTGATTCATTTTAGAAACACATTCTTTAGGTATAAAATCAAATGCTTGATAATCCACTCAAAGAATAGACCTTTTATTTTCAATAACCAAATAAGTTCCAAATTTTTTACCTTTAATTTATTCTAAATATTATTTTTGAGTGACAAGATGATATATATGCCTCTAGATATAGAAAATATCAGATCATTCCTTATACTATAATTCAATAGAAATTCCAACTTCTCTTGATTCATAAAAGTAGTAACATCGTTCTCCAGAGTCTTATAATTAATAGTTAACATTTCAATTCTATCAACACCAGTATTAAAAAAAAGGATTTCATCACATCTCCCCAATACTCATAATATTCAACAAAAAGGATTTTTAGTCTTCTATGATTTATATTTTCGAGACTAAAAACATATAAAATTTCAAAATTATTGAAAAAACATCTTTCTAAAAATTACATGTTAGCGTAGTAGATATTTATAAGAAAATATTTTATAACCAAATTTTTAAAAAAGATGGAATCATGTATTAGAGAAGATAATTTAAAAAAGTAAATAAATCATCATAACTTCCTCTAATACATATTTTTGGACCATAATAGTATACAATGGAAATAAGAGGGGGGGGGGGGGAATTGTATGTAAAAAAATTAAAGTAACATAAAGACAAAAGATTGTGTGTCATATAAATATTACTCATAAATAATTAGATGATTAGTGTATAGGTATTATACTCCAATTTTTTTCTATAAATTAGTGTTACTAAAGAGAAATACAAACAGTTTTTTAAACATATATTAGAATGATTTAGTAAAAAATTCATCAAATATAAATGGAACAGTGGAAATTAAAATTTTTATAAAAATTTAAAATTAAACCTTAAAGTAAATGTATGAATGAATTAATAAATATTTAAAAAATATATAGATACTCTATAACCTTAATAGTTATGTAATTTATAAATACTAACATAGGATATCCATGGGTTTCATCCAAACCATAAGCTCTATATTTCCTCACCATGAATTCCCTTGATTTGAATATCTATATAATTATTGACATCCAAAATGCTAGAAGCCATTAATCAGCTGGATTTTTATTAGGAGTCTTACTATATCTTGAGTCCATAGATCATAACCTCAATCAGAACAAGAGAAAACAATAAAAAAATTATTATAATGTGTTTTCAATTCCTCACTCATAATCATTTGAAAAAACACTCTAAAAAATTACAATGTATTATAACGACATATTATTGTAGAGAAACCTTCAGGTGTGTTGAGTTTCAAATATATTAGCTTCCTAAAACTCAGATGCATTTCTATTTATAGGAATCCTTCCAATATCTATATTTTCATGTATCACACAATTAGTTTCATTGAACATTGATATTATTCACTTGACAAAATAAATAATCAGATCTCAATTTGATGTCATCTGGTACCACCATTAAGATGTTGTTAAAATTTATTCAAACAAGAACAATTATTAATATATATGATTATAAACTTTTTATTCTGATGGAGTTAAAAATGTTAGTCAAGTGGACTAAACCTATCATACTGGTATACTATAAATCCCCACTTCGATAGACTAAAAATCATTACGACAATAAACTGAATATTGTAATATATATCGGCTAAATATGGTCACCATGATAATCTAAATATTGTTATAAAGATTTAATATATATCACCACTCGAATGAACTAAAATACATTTAGCATGATAGACTATACTATAGGAATTCTGAAGGATAATATGTTCTTTGGTTTGATGATCTAGACATTCTTAAGTGTGATGGACCAGACCATGGTTACAATAATAGACCATAATTAATTGTCAATACATTATATTCAATTAGTTATAAATTATTTCTATGTTTAGTAGAATAAATTTTTTCTATGAAAACATTTTAAAAGGAATAGGAAATATTAATTTAACAAATCAATGTTTCTAAGGACGTTTTGGCATTTTTTAAAATTTAAGGAATGGAAATTTTGATATTTTTAATTTTCAACTTAATATAATTACCCATGAAAATAAATGGGTTGAATAATATTTTATCATAACATAAAATCATAGATTTATTAAAAAAATTATTTTTTGATATTGTAAAATTCCATGTATTTCCTCATTAAAGGAATGTATAATAAGATAGATATATTTTTAATATACCAATATAATGAATTTATAAGCATTCAATATCATTAATTAGATATATAAAGTGATTTAGGGAGAGAATGGTCATAACTTAGATAAGATGGTATTTTAGAGAGATCCTTAATACTAGTATGAAAACCATTTCTAGATTATAAAATATTAATATATTTATATCCAATTTAATTTACATATAAGAATGATAAATTGTGTTTTTAATTAAATAAAATATGATATATTATAATTTAAGAAATGTATCATCTAATATTTTGGTTGGCGGAGAATCTATTGATAACGTATACATTAAAATCAAACATTTCTTCTGTATTTTTTAGATAACGAAAAAATGTTCCTTGTATAGAAAATGTGGAAAATATTCCTTCTAAAAAATTCAGAAAATTTCATTAAAAAATAATTTAGAGATTAATAAGAATATATTATTCTTTTTAGAAAATGTGGATATGGAAGAAAAGGGATTTTCAACTAAAGGAGAAATAAAGTTGGTATTTAAAAAAACAACCCTACTAATTTCAGTTACATTGAGAGAGAAATTTTAGAATTACTTTAGAATTTAAAAAATATACAGAGGATAAATAAAAAAGGTATTTATTAGGAATTGATCAAAAAATTTCCTTCAATGAAAATTCCAGAAAATATATTCCAAATTAAATGGAATTAAAACATAAACCAAAACCGCTTTGGAATATTTTGAATCATAACCCCCATGAATGAAGTAAATGAGATGTAACTTGAAATTCCATGATTTATGAACAATTAATGATAATGGATATTTATATACACCATATAAATGAAATTAGTATATTAACATATCATCTGACTCAAAGAATGAGGTTTTGAGAAGAAGACCCTTACAAAAATCATATCGTCAATGCGGGGATTAATCAATGAATTTATTATGTCTATAAAATCTAAATCCAAATAAAACAATTGTATATAAGACAAAAAATGTTAATAAGTAATTAAACACATATATTAGTTTAATATAATCAATGAAGTCATTGTTTAACACAATGAATGGAAATCGTGCTAAGAAAACCCTTACCTCATGCCCGATTCATCTTGTCTATTCATTATCATACAGCATAATAAACTTTTGTAATTTATTTAATTTTTTAATAACCATATTCATCTTTATTATTCATTTTATTTTATCTATTATCATGATATTTTCAATTGCTTCATCATTTATGTTCAAGTCAGACATTTTGACAATGTTCGACTAATATATCCAAAATCACACTGGATTATTGACTACATTCTAAATGATTATTAGTTAATAATTTAAATTAAGATAATAATCATATAATTATATTTTAAATACATAAATTATAATTTTACAACCAATTAGTAGTGATGGTTTTTGAAAAATTAAAAACATTACCATTATGGAGAGGTAGGTCATACATACGCATGGGTAACTATTCTATTTTTTGACAATCATAATGGAAAGAAGGAAAGTTTTATTTTATATTTCCATAATTTTAATTATATTATTATTATTGTTTTTCTAATTAATTATACTTATACATTCCATCTATGTGAGCGTGATTATAAAATGAATCACATCGCTGAGTGAGGCGGTAATCCTCCTTACACATGAATGACATTATCATTTTCAATTCCTGGTAAATTAAGAAATTATATGATATATTACCTTTAAATTTTTTTAATATGTAATTATTTTCAAATATAAATATTAAATTAATCCTTATTAACTTCAATGTATTGCGTAGGTGAAAAACAAATCACATCGCTTCACGATGTGGTAGTCCATTGTAAAAATGAACGATGATATCGTATCAACTATGGTATGGAATGTCGGAAAATATATCTAATATTATAATTACAAATGTATATTATTATCATAAATATCATAATAAATTATTGAAAACATATTTGAATCCATTTTTTGAGAAGAAGTGATTGAAAACAAATTACACTAGTTCATCAGGCGGTAGTGTGCAATATTGATGATCAATAGTTTTTTTCCCATTTGAGGGAGGAGGGCATGGTTTTAGGTGAGGACCATAACGTAAAACATATTAGTATATTTAATTTACAAATTTTATTATTTAAATCATTTTTTAATAATAATTTAAGGAGTTATAATAAGAAATAAAATAAAACGGTCAATTTTTTTGTTGTCTCTTCTTTGGAAAACTTCTATAGGTTAGCAGCAAAATCTTTTTTAGGTTGCATTTATGATCGATAAAATGATTAAATTATGATTATATTTAATTAAGTAATTTATTTTTATTTTTATTTGATTATCCATTTTGTTTTGGAATTTTGTAGGGGGGGGAGTGGTGGTCCATTTATTAGAGAGAGAGAGGACACATTTGGATTTTTTTTAAACAAAAAAATTACACCCACATTTTTCTCATTGAAAAATGATTAAAAATAGGTTGTTTTAGAAAAATAAAATATATATTGTAAACATAATCTCATAAAATAGGAATTATACATGTTTTGGGTTTTTTTAACCCTTATTTTTTAACCCCCTAATAAACCTATTTTTATCATAACCCTGATATATAATTTTTACTATTTTCATTATTAATTATGTCAAAAAATTAAACTGAACATATTAAATAATATAAATTAACCTTATTAAAAATATTTAACCCATTTTTTGAAATTTAAATCACTTAATTAGAGGAATTTAATTTAAAATTATACTAGAAAATGTGTTCAATAAACGGTCATCCAAAACAAGAACATTCAAATGATTAAAAACATTTATATAAAATGTCAAGAGGAAATTTATTCCAATGATGTTATGTGTATAAATAAATATAATATTTATCATATAATAATTTTATATAGTATTAATAGAAAATTTGGCATGTAAAATCATTAAACAAAAAACACATTATTTAATAAAAATCAGTATTTTCCATAATCATCGAAAAATTAAAATTTTCATAAAATCAAAAAAATTCACCTTAAAATAAATTTAATATGGTTATTTAGAAATAAAATTTAATTTCTTAAAATAAATTTTATAAAATTGGTAATAAATTATTTTAAAACACATCTTCAATGTGCGATGACACCACTTTTTAGAAAAATAAGTCTTTTCAGAAAATATTTATTTTTTTGTGTCAAATTCTTCGTCTTCTATTTATAATAAATAGCTCAAAATTAAACATATTTTATACATGTTTGGACAATATAATTTCCATAATTTACCTATTCAGATTCATACATCCAATTTAATGGGATAGTTATAATGGTATATTATATTACAATTCATTTAATTTTCGGGTTGCAAGTTCTGCAAGCTATCAAATAGATTGATTTTTAATGAAATATATCATAAGGACTCAATGAGGTACATTATTTTATAATACTACTATTGTGTTTCATATACATTGTCATACATGATTTACTTTTTTTAAATTTTGGGTTGTTACATTTAACTCCTTAATTAAAATATGTGCTGATAGTTTAATCTTAATCTCTATAATCAAGGGTTTAAAAATTGGATATTTAATTAATAAAAAACCCAAAACATAAAAATGGTTAATAAAACTTCTTATTATAAAAGGGAAAGAAAATATAAAATTCATCTAAGATAACACAAAACTATGATTCCAAGTTAGATAATATTTTTGGGAACAGAAAATATATACATTCAAGGAAAGGCTAAATAATTATAGATAATGATTGAGATAATTGATCACAACAAAGTGAATGATCAAGATAATTTTAACAATCACAAAACAAAAAATATATGATTAAATAAAATCCCATTAATGCATCCTATATAAATTTAATTGGATTGCATTTTTGTTTCCATATCATTTTCCTATAGATAATGGATTCGTGTTCTATCTAGATTTGGAACACCAAAAAAATATATATACTTGATGTATTCATAGTTCAAAAACACTATTTCATCCTTTACATACGCTTCACTAAATTTACACATCACCTCTTACTCTATGGAATGAATATCCAATGTGGATTTTTATCCCTGAAACACTAAAATAAAATTTAAATAGATTATCAGATTTATAAAATCTTAAATACATATTCTCTATAACTATATTAAAATAAAAATGGTTAGAATAAGTTACGATAATAGCCAAAATTAATATGAATATATTTATATCAAAAATTCAATATCAAAACCAAAGTTTTGACATAGATAATTTCTTAAATTTGTAACCATATATCAAAAGGAACATTAATACCATCATCATTATAGATGGTTTTATCCTCAACGGTTATATCATACAATTCATCTTACATCTCAAAAAAATAAAACTATTCCCTAATTATAATTTATGTTAATCCAAAAGGTTATATATGCATATATCCTATCCTAATAAAATGTTTCCCAAAATATCATTAGTAACATAAAAATAATTTTATTTCAAAAATATTTGATCTTTAAATTGGTTTTCATAAATAAAATTATAATTATTATACCAATAAATTTATTCAAAAAAATGTCATACAAAATAGTACATCACATAGCCTAGTAATTTGATCCACACCATTTTCATCCATTAGTTGTGGGTTCATGCCCGATAGCCTTTCCAAATGCAATGGGTTGTCTCATGGAATGCCAAATTTCCATTATATAAAACCATATTTATATAATTTTTATATCATTATCAGGAATATGATGAAAATTTTCAGAATAACATTAATCCTCAAAAATGCTTTTTTAACCTATAAGAATATAAATCCATATCATTCATTTTTGTGTAACCAAATAATTTCAATTGATTATATTTACCTGAAAATCAAATATATTTTAGATATTATCATCTATTCAATCATTGATTTTTTAATAAAATGTCACCAAACAATTTAATTACTATTTTAGATCATTAGTAAAATTTAATATATTCCTAAAAATCGTTAATAATCCATATTGCAGAATATCCCTTTGATGTTTCAAGATTATAATAACCAAAATACCATTAAAAACCAAGAATAAATGATTCTTGAATTACATGACCTAAAAAATTCAATCATTCCACTTAAATTATTTTCATAATATAAACCCTTAGGAACTAATCATTTTATAATGGAAATTAATTGAATAATGACCATGTTTCCCACATATAAGACATCAAATTTCTTTTCAATTAATTTTTCTTTGCAGTTTATTTCAACATATAAAACATATTCCTCTCTATTTTAAATATTATTCTAGGTTAATATTCCTACATTCTATACATGTATGAATTTTAATATTCTTTCATTTTCCATATTTATCACTTTAATTTAAATGAATTCTCATCATCCCCTTTTTTTATATGGTTTTAAAATAATTTCTGTTGATATTGTTTATCATAATTTAATATAAAACATTTGGAAGGATTACATTATTTCAAAATATCATTCCTATTAGGTCATGCATATTATAAGAGAAATCATTAAATATCATATCACATTGGATTTTGGAATTATTTCTCATATTCTCCACTATCAACTAGAAATATTAAAATAAATAAGATGATTAATGAATTAAGATACCCAAGGTAAAATTATAAAACAAGAAAGAATAACTTATAAATGATAAATATTCCATGACTTATGGGCCTATAGGTTTCAATCAACATTAACTATGGTAATAATTCTTAATAGCTTTTATAACCTCGTAATTCGTTCAAGCACTTTATAATGGTTCGTAAAGTGTTTGTGAATTTCCAATGCATGTCCCTAGAGAGTGTCAAACTAAGTGTGTAGTAAATCATATTTTCATACACCTGGAGATTCATGATTCAAGTCCTATATTATTAATAGGTACATCTAGTTCATATCAACATCACATTGTAGTATGCAAAAAGAGATGTAGTTAACCAAAAACCACTCACTATATACTTCACCAAGATTCTTGGTTAATTAGTTATATATTATTTTATCCATAGAATTATCCCTACGGTTCTCACTATTTTTTTGTCATCCTAGTTCCCAATGGATAACTAAACCTTTCCATTGATACGAACTAGACTGACCCATTCCGTTTTTATAAAAAATTACATGATTCTTAATCCAAAATATTTATTAATTTTACTGATGGACTATAAAACCCTAGTGTCTTTAGTATACTAGTTTCATAATACTTAAATAGAAACTAAAAAATTTCACCCTTATTTTATTCTCCATAGCGAGATCCTAAAATATATTTGAGCTCTTAAATATGAATAGGGTAACCTAGGAAACACATGAAATAAAAAGGTGAGCTAAAAACCCAGTAAAGATATAAACATGATCATGAAGTATAACATCTGAGTCAAAGGTATAACATGATATCATAAAAGAGAAGACACATGAGTGAACACCTGGAAACATTATGTAAATAACAAAGTACCATAAGATCATTGAATCATATAAAATTTGGTAGCAACATATGAAACTAAATAACATAGGTGAATGATATCTTCAATGAAAACATCACATGGTGGAAAAAGTCCCATTATTTACTACATTCACAACATAATTATATATAAGGTGTATCATGGGACTAAAAATTTCCCAATTAATTGTAGGGATATATAATTTTAGTCCCACCCATATAATTCGTTTCATTTACATTAATATTCATTAAAAATAATGATATCAATCAGTAGGCATAAAAATAAAAATTACCCATGAAAATAAATGGGTTTCATAATCAAGTCTCATAACATATTAAAAAGTGGATTCTTAAAAAAATAATTTAATAAATTATGATAAGGAATATATTAACCCACAAAAGGGTGGGATTCTAATATATGTATAAATATATGAGGTGTATATATATAATTTATTGGCATTCTGTAGAATTTAAGAGAGAGATAACATGAGTTAGAGGCAGAATGATCATAACCCATATAAGAGGGTGTGTTAGAGAGATCCATAACAATCATTAAAAAACATTTCTAGAAAAAAATTAGATATTTCATTAAAAATTGTTTTTAAAATACAATGAAAAATTATATAAAGTGATTTTATTTGAATAAAAAAGAACGTTTATCAGGGAACCTCTATTTCAAATAATGGTTGTTGCCGAAGGGAAGATATGTACACTATCAATGTTAAAATAGAACACTGCTTTCATCTTTTGTAAGGAATATAAAAAATGAACATTGTTCAGAAAATTATAGAAAATTTATTTTAAAACATGGGTAAAATGTCTTTAATAAATCGTTTGAAGTCTATTAAAAACTTTTTTGAATTTATTTTTTAAAATCATTGACATATAAAGAAAGAATTTTTTGACTGAAAGAGAAATAAATTTAGCCTTTGTTATTAACATTTTCTCAATGACCTTAAGTATCAAAGAGTGGGAAATGATAATATTAATTGATAATTTCAGGAATAAATATATGTGGAAAAAAAATTTATTATGAAATTCTCAAATAAATTTCTTTCATGAAATTTCAATCATTGACAATACAGATAAAATTTGGATTGAAGCATAATCCCTTACCACTTTGATAACATTTAAATCATAACCCCCATTAATGAATTAAATTAGTTTCAATTAGAAATATCATGAAATAAATATTATTCATTACATAATATTTAAAGTGGTAGTATATACACTGTATAAAAATAATTAGGTATACAATTCAAAATACATCATAAATAATGATGTTTTGAGGTGAAAACATTACCAATATAATATATTTGAAGTGGGTATAATTATGTAAATTGATCATGTGTATCAAACGCAAATAACCATAAAATAAATTTATATACAACATAAAATATTCAAATTTTATTTCACACATAATCTTTTCATAACATAATCAATTAAGTAGAAGTTTAACCCAATAAATGGAAACAGAGTTAAGAAACCCCTTACCTTGAGTTGGAATAATCACATGGATTATTTATCATCATGAATAATATAAATATATTGATAATTTAACTTCTTTATAACATAATAAAAGTTAATTATTCATTTTATTTTAATTAATATCTTTCTATGATGAATTTCATAATCATTTAAGTGTAATTCAGACGTTTTGATGATGTTCAGCTCATATGTTCAAAACCACTTCGTTGCATTAAGTAAAGTAAAATAGATATTTAGTTAATAATTTACAGAATAAAAATAATATTATACATATCATTATAATACATAAATATCACTTTTAAAACAATTTATGAAGAATGGTTATGAAAAATTAACATTGTCACAATCAAGGAGATGCTAGTTCGTAGGTATGCATGAGTAACATTTCCATTTTTGATGATCATATTTGAAAGAAGGTAAGTGTTAATTTATCATTTAGAAATTATAATTAAGTAATAAATAAAATATTAATTCCTTAAATACAATTGCATTTACCATCCATGTGATGAGGTATTAAAAAAATGAATCAACCCGCTTCGTAAGATGGTAGTCCTTCGAACACATGAATGAAGTTATTAATTTCTAGGGATTGTATGGTTAGAATGTATATAACTGGCGATGAAAAATTTTATGTATATGTACAATTAGTCTCTATAATAAATGTATGGATCAAATATATAGTGACCAAAGAAGTAACCTTTAGACACTCAATGATTTTTGGATGATTTGTCTACGATGTTTCCAACTATGGGGTTTTTTTAAATATGAAACTAAAATACTTACCTAATGGAAATTTTTCTATTAAAGAAATAAAATTTTATTATTTTAATGAAAAAAATAAATGTATATGAGTCAGTCATCATTTTTCTATAAGGAAATATTAGATGTGATTTTTTATTAAACATTTTTAGATTACAAATTCAACATGTACCAAAACAATTATCCAATTCCAAAAAAATCATTCACCAATTTATTCCCAAGAAAATTCATTTATAATCACCAATTAACATATAGGATCAATTTGATGATCACATCATGTAATTCAATCATACTATAAATCAAAATTTGTCATATTTAATATTGTCAAAGACAAAAGTAAAATTAAATCATTTAATGGAAATAATAAAATTATGAAATTATTTAAATATTAAATAATATAATATAACATATAATACATACACTTGATAGTCCCGTGAATCAAAACGTAAGAGGTTTATCCATATATTTATAACATTCTACCAACAGATGTGTGATGTATACTTATGAGGGTAGAGTTGATGAATAAAAACATTAAAATAATGATTATGCCATCATTGTGTAAATAATTGTACAAAATATTTTGTGAATAATTGCACTAAATAAGGAAATGGCATAAAATATATATGAGGAATAAAATGTAATTTTTAATAATATTAACTTTTATTTAGAAATTAATGTTTTTTGAATAACATAAAAGAGTGAAATTTAACATGTGTTTAAAAATTGATAGTGTAACATTACTATTAAAATAAAAACAAGGTTCCCCAAGTAAATAATCAAGACATGCCTTTAATGGAATAATTAAGATCCTAGGGTCTATCCCCCATCAATAAATTATTACCCCATCAATTAAGAGAGTAAAATGTGGGTGAGAAATTAAATGAGATCTAAAATTTCAATGATTCCCATAAAAATTGGACCATATTCATCCTAATTGTGGATGTGGGAATTAAACACTATAGATGGCCTAATTTGGAAGTTTATTATAAGGTAAATATATTCTTAAATATGTACTATAACATATAAAAAAAATTCCAGGCCAATTGGACTATCCATTTGGATGTTATTCTCAAAGTGGGGGGACGATTTTATAGACCTTCAAAACTGCACCAAAAATTAAATATCAACTTAGACTCCATAGATATCTTGAAAGATATCATAATTAGATTTTGAAAAAGGATAATGAATTCAGCCCCATAATTTTCTATCTATATAGTTAAAATTTTAGCTTCATTGGGCTTAAATTTTCTTCTCCACTTTTATTTGACATGCCAAGGGACCATAATGCATTGATAAACTATTTATGCATTCTTTGAAAAAAACAACCTTATTCCATTTTGATTAATCCCATGATACTAAAATAAAAAAAATTATAAAAAAAGATATTAATATTTTCACAAAATATGAAATTCAAATATTGAAATGAATGTATTCCACAAACTGATGATTTTTTGGGACAAATCTGGAACAATTTAAATAAGAATTCAAGAATGATGTGAAATAATGTTAAATTTATAAAATTAAACAAGACCAATGTTTATGGATAAGTTAAATAATAAATATTAAAAAATAAATAATGAATATTAGCCTCTTCTGGTGGCCAATCACACCCCTTCTTCAGTTTTTCTAGTCTAGATAAAAAAGTATATTAAAATATGAAATTAAAATCCCTTTTTTAGAAATATTTTAAGATATAATTATAATCAAAATACATAATGATGAAATATTATAAAAACACAAAAAATAAATTCACAAATGTTATGTCCACCAGAATATCTCAATTCTAAGCACATTCCTTTACTCAAATTTATACTCACATTTCATCCAATTTCAATTAAGCACGATGATGTGTTGTGCCTCATAAAAGATATGGGGAAAATTTTTTGTTCTAGGGGGAAAATAATATTGCTATGTAAAAGTCACATTAAACCTAAATATGAGTATCCAATTTTATCTTTTTTTCTCTTTTTTTGTTTATTTTTCTTGTCTTTTAACAATAATTTAGACAAAAAAAACTGACTCTGAGAAAGACAACTATAGAGTCACGATCCCCAAGTTCCCACCTCTACACATATTATCAGTTCCATGATCACAAATTGAGATGTAAATCCTAACACTATGATCTAAATCTATAGACTCTTGATCCCCTTGTTCCTAATTCCACACATTTGGATAAAACATTTCTCTATGTGGTTTTTTAATTATTTTTTGCAGGATACAAAAATTAAACTAAATGTTCCCCAAACCCTATTATATGATACAAGGGGACAAATATCTCAATCCTACACCCAAAATCCAATTGAGGTTCATTTTAGAATTTTGATTAACAAGATAAAAATATAAATATTAAAAAATATGATTAAAGCCCCAAAAATTCTAAAAACTACATTCATGGATGTAAATATTAATTAAATTCATAATTAATGCATTAATAGTCATTTAACATTTATTTTTCATGTTTCAAAATTTACATTATTGAATTAATGAATATTTATCTGAAGTTTTATCATAAATCCCAACATTTTTCCTTCTAAATCCCTGATTTCACTCCCCAATATGTAATGAAACTTCCCTCAGTTTTGAAAGAGAAGATAAGAGAGAGATAGAAATTGGTATGAAAGAACGGGTATGTGATTTCAAATGAAATTGTGGAACAAAAAAACCTGGTCGGATGTTGATGAATCATCAATAATAAATTGATCACTCTAGCTTCCAGTCACATGAATACTCCTCAGGGATGATTGATGGTTGAGTCTGAACAATGGAATACATGTTTTTTATTTGAAAATACTAAAGTAATTTATCTATTATATATCACACACAAAAAACAATAGATCACATTGAAAACCCCCAAAGGGGTTTCCTCAATAAAAAAGAAAAAACAAACAAAATAAAATAAAATAAAATATTCACAAAATTTGGGTTTCCTCCTAGAATGTGCTTATTTTAAAGTCGTTAGATTTAATTGGACCCCCTAACTTACCAAATATCAATACTTGGCCTTTTAATGTCCATGTTATTATTTATTTAAAATTTATTTATATGTGTC
Organism: Viscum album; assembly: GCA_963277665.1. Classification (NCBI taxonomy): domain Eukaryota; kingdom Viridiplantae; phylum Streptophyta; class Magnoliopsida; order Santalales; family Viscaceae; genus Viscum; species Viscum album. The sequence goes on along the minus strand of OY728165.1, from coordinate 461,008,472 downwards.
ATTATTTATAGTTTTTTAATGTAAAATACTATATTTATAAATGAATGGTAAAATCTATAGAATATCAGAAATGTATGACTGAGTAGCTTATGTAGTCATGCATAATACATCAATGACTACTCATACATTATTGGTTTCAATATAATAATTAATTACAATTGATTGTTTATTATTATATACTATGAAGGCATTCGTGATCTAGGAATGATGAGAAATAATTTTTATCTTAGGATAGATAGGTCATTCAGACATTAGTCAGGATTTTGAAGCGTACTCCGTTTTATATTAAATAAATTACAATAGAATTGGTTCCTTTTAAATATAATCTCCAACCAAAGAATTGGATAGATAAATTTCATTAATGGTTTTTGATGTAAAATATTTAATTCATTCAAATGGTTTAGGGGTTGGTGTTTCTGAAAAATCATCAAAATGTTTATATTAAGGAGTCTCAATATTTGATGTCAAACTCTCCTTTTTGAATAAAAAAATAAAATTATTCCTCATTTAAAGACTCATACAAAATTACATGATCTTATTCAAATATCTCATATCCCAAGGTTGTTTCTTTTGTAAATTTATTAAAGGTTTTTTGGAGAACATATTATACTATCAATGAAGAGGAAAGGATTTCCTAAGTGGTAATGAGTTTTATAACCCTCTCATTTTTTGGTTGATCAAATTTTAATGATGAACTTTCAGACAAAAAATTCTATTTGTTCATAAAAAAAATCAAGATGTCTTTGGGGATTATGTAGGATATTATTTTACAGATCATAAACTTCCCTATGATTAATATCATAATCAAACCTTCAAGGGGGGCTCTGAATTTATCCTTTAAACATATTTTGTCCCATTGATTGTACATCTCATTGGGTGTGGGGTATTTATTCAAAGTTCGATCAAATAAATTCACTATGTGAGGGACATCAGAATATATATTTCCTATTTTATTCTAGCATGTGTTCTTGATTGGGTAAGATTGATGATACTCCACTAAATATAGTTAATTATGGATTCATGATTCATTGGACATAGACAAATCGAAAGGGGAAACAATAAGAGAAATGTGGGTGAGAAAATAGAGTTTGATGTGAGAAAAGTGTGACAGTGTATAAGATAAAATAATTAGTTCCTCAAAAATTACAAAAATATTTATTGATTCCCAAATTTAACCTATAGTTATAAGAGGTCATTTTATTACATGTATGGATTGAATACATCTTTTCCAAATAATTAAAGATTAGACAACCAACTAGTTTTGATTTTTGGTCCATAAATTTACCCACTATGGTGTTGCTTTTAATTATGCAACTAAAATAAAAAATTTCCTCAGGAAATTTTTAGTATATAGGAATGAAAAATACTACTATTTTGATGATGATAGTTAAATACTATTTTTTGATTCTAGGATTTCTCTAGGGATATATTGGATTTATTTTTTTATGACAATTTCGTATCTCTAATTCAATATGTATCTAAAAAATCATATAATTATACAACATCATTAACTAATTTAATCTCTATATGATTACAAGGCTAATGAATATTTAAAAATTTAATTATAATTCCAAGGTATTGGATCATACTTGCACTCAAAATGTGCTATAAATAAATTTGTTGATAACGAAGAAGAAATTAAATCATCAAATGAAAATATTAAAATAATTAAATGATTTAAATATTAAATCACATAAAATAAAATCAAATAAATAACCTCTATAGTTCCTTTGATAAACCCTTAAAATGGTCATCTCATCAATGAGATATAAGATCATACTCGATGTGATTGGGGAATTCTGAAATATTTTTTTATCTAGTTTTGTATAATTTTTTTGATGTATTTCATAATGAGTTCTATGGTTTGCTACATGACTGACAAATCGAGTTCACAATCTAGTTGGTTACTAGAGTAGATCCAGTTTCTATCATACTATACATGATGGAACAAGTATAGAATCATGAGTTGAATGTTAGTTTGAAATAACTAGAAGCTAAATGTTTCAATTGCCCTAGTACATATGCATGGGGTTCTTCAATTCTTTTCACCAAGAAGGTTGATCGGTCATTAAGATTATGTGTTGATTATCATAGATTGAACCATATTATGGTTAAGAACCAGTATCCTCTTCCAGGTATTGGTGATCACTTCGATCAGTTTAGAGGTGCTAAGATTGTATCCACAATCAATTTGAGATAACGATACCATCATTAATCAGTGAGACTATTAAACACAACTCAAATTACTTTAAAGAGTAGGTATGCATTATATATGTTCATAGTGATGTCGTTTTGTGTAACTAATGCACCGACGATATTCATGGCCTTGAGAAATAAGATATTTTATCATTTTCTGGACTAGTATGATGTATATTTTTTTGAAAAAATATTATTTAACTCCTATTATGTATAAGATCATGAAAAACATCTTGACATCATCTTGAGTACATTTAGAGATAATCAGCTATACTCTATGATAATAAAGTGTAGTTTCTAGATTTTATTGTAATATTCTTGTGCCATTACATCTCAAATAAAGGAGTGTAACGGGATTGAAGTAATGTTTCATCAACGACATTTTGGATTATTTTCATGAATGTATTTGAGATTCAAATATTTCTGGATTTAGAGGTTTATTACCAGCATTTCATTTCAGACATCTCCCATCTAGAAGAATCGATGTTAAGACAGACCAATAAGGGAGTGAATTTCATTTGGTTAGATTCCTTTGAGGGATATTTTCAGGGGATGAAATGATGGTTGAACTTAGTTCCAATACTCACATTACCAATGCTTGGTATAGAATCTACCATGTACTATGATGAACCCAATGGAAAACTCATATCTATTCAGATATAGGATGATAGTGTTGTTTCTTATGTTTCGATAATTCATAGACTACATGAGAGGAGTTAACATCCTCATGATCAAAAGTTATATGTTGAGGTAAATTCCCTAAGATGCAGGTGGAATTATCTCATGGGTGATTTGTTTCTGATTTACACAGACCATGAGAGGCTTAGGTACATATTTTATCAGCTAGACCTAAACGTCCAATATAGCATGTGGATCATGAATCTATAGCCTTTTGACTTTGATTTAGTGTATAGGATGTGTAAGAGAAAAGTCGTTTCATATTCCACATAGTTTTCTAAATTGTTTGTCAATCATGCGGTCACCATTGAAGAAAATTACCATTTTTATAGGGATTCCTAGGTTAGGGTGCATGTTTAGTTATAACCATGCATCAACCATGAACCACCGATTGTTAAGCACAAAACCCTCACTTTTTATCAAAAAATAAACGAATACATCCTAATTCAAAACATCAAATCAAATGCTCAACTTAAACCTCAACCAAAATATACAAGGACATGTTCAGAATAATATAAAATAGTTTTCAAGGACATGGTATGATAATTCTCCCCATAACAAACACATTCACCCCCCCCCCCCCAAATCACCTATATGGATGATAAACAAAATCAACCCAAAACTGAATAATATCATCTCATAACCATGAACAATGGTGTGACCTTACATTTCTAAATCACACCCAACCATTTCCATTAGAAGACAAAATACAAAGAATAATTGGAGAACACGAGAGGTGTCTCCCCACTACAAAGACCTGAATAACATGACCAAAAGTAAAACATCCCACAACACAACCTCAGGGAGAGCAGTGTAAGAACTCCCAACACAAACTATCAAAAACATATACATGAAAGATAAATTAATATTGTTACAGAACTAGATAATAACCATGTAAACCAAACTCCCAACATAAGGGGAAACCCAAAAAAGGAACATGAACCAAGCGGTCAACCTGAGAACAAGCTACAATAATCGATTTCTATATTCTCTGATATGTCCAAAAAAGAACAACTAAAAACTAGAACTGATTTATAGAAGAGTAAAAAAATAAAAAATACACATCTAGATGAGTATATAAAATTATATTACAAAATATTTAAACCATCATGGATTTACATCAAAATAGGTAACATAAAAAGAATAAAAAACTATAATAGATAACTTTTAGAGTCTCCACCCAAACAATGTAGCGAAATGATGGGCCAAGGTTACCACACCCACATAAATTTTCTAACTGCCTAAAAGGATTCACTATGGGGCCTATGGATGGTGCCCGGATGTTTGATGCATATACTAACCCACAAAAAATAACATACATTCTTTAATCAAGACCTCTTCCTCGGGAAATTCTTCTTACTAAACATCTCCATGTGACCCAGGTGACCACAATGTCTACATGTCATTGGAGAATTGGGAAAATATGGAATCAAGTGACCAAATCAACCACACTGAAAGCACTTGAACGAATGGTTGGATGGATGGGAATCCAAGATCAATGTTGTAGACTATAGAGTAATAGGTTCTTCTGGAATATGAATCTCTCTAGATGGGGAGCCATCATGATAACAGAAATAGACCAGTTCACCAACCACCACTGAAATCACCTTGGCTAGAAATTATTCCTCCCCCAACTTCATAAAATTATGATTCTCATAGGATAGGGATTACTCCATAATCTCTAGGTTAAGACCCCCAAAAAATTGGATCTTTCAGTATATCCTAAGATGCTACCTCCATAGAAAAGGGTAATAAATTCTAGAAGTGGTCAACATATTCCTTCACTATCTGATAGACTTCCTAAATACTCCTAAGATCTCAAATTTTTTTCTTCTTCAACTCCTCAGGTAGAAACCATTGAACAAAATTCTTCTTAAACACATCCCATGTCAAACCAATTTTCTTTTATGAATGGGAAAACACCTTTCAGTAGTCCAAACCTGGAACCTCAAACAAAACTAGAATAATATAAACTCTCATAGCCTCAAAATAACCCAATGATTTAAAGACACAGTCAGACTCCTCAAGGAATTCCACTACCTCAAATGGGCCATGATAAACATTTAATATCGAAAAAACTTAGATGAACCAAAAACTAGAGAGGTTGCACTACAAATTTAGGGGACCTTTCTTGGTGACATAATTTGAATTGGAGAAAAACAAAAATCCAAAATCAACATCAACCTGAAACAAAATTAAAAAATATCATATGAATCCAAAATAATAGAATCCAAATCCAAACATCACAAACGGGAAAATAAAATGCTTTTCAAAACTAGACATTTTACCCAAATTTTAAAATTATTCCTTCTTGCAAGGAAACATTCCAAATACCAGATGCCATTTTTTCAGAAAACAAAAACCCGAATTTAATGAAAAACCAATTATATAATTCATTTTACCATTCAAAATCATTTTGGGAAAACCAAATCAAACATTTTATTTCAAATACTCACCCATAGAATCCTATGAACCTTCACATATTTTATCTTATGATATTTATTATATCATCTAGCCACACTTTCCCCAATGTACATTTTATATAATCCCACACATATGTGATGTTCCATACAAAATTTCAAGGGTCACACATACCAAGTTCTCTCCAAACACAATAACCCTACAAATTTTCAATCCCAATCACATTTTATTTAAAGAACCATTTTTTAAAATGAAACCACTTGAAGGAAATAATTTTAATATCAAAAATGATATTAATATAGAATCTAATTCACACCAACCGAATCCAAACCAAAACCAAACACGCACTAAATTATATAAATGAGGAACTTTTGGTCATGCCTAACGGAGATACATGGTTCATGGTCCATTCCCAAAGTATGAATTAACAACTAAGTGGACCTTGAAACATACATTTTCACACCACATGGGTTACTACTCCATGTCAGATCATAAGAGTCCATCAGATCACCTCCATATGAATTAATCATCCATGCCTCAAAAAGAAAAAAAAATCAAATCCCAGACTTACCTTGACAATTCAAGGAATAAAATGAGAAGGGGTTCCTGATGACATTATAATACCTACCTCTATATTCATACTAGTCCTAATATACCATTTACCAAACACCCCAAAATAACACGTGCCATCCCTGATTCCTGTTTTTCATGAACCAAGTCAGGATACCATCCAACATAACACTTCACCATATCCGAGAAATAGCCCGAATGAAGTTCTGAACCCCAAGGGATGGAAACTTGATCCATGAATCAATTAATAATAGTGGGAAATGTTTCTTCTGAAATAAACCATGATTAAGTATCCACAACATAACACACTTCAAAAACAAACAACCAAATATCAATAAATTCAAAAATAATCCAGATACAAGAATTAAAGAACATAAAAAATTGAAAACAAAACTAAAACTTCTCCATGCCACACTATCACTATGTGACCCCCTTATCACAACCAACAATAATAAAAAACTACTCCAAATGAAACCTAAACCAAAATCCTAAACTAAAATCATAAACATGCAAAATAACCCGAGTTTACCTACAACGAATAATAAATGTAGGTTGTGATCTTAAATAGATCAATAGGTAATATCCATAGAGTAGATGCATTTCATTTCCAAAAATAGTCTATAAAACACCAGTTTGAAAATTCACTCTGAAAGTAGGTTTTAAAATTATTTCCACCAAGTCAACATAGCTTTCCACAAGTTCCATTTCAAAAACAACACAGACATATTTTCATCTCAAAAGCAGTTTCACCATCCACAACCCATATCAAAACACAAACCGAAATTTAAAACATAACTAGATAACAAAAAAGGGGAAATGTAGAATGTAATGGAAACAAAAAAATACGAGACAACAAGAAATGCCTTTATACAATGACAAGTAGAAAGAAATAGAACGTATAAATAGTATCTAATGGGCATTTTCCGAACATCCCTAGGAAAAATCCCTAGACGTACTCAGTTTGGACTCACCTTCTTGTATATTTTTCGGATTCATATTCAATAACTAATTATTAAATACCAACAGGATAATCAAGTAGAATGTTCTACCTAAACACATCATGTCCAAGGGGTACCAACCTGTCAAACTAGCATTATAAAAAATAATCACACTACCCTATTGAATATGCCCAGGAATCCCATGATAATAATAATAATTATTATACACATTGGAACATGGTATCACAACCATAACCAATAGCATTTATGTGAATATTCTACTATATGGGAACAAAATATAAGGTCTTTTATAATCAATACCAATAGAATTCTCACACATGATCCACCAGGGGGATCCCATCCTATATTCTATTGGTTCTAATTATAATTGAAGGATAAAAATTCCCCTGAGAAGGCCGTTTATTTCACTAGTAGTTAAATATGATATAGAAACCACCATTTCCTACAATAAAAACCATTTACCACATTATTTTAAAATACTAACAGGTCCTTCATGCTACCAAAGTTATCAACCAACTCTCTAAAACCTATTAACATGACCATCGAGACCATACATCCCATGAGTTTCAAAACCAATTTATATTCCATTATAAGGGTCCAATTAGGGATTCAAATCAAATCACATTAAAACAATATTTTCAATGGTGAAACAATGTACCAAAGAGAATTAACATCATACACGCTTTAAAACTCAACTCTTAAATATCTCAATTGGCAACTGGGAAACACATTTCCAAAATCCACTCCCATTTCCAACACTATTTCAAAATCAAGCTAAAAATGCACAACATTGACACGTTTATAAATTAAATTTGAAATAAAGCATATTTTAAATTTCCAAATTGTCCATAGATCAAATAACTCATTTGAACTCAGATTTATAAGTCACATGAAGCAAATCTTCATCCTTTGGAAACCTCGGATCCATTTTATGAATAGGGGATTCGATATGAAAGGATTATCATTTTGAAAAATGAGACTCATCAAATATATCATTTTTAAATTCCATATTCATTTGAATTCCGATATTTGTGTACATCCCATGAAACCATGGATGCGATGACATCGAATGACAAACTTCATGTGTCCGTTAAATCATCCAAAAACCCATTCTCGTGAAATTACTCTTCCCATTAAACCAACACAACAATTCACCCAATAAAAACATCACCAGTAAGCATTTAAAAACTGGAGGATCCTTTCCAAAACTTTTCACTACATATTATCAATCCATGAAGTTTAATTAAAACCACACATAATGCCCAATTTATCATTAAAATCACACCATCAAAGTATAACAAAGGATAACCAACATCCCAAGTACTCAATTTCACTTTTAGAAAACAAAAGGCATTTCAATAAACACCTTTCATGCACATTTATAAATAATTATAAAAAATATTTCGGTCATAAAAACAACAAATTTTTTTTCCAACACACCATGATCAATATTATAGAATATTAATAGACATAAAAGAATGATCATGCATTAACAGAATGTAACAAATAGGCAATGGATGGGGACACATATCTCAATAACTTTTAAATGAAACAAAACTATAGGATAGCGATGAAAACATCCCAAGAGACAAGCCACAAGACCTAAAATAAATAACATCAAACCTCACGTCAACCCTAACACATAGCATTCAGTCAAGATAGAATTACCACTAAGGAAGCCCAAGTAACCAAGAGAGTCGAAATTAAGGAAGGGAAAATAGACCAAAAAACCCAATGAAACTTACCTAAGATCCTTTAGGATTCTTTTATGGTGGAAGGAGATAACGGGAAGAGAATGATGGAGGTCCCCATGGTGTATCTATGTCCAATGAAGGTGGAAATTAACTAATTGTGGTTAAAAAATAGAGGTTAAATTGGAATTTAGATATTTTAATGTGTTGGGTAGCTCTCATGATTCGGCTGCACGTTTTTCCAAAAAATGTAAAATCTATGAACCTTATATAGTTTAAGAGGAACAAGTCGTACGGTTATGCTTCATAGTTTTCCAAAATGTGCACCTACTATGAATTCACCATTGTCCAGAATAAACATTTTCTCATGGATTCCTAGGTGAGGTTCACGGTTTCCTCCAACTATGCACCACCTATTATCATGCACAAACCCCCACATTTCACTAAAAATTCAACCTAAATTTCCAATGCCCAAAAATTATAATTGAGAGATCAACTCAAAAACTCATTCAAATGATCGATAAATATGAATACAATAATATAAAATAATTTATATGGTCAGGGTGTGACCATAAATAATATCCCTTACACATTTCTATAATTCCATGCTTGATGCGTTTCATATTTCACAGTTTCAGAGATATTCTCATGACTCTTCTCATGTGGTGGAAATCAAAGACATCAAGAACATTGTTGATGAATCCTTTTAGGAGCATCTAACATAGACTTTCTATTGTAGTGAGAAGTATCTATTAGGAATGACTACATCTTTGGTCTAACAGTTGTAACCACCTGGGTATGTTTAGGAGGAGACCTAGAAACATGAGTCTAATATTCAAGAATAGTGGCAAAAATATTTCACCATGACCCCATAGTGTTGATTGGTGCAGTTTGAGGATGAGATCTTATATGATAGGGAGGTTATAAGATCTCTCCATTTTCTAGGTGAATCCCTCTTTATGTTTTTCATTTGAGCTTTGGCGGATAATTCTTATTCGGAGATAGATATCCATTTTGGGGAATATTATTTTAACACTGGGGATTTATTTTTGTTTTAATTTATAGAGTCCAAATATAATTGTGTTAAGTGGCTTCATAGTGGGTTTTCTTACTATGAATGGCTTAAAAGGTAGTTGGGGTGAAATTGGTGGGAATCAGGATGTAGGATATCTGTGGAGAAATTACAAACCATGTAATGAAGTTACAAAATGTGTAAATAATTCCTTCCACAATCCACTACACTACTTTATGAAGTTAGTTGGATACAGGACATGATGTCATTACATGTCATGTTATGATTAGGTAGTTCAAAAATCACATTAATAAACATGTTTTATTGAGTGTACCTCTAAAAGGAAATACGTTATGTGTAAATAAATTACACATAAATTTTTTAATAAGGTTAATGGTTTTTTTGAGTGATGTGAATTTGATAATTCTTTGTTCCAATGGTGAAGCTTTTCTTATTTTGGCCTATGGAGGATTCCAGGAGATTTTGGAGTGTCTGCCTTGTTTTTAGGCATACCTACCACACATCTAAACCCATGTGGGATGTTTTGTTTTTGTTTTACCTTATTTTCCACTGTTATTTTTTCATTATGGTGCAATAATTTTACAGGTTTGTTGTTGGTTTTGATCATGATCAGTTTTGCTCACGGATCCTTCTTGCAATCATCAACACCTTCATTTCTACTGGTAAATCATCCTAGTAATGTTGGTTGATCATTTTTTAAAGTAGGGGTTTAAACATGACCCTTTGATCTTCTTAATTATGAATTATAGAAAATATTGTGATTTCACAAATGTATTGTTTAATTTAATTAATTTAATGATTTATGTTAAATCCTGGATGGAAATATTAGTTGTGTTTCCATTGGGTTCAAATGTTAATGCGTCCTGAATATTTGGATACCCATTGGGTCCACAACCTCTTTGAATAATAAAATAATTCATAGTTGTTTAAATATTGTATAGTATTACATTATATAATAGGTGTTATCATGATTTATAATCACTAGGTAATGTATTATTTCATACAGATTTGACTATTGGAAATTTTAGATATAAATGAAAGGGTAATTGGTTTATATATGGTAATTTCCATAAATAAATATTTAGATGTATGATGTGATGTTCTAATATCCATACTATTTTGGAAATACTATATTATCATTTTGTACTGCTTATGTTGGGTAGGATAGGCCTAGTCCCATGGTGTAATATATATATTAAGTGTTTTAGGCCAATTATTTTGATTTAATGCTTACATTGAAAAAATAGGCCAATCCTAATATAATATTGCTTATATTGAAAGGGTTAGGCCCAATACCATGTTGTAATTCTTATATTAAGTGTGTTTTCCCAATCCAATGAAAAATGATTATATATTGAGGTTGAAATAGATTTTTTGATTTATACCATCGATATAAGGTTATAGTTAGCATGGTTGAGATAAATTCTTAGAGACAATGCATAATTGAGCCAAATAAGGTTATGTTTAACTATGGTTATATGGTTGATCGTTGGCATGATTTTGATATTTTCTCAAGGATATTGCAACAAGTGGAAAAAATTTGTTATTTTATATATTGTATTTACTGACTAAAAAATTCACATGCTTCTCACTATATTGAAAATAATTATTATTCAACTGGTTATATTTAGAGATGGTGTTGTCGACCTATTGAATTTTACTCACACACTTTTCAGGATCCTATTGGGTAATGAAGAATATTACATGGAAGATGTTTTGGATAAGGGCATGGGACATTGTTGTTGATTGTTTCTTACTGGTTGGGTTGGAATTTGGAGATTAGACCGACATGAGGCTCAAGATCTGAGATTATGGAGGGTTTATTTGAGTATGCTAAAGTTATGTTTTAATTACTTAAATCATGATATTTAGTGACATTTCATCCTTTCATTTAATGATTCATTACTATTGGATTGTTTATTCCTCATTTATTTCCAAAGGGTGAGAGATATTGTTTCTATTTATCTAATTCCATAATTATGTCATTTATATAGTTGAGTTCTGCTATTCTTCTACTCCATATAGGTGGTATAGTCTCCCCAATATACTGATAAAACCCCCCATAGTGATCATTTGCCTCTACTGTAAGGGGTGACATGTTTGATGTCTTGTAACCAACCCTTTCAGGCCATGTGAGAATGCGCCAGATAAAACGTTGTTACCTATAAATAATTGAACTTGAAATTTCTTTTATAAAATTTCTAGGTGTTCTGAAAATTAAATACGCATTTTTATATTTTATGGAAAACTTTATAATTTAATTGTATGAATATTTATTTGGAACTTACTTGGTCTATATATGCCATGAATTAATTTTAAAAAATATCCCATAGAAATAAGAATTTATGAAAATAAAAATATATAACATTTAAAAAATTATCTTATTATTTATGATAATTTATTATTATATGTGTAATTTCTAATTTATTGGCTACAAATTTTATTAAAATAATGATATGATCAATTGAGGTAAAAAATTAATATTTTTGGGAAATTTATTGTTTAATATAGAATAATGTAAATCCATTTTAATTAAATAAAATTATATTTAAGGAAAAATGATTTAAATAAAATTTATATACTATATATATAAATATAAGTAATTAAATTGATATATTTTTTATTATTTGTCATATATCTAATACATTGTCATATTAGAATTAAAAAATGAATTTATTGAAAACCTGTTTTTCGATAGGATTTATGGTTTCATTTTTCAACTAAAATTTTCCATTTACTTTAAATGAATTTAATAAAATGAATTTCACATTTTTCATTATAATATTTTTAATTATTTAATAAATTTAACTATTTTTTTCATAATGAATTAAAAAAATAAAAACCAATTACCCATGTTATGTGAAAACTAGTTTACCAGGGTAAATCAAAAAGATATGCGTATGTTTGTCAATTAAACATTTCAATATCCAATATTATTTCTATATTTCAACCTCTTATTATACCAAATTATCATATAAGTTCATATGGAAGAATTTTTATTGGAAATTAATTTTACATTTCACATTAATTTGGAAAATATCAATGTAATTTCCAAAAAGGCCCCCTTCCCCACTTATAAAACGGAACCCCATGTCACGACCCATCCTCGAGGTCCATGCCATGACTACCCCAAGCCTGCCTTCCATAGGCCAGGGGCTGGAGACTAGCACCAAAGGCGTAAATCCCAAAAAACTGGGATGTAATTTCCTTTATAAAGGTAAACAAAACACCAAAGAGTACAAGAGGAAGTAAAACATTAAGTACAAAAGGAAGTAATGAAAAGAAGTGGGCCAGAATAAAAACCCCTCTGAAAAGTGCAGCTACCACTGAAAGGAAGTACACTAGAAAAGACTAACAGCTAGAAGAAAAGTAGCAGCTCCTGGGTCGTCCACCTCGGATCCTACCTGAAGGGTAGGTACAGATAGCGCAGCTCGTGGATCGTCCACCATGGATCCTACCTGAAGGGTGGGTATAGATAGTACCGCTCCTGGATCATCCACCACGGATCCTACCTGATGGGTAGGTACAGATAGCCTCCTCGATGCTCTCACCTGTCAACCTCCTCCTAGTATCGTCTCGTCGTGAATTCCACCACAGGGTACCGTCCAATCCTCGAACACTCGGCCTTCGTCAGCGATGCCTGTCGTATGCAACCAACACAATGAGGTGCGGGCATAGCCCGTGGAGGTGTGAATATACAATACTCAGTTGGGACCCCAAGACCCTTGAGGTCTCACTAAATCCAACAAGGATAACCACAAAGAAGGATCTCAACAGATAACCCTTACTTAGGTATAATCCCATACTTATACCTAAGTTATCAAGTAACCCATCTCAATCATGAGGAAACACAAACGTCATGAAGTCAACGGATAACCACTACTTAGGTATATGCCCACACATATACCTAAGTTGTCAATTGACCCATCTCAATCATGAGTTAAACACAAAGGTCATTGATTCAGCTCAAACCCGGATTTTATTCACGATAACGAAACCACGGTTGCTGGAGAACTCCTCCTCTGTCGAGTTCAGTGGGCCTGCCACTACAATCAAGCATGTCCCACTAACCTTGTACTGTTGAACTACTCCACCTGTCGAGTACTATGGGCCTGCCACCGCAACCAAGCGCATCCCACCATGGGTCTGCCGCTACAACAAAGCGCACCCCCTCACAGCCTACAGAGGTACTCCTTCTGTTGAGTACAGCGGGTCTGCCACAACAACCAAGCGCACCTCCACAGTGGGTCTGCCGCTACAACCAAGCACACCCCACTGGGCTATCTGATTCACTCTGAGTCGATCAATCAGCAGTTGTTAAGTCTAAGTCATCTACTAGGTCTCTACACTCTGCTAGCTCGTCTCCGAGAGTGTCTGCTCCACGAGCTACTGGTCAATACCCCAGGTATCACAAGTCCCATGAAGAAGTATCTCAAAGGACAGCCTCGTCATTGGGGTCTCAAAGCAATAGACGACGTGTCAATCGGATGCCCGATCAGTGAGTTATTAGCCTTTTCATCCTAGGGGCCTGGTTGGTTTCATGTACGAACCAGCCCGACCACATCTCAACTGTACCCCGAACTCTCATAGGGTATACTCATAAGGACTATTTCCTAGCGTGATCACCACCATCACTGACGGTTCGTCAAATGGACATCCGATCTGAATGTTATCAGCTTTTCCGTTCTAGGGGCTCAGTTGGATTTCGGGTACAATCCAACCCGGCCATCATCCAACTGCATCCAAAACTCAGTCGAATCATGCAAAAAGATTCGTCTCATCATGAGGAATCCAACAATGTCGATGTCACATCAATCGGACGTCTAGAGTTCGAGATATAAGTGTTTCCGCTCCATGGGCCCAGTTGGTTTTGTACCCGAACCAACTCGGCCATACTCAAATTCCTCCGAAACCTTGAGTGTAATATAACGAATCGACCGTCTCGATCGAAGGATCTCATCGCAGCTGACGGTGCATCGATCGGAGGTCGGTAGCCCAAGATATTGGTAAAAGACCGTAAGAGGTCTACGAATAGGGGGTTCGGGCCCAATCCGACCCGGCCTGATACCCCCTGGGTCGGACCGAACCGAGTCGACCCGACCCGGGTCCGGGTCTAGCCCGCTTCGGTGTGGCCCGACCTGGCGCACTCGGCCTGGCTAGCATGGCAAGGCGTCTTGGCCGTAATGGCCGAGCGGAAGGGGTTTGTGTAGTGCAAGATTATCTTGGTGTATTATACAAAACTATATATGAAATAATATTAATATATTATAATTAAATGTTTTATAAAAACTTGGTGAGTTATAAATTTCTATGAGTTTAAGGATGTCGATTGTTTTCTATTACTCTTTTTTATATTTTATCTTAATGCCAATTTAAACATTTTATATAACTTAATATATATTTAATTCTGATTTTTATATTATTACAAGATCTAGAAATTTATTTTATTTTTACAACAAATTATACTGCATCTGTAGTAACATCATACTAGGTATTTGTATATATATCAACTAATAACATTAATGAATTTATTTCATATTTTTTATCCTAATTGTGATATAATATCAATTATCCATTTGGAATATTAATTTTTAACTCTTAATAACTAGTGTTCGTTCCTCTCCACATATTATGTACATACCCCCAACACAATCTCTTGTAGTACATGACAGATATGAAAAAATTAAATAAAATTAAGCATTATTTATCAGATATTTTCTTACCATAATATTTGTGTTGGAAATAAAATATTTAGTATATAAAAATATATAAGTCATATATCCACAGTGGAAGCATTTATAGTTTTACTCACCATTTTAATCACTTCATATATCATATTCATGTCTTCTTAGAGTTATTTTTTCTATATTACATTACATAGAACTATATATTAAATTATTCTAACTTTTAATTTTTAATATTTTTCTATTATATGTACATTGAATTAGCCTAAGAAATTCTTAGATTAAACATATAAGATATTTATCCTTTGATATTAGGATGATATAATTATTAAATATTTATTATGTTACCTCTTTTATAATATTACTAACATGTCAAATTAATAACTATTTTCCATATTGAAGAATAATATTTTACTTGGAAATCAATTTTACTTCCACTAACCTCTTGTATTCACATTCATAAATTTCATTCCAAAATAAATATTCTATGATCAATATGTTTGAATTAATCTATAAATTTATCTTTAAAACATGTATTACTTGTTTTCATTTTATAAGATCAGTTAACCTTTTTGTTGCATCAAATAAGACACCTTCAATGAACTGTGGTCTTGAAATCCAATCAAAAATATTATGACCATCGAATGTTTCTATAACAATTATAATTATAATGTATTTAAAAATAATAATTTTATATAACTGATCAAGAATTATTGGTACTATGTTTAAAAAATCATATAGTTTTTCTCCTCAACATTACCAACTTCATTACATCATTTTTAGAAACTATAGAAACCCAAAAAATATTTTTGGTAACTTGAATCCAATTTGAAAAATTCATATGAACATTTTTATTATAGATTATATGAATTTACTACATCGATGAGGTATTGAGATTTATTATTTTTATTGAATTTCATTTCACCATAATTGAATTTCTCCAAATCTTGAAGTACATCCGCCCTTTTTGAGGGAGCACACAAGCGGGAAGATTGCCTAGTACCCTTAGCGCAAGGTGAGATTCATCTACTGGTGAGAGTTATACATCAACAGAGCATCTACATATAATTGAGGATGCATTCTTTTTCAACAATGAAGAGTCAATCACATCTATTAACTGAGTGGGACTTCACCGAAGGTAGTGAGCTAGGGGAGTCAATGGGAGTAACCTGGGGGATGCAGGGAGATATCCTTGAACCTTTGAAAAGGCAGTGAGCTTGGAACATTGTGACTATGCATGAACCATTGGAATTCACAGCTAGTGAAGTTTAGTAGAATTTGGTACGACCAAAAACATGTATCTGTATGCTCCTTGGATGTAGCCCTTAGTGGTGAACCAAGAAAAAAATTATGTGTCATCTCTCTGCATGTGATTGTTAGCATTGTCATCATTTTCATCATATTGGTTTAACAAGTACCTACCAACATGGGAACAAGATCCTTCACATTAAAAGAAAAAATTGTCACCCTGATTCACCCCTCCCCTCTCAGGGTGTCCCGAGGTCCAACAAATTCATTCTAATTTCGCTTCTAGCGAACTTACTTCAACATTAAAATGAAATTTTCTACCATTTTATGTGATCCCCATTTAACATCGGGTTCTAATAAATTCATTGAAAACACTACATTGTATTATAAAAAATCATGAATTTTTCAACCTTTTCCTTCATCTCTTTCCAAATATAAACTAATGAATTATATTTCTTTATGTTCTTATCTTCTTGGAGAGTTTTACCCAAATTATATTGAAATCAATTATATATACATTTAATCGTATATTTTTTAATGAAACTTGATTAATATGGTGATTAGGATGGAAGAATGGGATGTATTGAAATAATTTGACCCATATATAAATTTATTTTTGTTTAGTGAAATAATAATTATGTTCATTTATCACCTCACCTTCTCCTCACAAACCTCTGAAATATAAGTTTTCATGGTATAAACATCAACGTACTGATGTGTGTTTGACAACTCACATGACCTTTATGATTACATTATAATATAAACAAAAAATATATTATCCATGATGATTTTGTAATATTTATTTTCTCCCTTAGTTTCTTCTGGATGTAAACCAACTAGAAGTTGGCACTATGGGTCACCTAATTTTTATTCATGTCATAGTACAATACATAATAACTTTTAAAATTTTAAGATATTTTTAAACATTATGACATGTTACATTTCTATATATATCACAATTATTTTCCTTGTTACTTTACATTTTTTTACAAAATGAAAAAACAAAATTTCAATAATTTTACCTTGATTACAGAATATTATAGATTATAAATTTTTTATAATAAATGTCTCCCAGAATTTTAAAAATCAATAATAGACCTAAACTATGATATTTGGAATACTGTTTATTTTGAGTATTTTAGTGGTATGGATAACTAAAACCTCACCTTATATTCCATGATTGGACTTTGATTCTACTCGAAAAGATTCAAACTATCATTTTCCCTTGTCAAACAAATTAAATTATGGTTTCTAATTATTTTTAGTGCATTCTAATCTCCTATATAGAATAATATTTATTTACTCAATGATTTTAGAACATGGTTTGAAAAACGTTGTTATGGATTTTTATTTTATACCATATTTAGTTTAGTCTACAAACCAATTTCATAGGATTACCTAGTAGTAATAGGTCCATCAACTAGGTTCGATGAGCACCACAAATTTACAATTTTGTGGAAATTTATGTGATCTAAGGTGTTAATGAATTAATATTTCCATTATGGGATTTTATTGTTTTCACATTAAATATAATACATTTATATCTATCATGTTTACCAACGTGATCTCACACATATTTCTGTCATACGTAAATATAAAACATTCAATACGGATGTTCATTTTATTTAGGTATTCTTATTTATTATTTAATGTGATTGAATCTAAACTAGACAAACTTAAAAATAATAAAACATGGATAAATAAATAATCAAATAGATTACATGATAATGATATATTTATTATTCAATCCTTCAAGTGAATGATAAATTTTAAAAGACCGTAGGGGTAACTCTTAGAGTCATATATGAAATGAGTTTTACTACTTATCACATCCATTATGTTTGATTATCATCTTGTATTTCTATAAATAATATATTGTAATATCTCATCATTCATTATCATCATTAAACAATACTCACATTCAAGTGAGGGGGTCTTAGGAAAGCATGATATATATAAAAAAGATCACTCATGGATGTGAAAGACATTATGCAGATAACAATGTGAGAGATGAAACACAAATAATTATATATTCAAATGATCACAACATTAATTTCATATGGAATATTGAAATAAATAAATACTATACACACATTAATCAGTCTGAGCCCTTTATTATTCAACATGAAATTACATTGAAAAATAAAATAAAAAATTTAATTAATTCAACATGAGAAAATTAATCAGGAATAAACTAATGTAAAATAATTTTAATTCATAAAATACTATTCTCATTGTGTATAAAATATGTTCATAAAATCCATCATATTATTTAAAATTTTAGAGATTTATTTATATAGTTTTGGAGTCTCTTTGTAATATTTAACCCCCTAAGGGTTTTCAAAATCTTATTAGGTTCAGAAATAATTGGTGTTGTATGCAGGGACTAATAGACCTAGACAAGGTTAAGAAGACCAATTATGGTAGCCTGGTAGGGGGAATAGTGAACCCTTTAAGGAGCATAAGTTGGTGGTGAGAGCATACAATAGACCTCTATTATTAAAAAATATAATTTATTTATGCTTAGTTTCTTTCAACACTCCTAATTAAAATCTCCCCCAATTAGTAAGCTGTGGGGAGGGGTTGTGAATCCCATGGGAAGATATTCAACCTACTCTTATTTTATTTTTTTCCTGTTTTAATATTTTTTTCCCATAACTATACTGTAGGATTTCACTTTTTATATGTTTTATTTATGAAAAATTATATTCTATCCAACATTATTCCCCACCCCCTGGGAGACTCACTTTCCAAAAAAACACCACTCATAACAGACATATGTCATTAGTGTTTAACCTTCAAACTCCAAAAAAAATCATTATTTGAATGGTAGAAAATATTTCTCATCCATCCACCCTTGGAAAATTTTTATGTTAGATGTGTTGATACTGTATCAACTCCATCTACTAAAATTCATGAAAAAATAATTATAATTTTACATATTTAAACATGTGATCAATTTTATAAGACTTTTTGGTACCATTAATGAAAAATATCTGTCTAAAGTGGGTAAAATTATGATTTTTACACTGAAATTGACAAAATATTTTGTGTATCCACCAATTGATATTACCTAAGAATATCAAAATATTTTAATAAATAAAGTAATAGATGAAACTCTATCTCATTCAATTTCAATCAAACATGTGTTCCTATCATTGATAGAAAACATAATATGAGGTATCCAAAGTCATAAAAGTCCACATAATCTATACCGACTCTAAACATGTCTTGGTATGTTGATCATCGATTTATGGGTGGTAGTGTAGAGAATCATTGAGCCTCTCAACATACCAACAATATCTACAATATCATTCCTTCAATTCGGGAAGAAAATCTTTAATCAGGGTGTTATTTTCTACACCTTTCAACTATATGATATCGGATAGAGGATAGAAGTGTTTTAAAATTATTTTTAGTGAATTGCCTATGTATTTTAGCCTCTCTTGGCTTATATAGATAGGCTGAAACATACTAAAATTACACGAAGACACCCTAATAAGCATAAAATACTAGAAAAGAAATATATAACTTGTATTACCAAGTATTCTTGTCAAAACATTGTAAGATATTTTATCACACAATTGTAAATTTAAATAAGTTACATGATAAAATAAAATTCATTAACTCAAACTGATTATCCAATTAAATTTTAAAAAAATTGAATATTAAATATTAAATATTAATTAAAAAATGTATATTTTATTTGATTCACTAAATACATTTCAAATAAAATATCATAGTAAATTTAATTCTATGTTATTCTAAACAAAAATAAAATTTTATTTATATATTTTATTGTAATCATTTAAACCCATACATGAATGTACCCCCTCTTCCGTGCCTAAAATATACAAAAATCTAATTCACATTAATTGGTCATAATTTTAAATATGATTTGTTTATGACTGTCTAGTTCCTTATCTCAGTATAAGTGAGTCATACCCATACACCAAGAGTGGTACCTAGAAACACATAATCACCCGTAAGAGGATATGGTTTGATCATAATATTAACTCCTTTTACAAATTCAGTTAATGTAATATAATCTATTGGTCTCAATATATTTCATAAATAAGTATACACAATTGTGTCATAATATTTTATTAATTAATTATTTAATGACTATAATTGATGGAATTACTTCTACCATGTACCTAGATGTATTAATTAAACTACCACAATGGTCAATTAGGACAGAGATATCTCTTCCTTTATGAAAGAAAAAAATCTATCCTAATCATTTAATTAATACCATACAACCAATGTTGTACCCAACCCAGGCTACCTTTTCCTAACATAAATACCATGGTTATTCTGTTACTTCAATGTAGATGATCAAATAGTACACAATGATAACAATATTAAGACAAGATTCCAATTACAATTCTCAATGATATGAACATCCAATGACTCCTCAAACATGTGGTGTTTATATTGGAGAGCCAGTCTCCAAATTTTATTTACTCAAAATCAAAATTTGTGAACTTAATGAGAATAATTCCCAATGATTATGTGCCCCATAACATGATTGGTTGACATAAACATTATCTAGTCTGTATGATGTATGTAGAAAATAAAAATTAGTTTATGATTAATATCATAGTTTCTATATATTATCTTTATATTTGTACTCTACATTATCAAGTTAATATGAAAACTAATATTAAGAAAATACAATGTAAAAAGTGTATGGAAAAGTATGAAAAATATATTATTAATAATACATCAAGTATTACTCACTATATACATGATATAATAAACAAAAATATTGTGTCTATGTTTCCAAATTTCACAATTGAAATATGATGTAAACTATGAAATTGTGGAATTGTTATAAAAGTCACTCCTCCATTACCACCATTGTGGAATGGAGGGTCTTAGAAGATGAATCAAAAAAATTTGGACATGTTATGAGAGATGATGAGTTATTATCAGTTCCCTATATTTTCATATGATATTCTCAGGATTAAAATTCTTTTATACTATCCTCCATTCCATTTTAGGTAGTTTAAAAGACACCACAAAATACATGAAATGAGAGGTATCATAATTTATTTTATAAGATGATATGGGATTATAAAGAATATATTAATTATTTGGTTTTTAATATATGTGTTTCTTAATTGGATACATTTTTTAATTATTTTTCCTAAATATACTATGGTATATTACTTCTTTAATACCTATGTAAAAAATTGTTTTTGTCCCGAAATAGTGAATATATAACGAATGATTACATATATTGAGGGTTTAGTTGGAGGAAATTTGAACATAGAGAAAATAGAAACTAATAAAAAAAATTACATGTGATATATAATGTGAGAAAGTTCTACAAGGGATTATGGATACAGATATGGCTCAGGTTAGATAAGAACTCATATGTTTCTTATGGTTCAATAGAATCCTAAGAGATATGGATTTTTATTATTAGAATTTATGATGATGTGTTACTCATATATTTTTAATCTACTTATTATAAAGGTCCAATTTGATGTTCTAATTCCACGAAATTTTTGTGGCTATGAGATCTGAGATGGACTATATGTATATTACTAATGTTTGTATTTTTATAGATACTCTTAAATGGGTGTGACCCATTGGGTGAATGTGGATTTTTCTATATAAAAACAAAATGGATGGTAGAGTGTATATATATATATATATATTTCTCGGTGGTATAGATTTCTAATTCGGTTAATATTGACTATGAAGAGACCTTTTAACAATTAATGATGGTAATGTCCTTTTTAAAATTTATTTATAATAATAATATTATAATTAAGATAAATATCAAATATATGTCAAAACCAATTTCATTAATTGTAATTTAGCCAATTATATGTATATGAAATAATATGAGTGTTTTTAAGTACAAAAAATTGTTTATATGGATTGCTGGTAACAACAGTGCATTTATTGATTGATGTAATATTCATGGTGTTGGAACAGAATACATGATGATAAAATCAATGAGTTTGGTTTCATCACGAATAGAGATTATTATTGACTATACATGTATATTAGTGGGATTGATGTGTTGTTTTTTGTATTTTATTGGTATAAAATGATTCTCATCAGAAATGATCATCCACATTTTCGTTCTATAGTGCTATGGTTCTGAAAATACTAGTCATTGAAGGACATTGGTGAAATAGCCAACATTTATGGTATGACGATCTGTGGGGTTATATAAATGTTTCATATATTGAGTAAAAACATATATATTTCTAAATTTTTAATGAGGGTAATCCTAGTGAAATCCATAAGTGGATATTTACCAATGTTTCACAGAACAACACTTATGAAAACTAAATGTTCATCTAAATAATTAGATTTTTGGAATAAAGATATGATTTTGTATAAGTTATCCATATAATCTATCGGGAATATATTGTTATTTACTCAAAACATTACTCTTATAAATTGAGGTTAAAATTTATATACCAATAAACATTTGATGACCAATCTTGAATAAGCAGGTCTGATCTAGAGGGAACCACGATCTCATTTACATAACTCTATATGTAACAGTCTTCTGACTAGCAATGTGGGACTGAATGACAAGATAGAGAAACTATTTTATTAGTATCAAGTAACCCTCATATTAAAAACATAAAAAATAAGTAATAATAAATTTAATAATAAAAATTAACACCATTGAATAAATTATAATAGCATCACAAAAAAATATAAAAATGGAATACAACAACTAATACATAATGTAAAAAGGAGCACCCTTATACATAGGATTAGGATATAAATAAATTACTAAATAATAAAATAGTGCATCATTCAAAGATTCCACAGATTATAGAGCATTTCATGAAATCATAACAATCCTCATCATTCAGTATATACTATGCATTTTATCAAGGGTCCCTTTCCGTTGGTTGGATCCTTGGCCGCAATTTCTTCATTTGGATCAAAATTCATGTGTTGGTTGTCATTATAAACCGAGTTGGATACCACAAAATAACCATTATCAAAATTTAAATAGTTTTATAATGTTTAATACATATGTCATAACTGAATGAATAAATGAATAAATAACTATATAATACCCAATGGTTCTTCATGCACAAACCTAGCCACCACAAATCCCTTTCCATACCTATATTGTCAAATTTATCAAAAAATCCTCGATCAAAAACTAAAATGAAAACTTGAACACATCACAAGCCTTATAACTCAATCAATGACCTCTTTTTTTCAGACCCACCTCATCCATCTCACTAAATGGATGTCCCATACATATTTCAATACACACCATGTCTATAAATATGGGATAAGAAACCATCAATAACCAAGTATAAAAAAAAGAAAAGCACACATTAAATGACACTATATGAAAGGGGAATCATCAATTGAAACCCTAAACCACTTTACCCAACAATTCATGCATCTAAAATGACCAAATGTATCCCATATGGTCATATGACATGGGAATAAATCATTATAATTTCCCATGAATTATGGTGGGTTTACAACCTTAACCAAACCTTCACACATTACTCTACATGTAGTGGTCAACCGCCCCCACACAGACATATCATATCAAATTGATACTAGAAAAATTTTTTCACATGGAAACATACCAACCTATGTGTATATCAATTTAGAAAACTTAATAAGAAGGTTGTGGAATGGTAATGAATTCTGACCTCAAGCCTTGTAGAGTGTACTCACAAATACACCCACCCCAACTCAAGGCTAAACCTTTAGAAACCCAAAATTATCCCCAAATAATAAAAATTGGGGTTTATATAAAACACCCCAAGGAAGGTAGAAATATTAAGATATCAAGAGATTAAATGAGATTAGATATTCCATGATAGAATAAAAATAATTAATGACATTCAAAATGATCAACGAAGGAGGTTATAAGTGATAAATTAACTATAGATAGATCCTAATATTTCGTAGAATGTACAAGGGTTGAGATGAAAGAGGAGGAAGGAAATTTTTAAATTAAATTAAAATCTAGAAGATTGAACCTGCAAATAAGATGTTTTTTCAAAACGATAATATACATTTCCACTACAACTGGAATAAATAAATATAATTTAACATTGAATAATATGAGGTAATCATGGAAAATTTTAAAAAAAACAAATAAATGATTCTATAAGATTTTGAAGATGTAGTAGTATACAAAGGCATCTCCTGAAACCATAAGAAAAAATTATCATCATGTAAACTTCAATATTAAAATATATTTAAAATTATTAATGTAACAATAATATTTTTATTTATGTATGTAATTCAACAAAATTTTCAAATTTTTGAAATCAAAATTATTAAGAAGAACATGAACATTGTGAAATATTTAAAAAGGCCTATAAAAATGTAAGGCAAGAATAAAAATCAATGAGTAATCATTGTTTTACTTTAAATTTATCCACATAATTTCACCCTTCCAACTTGATGAAAATTATCCTAGTTTCAACCATTGATGTTCCTTAAAAATAAGTAGGTGAAACATTAAGAACAACGCCTAAATTCAATTAAAAATGAAATAATAACATAAATGAAAAATCTAATTGGGGAGGTTCCCAAATTAGTCATCGAAAAAGATAGAGTGAGGAGACGCCATGTTAATGATATATCTTACCATCATACCAAAATTAATTTGATGTTATGGTGATAAAAAGTATTAGATAGGATTCCATAAATTTTTACATATTTAAAATATACAGAAATCATGAAACCATAAAGAATTTAAGAAATATACTATCATAACACACATTTAAATATTTGAAACATAATAAAAATTCTATGTATTTAGAAATATTAATTTCTTCAAAATAGGTTCATTTTTATGAGTGAAATTTACCAATTAATTACAACAAAAATAATGATTAATTATGCTCAGAAATACTATAGTTTACTAATAACGTTCATAACCATTAGTATATTTGTTTAATTATTATAGTATAATATAAATAACATTGATATTTTATAAAATATCGACAAGAAAATTCTTATTATTAAGAAGTAGTTTCATTGCTAATGATCACTTCAAATTTAAAGAAGCACTCCCTTGCAATAAAATGGTGTTATTCTGTGAATTCATATACAGAAAATCCACTTTTTCCACATAATAAATCGACCTTATTGATTCTATAAATTCTCTTGAACATCAATCAAAATTATCAATAATCCACATAAATTAAAAGTTTATTATAGTTCAGGTAATTTAAAACTATAGTAAACTAAGAATAAAATATAAGACCCCAATCTGGATATGGTGAGTTTTGGAGATTTCTAATTATATGGGAGATAATAATAATATTTCATATTGATTCTCAAAGACATTATAATCAACTTTGACAAATAAATTTAAAATATTTTTCAAAAAGTTAAGACATCAATACAAAAACAGAATTTTGAACAAACTATTTATAAATAATAAGATCTTCAATAACCAAGAAAAAAATCCATTGAGGTAGATAATTTCATGTTATCAATACATCTCATCATTAGATTCAACAACCATAATTTAACACAGATGAGTTTCTCTTTAATATTCAACCTTAAATTAGCATGAAATTGTTATCTAAAAGTATATAGATGCATATTTTATAGGTTATAAGAATGTAACTAATTAATATAATACCAAAATAAAATAAAAAATCATTCAATAAACATGGCATAGTATCATCTACATGAATTTAAACTATGAACTCAATATGTCTTACAAATATGAAATCCGATATTCAACAAGCAGGAAAAACTAATTTACCTCAATTAACATCAACCATTATATAAATCAATATATTTAGTCTAATAGAGAATCATGATAAAAACCCAAATCTCAATAAGGGGTATTCAATAATCATCCACATATAAGTGATATACTAGAAACCATTAGCCAAAATTAGGTAATATCATTACAAAATAGAATTTGAAAACAAACGATAATGTAATTAGTAAAACCTATATTAGTGAAAAAATTAAACCAGTAAATAATATTTGAAAACTAAATATAATTATGGAGATTATTCTTTAATTTCATTACCCAATTAAAGAGTAAATAAAATCTCTTTTCATTAGTAAAAACACCATTAAAAATAAATAATTATTTCGATACAATGGAAAATAAATGTAAAAATATTTTCACAATATAAATAAATTGAATGAGGATTTTAACTGTAAAGATATGTAGTATAAAAAATAAATATTATATAACATTATCAAACAAATAAATATTAAAAGAATTTAATAATGGATAAATTTAAACATTAGTAAACTAAAAATTGATTATTGTATGTTAACTGAACATGTATATAATATAAAATTGTGTTATTTTAAAATTTCGTTATGAATTTATATAAACATAGTATACTTCTACGAATGTAAAATATGGTATCGAATTAATTCATTGTACATCCAAGTGGATGCCATTTTAATTAATTATTTAAGAATAATAAAATATGAAATTCAATATTAACAGAGTTAGTTTTAGATAAATGAACATAATTCAAGAAAATATATAGGAATGAAAAGCATAAAAGGTATGGAGAAATTAAATTTCATTAACTATATGACATATTATAAGACTATAAATGAGTTACACCAAGATGTATTTAAGGGAATATAATAAAAATATTTAAATTTTATTGTAAAGATCATTTTAAACTGAAAAGGTCTCAATATCCCATATTTCATGTCAAGGTTAATTACCCAAAAATTACCCAATTATTCTTACTATATAACATTTTTAAGGATTCATTTATAAATTTATTACATATAAATTTGATATTCAACTTAAACCTTAAAATACTCAGTTAAGGAACATCAAATATTCTAGTTGAACAATGATTTGAAATTATTTACCCTTTAAATGAGTACAATATTTGGCATAAACATTTTTTTATGAATTTAAATAATATTTAAAGAATAAGAATCTTATAATTTTGTAATACAATGTCTCAAAATACCATATTTCATGTAAAATTAAATTACCCTACCATTACCTAATTGTTATTCCTATGTAACCATTTAAGGATTCATTTTCATCATTATCTCATATAAATATAGTATGTAACTCAAAACATAATAAAAAAATATAGGACATCCCACATTGTGGATTAACATAAAATTTACATTATTTCCAATTTAAAATCTATACCATATTCCTCTTAAACATTTTTTAATTCATTTAATAATACATTTAATGAACTAGTACATTAATTGTGAAAATGAAAGGGACTCTTCCCCTTTATGTTTAATAGATGAAATGAGATTATTATTGTACTTGTTATTTTAAAAATTATATCATAAATAATGAATTGAAGACAGAATTAATGAGAAATTTATATGAAATTTAAGTTATTATGTTGACTGTTATGATGAAACCTTTATTAATATGGAAAATAAAATAATTAGAGGGACTTAAACATAGATTAATGATAAAATATTCAATAACATACATCCAAAACATTTACATGATTTTAAAATTTAAATTACTTTCATATTTTATGATGAAAGTAAAAATAGTTATTGAAATTTCTTACATATTTAGTAAAATAAATTGCATGTATCTATTAAAATAGAATTTTTATTACATAAATTAAATTTTATGTATTTTAAATATAAACTAAAACATAGTATATAATAATGCATAAAGATGTAAATAGACTTAAACACAAGAAATCTACACGTATATTAATATAAACTGCAATATATACTACTATGTTAACAAAAAAATAGTTTTAGTATTAGTACATGATAGTGAAATTTAATGTTCAATATAAAATTATATAAAAATAAGTATTTAGATGGATATATAAACAGGAATGTAAACTACAATTTGATTTCTATATAAAATATAGTATAAATAACAATATATGATCTAATATAAATGAAAATTAAAAATAAAATTTATGACCATGATAAATCATGAAAAAAGAGATTATTTTGTGTTATGTGGAAAAACATGTATATTAAAATAGACTACCTTAAAAATTACATGTACATCATGTAGATAATGATAATGAAGAAACATTTTATATATTAAGATATTAAGATTTCATGAATAATCATTATAAAATTCAAATTCTTATATCAAATGAAAGTATATGACAAAAATGGCACTCCGTGTATATTAAATAAATTAAACAAAATTCATATTCAATATAAAATGCAATTTTAGGGAATGATAGTGAATACAGAAACAAACCATTTTTTAGATATTTTAATGACATTATTAGATCCAAAAATTATATCTAATGCATTTGGAGAAGCATAATATATATTTATGAAATTGAATTCCATTCATATTGAAAATTAAATTTTATTTTATTTTATAACACTAAATACAAATTTACATGATTAAATGTTTCATTTTTCAAGCATATTGAGTCCATTTGTTGAAAAATATTTTGTTCAGTGTTGTATTAATTTTTAATGCATTCAAATGTTTATAATTACTAAATTAAAATTAATACAGATATGTATATTACATTTAATTGCATTTTTGTACACTTTATATTATTAAAAAAATATTTAATATAAAATTTCATTTTAATGCATTAATGATATTCATTATTTACAATACAAGAAGTTTATTAATTATTTTCATTTTTAGGGAATTAAATTTATTTTTAAGAATAAATTAAGAAAACGTTTTATTGAGAATACATTTATATGTTATTTTTTAACATAATAAAATAAACATTGGAAATATGAAAATAATTAAATTTAAGTGTATGTGGATGTAACATATTTAACATCAATAATGTTTGTTACATAAAAAATAAATTAGGGAAAATAATTAAAATTTGGAATATATTTGGGGCCTCACAAACCATTCACGTGACCCACTGATATTATATGAATATGAATTAAATTTTCATTAAATCTAGTGTTAATTATAATTGTATTGAAATATAATGTGCATTTTATTGAATGTTCCAAGTATATTTATAGATACTAAATACACTATAGTATTGGAACTATATGAAATAAGCAATATACAGATTAAATAACATCAAGTTGGATATAGATGATGAAAAATTAAAATATGAATGTAAAGATTTATTAATAATAATGTGAATTAAACATATATTAAAACATATTATTGTGGATAAAACATACTATATGGTAATAGAGATAAAAAATTTCAGATATACATTTCATTTTTCACAAAAATGAAATTGAGTCAATCTAAATGTGTAGAAAACTAAAATTTCATTACATTTGTGTAAAATTTTAATGTGAATTACACTTGAAATTTATTATAAATTTATAAACTAAAAGGAAATTAATTATGTTTAGAAATTCAAACTAAATTATAGTTAAATTTAATTTTATATTTATAAACAAGAAACTGCAATATAAAGTCATGTAATAAATGGTCTCTCTTCTTATAGACACATGACAACCAAAAACATGGAATCCCTTGCAAATTTCCACCAACTGGAATATTTTTTTAGGAAAAATAATATAAAAAAATAATATTATTAAATACATAATGACTACTATTTTAGTATATGAAATGAAATTGTTCACTCATTTCTTTCTAAAGTTAAAAACATCAACTGCTCAAATAAAATGTCGATGTATAAAAAAGTTTAAACCCAAACATGAAAGATATATTCCCTAAAAAATAAGTAACCACAAAGTAGAAAAGGGATCATACAGTATTTTATTTTTACTTTTTTATGATGTATGATATAAACCAAATAAGAATATAGATTATCAAATAGTTAAAAATAATAATTTAATTATCTATATATTGAAAAAAAACATAAAAACAATCATAATAATAGTTATTGAACTTATCTTTATATTCATTCATTAACAATAGAATATAATAATTTAAACTAAGATTTGGTGATTATGT